>CM060436.1:136127831-137375331 GCA_030545235.1 Helianthus tuberosus | reverse complement strand
CGTATGTACATAACAGAGAAGACCCTGAGGTATGTTTAATCCTTTTAGACTAATAGTTTTTAGAAATATAAATAAATTTTGTTTGCTCTTTGGCATAAGTGGAATCACATACATTAGTAATTTTTGTGCATTTCTGTTTGTTTGGTTTGCGATGTTTGTTTTTTTATCGTTGGGGTTGACATTCATATTGAGGAATTTCATATTGATTTGATTACACTTTCTCTACGGGTTGTTTCATACAAAAATTTGCTTTTGAAATTAGGTATAATTTCCTTCTAAATATGTAAACATTTAAAATGTAGCTCACAATTGTATTATGTTTTCTTTGCAACCAACTTGACCCGTTATTACTTTTGTTAGTTCTGACTTCTTGATTCTATTCGTTGGTTGTTTTGTAGATTGAAAAGTTGAACTTAGTTATCAAGGAGCTCGTTAAGGATAATGATGAAGAAAAAGAAAGGTTAGATGGAATTATTGCAACGTTGTTGGTTGAAAAAGAAAAAGATAAAGCGGATAAAGATGCTCTGCTCGAGAGGATGTCACAAATTGAAGCTATGTTAACGGCTACAGTTCGAAAATAGGCTATAAACACTTGGTTTTGAATGTTTCGATGTTTATCATATTAGGATACTTTTGATTGTTTTCTGTTTTAGTTGGTATTTTTATTAGAATGTTTTATATGCTTTTGAAACAGAGATGTTTTATATAACTTTGGGATTTTGTTATTTTATTAGACTTTTTATATATATTTTGGAGTTTTATTGATATGTAATTTTGGTGAAATAGCAAGGAGAAATCTGAATCAAAACCCACCAAACAACTCCGTAGCAAATAAATGGTGGTGTCAAAAAATGGTGGCTAAGTCAAAAAATGGTGGCTAAATGGTATTAAATGGTGGCTAAATGGTATCTAAACGTGTCGCTAAATGGTGCATGGTGTCAAAAATGGTGGCTAAATGGTATTAAATGGTGGTTAAATGGTATCTACGCGTGGCTAAATGGTATCTGGAATAAAAAACTGTGGCAAAATGGTGGGAATATCGGTGGCTAAATGGTATCAAAGGGTGGCAAAAAACTCGTCACAACATAGAAATTGGCAAAAATGGTGGCAATATCGGTGGCTAAATGGTATCAAAGCGGTGGCAAAAAAACTCGTCACAACACGGTAGCAAAACAAGGTGGAGCGTAGCAAAACATGTAGCGGTGGCAAATAATTTTGACCAATTTTGTGGTGGCAAAAATTTGGTAGCAAAATATAAAAATGGTCACTATTTGGTGGCATTAGGGCAATTGACACGGATGTTTTTGTCACCGCATTTTCGGTGGCAAAATGGTGACAACAAGGAAATTGCTACCGTTTTGTGACCGAATATTTCATAGCAAATACCCTTTGCTACCCTTTTTTCTAGTAGTGTATGAGATGCTTTGTGCAACATATTTTTAACCTTTCAACCACATCATGCTATAAAAGAAACTTATATTTAGAATTGTAAATTACAACTGCTCAATGGCAATTCCAACATTAATGCAACTATACATGCCTACTTTTCCTACTTAAAGAAAAACGTGATATTAGCACTTGGATGTCATCAGCAGGATTGCTTTTAAGTCTTTTTAATTCGCTTTCCCATTCATGGACAGTCTTCCCAAAAAGAAAGCAGCCCAAAACTTTAATAGCTAATGGGTGACCGTTAACATATTCAATTACTTGCTCCGAGAGCTCTTTGAAGCCCTCTTTAGAATGTTTTTGATTAAAGGCATACAGACTAAAGAGTTCCAGAGCTTCATCATTATGTAAACGCTCAACTTCATGAATTTTCTCCACTCCATGAGCACATAGTAACTGTCTATCTTCTCCCGTTACTACAACTAAACTTCCCGGTCCAAACCAAGAATGTGAACCAGCTAGAGCTTCTAAATACTCCAGTTGATCCCCATCATCAAGAATCAGCAAGACCCGTTTTGATTTCATAATTTGTATCATTACACTACTTCCTTCACTAACGCTCCTTATTTTTCTCTCCGATTTTGTGATGTCCTCAATGATTTGCCTTTGAAGTTGAATCATCCCATGCTTTTTAACATTGTCTTTCACATTTTCACAGAAGACGCAATCGTCAAAGTGGGCATATAATCGGTTGTAAACAGCTTTGGCAATTGAAGTCTTTCCGATACCCTGGAGTCCACATATACCGATCATGTGAACCTCACTTGACCCAGCATATTGCAACAAGTTCATTTGCTCTGTACGGGAATGTATCCCGACTAGCTTCTCACCGATATGTAAGCATCCAACGTTTAACTCGTTGAAGATATGTCTTGAGATCATGTCAATAAACTTTGACTCATAGCTGTCAATCAAAAAAGACAATAAACATATGATAAACTAAATTGACAGAAACCTCCAAAGAAAAACCAAACTGTTAAAAGTATATCAATTCAATAATTAAAGGATTATTAATGAAATGAATTTAACTTAAAATGGTTGTCAAGAATTGAAGTTTGGGGCTAAAAGTGTAAAGATTCCATCGTTGTTTGCAAATTGCAATTTATCTGGAATTAGCGTATTTCATTAGTCTGCGTTTATATTTGTGAATATTTGTATTTTTTACATCGACTTGTTATTTTGTTTCAAAAGATTAAGACATCTTAGATTTATATTTTGAGTTCTTGTTATTATCAATGTATGTTTAATAAAAAAATGTTAATATATAACATATTCGGTTTCAGTTTCTACCTAAAAATTCCTAATGAAATAAATAAGGATATATTTCCCTTGGCACGAATGTTTTTGGGTTTTGCATGACGTGTTTCGGTTTTAGTTTCTACCTAAAAAATGTTATAGTATATAACATATTCGATTAAAAATAAATTAAAATTTCCCTGATCTTTAAAGTCAAGATTCCTAATGAAATTAACAAGGATATGTTTCCCTTTCTTCTCAAGACTGGCATGTAATATGAATATACAAATTTAAGTAACAGATTTGAATAAATGAAGAAATTGCAAGTTGCATGTATAATTCTTACCTGGGTTTATTTCAATTTCATCATGTATAATTTTCTTTGGTGTTTTCTTTCTTCGGTAGGTTTAAACCGAATCAACATTATTTAAGTACTAAGATGACCCATGAAAATCATCAACCGCCATGGAACCGAAACAGATTCAAAATCATCTTGTATTGGTGCCCACTGAGGTTCCGTTTAAGTATTGCTTTTAAAGAAACGGCTTACTCACAAAGTCTTTAAACATACTCCTAAATATACACCAATGTCTGTCCAATATGGGACTAAAACACATAACTATTTCGGGAGAAATACCTATACTAGATATCACTAAACTACAAACCCTTTGGTAAGTATGGACCATGTTTACAGCTATGTTTAGGTTTCTTGAAATTATGAGGTTAATCAATTAGCAAACATCCCTAGCTAGAAAAACACTACTAAAAGAACAATCAACCTTAGGAAACCATGAATGACTAAGATTTAAAAAAAAAATAACCCATTGGCCAGATCTTCCAGATCCCATCCAGGTAAGTTTGTAGCTTTGGTCAAAGCTTCCTTCAATTGAGCCACCTCTGTTTTCTCTAGGATGTCAAGTTCTTTTAAGGCTTCTACATAGCTGTTGGGTCCATTAACCACCTTTTGTGGCTTCACACTATAAAAAATGGGGCAAATTTGATATTTGTCCTGATCTTTCTCCTTGCACTCAAGGATTTTCAGAAGCTCCCTCAAACAAGATGGCGAGGAAGCTAAGCTTTCAGAAAATATAACCACCAGAAACCTTGATTGTTCAATGGCTCTTTGGATTTGTGGAGATCTCTCTTCTCCTCTCTGCAGGTCCTCGTCTTCTTTAAAAGCACGAATTCCTTTTCGTTTGAAGTCGCTAAATAGATGGTCCACAAATCTTTTAATGATATTATCACGTCCAAAACTCATGAAGACATCATAGGACCAGGTATGATTAGTATTAAAAGATGAAGTAGCCATTGTCTTTGGTGAAAGCTGCGTGTAACCAGCTACTTGTAACTACACCAACACGAAATTCAAAGGAATGAAAGAAGAAAGGCAGATTTTGGTGATCAAAGGAATGCAAGGAGTTAGCTGTTGTAGTTGCAAGAGGAGCGAAGAAACACTTTGAGTGATCAATGCTTCATCTTTTTCTTATCTTTCCAATTGGATATATTATATATATATATACATATATATATATATATAGGATTAAGTTAAAATGAGAACCACCTCGAATTGTAAGAACCGCGAGAACTTTTTTATCCGGGCCTTGGTGGACCAAATTTTTTTTAGAAACGTAGATACATGTATAAAAACAACATCTGTAAAAAAATTCAAAAAAAAATGTCGTGGGTGTAGTTTTGAGCAACACAAGTTTGTGTTTACGGGACCCGTAAATTTTCCGGCTAGATTTACGGGTCCCGTAAACACAAACTTGTGGCGCTCAAAACTACACACACGACATTTTTTTTTTGAATTTTTTTTTTTTTACAAATGGTGTTTTTATACATGCATCTACGTTTTTGAAAAAAAAAAATTTGGTCCACCACGCCCCCCACGGTGTAGTTTCCGCGGTTCTTACAACTTGAGGTGGTTCTCATTTTAACCTTCCCCTATATATATATATATATATATATATATATATATATATATATATATATATATATATATATATATATATATATAGGGGAATGTTCATTTGAGAAGAAATTTAATGTGAGAAGAAAAAGAAGAAATGACATATTAGTAAAATGTTATTTCATTTATAACTCATATCATTAATTTTTCTCTCTTTAATTAATTAGTCAACTAATCATTAATTATCCTACATATAATCTACAAAACCTACAAATATCAAAATTTTCCTACATATACTCTACACATTATAGAATTTTATCCTACACAGTCGAAATTTATCCTACACACCTCAAAATATATCCTACACAACTCGTAATTTATACTACACAACTAGTAATTTATTCTACACTTTAAATTAAGTTGTTTTATTTTTTAATTTGGAAAAAGTATATATTTTGAAAAGGAGTTACAAATTTAATTTAGCTAGTTAAATTAAGTTGTTTTATTTTTAATTTGGAAAATGTATATATTTTTCTTCTTGGAAAAAAATTCTTCTCATTTGAACCTTCCACTATATATATATATATATATATATATATATATATATATAATGTAAGTATCTATAGAAAACCCACTTTTATTTAGAAAACTTGGGAAACTCTAACCTCCCGAATTTAAAAAAAAAAAATTTACACATGTTATATACATGTTTTTAAGGGTTTTGGGAAAAAAATCAAAAAAGCGCCGAGTAGATATTTTTAAAAAGAATAAACAAGTTCTGGTGTAACACGTGTTACAAATATGTCATATGAATGTAACACATGTTACACCAAAACTTGTATATTTTTTTTTTTAAATATCTACTTAGCGCTTTTTTGATTTTTTTTTTTTTTTTTTTTTTGCCCAAAACCCTTAAAAACAAGTATATAACATGTATAAATTTTTTCAAAAAAAAAAAACATCGGGAGCTTTGAGTTTCCCGGGTTTTCTAAGTTAAAGTGGGTTTTCTATACATCCTTCCCCTATATATATATATATATAAGGAGAAGGATCCGTTATGAACAACCCTCTATTGCAAGAACCGCGAGAACCAGTGTGAACACAAACAGTAATACCTAAAAAATCTAAAAAACACCCAATAATTTTTTTATTTTTTTTTTACTATTTTTTTTGGAAAAATCGCTATATTTCGTTTATAATAAAAAAAATTTCAAAAAAAAAAAAATCGAGTCACAGTTATCCATGCACATGTGCATTTGTATCATTTCTTTGACAAATTCCATAATTCATTACAAATATTAGACAATTGCACTTTCATTTACACTACCATAAGTAATACACTACTTTTTACATTACCAGTATTAGAAATGCACATGTGCATCTATATGGTGTTGTAAAAAGTGCTATTGTCTATTACTGATAACGTTTTACGGAATTTGTCGAAGTAATGATACATATGCACATGTGCATAGATAACTGTTACTAAAAAAACATTTTTTTTTTGTAACTAAATATAGCGATTTTTGTTAAAAAAATAAAATAAAAAAATTTTGAGTTTTTTTTATTTTTTTAGATTTTATTTTGCGTTCACATTGGTTCTCGCAATAAGGGTGGTTCTCAAATGAACCTTACCCTATATATATATATATATATATATATATATATATATATATATATATATATATATAGTGTAAGGTTCATTGGGGAACACTAAAAAAGTAGGGAACCGGGGAACACTCTTAAAAATTTAACTTAACATGTAAAAAGTTAATTTTTTAAAAATCTTTTTCGGCGCTTCTCCTTATATATACTTGTAAAAGCATTTTTAATAAAAAAAATCAAAAACTAAAAATATTAAAAAAAACAATTAAAAAAGGGTAACAATTTTTTTTTAGAAAAAATATTTTTCCTCCTTTTTATAAAGAAAAGCGCTGAAAAATTTAAAAAAAATGATTTTTAACATGTTAAGTTAATTCTATAAGATATAATTGTTTTTTAAACATTTTTTTATATTTTTAGTTTTTGATTTTTTTATTAAAAATGTTTCTACTTGTATTTATAAGAAAAAGCATCGAAAAAAATTTTGAAAAAAAAATAAGTTTTAACATGTTAAGTATAATTTTTAAGAGTGTTCCCCCGTTCTCCACTTTTTTAGTGTTCCCCAATAAACCCTCCCCTATATATATATATATAGGGTAAGGTTCATGCGAGAACCGCGAGAACCAATGTGAACACAAAATAAAATCTAAAAAAAATCAAAAAAGCACTCAAAAAAAAATTTTTTTTTAGGCAAATTGGAAATAAATAATCCCAACTCACTCTTATTGGCCAATAATAATCCCAACTCATTTAATCACCAATAATAATCCGAACTTTTCACTTTTGTTTGTAAAATACTCCGGCGTTAAAAAAAACACTAACTTGGTTAAAAAAATGCTGATGTGGAGTGACATGTTTGGTCCGACGTGGCAGTTTAATTATAAATGAAAGCCAACTCATAAGCCACCTGTGTATAAATATTTTTATCCCCCAAATTACAAGTATCCCCAAATAAAACACAGAGCATTACGATCAAGAGAAACACAGAGCATTACGATCAAGAGAAACTCTAATCACATTCGAAAAAGCAAACGATCAAGTGAGCAAACGATCAAGTCATTGTATCAGGTTTGTTTTTAGTTCATTCTTCTTGTTTATCTGTGATTCAATCCTAATCCACCACTAAACCCATCAGGATGGATGACAAAGTCATCGTAAAAGCATGGCATGGTGGGAAGCTGAAACAAAAGCCCAAATTGCACTATGAAGGAGGTGAAACTTATATGTTTGAAGTTGAAATAGACAAGATGTCCTATTTTGAGTTGATGGATTATGTGATTGAAGGTGGGTCTTACAAAAGCAAGGATTTTGAAATTTATTACTTGATGCCTGGAAAGAAGTTTGCTGATGGTATTGTGCAGTTGAAGAACGACAAAGATATGATCGATATGTTGAAGAATTTGGGGGATAAAGATGCCAGGCATATACTACATCTGTATGCACAAGGTAAGTCTATTAGACTAGATTACCAACCCAATACTGCAGCCCAACCAAAGGCCCATACTGCAGCCCAAAATGAAGCCCAACCAAAAACCCATACTGCAGCCCAAAATGAAGCCCAACCAAAAGCCTTACAAGTTGTGAAAGGGTTTACTAAGTCTCTTGCAAGCAGGCTATTAACACCAACCAAACAACTGACACAGTTATTCAATTGCCCTGATACAAGCACACCTGATGTTATAGCTGATGTTGTACCTGATGTTGTACCTGATACAAGCACACCTGATGGATCTGATAAAGACAAGGTTGGATCTGCTTTAGAAAGTGAAGAAGAAGATGCTGACTGGAGGCTAGATGAATCTGAAGAAGATGCTGGTACAGATGATGATGATGAGGAGTGGAGGGCATCTGTTGCTGCTATAAAGGAAAACAATTTATCAAACAAACAGTTGGTTGAAAAATTATTGAAAGACTTCAAGTGTAACAGGTTTGTTGAAGAACAACAATACAGTGATGCTAGCAGCTATGAGGACTCAGATGGAGATGTTAATTCACCGGGAGAGAGTGAGGATGGTGACATTAGGGGGAAGAAGTACAAGGTGGATGTTCCAGTTGTAAGTGAAAATGCTGACTGGACTAAGTGGGTTTGGGTAGTTGGTACACGGTTCCCTACTAGGGATGCTGTTAAAGATGCATTTAGAAGCTATGCTGTTATGAATGGAAGGAATCTTAAAATAGCAGTAAGTGACAACAACAGGCTTGGAAGATTAGGTGTTACTTGTGTTCAGGATTGTCCATTTAAGGTTTATGTATCTTTCCATAAAAGAAAGTGTTGCTTCATTGTTAAGACTGTAGTTAATGAACACACATGTCAGAGAAATATGTTGAAGAATAGACAGTTAACTGCTTCCTTCATAGCTAGCCAGTTTCTACCAATTTTTAAAGCTAATCCTAGTTGGAAAGCAAAGGAAATCCAGGATGCAGTTAAAGAAAAATTCAAGGTCCTAGTAAGTAAATGGCTAGTTTACAAGGCAAAGAGTTATGCCAATAGCAAACTGCATGGTTCAATGGAACTATAATGTCTGTCTTATGTTTTGGATGTTGAAACTGGTAGTTATTTTGTGTTTGGATGGAACTATAATGTCCAGATTTTAATGACAACTATGTCAAGGTTTTAATGTCAACTGTGTTTGGATGGAACTTTAATGTCCATTTTTGGTCAATTGTGTAACAAGGCTTGGTCAATTGTGTCCAGACTTTGTGACCAAATCATAGTCAAAACAAGATTCATATACTTATCCGAAAGTCATTACATTCACTACATTGCTTGGATTGTCAAAACAAGATTCATATACTTATCCGAAAGTCATTACAGTCAGTACATTGCTTGGAATAGTCAAAACAAGATTCATATACTTATCCGAAAGTCATTACAGTCACTACATCGCTTGGAAAAAGGACACATTACAGAATAAAACATGTCAAAATAACCACTACATTGATAATGCAATACAGACAACTGCCAAAAAACATGCTTTCTTTGAAGGCTTTCTTAATCTCCGATTTTCTTCTTCTAACACCCCACAGTTGCATTCCCTTGCTAATACAGCATCCACCTCTTGTTTCCACACAAAGAATTTGCAATCAGATCTCTGAAATGAACAACCTATTAAATTACGAGAAAGTGATGAAATCAGATTGCCAATCAAATTCAATAACTTACAGGCCATAGAGGGCATCCGTAAAACTCTTCACCTTGCCTTGAGCTTCGATTTCCAGCCACCCTACGAATTGCAAGCAATTCATGGTTACAATACACATTACCATCGGTGCCAAGTCTAAAAATTTTGGGGTTTTGTGAACGAATTGAAGGAGATGAAGATGAAGAGTTTGAGCTCATTGGGGATCGACTGAATTTGATCAATTTGTAGAATTAGGGTTTTTTGAAGAGTGCGATTGGGGGTGAAAGCATTTTATACACAGATGGGTAAGGTGTTGGTGATTAGATGAGTTGGCTTTCATTTATAATTAAACTGCCACGTCGGACCACACATGTCACTCCACATCAGCATTTTTTTAACCAAGTTAGTGTTTTTTAACGCCGGAGTATTTTACAAACAAAAGTGAAAAGTTCGGATTATTATTGGTGATTAAATGAGTTGGGATTATTATTGGCCAATAAGAGTGAGTTGGGATTATTTATTTCCAATTTGCCATTTTTTATAGTTTTCTTTTAAAAATCGCTATATTTCGTTACCAAAAAAAAATCGAGTAACAGTTAACCATGCACATGTGCATATGTATCATTACTTCGACAAATTCGGTAATACGTTATCAGAAATAGACAATTGCACTTTAATTTACAATACCATTCGTAATACACTACTTTACATTACCAATATTCAAAATGCACATGTGCATCATTAGGTATAACCATGATATAACGTGTTTTGGTACAAAAAGTTTGTGATTTTGAATGGAGAAGTAGGCCCATATACATGTTTTTTGGTTAGTTATATCTAGTGGTTGATGGTTTGGTTATAGTAGTCAATTTATGATGTAATATGTTGATTGGATGGTATAAATGGTGTTTACATACATGTAATAAAGTGAAAATATTGGTAATGGTATTGTATTATGGATGGTAGGAGGTAATGGTAGTGTATTATGGATGGTAGGAGGTAATGGTAGTGTGTTGTGGATGGTATGATAGATGAAAGGGAAAGTGTATTCAAAGTAGTGTACCAAAACACCTTATTTCATGTTGATACATATAGATGCACATGTGCATTTCTAATATTGGTAATGTAAAAAGTATTGTATTACACATGATAGTGTAAATGAAAGTGCAATTGTCTAATACTAGTAATGAATTACGGAATTTGTCAAAGAAATGACAAAAATGCACATGTGCATGTTTGTGTATTATGGATGGAATGATAGATGAAAGAGAGTAGTGTACCAACACACCTTATTTCATGTTGATACATATAGATGCACATGTGCATTTCTAATATTGTTAACGTAAAAAGTAGTGTATTACACGTGGTAGTGTAAATGAAAGTGCAATTGTCTAATATTTATAATAAATTACGGAATTTTTCAAAGAAATGATACAAATGAACATGTGCATGGATAACTGTGACTCAAATTTTTTAAAATTTTTTTTATTGTAAACAAAATATAGCGATTTTTACAAAAAAAAATGGTAAAAAAAATTTTTTTTGGGTGTTTTAAGATTTTTTTAGGTATTACTGTTTGTGTTCACACTGGTTCTCGCAATAAATGGCGGTTCCTAACGGATCCTTCTCCTATATATAGGTATGGGATCAGCAGAAGACGCCCTAAAGTGATGTAACACCACGTAAAAACGTGTCCAATGATATAAAGACACGTGTCCTAAACTCTAAATATATGAAAGTTTGAGTTTAAAGGACTAGAGTTGACAAACGATGAAAATATGTATGCGAAGAGACTAAAAGTGTCAACATGCCAAACTTGTGCCTCTGAATGAACACACACGAAGAATATATTTTTAAATGAGTGATTAATTGGATATAAGAAGCCGTTTATAAAAATAATCGAAAGATTATAAACTACATGGGTTAAATGTGTCAACATGTTAATTCTTACCTCTGAGTGACCTTTTAACGAACCCGAGGCTTCGTAATATTCAAATATACTCTAAAGAATAAGTGATATCAGTTTCACGTGGTTTCGAGATCGTTATATAAGTTTACAGGACTTTGGATGAAAAGTGTCAATATGACGAAACTAGTGTTTCGGTTATCATTTAACGAAACCGGGCCTAACGGAGCTTGCTTATGCTTCCATGAACCATTACAAACTAACTGCAGGGGCCATTTATGTCTAAAATAAAAGATATTTGAGGGAATAAAAGAGCAGGGGCTGAAAGTGCAATAATTGAAAGTTGTTTAACCTGAGCGACACCTTGTCGCGGGGCTCGTAGCCCCTTGTGAATCCTTATGCGGCCCGCGTAGCAACTGCCAGCATCCAAAAAACTGGCAGTTGCATGTTGCAGCCTGTTGCACCGCCTTTGAGTCCTTAATTTCGATACCAGGAGCATTTTGTTAGTTTTAGAATACCACTAGGACACCTGTGGTGATCCTAGATGCCTCCAAAACACCTGCTATGATCCAAATGCATGGCAAGTTTGTATATAAAGGAACCTAAGTTGTTGTGGTCATTTGCTCATTCACTCATAATTTTCATTACACTCTCATCTGGAGATACCTGGCCATAGAGGAAGCTCAAGATTGTAGAAAAGATAGCTAGGACCCTTTGTAAATGTCTTAGCCCCCTTCCTTAGTTCAGTTTTTAGTTTAAAAATCGAAAAGTCAAAGTTATCGTAAATTGACTTTGACTTTCGGTTTAATCACAAATGCTCCAGCCACTGTCCGAATTAAAAGTGTTTATGTGACCATATTAAGGTAGGTGATTAACCCTTAAAAGGACACCTCCTAATTATTTCGTTTGACTAGTTAATTGTCGGGTCAAACTAATAAGTCAAAAAGTCAAACTGGACAGAATTTTTAATAATAATTCAAACTAATAAAACAGAGGTTATAAATTATATTTTATCATTCTAATAACTTGGTAATTAGTATTAGAACATGTTTAAGCATGTCTAACCCGACAATTATCAGTTTAAGGTCGGTTCACAACCGAAAGTCGCAAAAGCTTGACTTTTGCTTTGACTTTCAGTTCAGACCTGATTAAGCTTAATCCTTTCACGTTTTAAGCTTCTATTAGGACCACTTTATGTTGTAGTATAACCCCCTGGAGTTATATTACTTGGTCCTTAGTACTTTGAATTATATGCTCAAGTTTGTTATTATGCTTATAAATGCCGTTTTTGCCCTTTTGACATATAAATGAGATTTTTACAATTGTGAGAGGACAAAAACCTTTGTTACTGATATATAAGTATGTCCCGAAAATTTCACATCAGTTCTTAGTCTCACACAGGAGTTATGCTCGATATCGTAAATAGAAGCTTTTTATTAATTAAATTGCGATATCTTGCATAGGGCATGTTTAAACTTGGATTTTGACCCAAAACTCATTACCTACTATTAAGATATTATTTTTAAGGAATTTTGGAATTTTTGATCAGATTACAATCTGATCATATCATAGAGTTCTTGTGTAATTCGGTAAATGACGATAATACCCTTTTCATGCATAAAATGGGATTAACAAATGATTTGAATGCCAAACTTTTTTCTACTGATTTCATACATTAAACAAATTATTTTAAGCATTTAAAACTGATCAAAATCTCGGATTCTCATAAAACAACTTAATTATCGTCAATTAGCGATTTTACGCTAATAAGTTGCATAGTATGGTTCTAAACCATATTTAATACCTAAGACTTGTTACCTACTAAACTTTTAAGTAAATTTTAATATAATTACAGTAAGTATAAGTCATGAACTCAGACTTACAAAAACGTCCTTAAAAGCATATGTGAAATGACCAAAATGCCCTTTCGGGGCATAGTTTGGCCATAAATGGTAAACCTCACATATATATAATGTCTTACTGATGTAATGTGTTAAAATAAATATTTTTACTGATTACCAAAGACCAGAACCTCATTTTATTTAAAAATCTCTTTTATAATCATTAAAATGACCAAAATGCCCTTACGGGACTTAAAATGGTTTTAAATACTTTTTGGGCATATATGTTAACATCCTATTGATGTATTAACATATTTTAAGCATAATAACATTTGAGACCTGTATATAATTCATTTGATTACCTGTTACGCATTTATGCGTTCGGATCGGTTTATGTGACTAGTTTACATAAAATAGCTGAAACGGGTTTAACCTTATCATTAAATCTTCAAATTCCAGAATGTGTTTAGTTTACCCATATTATACAAGTATTCAAACTTGCCGGGTCTAAACCACATTCTATTCCAGTCTCCGCTTAATCTAGCGTTTAGAACCGCAAAGTATCTTTCCCACTAACCTGTCTAAGTCTTTGACTTAAATAAAGACCCGTTAGTATCCTAATAAGTTATTAAACCTTCCATACAGATTGAGTAGCTTCAGTAGAAGGTATTTCATAAGGCTTTAGGAACATACGGCTGAGTTACCTCTTTCATCTAGCTCAGGTAAATACTTTTAACTTATTTTCCCTTATACGGGCTTGAGATATGGTATTATAATAATACCACTTGGTCAGGTATGAAATCATTTAATCGGATTGTGATTAATAAATTACATAACCCGTTTTAATCTGTCTTGTTTGATAACATAAGCATTGGGGGTTAATACGACGGTGTCCTGGATATCCTCGGCTCATTTCATTTGAAAATGGCCACGACCTACGCACGGGGTGTAGGCATACACCTGACAGATGCAAATGATAATAAACCCACATGTTGGGGATAACTCCTTTGTGGGTTCTATAAATGGTGAGTCGGTTAATCATGACCGGCTTCCAAACCGGCCCCAATTGTAAGACAAACATGTAAAACTACATACAAGATTATCTTAAATAATTGTCCCAAGTTATAAATGATTTGTGCCTTGTGCACTTAAATCAATTTTCATAAATGTTTTCAAATGAGTCGGTTAATTGTATTTACCGGTGAAAACTGACGTATTTTCCAAAGACTGGTTGACAGGTACTTCACGTAAATAGGCTGGAGCTACTAGGTGTCAAATAAGTGGATCTTGCAAATCCCTAGATACCTGGAGTCTGTTATTTCCGTTTTATTGTATTTTACTTTATGATCCGCCTGTGGATCTTTATTACAACCAAGTCTGTATATTCTTTCATTTGGACACTCAGACACTATGATTTGTAATAGTAATTATTCACCAAGCCTTCCGCTGTGCTATTATATTATGTGTATTGACTATGATGATATCAACTACGTCACAATACTCCCCCGCCGGGCCCACCGGTAAATGATATCACCAAGCCTTCCGCTGTGCTATTATATTTTGTGTTTAATCTCAATGACACAATAAGCACATTCCTTAGACTTCCGAGTCTAGGCAAATGACCTAGGATTTATTCTTAACTTTCTTTTGTCGTTTATGTTTTGTTTTACTTGTTTTGACGGGTTTAATTATCAAAAATGCCGCCGCGTGTATGAGGCAAGGGAAAAGGTCAGATGACGGGAGGACCATCAGACCATGCGGGAGCCTCTCATAGGCGCACTCCATCCACGTCTTTTTCTAGCTCGGATTCGCATGACAATTGGGGACATTCGTTTGAGCCCGTGAAATACTCGGTCTCGTTGAGTTCATCACCCTCGTTTCATCCATCTTTTGGGCCGCCTATTCCAGACGAGCCCCAGCATTCCCATCATTCTGATTCCACTTATTCCCCGGCCCAGTTCAACCCAAACGACTATGTCAAGGAGCTACTGGATCACAATCCATTAGGACCCGAGGATCACTTCCCCCACGACATGGAGATGGATGACGATCCTGATCCAGAGCCGCCAACCGGGACACCAGGTCATCCCATTAGCATCTCCAGCGGTTCTCCATACCAAGGATCGCCATATCAAGGGCCCGACTCATGGGCCGAAAGGTGGAACCAATATGAATGGGAATTCACCCCTTCATTTCATAACTCTCCTTCTCAACCTCCTTTGGATGAGTCGTATCTTCAAGCGGTTACTCCACCGCCTCTACCCGTTAAGGAACCACCTCAACAACCACCACAACCACCTCCCGAGCCGCCGAGGCGAAGGAGGAATGCACGGATGTCCGTGCAAGGGGGACCAAGATTCAGTTCCCCTCAAGGTTCAAGCTCATACCCTCCTATTCCTGAGGACCCACAAATGGGTGGACCCTCGCATGCGGTGCCGAAAGATGATCCCCCGCCAGTTTATTTTGCACCACCGCCACCGCCATTGGGTTTTGAAAACCCGATACCGACTTACCCAGGTTCGTCTGGGTATAACCCATTTAAATATCCATCTCACACGGATTATGGATATCAAGCCCCTGCCCAAGATACATATCTTGAGGCAACACAATATAATGCACTTTATCTTTCACCATATCCTCCAGTTTATCCAACTGGATATCCAGTGCAAGGGTATCAATACCCACCTTATCAACAACCTCCTCCTCCTTAACAGATTCAAACTCAAGAAATTCTACAGAGGTTGGACAGGGTTGAGCGAAAAGCGGACGAAACCAATAAGAAGCATAACAGCTTTCTCAAGGGCCTTGCGAACCTCATAAAAGGCAAAAAAAAGTAGAAGTCATTTACTTTATTTTGTATTGTACTTTCAATCAAGTCCCTGTGAGGACATTTTATTTTTCTGTACTTAGTCCCTGTGAGGACTTATTTCTTTTTCTGTAGTCCCTGCGTGGACAGTGTGTTATTTCAAGACCCGTTTAAGGCATTCTTGTAATAGTTTAGTAGTTTAATAGAATTTCTTTTTGAGATTTTAAATATGTAATTTATTACATCATCGTGCTATATCATTTCAATTTTAAATTGATCTGCCAAAGAAGTTCTTAAAGGTATAACCTAGCCAAAATATTAATGGCTGTGATGGTACAACCTTTTTAAGACAATAAATTCCCTGTTAACATCTGAAAACATGTTAACATTCCTGGCTGTGTGGCTCGAGAGACCACACAAGCTTCCAATTGTACTTGGATCTTCCCAAGTCACTATCATAGCCTATATGATCAATGTGAATCATGGCTAATAAATATCAATACGATGTATGTGTCCAAAACATCCATTTGAGATGTATGCCTATAAGCAAGGGTGTATTAATGACAATGAAAGTTTTATTTTATAAACTTCTTGTCAAAAAGGCGATGAACTATGTTCGACCCTTAAAAGATCACTGATCTAAGAGATCATTGGTTATATTTTAATCGCCCTTGTGACAAGGCCTTTCGTGCCATTTAAATGTCCTTCGAGACGAGCCTTGTGCTATATTAAAATGTCTTTTATGACATTGAAAGTTGTGATTTATATCCCCTGTCTAATAAATATAAAGGATTATATCCTATTGATTGCTTATAATGGTTCAGTTGTAGCCTAGGCAAATCATGATCAAATTACTTATTGACTTATTACTTAAAATGGTCTATATGGTTTAATAATACCACGACCATATAATCATCAATGCGATGGTTCATTATATAATCTAAGTATATCATTATTGTTTGATATAGTACTCAAATCATGGCTGGCTCTGACGAAGCAAACAGTCATCCTGAAGAAGGAAACAATTATACCAGGATTAATATCATTGGTGCTGAATTACAAGCGATGATAACCGTAGCGGTTGCTCAAGCTGTGGATAATAAGTTCAAGGAGCCGAGTAATGTTCGGTCCAAAACTCATAAAAAATCCCTATCACATTCGCATACACTGAAGAAGGATGAGTCTCAACACTCATCTAACCAGAAAAGTGAACCACAAAGACAAGTTGTTAATCAGACTCCCAGGTACAACAAGGGTTGTACCTATAAATATTTTGTCTCCTGTAAACCGAGAGATTTCACAGGAGAAAAGGGAGCAATCGACTGTATGAAGTGGTTAGATGAAATGGAAACTGTGATTGACATCTGTGGGTGTGCTAAGGAAGACATCGTCAAGTTTGTATCTCAGTCTTTCAAGGGCAACGCCCTAACATGGTGGAAAGCCTTGGTGCAATCCACTGGAAAGGTTCCTCTATATAACCTTTCCTGGGATAAATTTGTTGATCTTGTGAAGGACACTTACTGTCCTCAGCATGAAGTTCAGAGAATAGAAACTGACTTCCTCACTCTGGTAATGAAGGATTTAGATTGCAGATCCTATGTGACCATTTTTAACTCCATGTCGAGGCTTGTACCGTATTTAGTCACCCCAGAACCCAAACGCATTGCGCGTTTTATCGGTGGTTTAGCCCCTGAGGTGAAAGGAAATGTCAAGGCTTCTAAGCCTGCTACTTATAAATCTGATGTAGATCTATCCTTGTCCCTTACTCTTGATGTTGTAAGGAGTAGGGCAAAGAAAACCACCAATGAGGGAAAAAGAAAGAGGGAGGAAGACAAGTCCCATCAGTCGAACAAGAAGAACAAAGGGAACTCTGGTTCCAAGAAAGGGCAGTCAGGTGACAAGCCCAGATGCAGGACTTATAACAAAAGGCACTTTAGAAAGTGTAACCAGGACCCACAAGCCAAACCTTGTGGGATCTGCAAGAAGAAAGGGCACAAGACTGTAGAGTGCTGAAACATCAAGGATGCGACCTGCTACGGTTGCAACGAAAAGGGGCACATCAAGACTAATTGCCCTAAGAATGCTAAGAAGCCCGAGGAGGCAAAGAAAACCAATGCGAGGGTTTTTCAGATAAATGCAAGGGAGGCGGTGAATGACGAGAACGTTATAACAGGTACCTTCCTCATTAATGATATATATGCTAGAGTTTTATTTGATTCATGTGCTGATAAGTCCTTTGTAGACCATAAGTTTTGTAAGTTACTAAATCTGCCTATTAGGACTCTAGACATAAAATATGAGGTAGAGCTCGCAGATGGTACCTTAGAAACGGCTTCAACTCTTCTTGATGGATGCTTCATATCCATTAAGAATCATTCTATCCCACTATCCCTTTTACCAATGAAATTGGCTGGGTTTGATGTAGTTTTAGGCATGGATTGGTTGTCGCATAACCAAGCCCAAATTGTCTGCGATAAAAAGCTAGTTAACATCAAAACCCCTTCTGGTGAATCCGTCACTATTCAAGGAGATACACAATATGGGTTGCCCAACAATGTGTTTATTCTCAAAGTATCAAAGTGTCTGAAGAACGGATGTGTCATTTACATGGCACAAGTGACAGTGAATGACCTGAAACCCAAGATTGAAGACATTCCAATTATTTCCGAGTATCCTGATGTCTTTCCTGATGAATTACCTGGATTACCTCCTGAGAGGCAAGTTGAATTCAGGATAGACATTCTGCCAGGGTCTGCACCAATTGCACGAGCTCCTTATCGTCTAGCACCTACTGAAATGAAAGAACTCAGGACTCAATTGGACGACTTACTGGAAAAAGGTTTCATACAACCCAGCTCTTCGCCTTGGGGAGCTCTAATATTTTTTGTGAAGAAGAAGGATGGATCAATGCGTTTATGCATTGATTATCATGAATTAAATAAGGTAACTATCAAGAATCGTTATCCTTTGCCCAGGATTGACGACTTATTCGACCAACTTCAAGGGGCAAGCTTCTTCTCGAAAATCGATCTAAGATCTGGGTATCATCAACTCAAGGTCCGAACTGAGGATGTACCTAAGACAGCGTTCAGAACGAGGTATGGACATTATGAGTTTCTAGTGATGCCTTTCGGGCTCACTAATGCACCAGCAGCATTCATGGACCTCATGAATAGAGTCTGTAAGCCATACTTAGATAAGTTTGTCATCGTCTTTATAGATGACATACTTATTTATTCTCGTAATCAAGTCGACCACGAGAAACACCTTCGATGTATCTTAGGGTTACTTCGGCAGGAGAAGCTATATGCTAAATTCTCCAAGTGTGAGTTTTGGCTTCGCGAATACCAATTTCTTGGACATGTAGTGAGTGAGCGTGGTATCCAAGTAGATCCCGCCAAAATAGAAGCCATTATGAACTAGGAGGCACCAAAGACACCAACAAAAATTCGCAGCTTTCTAGGATTAGCTGGTTATTACAAAAGATTCATTGAGAACTTCTCAAGGATAGCTGCACCATTGGCTTCTCTGACCCGCAAGAATGTAAAATTTGATTGGGGTCCAAAACAACAAGAATCTTTTGAGATTCTTAAGCAAAAGTTGAGCAATGCTCTAGTGTTGACATTACCCGAAGGAGTAGAAGAATTTGTCATGTACTGTGATGCTTCAAACACCGGTATGGGCTGTGTACTTATGCAAAGAGGTAAGGTGATTGCCTATGCATCACGATAATTAAAGGTGCATGAAAAGAATTACACCACCCATGATTTGGAGTTGGGTGCCGTTGTCTTCGCACTTAAGTTATGGAGACACTATTTATATGGAACTAAATGTGTGATCTATTCGGATCACAAAAGTCTCCAACATTTATTCAATCAAAAAGAACTCAATATGAGACAGTGCCGCTGGATGGAAACTCTTAATGACTACGATTGTCAAATTCGCTACCATCCTGGCAAATCGAATGTAGTCGCTGATGCTCTAAGCCGAAAGGAAAGAGTCAAACCTATAAGGATTAATGCCAAGAGTATTGAACTCAAGAATAGCTTGAATGAAAGGCTGTTAGCTGCTCAGAAGGAATCTGTTTTGGAAGCTAACTTTCCAAATGAAAAGTTAGGTGTAACTACTTAACAGTTAGCACCTGGCAAGGATGGAATCCTTAGAATGAATGGAAGAATTTGGGTTCCTATTCATGGAGGACTTCGAGATATAATCCTCCAGGAAGCTCACAATTCCAAATACTCAGTTCACCCTGGAGGTGACAAGATGTATCAAGATTTAAAAGCTAATTATTGGTGGATAGTTTTGAAGAATTCTATTGCCACACATGTAGCTAAGTGCCTGACTTGTGCTCAGATTAAAGCTGAACATCAAAAGCCATCGGGTCTTCTTCAACAGCCAGAACTTCCCACATGGAAGTGGGAGATGGTAACTATGGACTTTATAACCAAGTTACCTAAAACAAGACATGGAAATGATACTATATGGGTCATAGTTGACAGACTGACTAAGTCAGCACATTTCTTACCCATCAAGGAGACTCATAGCTCCGACAAGCTAGCTCAGTTGTACGTGGATAAGATTGTATCTCTCTACGGAGTGCCGGTGTCTATTATATCCGATAGACATACTAGATACACCTCTCACTTTTGGAAAAGTTTCCAACAATCATTAGGCACTCATTTGAATTACCCTCACTTGTTCCAGTAAATCTCGGGGTCAAGATTTCTTTTAAGGGGGTGAGGATGTAACACCACATAAAAACGTGTCCAATGATATAAAGACACGTGTCCTAAACTCTAAATATGTGAAAGTTTGAGTTTAAAGGACTAGAGTTGACAAACGATGAAAATATGTATGGGAAGGGACTAAAAGTGTCAACATGCCAAACTTGTGCCTCTGAATGAACACACACGAAGAATATATTCTTAAACGAGTGATTAATTGGATATAAGAATCCGTTTATAAAAATAATCGAAAGATTATAAACTACAGGGGTTAAATGAGTCAACACGTTAATTCTTACCTCTGGGTGACCTTTTAACGAACCAGAGGGTTCGTAATATTTAAATATACTCTAAAGAATAAGTGATATCAGTTTCACGTGGTTTCGAGATCGTTATACAAGTTTACAGGACTTTGGGTGAAAAGTGTCAATATGATGAAACTAGTGTTTCGGTTATCATTTAATGAAACCGGGCCTAACGGAGCTTGCTTATGCTTCCATGAACCTTTACAAACTAACTGTAAGGGCCATTTATGTCTAAAATAAAAAATATTTGAGGGAATAAAAGAGCAGGGGCTGAAAGAGCAATAATTGAAAGTTGTTTAACCTGAAAGACACTTTGTGGCGGGGCGTGTAGCCCCTTGTGAATCCTTACGCGGCCCGCGTAGCAACTGCCAGCATCCAAAAAACTGGCAGCTACATGTTGCAGCCTGTTGCACCGCCTTTGAGGCCTGAATTTCGATACCAGGAGCATTTTGTTGGTTTTAGAATACCACTAGGACACCTGGGGTGTTCCTAGATGCCTCCAAAACACCTGCTATGATCCAAATGCATGGCAAGTTTGTATATAAAGGCACCTAAGTTCTTGTGGTCATTTGCTCATTCACTCATAATTTTCGTTACAGTCTCATCTGGAGATACCTGGCCATAGAGGAAGCTCAAGATTGTAGAAAAGATAGCTAGGACCCTTTGTAAGTGTCTTAGCCCCCTTCCTTAGTTCAGTTTTTAGTTTAAAACCCGAAAAGTCAAAGTTATCGTAAATTGACTTTGACTTTTGGTTTAATCACAAATGGTCCAGCCACTGTCCGAATTAAAAGCGTTTATGTGACCATATTAAGGTAGGTGATTAACCCTTAAAATGACACCTCCTAATTATTTCATTTGACTAGTTAATTGTCGGGTCAAACTAATAAGTCAAAAAGTCAAAGTGGACAGAATTTTTAATAATAATTCAAACTAATAAAACAGAGGTTATAAATTATATTTTATCATTCTAATAACTTGGTAAATAGTATTAGAACATGTTTAAGCATGTCTAACCCGACAATTATCAGTTTAAGGTCGGTTCACAACCGAACGTCGCAAAAGCTTGACTTTTGCTTTGACTTTCAGTTCTGACCCGATTAAGCTTAATCCTTCCATGTTTTAAGCTTCCATTAGGACCACTTTATGTTGTATTATAACCCCCTGGAGTTATATTACTTGGTCCTTAGTACTTTGAATTATATGCTCATGTTTGTTATTATGCTTATAAATACCGTTTTTGCCCTTTTGACATATAAATGAGATTTTTAGAAAGGTGAGTTGACAAAAACCTTTGTTATTGATATATAAGTATGTCCCAAAAATTTCACATCAGTTCTTGCTCTCAAACAGGAGTTATGCTCGATATCGTAAATTGAAGCTTTTTTTTAATTAAATTGCGATATCTTGTATAAGGCATGTTTAAACTTGGATTTTGACCCAAAACTCATTACCTATTGTTAAGATATTATTTTTAAGAATTTTTTGAATTTTTGATTGGATTATAATCTGATCATATCATAGAGTTCTTGTGTAATTCGGTAAATGACGATAATACCCTTTTCATGCATAAAATGAGATTAACAAATGATTTGAATGCCAAACCTTTTTCTACTGATTTCATACATTAAATAAATTATTTTAAGCATTTAAAACTGATCAAAATCTCATATTCTCATAAAACACCTTAATTATCGTCAATTAGCAATTTTACGCTAATTATGTGCATAGTATAGTTCTAAACCATATTTAACACCTAAGACTTGTTACCTCCTGAACTTTTAAGTAAATTTTAATATAATTACAGTAAGTACAAGTCATGAACTCAGACTTTCAAAAATGTCCTTAAAAGCATATGTGAAATGACCAAAATGCCCTTTCGGGGCATAGTTTGGCCATAAATGGTAAACCTCACATATATATAATATCTTACTGATATAATGTGATAAAATAAATATTTTTTCTGATTACCAAAGACCAGAACCTCAGTTTATTTTAAAATCTCTTTTATAATCATTAAAATGACCAAAATGCCCTTACGGGACTTAAAATGGTTTTAAATACTTTTTGGGCATATATGTTAACATCCTACTGATGTATTAACTTATTTTAAGCATAATAACATTTGATACCTGTATATAATTCATTTGATTACCCATTACGCATTTATGCGTTCGGATTGGTTTATGTGACTAGTTTACATAAAATAGCCGAAACGGGTTTAACCTTATCATTAATTCTTCAAATTCCAGAATGTGTTTAGTTTAACCATATTATACAAGTATTCAAACTTGTCTGGTCTAAACCACATTCTATTCCGGTCTCCACTTAATCTAGCATTTAGAACCGTAAAGTATCTTTCCCACTAACCCGTCTAAGTCTTTGACTTACATAAAGACCCGCTAGTATCCTAATAGGTTATTAAACCTTCCATATAGATTGAGTAGCTTCTGTAGAAGGTATTTCATAAGGATTTAGGAATATACGGCTGAGTTACCTCTTTCATCTAGCTCAGGTAAATACTTTTAACTTATTTTCCCTTATACGGGCTTGGGATATGGTATTATAATAATACCACTTGGTCGGGTATGAAATCATTTAATCGGATTGTGATTAATAAATTACATAACCCGTTTTAATCTGTCTTGTTTGATAACATAAGCATTGGGGGTTAATACGACCGTGTCCTGGATATCCTCGGCTCATTTCATTTGAAAATGGCCACGACCTACGCACGGGGTATAGGTATACACCTGACAGATGCAAATGCTAATAAACCCACATGTTGGGGATAACTCCTTTGTGGGTTCTATAAGTGGTGAGTCGGTTAATCATGACCGGCTTCCAAACCGGCCCCAATTGTAAGACAAACATGTAAAACTGCATACAAGATTATCTTAAATAATTGTTCCAAGTTATAAATGATTTGTACCTTGTGCACTTAAATCAATTTTCATAAATGTTTTCAAATGAGTCGATTGATTGTATTTACCAGTGAAAACTGATGTATTTTCCAAAGACTGATTGACAGGTACTTCATGTAAATAGGCTAGAGCTACTAGGTGTCAAATAAGAGGATCTTGCAAATCCCTAGATACCTGGAGTCTGTTATTTCCGTTTTCTTGTATTTTACTTTATGATCCGCCTGTAGATCTTTATTACAAACAAGTCTGTATATTCTTTCATTTGGACACTCAGACACTATGGTATGTAATAGTAATTATTCACCAAGCTTTCCGCTGTGCTATTATATTGTGTGTATTGACTATGATGATATCAACTACGTCACAATACTCCCCGCCGGCCCCCCGGTAATATGTGGAAATATCGGGGTGTGACAAGTGTGAGAACGGTGAGAACGCATCCTGGCCCAACACGTAGCACGGGATATGATCAGGGCATGAGGGTTTTTTTTTTTTTGTCTTTTCAATCTTCTTTCATTTCTCAATTATACGTAACATGTTCCTTCATTTTTTGGTGTCTAAGATTATTTTGGCGTTAATTATATTCATTAACAAATTGGTGTTTTATTTTTTCTTAGATTTGTCACGTTGAATTAATTGTTTTTGTCACATAGATATTTTTTTGGCGTTATAGCGTTTCCCTGGTCAATTTTTTTGGCGTTTGTGGCGTTTTATAATAATTCACTACGAGTTATTAATATTTTCATAAGATTACAACAAGACCAAATGTTTGTTATGGCTTTTAGTCAATTTTTTTGGCGTTTAATACATTGACAAGGTGCTTTGCCAGCATTCGTTCTCACAGTTTCATACTATTAGCATTTTGGTGTTCGTAGTTTTTGGCGTTTTATATAATAATGTATTTTATTATCAGAGAATTAGATAACAAACAACAGATAATTATATAACAAAACAATAGAAAATGTAAAAGAAAAAAATTAAAAATGGTAATCTAAATTCTCATCCAAATCTTCACTGTCATCAACCTCTTCTTCTTGAATTTGTTTTTTGGCGTTTTGAACCTTTGAATACCTTAGCTAGATGCCAACTTTCCTACATGTACCACGTCTTTTTTAGACGAAGCTTCTTAGTGGTATCCTGTTTTTTGGTGTGATATTCTTGTTTGGTGGCATGTCATTGAAGATCAACTCTTGCTTGATGCTATTTATAATAATGGATTCCAAAATAGCATTTTACACTTGTATTGATCGCTTTATGCCATGCATATAATCATCAAGAACAAAGCTCACATGATGACATATCACTGTCATCAGTCTCTTTTCCTTAAATATTTGTCCATCTCATTCAGCAAAAGATTATAGAGATACCCATCTCAGAGAAGACTCCATTCATCGAAAGCTTTGCCATCTGTGGTCTTTTTAACTAACTTTTTGGTGTTTTAAAGTGAGTGGTTTCTAGGGATCATGGCATTTGTTTTTCTGGGTGTGATCATTTCATTGTGTAGAGACCCCTCTCTTATAGGAGTTTTTTGACGCGTAGTTTAGGCGGTATTTTTATTATAATAAATTATAGTAATAAAGTAACCGTCTTTTCAGTTATTGTGTGTATTTACTTTCTGTTCAGCTTTATCAGTTTCTAGGGTGATAGACGTCTCATCTTCCAAGTTTGGCATTTTTTTAAATGACGTTATGCAGACCAAGATGACAAAATACAATAACAGAGAAAATATTAAGCAGAAAAAATATTTTTTATTATTTTTGGCGTTTTATAAGCAATAACTTTTTGTAGTATTTTTTTGGTGTTTTGCAACTAAATAGAGAAATATAGCATTTAGTTATCTTAAGAAAAAAAAAAGAAGATTACACAGAAGAAAACTAACAAAAAAAATTAAAACTCCTCGTTAGAAGGTACTTTATCCGAGAAGTATCCATCACTTCCCTCGTCTTCTTCTTCGGAGTCTTCATCTAGACCTTCATCCATGTCATCACCTTCACTTTCATCGGCTTCTTGTTCCTGAAAATTCTGAAACCTCCATTTGAACATGTCCTGTATTAACGCCATTTTTGAGTCCATGTCTGTGTTCAAACAAGTGGCGTTGTGCAATTCTTCCATGAACCCAAGCGCCTGCTTTGTCATGATGTTTTCAAGCAGGTTGTCTTCCTGCTCTCCGCTGTCGTATATAACGGTCACCATGTCTGTTTCATCATCAAAACACCATAATGTCATGACAGGTTCCGGTTTTCCATCTGCTTTAATTGGTCGAAATTTCCTTGTTAATGTTTTCATAAGCTTATGTGTTTCATGACCTTCGTTATCCAGAGCGAAGCCAAGAGATAGGATACTGAAGAAACACTAGATAAATGACTAGAATCAAATTATATAGGGGGTTAGGTTCTGCATAAAAGGGTGGTTTTTTCTCATTTGATTTGAAGGGACAAATCTTCTTCTCCGGTGAACACTGCAAAACAGAACACTGTTAGCCTCGTCAAGAGGAGAAGGGAGGTTCTCTCCTTGACCCAACTCCTGCGTGAGAATAAGTATGTGTTTTATGAATAAGAAGTATTGATGAAGGTGGAAAATGGGCAGGTGGAGGTTTCTCTCCAATTCCATGCCATCATCGTGATTTCAGGATGGCCTGGGGTGATGACACGTGTCCCAGACGGTTATAACCGTCTGGTGGTGCACGATTGAGTCTTCTAGAAGATTATTGCCATAATCCAGTGTGACTCCTTACTGTGTGGTATCAGCTTAGTAAATAATATCCAAGTCTGGGTATTATTTAAGCGGAAGTATTTGCTGGGATTTTTATCCCTTGCTATAGGGAAGTGGCGCATGGATTTATGCATTTTCCTTTTAGCACGCATGTATTGTCTATTGCCTTTCTTCTAGACTCTTTGTGGGGCAAGTGCGCAGCGGCGCAAGGCCTAAAGGGGGTTAAAAGACGAGGTAATGGTATAGTCTTAAGTACTTGATATGAGGTTTTTGGGACCTTACCCCTTCAAGTCCCCCTAGTCTAGTATTGCTCTTATACAAATAAGTGAAGCACTGGACTATATGAGGAAAATGTTTTTGCTGTAGGGCTTTTGGGTGCAAAGGTGAAGAATCTTTTATGAGAAGATACACTTTGCTTATTATGCTGTCATTTGGACATCTTTGACTTTGGGTAAGATGTATAATCTGTGAGAAAAAGTATTTACACCTTTGTTTATTCTGAACTATTGCAGTCTTGGGCGAAGAGTATGTGTAATTATCAACTGACGGTAGCTTACGTCACATTTTATAGCTCGTGCTGACCCTTCGTCTTCTGGTTTAACTGTAGTTTCTGGGAATACGTGTGGACCCTGTCAAAGGGTTTTAAATGAGATGTGACAGTTGCAATGGCAGAGTCGTTGAGAAGGCAGTTGATTTGACACTCAATCATCACAATTCTTATCTCGATGTTATTGCTTCTCTTTCTTAGTCTACATATTCACTTTGGGTATTTCATTCGCTTCCCAATTTTGGGAAAAAATGGAGAATAGGCGACCGACTCGATGGAGGAGGCTTTCGGAAGTTTTGAAAGTTCTTGAAGCTGCAGACGCTCTGCTTTTGCTTTCTGATTTGACTGATCTTAGTGTCGGAGATGAAGGTGTCATCGATGTAAATCGCCGGGATGTTTCAGAGGATCGAATCCATCTCCATCTTGCGGATAACAACAACAGTGGGGTTACTCGGCTGTCAGCACATCTTGTGACACGGTCCTTTCCGGTTGATCGGAGAGTGAGTGCGTCCATTGTTTACCAACGGCGTCGCCGTGTTGTCGTTCCGGCTGGTGTTGCTAAAGGTGGTGAAGAGGATGTCAACCCTTGGATTATTGATCCCCATCCCTTATCTGAGTATGGCGAGGTTCTCCATACTCCTTATGGGGTGCTAGATCAGCTTTCTTAGGTTGTTTTTATTTTGCAATTAGTACTTTTTTTGAAGGAACACTGATGTGTTCTTTGTAAATGGTTTGTTTAAAGTGCTTTATCGCATATACTGATTTTTTGATGCACTGCTGTGCATACCTATTTGGATGGTTTATAAGTTATGTTTGGATTACAATATATTGCATATGTTTAATTACTTTGTTTAGGTAGAGCGAATAAGAATGGTATTGTACTCATGTGTGAACGTATGTCTAAAATGTGTGCAAGGTTAGGCTTCTTTAGACTGCTCATAAAGCGTACAATGTTTACCATATTGTTTTCGCGTAAACCTAAAGAATTATATGCGGTTTGTAACAAACTAACATGTGTAAAGATAACTGTTGCATTGATAAGGCATAGAGCCGATTTGTACAAAGTAAAGTAGGAAAAATACATTGCCTGTATGGATTTGATTTGCTGAACAGCGCGACTATATATAACACCTGCGCAATTGTTGCATGTTCTAGGTGCGAGGGACTGATATTCCATCGATTCTTTTTAGAGTGTATGCCCCTTTGCCTAGGACCTCGTTGATAATGTATGGCCCTTCCCATTTTGGCGCAAGCTTGCCCGGTTTTTCTGCATTGGAAGCTTCGTTGTTGCATAAGACGAAGTCTCCTGGAACGAAAGTACACATGCGTACTCGCGCATTGTAGTATTTTTCCAGTTTAGATTTGTATCTTGCTTCTGCAATGGCGGCGTTTTCGCGCCTTTCTTCAAGAAGGTCTAAATCCATTCTTCGCTCTTTCTCATTGTTTTGCTTTACCATGGCAAGCATGCACGGTAATGGAAGGCCAAATTCGGCAGGGATAACCGCCTCTGATCCGTACACAAGGCTGAATGGGGTTTCTCCCGTACTTGTTTTTGGCATGGTGCGGTGAGCCTATAATATGCTGGTGAGCTCGTCGACCCATCCTCTGCGCGCCGTCCCAAGTCTCGCCTTTATGCCGTCAACTATTTGTTTGTTGACACTTTCAACTTGCCCATTTGCTTGTGGATACGCCACAGAGGCAAAGTTGTGTTTGATCTTCATTTCCTTGAACCACTTCTGAAGATCTTCTGAGGCGAAATTGGTGCCGTTGTCGAAGATGATGCGCAATGGTAATCCGAATCTGCAAATAATATGTTCCCATATAAATTTGCGGATTACCATTGCTGTGGTTGAAGCTAATGCCTTGGCTTTGACCCACTTTGTGAAATAGTCTACCGCCACAATAATGAACTTTACTGTGCCAGGCGCGTCAGGGAATGGACCAACAAGATCGATGCCCCATTGCTGGAAGGGCCAGGCGGATGTGACTGGTACAAGTGGATTTTTTGGACTGAGGGTTTTTGGTGCGTGGCGTTGGCAGGCTGCGCATTTTCGTAATAATTCCACTGCGTCCACGTGCATCCCCGGCCAATAATAGCCTGCGCCCATGATTTTAGCTACTACCATGCGCGGACCAGCGTGTATTCCATATAAGCCTTCATGGATCTCCCTGACTAAGTATTGCACGTCTGTTTTGTCAACACAGTGCAGGAGCAGTCCCAAGAACGATTTTCGGTACAGAATTTTGTCCGCCATCTCATAGTTTATTGCCTTGTTTTGGATTTTCCGGGCTTCTGTCTTTCCTTCCGGAAGTTTGCCATGCTGTAGGTACATGATAATCGGGGACATCCAGGATGGACTGTCGATCTCTATGATGTTTACTTGCTTGAGTGGAACGGAAGGATTGGACAATACCTCGATGTTCACCTCTTTTGCTAGGTGTATGAAACTGGTGGCGGCCAATTTGCTTAGTGCATCCGCGTGCTTGTTTTCGCTTCTGTTTATGTGATTTATTTTAAACGTTTGGAATTGGCTGATTAGCATTCGCGCCTATTCCAGATATAACGCCATAGCTTCACCTTTCGCATTGTAGTGCCCATTAACTTGCTCGGCTACCAGTTTTGAGTCAACGTTAGCTTCAAGATTTTTCGCTCCCATTTTAAGCGCAAAACAGAGGCCAGCTAGAAACGCTTCATATTCTGCCTCGTTGTTCGTGCTTTGGAAATCTAAACGTATCGCATATGTAAGCTCATGATCGTCTGGGCTGACCAATCGGAGACCTGCGCCTGCTCCATCGTCATTAGAAGCCCCGTCTGTGTGCAGAGTCCAGTCCCTGTCGTCAAAAACGGGAACAGGGTTTTGGATTGCTTCACATTCCTGCACTTTATCTATGGGAACTTCTGTGGCGAAGTCTGCGAAAACTTGCCCTTTGATTGCTGGTCGTGGTCTATATAGGATATTGTATCCTCCCAGTTCTATGGCCCACTTAGCTAGTCTCCCCGCGACATCAGGTTTGGATAAAATTTGCCCCAAGTGATAGTTAGTGAGAACTGTAATGACGTGACCTGAGAAGTACCGGCGAAGTCGTCGAGATGCATGTACTAGCGCGAGGACCAGCTTCTCTATCATTGAGTAGTGTGTCTCTGGGCCAGTGAGCATCTTTTTGATGTAGTAGACTGGGGTCTGGACGTTTTCTCTTTCTACCATTAACACTGCGCCAACCGCCACCTCTGCTGCGGATAAATACAGAATTAGCGGTTCTTTTTCTCGTGGCGCTATTAGTGTTGGTAGCTGAATTAAACACTCTTTCATTTGTTTGAAGGCCATTTCTGCTTCCGACGTCCACTGAAAGTGACTTTTCTTGGCACAATTACGCAATGTGCAAATGAACGGGTAAGACTTTGCAGCATGATTTGCCAAGAATCTGTTCAAGGCTGCTAATCGTCCCGCGAGTCTTTGCATTTCTTTTACTGTTGCGGGCGACGACATCAGCAGGATGGCTTGCACCTTCTCCGGGTTAACTTTAAAGTTGTCCCTCGTTACTATGAAACCCAGAAATTTTCCTTCTTCCATCCCAAAAGAACATTTTGTTGGGTTGAGCTTTAAGTTGATGCTGCGTAATGAATTGAACGTTCGCTGAATATTTTCTAGCATAGTTTCCTCTTCGTGACTTATGATGACGAGGTCATCCATGTATACTTCAACTGTTTTCCCGATGTCTTCTCCAAAAACCGTATCCATCAACCTCTGGTAAGTAGCCCTGGCATTTCGCAACCCGAAGGGCATTTTTGTATAGCAGAAGATACCTTTATCGGTTCTGAAGGCTATCTTGTCTTCGTCATCCTCTTTCATTAGGACCTGATGGTAGCCTTTGTAACAGTCGAGAAAACATTTCCATCGGAAAGACGCCAAGGAGTCAACTTTTTTGTCGATTTCTGGAAGCGCGTAGCAATCTTTTGGGCAAGCTTTATTCAGGTCTTTGAAGTCGACGCACATTCTCCACCCGCCATTGTGTTTTTGAACCATGACTGGGTTAGCGACCCAGGTATGCTACTGTACTTCGCTCGGGATTCCGGCCTTGAGCAATTATTTGACCTGCTCGTTCATTGCCTCCACTTTTCTGCACTGAGACTACGTCTTCCTTGCGCGACAGGCTCTTCAGAGGGTTTGACATTTAGACAGTGTTGTGCTATTTCTCGCGGAACTCCGGTCATATCTGCTGGACACCAGGCGAATATGTCTTTATTGTTTGAAAGCAATTCCTTCAATTGTATTCATATTGCCGGTGAGATGGCATACCCTAGTAAGATTGTCTGTTCTGGATATTCTTCATTTAGGACCCATTTCTCCGGCTCATTTGGTGCTGAAGGTTTGGCCATTTTTGCTGGTGGCTCGTCATCGACGTAGATGACCTCCTTGCTTGAGTACAGAATTGCGACTCCAGTTTCTGTTGGAAACCCGCACGCAGCATGTGGAATAGAAGTGATCATGCTGAATTCTCTTTGTGACCTTCTTCCTAGCAAGACATCGTGGCGTGATGTTGCTGGCATGACCATGAAATTTACTGTGACTGTGCGTGAATGCTCGCCACCTGATAGGGTCACAGGAAATGCAATTTGTCCTAACAGAAATACGGCTTCGTTGCAAAAACCGGTGAGAGGGAAATCAACCGGCTCTAGGCGTGCTTTGTCCTCTGGATCAAGTTGTTTGAAACACTGCTCATATATGATATCCATTGAGCTTCCTGGATCTATGAACATGTAATCCGTTCTATAGTGGCCAAAGATGCCAGTAATAATTACTGGTCGTTCTTCCTGGGGGCCTCCAGGGACAATAGGAAACACAACTTGCTGTTCCCTCCAATGCTGATTATGGTTTCGTTTATTTGGCCTTCGCGAGGGACCTCCTTGCACCATGTGTATCTGTTTCGATCCGGCTTTTTTGGTATCTTCTAGTTTTTGAATCATCTCGTCGTGACTACTAGATTGGATGTACCACTGATCAGGTGTATGTGGGTCCAATACTGTAGTGTCAAATTCCTCTTTATCAGATCTGACATTTAGTAGCTCAGAACTGTTGATTTGTTTGAAAACTTGGTTCATAGCGTTCTGGAATCTGCCGAACCAGTATTCCGGAGGTCTTTCTAAGAGTTGATCTGAACGGTTATGAACTCTTGTCTGTACTATGGAGTCATCTCCTTCTAGATGACTATTGCTGTTTTCTTTGATTCCCGAAATTCCGTCGATTTGAACATCTAGGGTTGTAAAACCCTTGAATTCAGATCGAGGACTTGATGGGTGGAATGATGAATTCTCTGCCATGTGAAAACAGAGAATGACAGGAAACAAATCGAAACGAGAAAAAACAGATGAAACAGAGAGAACGGTGGGCGCCAATGAAGAAACACTAGATAAATGACTGGAATCAAATTATCTAGGGGGTTAGGTTCTGCATAAAAGGGTGGTTTTTTCTCGTTTGATTTGAAGGGACAGATCTTCTTCTCCGGTGAACATTGCAAAACAGAACACCGTTAGCCTCATCAAGGGGAGAAGGGAGGTTCTCTCCTTGACCCGACTCCGGCGTGAGAATAAGTATGTGTTTTATGAAGAAGAAGAAGAAGAAGAAGAAGAAGAAGTATTGATGAAGTGAGTGTAACTTGAAATTCATACCTGAAATACTCTCATATTTATAACCGGGAGTTTGGGCAGGAAAACCCGTTACTGAACTATTAACGGAAGATGCTAACCCCGTAAGCGGTTATTTTCCTTCCGTTAATTCTTTTGATTGGATTGTGGAAGCACACGGATCGCGATCTTAATCAAAGGCTGGGGGATTTCCACGTGGAAAGTGGGCAGGTGGAGGTTTCTCTCCAATTCCATGCCATCATAGTGATTTCAGGATGGCCTGGGGTGATGACACGTGTCCCAGACAGTTATAATCGTCTGGTGGTGTGATGTGCGTGGAAGTGTTATATATATTAGGTGTATATTTTAAGCCCCTTTTAACACTTATTTTTAGCCAAGTTTTAAATTTATAAAACACGATATTTTACTAACACTAAACACACATATGGGCAAGTGCACCCATCGTGAGCGTAGTATAGCGTTGGTAAGATACCGAGGTCGTCCAAGGACACAAGAGCTTTTAGTAACGGTTTATCCTCAACGTCTAATCAAAATAAAAAGTTTAGAAAAAATGTTTTAAACTAAGAAAAATAAAAACTAACTAAAATGCTGAAAATAAAAATAAAAGAAAAACAGATAGACAAGATGAATCACTTGGTTCCGACTCGTATCTAGTATAACCTTTGATTATTTCCACACTTTTGCACATAATTAAGAGATTATCTTAGTTATTGTAGTATGCCCCTCTTTTGAAGGTGACGTTACCCTCACCCCAGTAGTTTGAGTCAGCAAGGATACAATCCTGAAAGGGTGGATTATTGGAAGATAATGAATTAAGTTATTAATGCAGTATTATGGTAGGCCCCGCTTTTGGCGGTGACGTTACCCTCGACTAAGTAGTCTGAGTCAGCAGGGATACAGTCCTAAATAGCCGGGTTATAGTATTAATAGTAGTTAACTTATGAGGGGATCAAAGAGTTTGGACCCCCGCCATCCAATACCGTGAAGCATTGAAGGAGGTCCTACTAAATTTGACCCAGGTCCGTTGCAGGACCTCTAAACGCTGAACAATGGCAAGACCTTTACCAAACCGTTCCCTTAACCCCTGACCAGGTAGCAACATACCTCCATATAGACCGTGGAGATATGAATGGTGAAAATCTTTTATTTTATATAGACAGTAAAATAATGCCAAGACACCACGGACAAACGATAAGGAAAGATCACCTTCAACATAAGTAACTAGTTATTAAAGTCATTATTACAAAACCAAATAAAAAGTGCAAAAGATTAGAAATAAAAAGTATTATACTAGACACTTTGTCTTCACCAAGTGATGTAAGAGACTTAGGCAAACATGGCCTTGATTGTCAAGAACTCTTACGATCAATCTTGGATCCCGAGACGACTCACACACTCTACGATGGACAATGGATGATGGTGGTGGATGATGGTGTTATGGTGGTGGTGGGTGGTGGATGAAGTGTGAGAGAGGTGGTGTGCCAAGGGATGAGTTGAAATGAAACCAAGCACTCCTATTTATAGGCTGAACAGAAGGCTGGGCACGGCCCCGTGTCCGCTGGACACGGCCCCGTGTCCGCTGGACACGGCCCCGTGCCTGTCTGACACTCTATCTCTTCATTAATTGTAATTCGCAATTACAATTAATGCGCCTGCTGTACTTTCGCCACGCCCCCGTGTTCACTGGGCACGGCCTCGTGGTGGGCAATAGAAGCTTCTATAGGTTTGTCTTTTCTGCTGCTTCTTGGGCACGGCCCCGTGCTGGCTGAGCACGGGGCGTGTTCAGTCTTCTGCCTTCTCTACTTTGCTTGGGAAGATGCCGTTGAGGGGTCGGGCAATCCACTTATGTTCCTTTCCTTGTATTTATGTTGGATTTAGCTGTCTTTTTGCTTCTTTTGTGAATTTGAGCTCATTTAATCCTGAAAATACAAAAGGAAGACAAAAACACTCTTTTTCCAACATTAGTACTTAAAAAGGGTTAGTTTTATGCCTCTTTTGATGTAATTTATATGTTGCATTTTACACACATCAAATACCCCCACACTTGAACTTTTGCTTGTCCTCAAGCAAAACTCTTTAATATGTGGCTTACACTCCCAAATGGAATGGGTAGAAGAGAAGGTTTTGGGCTTATCGTAGAGTGTCGGGATTTCCAAGATTCTTTATGTAGTTTTATTTTTATTTATTTACAATCCTATTCGTCATGATTTATTTAAAACTTTTCATAAGAGAAATTATTTATTTGGGCATAACATGCCTTTTTAAAATTCCATTTATATACAGGTTCACATACCTCACGGGAGAAATCACTCACACTCGGCCGAAGGTGTATTTTTAGTGAATCGCTCGAGAGCGGCATGGAACTTATTCCTACCATAGGCTTGCCAAGCAATCAATCCTCCTCCTTTTTAACTTTTATACCTTTGTAAATATCAAGAGGACTTTGTGGGTGAAGGGTTAGGCTTGGGTTAAAGGTAGGTGGTTGGGTTAGTGGTTAGTGGTTAGTAGGAAAAAGGGTGAAAAAGCGTAACAAGTGTCGGTTTTCGTAGGACTTTCTATTTTTGTAACTTTTATTTTGATGAAGTTATTATTCAAACAAAGTTATTTTTGATGAACTTGTTTATTTATTTTCTTTTGCTTCATCATCAACACATTTTTTTTTCCGAATGAACATACGAAAAACCGAACTTGTTACTAAAACAAAGGGTTAAAAATGAAAAAGGTTTTGGTGGGTAAAAGGGTGTTTGGTTTGGGTTATGAAATGAAAAGGTTTAGGCTCAAAAGGGCTAACTAGGGGGATTTTTGGTAGGTGGTAAAAGAAAAAGAAAAAATAATGGTGTAGAAATAAAAAAAAAAATTAGTCCTAATGCCTCCATCATTTACTTACTCGGGTTTAAGTTGATAAGGACCGGGAATGTATCGTCATGGCAAGTTCTAGAGTCGTAAGAACCAAGCGGCTATTCACACAAGAAACGAAAAAATGAGCATTTAGTCTAAAGATGTAAATTTGTATGCTCAATAAAGGCTCAAAACTCACTTTTGTGGGAATGGGTTTTTATGTGATCAGGTATATATAATCAAATTTTAACTAAGCTTGTCATGCCTTTTTATAATTTTCTTATGTTGGTTCTTTTTATCACGACGCTATCGGTTGTAAATTCGTAAAAATATAACCTTTTTGAGAACTTGAATTTCCCGAGTTAAACCTAGACAAGTAAAAAATGAAATTTTTGAAAAAATTTGGGGTGATTAGCGGTTCCAATAGAGTTTTGTGTAAGGCTTGTTATTAGGACTTGCAAAATTTCAAGGTTTTAGCATCCCCCCCACACTTAAATTACACATTGTCCTCAATGTGTCCCAAAAATAAGTTTTTAGGCTGATTAAATGTGTAAAAATGGGTTAAAAACAAGATTTTATGGTACTGGGTAGCTGAACACGGGGTGGTGTTGGCTGAGCACGGCCCAGTGTCCAGACTGCCAGTACCAAAAGTAAACAGAAGGCTGGACACGGGGGCGTGTCCACTGAGCACGGCCCCGTGTCCAGGTACCTGAACTGGGCATTTTCTACAGAACCTTGGGCACGGGGCGTGTTGGGGTGAGCACGGCCCCATGCTGAACTTGCTGTAATGAAGAAAAATTGTCGGGAGGCTCTGTTTTTGTGCATGGGTTGTTGGTTCAAGCTTCCCTTAGTATCCTTCACCATCCCGAGTGTGTTTTATTCCTGAAAATTAAAACTAAACTAGAAAATATAAAAGTTAAACTAATCTAAAACTAAGGATAGTTCCGCGAAATGCCTCCGTGGTGCGCCACGTTTATAAGGGTCCTTGGCTAGACCCACCTTATCAGGTGGTTCTGGCTCATCTTCAATTAGGGGGTCGTTATTGCCGAATGGATATTTCATTGACCGTTCGAGATCGACACTTCTTTTAAATACCCCTAATTGAAGAGGTAGATTGTTGAACTTCCGGTTTTTCAAGGCTTCGTGAGTTTTTACAAATGGTCGTCCCAACACTAGAGGAGCGTCATCGAGGATGACAAAATCGGTCGGGATTACCATTTGATTTGTTTGGACCAATACATCCTCAACTATACCGATTGATTTTATTACTTTCCGATTGGATAGAAAAATGGGTATTTGAAGTGGAGAAAAATCACTAATACTTAATTTTTCAAAAATGTAGTTAGGCATTATGTTAACACAAAGATCTTTATCGATTGTGACGTTACTAATAAATGAATTTTGAAAGAAACATGGAACCGGTGTAATGTTAATTTCAAATGGGTCTTCTTTTATTAGCGAAGTTTGATCATTAGTTAACTTAACACTTACCATTTCGTCAATTTTAGTGTTGGTATTTAACTCTTTTAAAAACTTAGCATGAGTGGGTACTAAACAATGATTTTCAAAAGAAGGTGACAAGAGATTAATTTCTTCAAAATTAGACTCTTCTTGAATTTTAATGTTGTCGGACTCACCTTTTTCGTTGTTTAACTCATGTGTCGGTTTTTCACTTATTTGTTCTTCCATTTTTACACTTTCAGTTATCTCTTCCTTTTTTAATTCTTCTCTTGCGCGGGACTCCTCTTCCCTTGCGCGAGCTTCTTTTATACAGCGATCGATAACTCTAATGTGTTCTAATATCCTCTCTGTTACTTCGGTTATAGAAAAAGAATCGGTATTTTCTAAGCTTGAATCCGGTTGTTCGACCCTTTGTTCCTCATAATACCCATATGAAGTAGATGGTTCGCACCATTGTTCTTCATTGTAAGTATATGATGGATAAGGTTCGTAATTTTGTTCTTCATAATACTCATATGAGGTGGGTTGTTCACGCCAAGGTTCCTCATAGTAAGCATACGAAGGTGGTGGCTCATATCTTGGTTCCTCAAAGTATGAGTATGAAGGCTCATACCTTGGTTCATCAAAATATGAGTATGAGGGAGGAGGTTCATACCTTTGGTCTTCATAGGATGTGTATGAAGTTGATGGCTCGTACCTGGGCTCCTCATAGTAGGTGTATGAATTGGATGGTTGATATGAGTGATTATTTTGAACCGATCGTGCGTTACGACAATTAGTGCAATAATTACCCCTATAATCATCCTCCTCATAGGTGTAGTTGTAACCTCCTGAGTATTGATCCATAAGAATCACTCAGCAGACCACAACCGAGTCTCGAGATCAGAAAACAAAAATAAAAACAGAAACAGAGGCTGGACACGGCCCCGTGTTCAGTGAGCACGGCCCCGTGTTCAGGATCTGTATCTGGGCGTTTTAATTAAATTTACTGATCTAGTTGAGCACGGGGCGTGTTCAGCGAACACGGCCCGTGTTCAAGCTACTGTTACTGGGTGTTTTTATGAAAATGTGCAGCACGGCCCCGTGTTCAGTGAACACGGCCCCGTGTACAGGCTACTGTAAATGCAAAACTAAACTAAAATGCAGAAAAATGTGGGCCCGTTTTGAAAAGGTTTTGAAAAACTGATTAGGCCGTCGATTTTAAGCTTTCCTAAAATCCTTGAGTCCCCGGCAACGGCGCCAAAAACTTGATGTGTGTGGAAGTGTTATATATATTAGGTGTATATTTTAAGCCCCTTTTAACACTTATTTTTAGCCAAGTTTTAAATTTATAAAACACGATATTTTACTAACACTAAACACACATATGGGCAAGTGCACCCATCGTGAGAGTAGTATAGCGTTGGTAAGATACCGAGGTCGTCCAAGGACACAAGAGCTTTTAGTACCGGTTTATCCTCAACGTCTAATCAAAATAAAAAGTTTAGAAAAAATGTTTTAAACTAAGAAAAATAAAAACTAACTAAAATGCTGAAAATAAAAATAAAAGAAAAACAGATAGACAAGATGAATCACTTGGTTCCGACTCATATCTAGTATAACCTTTGATTATTTCCGCACTTTTGCACATAATTAAGAGATTATCTTAGTTATTGTAGTAGGCCCCTCTTTTGAAGGTGACGTTACCCTCACCCCAGTAGTTTGAGTCAGCAAGGATACAATCCTAAAAGGGTGGATTATTGGAAGATAATGAATTAAGTTATTAATGCAGTATTATGGTAGGCCCCGCTTTTGGCGGTGACGTTACCCTCGACTAAGTAGTCTGAGTCAGCAGGGATACAGTCCTAAATAGCCGGGTTATAGTATTAATAGTAGTTAACTTATGAGGGGATCAAAAAGTTTGGACCCCCGCCATCCAATACCGTGAAGCATTGAAGGAGGTCCTACTAAATTTGACCTAGGTCCGTTGCAGGACCTCTAAACGCTGAACAATGGCAAGACCTTTACCAAACCGTTCCCTTAACCCCCGACCAGGTAGCCAACATACCTCCATATAGACCGTGGAGATATGAATGGTGAAAATCTTTTATTTTATATAGACAGTAAAATAATGCCAAGACACCACGGACAAACGATAAGGAAAGATCACCTTCAACATAAGTAACTAGTTATTAAAGTCATTAATACAAAACCAAATAAAAAGTGCAAAAGATTAGAAATAAAAAGTATTATACTAGACACTTTGTCTTCACCAAGTTATGTAAGAGACTTAGGCAAACATGGCCTTGATTGTCAAGAACTCTTACGATCAATCTTGGATCCCGAGACGACTCACACACTCTACGATGGACAATGGATGATGGTGGTGGATGATGGTGTTATGGTGGTGGTGGGTGGTGGATGAAGTGTGAGAGAGGTGGTGTGCCAAGGGATGAGTTGAAATGAAACCAAGCACTCCTATTTATAGGCTGAACAGAAGGCTGGGCACGGCCCCGTGTCCGCTGGACACGGCCCCGTGCCTGTCTGACACTCTCTCTCTTCATTAATTGTAATTCGCAATTACAATTAATGCGCCTGCTGTACTTTCGCCACGCCCCCGTGTTCACTGGGCACGGCCCCGTGGTGGGCAATAGAAGCTTCTATAGGTTTGTCTTTTCTGCTGCTTCTTGGGCACGGCCCCGTGCTGGCTGAGCACGAGGCGTGTTCAGTCTTCTGCCTTCTCTACTTTGCTTGGGAAGATGCCGTTGAGGGGTCGGGCAATCCACTTATGTTCCTTTCCTTGTATTTATGTTGGATTTAGCTGTCTTTTTGCTTCTTTTGTGAATTTGAGCTCATTTAATCCTGAAAATACAAAAGGAAGACAAAAACACTCTTTTTCCAACATTAGTACTTAAAAAGGGTTAGTTTTATGCCTCTTTTGATATAATTTATATGTTGCATTTTACACACATCATGGTGCACGATTGAGTCTGCTAGAAGATTATTGCCATAATCCAGTGTGACTCCTTACTGTGTGGTATCAGCTTAGTAAATAATATCCAAGTCTGGGTATTATTTAAGCGGAAGTATTTGCTGGGATTTTTATCCCTTGCTATAGGGAAGTGGCGCAGGGATTTATGCATTTTCCTTTTAGCGCTCATGTATTATCTGTTGCCTTTCTTCTAGACTCTTTGTGGGGCCAGTGCGCAGCCGCGCAAGGCCTAAAGGGGGTTAAAAGACGAGGTAATGGTATGGTCTTAAGTACTTGATATGAGGTTTTTGGGACCTTACCCCTTCAGATACCCCTCAGTACCTCTTCTTCCATCTTCAAAATTTTCTTGATCGTCCTAACATACACCCTCCTTCTGTTGTCAAAACGTAGGACGAATTGCCTGATTGACAGAGTGTATCCCCAACAAACGATGGTTTCCATTTTTGGCGTTTTGGTTAACCTTGGCGTTTTTTGGTAAAAGATGTGTTTTGCAGAATGTTAGATTGAAGTGATTATGGAAGCGATGTTTAACGTCGTTTATATAATGATGTTTTTAGCGCGTAATTTAGGAGAGAATTTCTTCTAATTAATGTTAATAACGAAATTTCAGTTACTGTGTTGTTTCCTCTTCCTGTAATCTCCAATGCGTTTTATCACTAATATTTGTCGTTTTGTATTTAATGGCGTTTTATTTTTTTTTAATGGCTTGTTATCATTTTTATTGGCGTTTTGAATTTGAGTGGTAAAAGACCCTTTTACCCTTAATGAAATGCGCCACACTAATAAAAGTGATGTTATTTACGAAAAAGCCACCGCGACATCTAGTCCATAGATTGTTTTGATCTGACGATCCATAACCATTCTCAGACTTTCCCCCATTTTCTCTGTGTGAAACTTGAGAAGCTTTTTGAACCACACATTTCCTTAAGTTTTTCGTAATATACACTTATGTATAGTTTAAAAGTGACTATATATATATATGTGTATATTGTCAAATCTTGAATTATACACATATGTATATAATCAATTTTAAACAATACATATGTGTATATTACGAAAAGATTAGGGAAAATATGTGGTTCAGAATGTTTCTCAAGTTTCTCAATTAGCCTACTGCTTCTCACATGATCCTAACCATACACACACACACACACACACAGATATATATATATATAGTATGCAGAACACTAAATATTGCGAGAACACGCAGAACAAAATGCATCACCCATTTTTTCAATTGTAAAAACCTAAAAAGAAAATGAAAATGTTACAAATGTAAGATTTATTATTTCTCACACTAGAATTCAAAACAAAAAAATGAAAAAATTTTAGTTTTTATATAACCTACACATATGTAGGTTAAATTACCTACATGTATGTAGGCTATGTGTAGGTAAAAATATATGGTTTTTTCATATATATATATATAGGGGAAGACTATAGGGGAAGACTATAGGCAATGTGTAGGTAAAAATATATGGTTTTTTTCATATATATATATATATATAGGGGAAGACTATAGTGAAAACCCACTTGAGTTGTGTAAACCCAAGAAACCTTTGTAACCCATGTAACATTTTTATTTTTTTCTAAAAAAATAGGAAATGTAATATACATATATTTGAACATCTTATAAAGGAAAAACAAAAAAACACCAAGTAGCTTTCGATTTATCTTTCCCCTATATATAGAGTGGGAGTTGGCTAGAAAGCCTAAGTTTCCTAGAAAGTCTAGGAAGCAATAGGGAGGTGACGTGTGGCTTTTAGTTTTTATTCAAAAGGGCATGATGGTAATTTGATTATTAATCTAATTTTGGAATATTATATATCCTAAACTAACTATCCAGACATTTATGGAAACGTATATCTCTTTGACAATTTCAAATCATTACGATTTCAAAATGACAGTTACTTTAAATTACGAAGTTCAAATCATTAACAATTTCTTCACATTGTGTTTTATCAGTTACTGGGTTCCTCACAATGTTTTTTAGCAGTTACTTGTTTCAATTACTGTTTCATCACAATGTGTTTTATCAGTTACTGGTTGATATGATTTTTGGCATTCTTGATGTTGTGCTTTATCAGTTACTGGTTCATGTTGTGTTTTATCAGTTACTTGTTTCATCACAATGTGTTCTATCAGTTACTGATTTCAGTTACTGATTTCAGTTACTGTTTCATCACAATGTGTTCTCTCATTTACTAGTTGATGTGATTTTGGCATTCTTAATGTTGTGTTTAATCAGTTACTGGTTTCATCACAATATGTTTTATCAGTTACTGGTTGATATGATTTTTGGCATTCTTGATGTTGTGTTTTATCAATTACCGGTTTCATCCCAATGTGTTATACTAGTTATTATTCATGAATGGCATGTTCTTTTGTATTTTATCTATTGTTTCATCATAATGTGCTTTATCAGTTACTGGTTGATGTGATTTTGGCATTCTTGATGTTGTGTTTTATCAGTTACTGATTTCATCACAATGTGTTTTATCAGTTACTGGTTCCAGTTAATATTTCATCACAATGTGTTTTATCAGTTACTCGTTGATATGATTTTGGCATTCTTGATGTTGTGTTTTTCAGTTACTGGTTCACGTTGTGTTTTATCAGTTGGCATTCTTGATGTTGTGTTTTAGCAGTCAGTCACTAGTTCATTACATTGTGTTTTATCGCTAAAACACACTACTATGAACACATCTAGATCTGATTTATCGTTATTTTTGTATGATTTGGTGTTTTCAAATGTGAGGGATTAGAGAGGGAGAAAAAACTGCGACATTTTTGGAGGTGGTTTTATGATTGGTATTATTTCCTTATTTAAAACAACTTAAATGACACATTTACCCCCAATCAATTAAATTAGCCTATTTTAAAGACAGTATATTACCAAAATGCCACCAAAATAATCTCAACCATTAAACACACTCATCTGATGGCCCAGATCGCTTCCTACACTTTCTAGGAAAAACACACTTTCTGCAGGATCCCCACTATATATATATATAATACACATATGAATGTAAGAAACATAAAATTTTAAAAAATGAACCTTAGATCCCAAAATTTAATGATTTAGAGTTGTTCTTTTTGTTATCGTAGTAATTGGTGTTCTGTAATGATCCTTATCCTATATATTATATATATATATTGGGGTTCAGCTACAAAGTCCATTTTTCCTACAAAGTGTACAAAGTCATAAAACACCACAATTTCAGCCATAAAACACACTCAAAACCCACAAATAACAGAGTGAAGATCACTAAAGCACAATATCCAAACCTTAATAGTCTATAAAAACTTCAAACACACCACCATAGAACTACAAATATAAAACACAATATAATAATCAACATAAAACACACTAATGTTAGTCATTCGTTAATCAAAGCCTTATCATCCAAAACACAACACAAAACCCACAAATATGTCGTTTTAGTAATCGTCACTTTGTTATTTATGGGTTTTGAGTGTGTTTTATGGTTGACATTATGGAGTTTTATGACTTTTTACACTTTGTAGAAAAAATGGACTTTGTAGCCAACTCTCACCCTATATATATATATACACACACATACATACATAGGTTGGGTTCTAAAGTGAACAAATCCTGGCCATTGATTTACATCATCAAATCGTAAAATACACTAGTGTATTTTCATAATTAAATCCTGGTCATTTGTTTACACTTGTGGATACACTTGTGTATTGATAATTACGGGCTAGGATTAGTTCACTAGTTTTCATAATCAAGAGGGTTGTTCACAAATAAACCTAACCCTATATACATATATATGGGAGGGTTCAATTTAAAACTCAATGTTAGTGAGAAAACTCAAAAACTCTTCATTAAAGTAGGGAAGTGGATGTTTAATGAAGGATGGCAAAATTGGGAAAAAAAACTATATAACTTTTCTGACATTTCTTCTTGTTTGTTGTTTATCTCTTCATATGTTATTTGTTTATTTTAAAAAAATTGCATCACAAGATCACAAATTTTTTAATCTCTTGTTCGACTATATTCAAACATAATTTTTCGACATAGAAAAAAGATTTAACGTGGCACACTTTTTTTCAATACTAATTATAATATCGCACATATGCAATACTACCTAGTCTTAGGGTTTAGGTTTTTAGCTTAATTTAGCTTTTAATGTTAGGTTTTTGGTTTAGTTTAGTTTTTATGGTTAGGTTTTTTAGGGGTTTAGGTTCGGGTTTAATTTTTAGGTTTTTTGGGCAATTTCATTTATAACCCTACAAACTTACAAAATATCATATATACCCTTGCAAAATTATAAATTTCATACACATCCTTACAAAGTAGCTGAAATATTATACATACCCAATTCAATAAATAACAATTTCACCCTTATTTTTCTAAAACTTTGAAATCTTGTAAATAACCTTTAACTTCAAATATTATATTTACTCATTTCTAGTTTAATTTATTTAGCTTAAATATTAAATATGAAGAATACTATTGTTTATGAAATAAAAAATAAAAAATAGAAAAAAATGTGTAAAAATAAATTTAAGTTAAAATGTATTGTATAAAAAAAATAAAGTTAAAAGATGAGCATATATGAAAACTTGAAGTTAAAAAAAATAAGGGTAAAATGATTATTTATTAGATTGTTTTTAAAAAAGTGGGTATATTTGATATTTTAACTATTTTGTAAGGGCATATATGATATTTTTAGTTTTGGTTATGTATATATGAAATTAATCCTAGGTTTTTCTTAATATTGCACATGTGTTATACTAATTTATTTATTTTTTTAAAGTTTTTTATCTTAAAAATGCTAACATTGTGTTTAGGAGTTTTTAAGTTCTCATAATAAAGTAAGTTTTCTGAACCATCTTCTATGTTTGTGTGTATAATACAACGATATGGGCCTAAACTAAATTAATCAATTTTTTTATTCATCACAATATTAGACCTAAGCTAATTGATTTATAGGCTATTAGTTAAAAAAAACCTTGTACACAAAATATGTAAAAATTAACAAATATGATTCATCACAATATTAGACCTAAGTTAATTGATTTAAAGGCTATTAGTTAAAAAAAAAAAAAAAAAGAAAAAAAACTTGTACACAAAATATGTAAAAATTAACAAATATGTCCTCGGAAAAAGTGGGCCTATATGGTTGTATGTAACCTACAGATTGTGCAATTCAATTTCTATATATAACAATTAATGTATGGTCTTAGGAACAGTATAATAAATAGACAAAAATAGAATGTTTATTACGGTTCTGCCATCTCCTTAAGAGAGAGATAGAGAATACGGTAAAGAGAGAGGGTGAGAGACTGAGAGTTAGGGGCTAGCCACCAATTCTTACGGCGGAGACATGGCGACACGCAAGCAGTGACATCACAAGCCGGTGCGTACACTACCACAACTCGCTGACCAAAGGACGAGGTTTCATCAGCGATGTCGGTTCCGCGGTACAAGCGACGATGGTTCTATTCCCATGGTCCAGGTGGTGTATGAGGGCGACCGGCGACAGCGATGAAAACTGGAACTAGGGTTTCGGCCGGTATCCCACAACTTATCTGGCTTTAAGACGATGTTCCGACGACACGCAATAGCCACGCAGTTAGGGTTTTGCCGCAAACATAGCGATGGCGGCGATTGTGGTTGATCTCTGCAACATTGGAAGCCGATCTTGCCAAACCAGGTACGTATTCTAACGGACGAGGTTAGACACTTAGCTTATCGGGTCGATTTGATGTATGACGGTGTTTGATGTGGTGTTCTCCGACGACGCTCAGGTGGTGACTATATCGTTTTGATTTGGATGTATAATTGAGAAGTAAACTGTTTTATTAGAATTTTTTATGTGTGCCGATGATTAGTTTGGTTTGACCACTTTCTATTTTAATAAAAGATGGACATTAGGCGATTTGAAGTATACATTGTTAGATTGAACTTTTAACTTTTTATCTTCTCATTGAGATGTTTTGTAATAAAGTAAACGTAAAATCAAGAATTCAGAGTTCTTGATTGTGAAAGAGAACATATGCTTATTTTCTAAAATGTTATTTTATAAACATTTGTTTATGAAATTAACATGAAGCTAATCGAAGTTAAATGATAAAGATTAACTGAAAAGTGGAAGAGACAGGGTACACAAAAAAGCTACACGGGTTATGCATCATGTGTAACATTTTCCTTTGTGTATGCATATAGACTTATCTATATTGATCATCATAAACTAAGGATACCATCTTGTGGAAAACTGTGTACAACTGTACAAGAAGAAACATGCAGCCCGACAAAGCTTTCAGGAGCTGGATTAACTCAATCAAATAGTTTAAAGATGAACGTTAACTAAATGTGAGTACAAGCCGCAACACAGCTTTCATAGCAAGAGCGATTAAGTCAGGCCTTCGACTACAAATCTTTGTTTTCATTTGATTACTTGGAATGTATTTTCTAACAATATATATTATTGTGTTTTAATTAAGTTGCGTGGCAAAATATACATGTGTTAGCACTTGGTGATGTGTAATGGGATATATAGGTAAGAAGGTTTGTGTCTTCTTCCCTTTTCAAACTTTTATTATAAGTATTTCCAAATAAAAGTTCTAAAGGTGATACTGATTATGTTTGTAATGGGCTACATAGGTAAGAAGGTTTTAAGTACTAACACTAAGTCCTAAATCTAACATATGTTTTATTGTACAGACTCCTACTTATATGTAGATGAGATTGATGCTATAGTTATCACCATTATTAGCATGAAAACACAAGAATTAACAAATGATCAAATGGGTCAATTTGGATATAAAAAATGGCAGCATGTAATTTTTTTAATGCAGGGTTTCACATCACGGTTAGGTCTGCCAAGATACTTGGCTCGGAGTGGTCAGTGGCCTCACGGATAGAAGGTTAGCTATTTAAGCTGCTTCTGATATTAATACACTTGATTTTTTATGCAGATTGTGTTTAATTGTAGAAGTGTTCATGTATGATAAGGGAGTTCTTAAAATTTTATTTTAGCCTCTAATTATAGTTTACTACTTACTGATAGTACTCATTAAGTTAGATTACACAAATGTTATTATTCTATATCATTTTGAAAGCTGCATTTAACTTGCAGCTTTATAAACTGAGAAACTTCATGGTATAATAATTATGATACATGCATGTTCGGTGTAAGTATTCTATGGAATGCTTTACCCAAAAAAAAAGTATTCTATGAAATGAGCATTTCTTCATGCTTATTTATAGTGATGTTGATCTTATAATTAATCAACTAACGAAGGTGCTAAAAGGGTAATGTTGTATTGCAGGTTATTTGGCTACCACTCAAGTTGGGTAAAATGAAGGGACAAAGGATCAAACCTAGGAGTAGCATTGGTATCGGTGATCATCAGTATAGCATAGTAATGACCAGTTTTCAAAATACGAAATAGATTTAGGATTTTTCTTGATTTGTTTGATTTTAGTGACTTTTCTTTGCAAGTTATATGTTGTTTTAAGAACTATTATTATGAATATGATAATGAAAGACATTTACTCGCCGCGAAGCGCGAGGTTCTTTACTAGTTATATACATAATATGCACTAGATACATGTGGCTAATGATGAAGATGGAAAACTCACAATAATTCTAGAAAAAATGAAGTTACAAATTTCAACCTTTGTGACTTCGGCGAGACTCGCAATCTTTTGAAATATGTACCCTTGATTTTCTTCTAACAAATTCTAAACTCACAGCTGGATTGAATTGTTACGTCATAAATATCATCCACACACTCAGCATCTAATTATAGAAATGCCCATTTCTTTATAAGCATCTAATTATAGAAATGCTCCTTTCTTTATAAAAAGAAAAATTTGAAAAACACGATTCATTTTGGTGCTACTTCTATGTTCTACGTACTGTCCTATCATTGAAGTTTTATTTTAGGAAAATCTCCATTTTTGCTATTGATCAGTCAAAATTTCCAAAATAGCCAATTGTAACGGTTTAACTAGCCGTTTCAATCTCGTGTAAGGGCTTGAAAAAATCATTTCAAGTCAACTAACCCATGATTGCCACGTGTCCGACAGCCATCACTTGGTTGAAGGTTCTTAGCTGAGTACTTTCAACACGGCTCAAGCCCTTTCAGATTAGTCTTTCTTTGACTTGGCTTAAGATCTTTCCTTGGCTTAAGATCTTTCAGTGTAGCGGCTTGGCTTGTCTTAAGATATTTCCTTGACTAATAATAATAATAATAATAATTCACTTATAATTAGAACAAGGCACAATAACATTATTTATGTATAATTTTAATATTTTATTTATATCATAACTAGGTTAGAACCCCGTGTATTACATGGGTTGAATAAATGTAATTTTATATATCAAATAATAAAAAAAAATATATCTTTAAAAATCTTGTTTATTAGACGGGTTGAATAAATGTAATTTTATATACCAAATAATAAAACAATATATATTTAAAAATCTCGTTTTTTACATGGGTTGAATAAATGTAATTTTATATATTAAATAATAAAAAAGTTGTATTTTTAAGAACCCCGTGTATTGTACGGGTTAAGTAAGTTTAATTTTATATATTAAATAATGAAAAAAGTTACATCTTTAAGAACCTCATGTGTTATACGGGTTGAGCACATGTAATTTTATATACCAAACAATAAAAAGTTATATCTTTATAAACCCTATGTATTATATGGATTGAATAAATCTAATTTTAAATACTACATAATAAAAAAGTTATATTTTTAAAAACGCTGTATTACACGAATGCATAAATCTAATTTTGTATAGTAAAAAATAAAAATGTTATATCTATAAAAAACCTCGTTTATTACACGGGTTGAATGAATCTAATAAAAATTTATATCTTTAAAAAAAACTAACGGATATACTCGATATACGATGGATGGGGTGATTGCGGTGATGGTTCTTATAAATGTAACGTAAACATGGTGATTACCGTATTTGAGTTGAGAGTTGAACACGAAAATAAAAGTATAGAACCAATAAACATTGATTAATATTTTTATTTACCCCTTATAAGCATTTTTGAAATAAGTTCTACCCTTAACTACTTTGGTTTAATAAAATAAATAAATCATTTACATAATATTTTAAAATATTATATTATCTCCTACACGAATTGTTTAAATTTATATTAAATTTAATTTTATAATTATCTTTTAATTGATATTAATTATCTATAAAAAAATAGATGGCTTCAATGAATGACATGTGTCCTCCCATTGGTTTCTTTTATTATATAGTACTAGCGGTAAGACCCGTGTGCAAACACGGGTCGTTTCTTAGAAAACCATGCATAACACATATTGACAGAGAGTAAAAAAATAATTAGTACAGACTTACAAATTTGATATAAATTAATGATCAATAGGTTTATTCAACAGCAATTCCATTATGTTGATAGCAAACCACTGTTGTCTATTAACTGTTAAAAATTTCGGTTGCTTTCCAACAGACTTTAATAAGAACTGTCATCCATTATCTCCAACAGAGCTTGCTAGATGGATAGATAGTAACTATCATATGTTAGTCAACACATGTTAAAAAGGTCAGTCAACAGAAACTACAAAGGTTAGTAAACAGATATTAAGAGAATAATGTTATTAACAACATGTGTTAGAAAACCATGCATAACACATATTGATAGAACATATACATATGTGTATAGATATTGTACCAAAATGTGTTCTCTATTATAGCTAAAAAACAACTATAGACATGCATCATCAGTTAATATATAAGATACGTATGAGTATTTCCATTGTGTTATCCACAAAAAAAAGTAATACCCACCCATTGACAATGAAATTTGTTTATAGACATAACTACATATAGAACATGTCTAAGAAGCAAAATTAGTACCACCAACGAACCAAATGTACAACCACAAACAATCATGAGATGAAACTAAGAGGACTTTATCTTTGTCACGATATGCATAACTTTTTTTAACTTCAGCAATTGAGTACACTTGTGAAACTCTAACGAAAGTTCATCACCAAAAGCAATATTGCAAGATCTCAGATAAGAAGACCATCCAACAATAGCATAGTTGAATCTAGTATTGGTTTTTTGAGATGTTGTAAAGAGTTCCTGGACTTCACATTTGAGATTCTGGATCTTGATAGGCTTAGGATTATCAGTATGCAGATCCAACGCAGAAGATACATCTGATGGCAGTTGCTAAAAAACATAAAATTGAATAGTGAATTGTAACACCCCAAAGAATTTAATAAGTAGTTTATGTACTTGTATGATTATGGTTATGTTAAGACATTAAAGTATGCAAATAGATACTTAACCATATATATTTAAAACTTAATACTTGAGGGACCAAATGTGCATAAGTTGATAATGGAATAATTAAAGTTAAAATCTCTAAACACAACACATACATCAGACGTATGTGTGTGTTCGACATTAGGTGAAGCAAGAAGAACAAAACCCTAAATACTATTAATCCATCAAATTAGAAGAGAAATTGAAGTGTAAATTGATGCATGTATCCAGATTTACGATCCTCTAAGTGTGCTCAACATCAAGTAAGTTGAATTTTATGGTTTAGTGATGTTTAATGATATGGGTTATGTGTAATCCATGGATGTATTGCGAAATTGAGCATGAATGTTAGTTAATTTCAACATAAGGAAGTCGTAATGTGCTTGATTTTTTTACTATATTGATGGTTTGATAAGAAACCCATTTGAAATTGTGATGATATGATTAGTGATGATGATGTATGTGTTAATTCTTGATATAGTTTGATGAGTAAGGTTAATATATGCATATGATGTTACAATAATCTGAATATTTGAAGAATTCATGTGTTTGTGATGTTTTGCCATGATTTTAGAAAAGACTTGGTAGAGATGTGCTTAATAGGCTTGTACATTTCGCTAGATAAGTAGTATGCACATAAGGTGTTCGATGAAATGCTTGAGCTGAATTGATTATGTATGAATATGAAGAATTTTAGATTTAAAAGATCTAATGATGGCGTGGAATATGAATATGAGTAATGAACGTTAGAGTGAATGATGTAAATGTGTGTAAATGATGTATAATGCAAAAACTAAACGCAATTGTGATACACCCTTTAGGGTCGAAGAAAGGAGGAGAATCAAGTCAAGCGAAAGCATTAGGAGCGCACGACTCCGGTAAGTTCTTATGAACTTCGTTTACTCTACTAGTAGATTTATGAATGATATTAATGATAATATGAATTCGTACAATTTTCCGTTGTGGATTAAAATTGATTAGATGCAAGAAATTATATTGAAGAAGGTTTTAAAAGTGATGTTATAGCGAATATGAACCAACTCGTCTAAATGGGTTGAAATGATTAGTGGAATGATTCTCATAATGTTTATATATTGACTTGTTCATAACGGGTCAAATAATGTAAGTGAGCTTAATTCATGGTATGTAGTGATTCGTTATAAATAAGTCGGAAAGTAGTATGTTGGACATTTTCGAATTGAAGTAAATCTATTGAAAGGAAATGTGTCATGTGAATGGGTCGAATAAGGCAAGGTAATTAAAGAATTTGAGTTGTTATGTATTACGACTAACAATGATTGTATTTACGAATGATAGGTATATCTCAAGTCTAGATGTGGCGCGCTCAGACCGAACACACTCGAAACGTCAACCTTATATGCTTCCGGTCCTAGTTGTTTATTTTGAATGGGTCAATTTACCATTTTGTGTAGTAAATGTTATTTAGTAATGTCTAGTATATTAGTAAGAAGTTTGAATCCTAAACTTTTATGTAGCTTGTACAAAATGTTTATGGTGAACCTTATGTGGTTTTTATCTTTTGATATATTTGAAAGTGTCGTAGTTTGTAGTTAAAATGAATATTGTTAAAAGCATGGAGAAAAGTTCTAAATTTAAACGGGTCATGTCAAAATTTTGTAAAATTGCAAGAAGTTTATGTTGTTAGTCGAATGAGTAGAATCTGGGCGTTTCAAGTTGGTATCAGAGCTTAGGTTTGAGGGATTTAAGCATCGAATGCTTGAACTCAAACCGAAAGCTCGTGAGAAGTGTGTGTTCGTTCCGCGGCGCAAAGCAAGTAAGTATTTTAAAAGTTGAAATTTTTGCATTACAAATAATTTAGTTACGGAATGTTATCGAATGGTTACGGGATGTTGTGGAAAGATGTGGGATGAATCGGATCAGTTTGGGGTTAGAACGGGTCAAATGAAATGGGAGCTAAACATTAGGTTATATCAGATCTGGCGCCGCACACAGTTGTGTCGTTAAGTGACACAGCTGTGTGGACCGTTGATGCTTGTTGCTGAGATCAAGGTGTGTGGCAAGGCTGACACAGCTGTGTGACATTGTACTCAGATAACCAACACAGCTGTGTCTGGGAAAAAATTCCACAAACTTCATATTTTTCTTGAGTTTTCCGCAACGAATCACCAACAAGCTTTCCAAAACTATAATATTCAAATAAAACACAATTAAATGTCGATTCAATCGAATTTGTAACCAGAAATATATAAAATGGGGGATAAAAAGAATAAAAAAAAGGTGATACCAAGGTATATGGGATAAAGAATACTATGATGTTGGTTGTCGGAAACGTTGAGTTTCCAAAGGAAGTTTAAGTATGATTTAGTCGCGAGTAATTTCCTTTACGTATTAGAAAGAATGAGAGCTACATATCACTACAATGGTTATATGATAGAAAGGATGAATGAATGTCTAAAATAAAGAATGATACGATACGATCGTCAATGACGATAAGGCATGAAGTATGAATGATGAATGGAATGTGTCATGATAAAATGATGTTAAAACATGATGGTGCGAAGTATGAAATGGAATCTAATGAATGTAATGAATGTTTTATGTAGATGGCTGATGTGGTAAATGTAAATGATGACGATGAAGCACGCCGAAATGAAATGAGAACAATGATTGTGGAAGAAGTAGAGAAAGTGATTGAAGCTAGAATTCCTCGACTAGCTCAATAGGTGGAAGGTCAAGTATTGGGGGTAATCGATACTTTAGTAACGTCCAAGGTGGAAGAACTAAAAGAGATGATTAATGAACTACAAACAAAGAAAAGTACACGAAGGTGCACGTAAAAGGAATTCATGGCATGTAACCCCTTGCCGTACAAAGGGGAAATTGACCCGATAGCTTGTCAAAGATGGATTTCAAGCACCGAGGCAGTGTTTGTAAGAAGTAGATGTGAAGTGGAGGATCAAGTGATGTTTGCTACAGGCCTCCTACAACTCCAAGCAAGGGATTGGTGGGACGCACATTCGAAGGAATTGGGGGATGACAAAGTACAAACGTTAACATGGCAAGAATTCAAGGAACCATTTCTGAAATATCATAGCCTACAATCCGCACTTGGTAAGATTCAAGAAGACTTCTTACGTCTTCGACAAAAGGATGAAACGATTGATGAAATAACGAATAAGTTCCTCGAGAAGGTGAAATTTTGTGGGGAGATAGCGGGGACTGAGAGGTTGAAAATCATACGTTATCATGCTATTTTAAAGGCTGAATATTGGGAGTTCGTAAATCCCTCTAAGTGTGCAACATTGAATGAATTAATCGATTGGGCAAGAGATAGGGAAATCGAGTTAAGAAGGGAGGTTGAACGGGGAGAGAAAAGGGTGGCAGAGAAGCCTACCAACACAAACCCATCAAAAAAGGCAAAATATCAAGATCAAAACAAGAAAGGGAAGACAAGTAGTGGGATTCCGACTTGCAAGACATGTGGGAAGCATCATTCGGGTGAATGTTTGTTGGGAAAGAAAGGATGCTATAAATGTGGGCAAGAGGGACATCCATATTATAGGTGCCCCGAAAACTCGAAAGCATGTTACAATTGTAACCAAACGACATTAAGGCAGAATGTCCGAAACTCCAACAAGGGGCAGAGAAAGATGGAAAGAATGATGAGTCTTCCAAGGCTCGTGGGAGGATGTTCCAGTTAACCTCGGATGAAGCTAAGACTAGCCCGGATGTGGTCTCAGGTATATTCTTGGTTAACTCTATGCCTATGAATGTATTATTTGATTCTGGGGCTAGTAGATCATTTATTTCTAATGAATTGTTAGTTCATACATCGTTTAAGCTTGAAAAGATGTTAGTACCCTTAGAAGTGGAAGTTGCTGATAGTAAAAGCTATTTGTTACATGATATTTGTAAAAACTGTAAGATCTTAATCGAAGAGAAGGAATTTAGTATAGATCTCGTCCCGATGTGCATGGGAGAATTTAAAGTAGTTGTAGGAATGGATTGGCTTGCCCAAAACCACGCTGAAATTCAATGTGAAAAGAAAGTCATTCATGTAGTAACCTTGGGGGGGAAACGAGTAAGTGTTCAAGGATATAGGGTCATCAAGTCGAAATTGTGTTCTATACTCAAAGCTGTCAAACATGCAAAGAATGGAGGTAAGGCGTATCTATCTTACGTGATTGACACCAATCGAGGTGTTCCAAAGCTTGAAGATGTGAATATAGTGAACGAATATCCGGATGTATTTCCGGAAGATTTACCGGGGCTTCTGCCCGAACGAGAAGTGGAATTCAAGATAGAGCTTAACCCGGATGCAAAACCGGTAGCTAAAGCTCCTTATCGGTTGGCCCCGACCGAAATGAAAGAATTGATGACACAAATTCAAGAGTTGCTCGATAAGGGTTTTATTAAACCAAGTGTTTCACCATGGGGAGCGCCCGTATTATTCGTGAAGAAGAAAGATGCTTCGATGCGAATGTGCATCGACTATCGAGAGTTGAACAAGTTAACGGTGAAGAATCGTTATCCGTTACCCAGAATTGATGACCTATTTGACCAGCTTCAAGGGGCAAGTTGGTTTTCGAAAATCGATATGCGGTCAGGTTACCACCAACTGCGTGTACGAGAAGAAGATGTGCCAAAGACTGCATTTCGAACCCGGTACAGACATTACGAGTTTTTAGCGATGTCCTTCGGCTTAACAAACGCGCCAGCTGCATTTATGGATCTAATGAATCGGGTGTGCCGGCCTATGCTTGATAAGTATGTAATCGTTTTTATTGATGATATACTAGTGTACTCCCGAAGTGAAGCAGAGCATGTCTTCTACTTACGTAGTGTATTGGAGACGCTTCGTAAGGAAAAGTTATATGCGAAGTTCTCAAAGTGTGCCTTTTGGCTTAGAGAGGTACAATTCTTGGGTCATGTAATCGATGTGGATGGCGTCCACGTGGACCCGTCCAAAATAGGCGCAGTGATGGATTGGATACCCCCGAAGAATCCAAGCGAAATAAAAAGTTTTCTGGGTTTGGCTGGGTATTACAGAAGATTTATCCAGGATTTCTCCAAAATAGCCTCACCCATGACGAAGTTAACAAAGAAGAGTGAAAAGTTTATATGGGGCGAAGAACAAGAGAAGGCGTTTCAAACCTTGAAATAAAAGCTTACGAATTCTCCGGTGTTGACACTACCAGATGGAACAGATGATTTGGTAGTATATACTGACGCCTCCCACCAAGGTTTAGGTTGCGTATTAATGCAAAGGGGTAAAGTCATTGCTTATGCTTCAAGACAACTCAAGCAGCATGAGAACAATTACCCAACTCATGATCTAGAATTGGCGGCAGTCGTGTTTGCCTTGAAAATATGGAGGCACTATCTATATGGGGTGAAATGTACTATTTACTCAGATCATAAAAGCCTCAAATATTTCTTCGAGCAAAAACATCTTAATATGAGGCAACAAAGATGGTTGGAACTCATTAAGGATTATGATTGTGACATTCATTACCATCCCGGGAAGGCTAATGTAGCGGCGGACGCTCTAAGTCGAAAGGAGTACCTGCCCCCGATTCGGGTTAAATCCATGAAGATGGTAGTCACACCTAAACTCCTTGGTGAAATTCGAGAAGCTCAAACAAAATCTTTAAATGCTGGCGATCCGAAGAAAGAGAGGACGAAAGGATTTATTCATGAATTGGAAGAGAATGCAGATGGTATGAAAACGAGGTATGAACGAATCTGGATACCTCGGGAATGTGATGTGAAAGAATTACTATTGAATGAGGCTCACAAGTCTCGGTACTCCGTTCATCCGGGAGCTACAAAGATGTATCGAGACTTGAGGATGAATTATTGGTGGCCGGGAATGAAAAGAGACATTATCAAGTATGTTGCTAAGTGTTTGACATGTTCTCAAGTAAAGGCCGAACACCAAAGGCCGTATGGAAAGTTGAAACCGCTTGAGACACCGGTGTGGAAGTGGGAACATGTAACAATGGACCTGGTGACTAAACTTCCTAAGACAAGAAAGGGGCACGATGCTATTTGGGTAGTCGTTGACCGACTAACCAAAAGCGCATATTTCTTACCCATTCGGGAAAACTATAATTCAGAAAAGATGGCGGAAGTTTATACGAATGAGATTATATCTCGACATGGGGTTCTGGTGTCCATAGTGTCTGACCGAGATACCCGGTTCACATCTCGTTACTGGAGGAAGTTTCACGAAGAATTGGGGACCCAGTTACATATAAGCACCGCCTACCATCCACAAACCGATGGTCAGTCGGAACGAACTATTCAAACATTAGTCGATATGCTAAGGGATTGTGTTATGGATTTTGGAGGAAGCTGGGATGATCACCTACCTTTGGAAGAGTTTACATATAATAATAGTTATCATAACAGCATAAAAATGGCCCCTTACGAAATGCTCTATGGAAGAAAATGTAGAACCCCGGTTTGCTGGGGGGAAGTGGGTCAGCGCGAACTCGCGTCAAAGGATGTAGTAGCCGAAACGAATGAAAAGATTGACGTGGTTAGATCAAGAATAAAGGCAGCAGAAGATAGGCAAAAGTCTTATGCGGATCGGCGAAGGCGACGAATTGAGTTTCAAGTGGGAGATTACGTGTTGCTAAAAGTCTCTCCATGGAAAGGGATAATTCGTTTTTGTAAACGCGGGAAGTTAGGTCCTCGATACATTAGACCATTCAAAATACTTGCACGGGTTGGGTCGGTAGCGTACCAACTAGAATTACCACCAGCGTTGGATGGAATTCATAACACTTTTCGTGTATCGCTACTGCGAAAGTGCCTTGCGGATGAGACGGCATATGTGCCTTTGGATGATATTGAAGTGGATGAGAAGTTGAATTATGTTGAAAGGCCTGTCGCAATAAAAGATTTTAAGGTGAAGCAACTCCGCAACAAATCCGTTCGACAAGTGTTGGTTCAATGGCAACATCGGAAGGGATCGGATCTCACATGGGAAGCGGAGGATGATATGCGAAAGCACTACCCGTAGTTATTCGGTATGTACTCTGGTTTCGGGGACGAAACCTTCTTTAAGGGGGGTGGACTTGTAACACCCCAAAGAATTTAATAAGTAGTTTATGTACTTGTATGATTACGGTTATGTTAAGACATTAAAGTATGCAAATATATACTTAACCATATATATTTAAAACTTAATACTTGAGGGACCAAATGTGCATAAGTTGAAAGTGGAATAATGAAAGTTAAAATCTCTAAACACAACATATACATCAGACGTATGTGTGTGTTCGACATTAGGTGAAATAAGAAGAACAAAACCCTAAATACTACTAATCCATCAAATTAGAAGAGAAATTGAAGTGTAAATTGATGCATGTATCGAGATTTACGATCCTCTAAGTGTGCTCAACATCAAGTAAGTTGAATTTTATGCTTTAGTGATGTTTAATGATGTGGGTTATGTGTAATCCATGGATGTATTGTGAAATTGAGCATGAATGTTAGTTAATTTCAACATAAGGAAGTCGTAATGTGCTTGATTTTTTTACTATATTGATGCTTTGATAAGAAACCCATTTGAAATTGTGACGATATGATTAGTGATGATGATGTATGTGTTAATTCTTGATATAGTTTGATGAGTAAGGTTAATATATGCATAATGATGTTATAATAATCTGAATATTTGAAGAATTCATGTGTCTGTGATGTTTTGCCATGATTTTAGAAAAGACTTGGTAGAGATGTGCTTAATAGGCTTGTACATTTCGCTAGATAAGTAGTATGCACATAAGGTGTTCGATGAAATGCTTGAGCTGAATTGATTATGTATGAATATGAAGAATTTTAGATTTAAAAGATCTAATGATGGCGTGGAATATGAATATGAGTAATGAACGTTAGAGTGAATGATGTAAATGTGTGTAAATGATGTATAATGCGAAAACTAAACGCAATTGTGATACACCCTTTAGGGTCGAAGAAAGGAGGAGAATCAAGTTAAGCGAAAGCATTAGGAGCGCACGACTCCGGTAAGTTCTTATGAACTTCGTTTACTCTACTAGTAGATTTATGAATGATATTAATGATATTATGAATTCGTACAATTTTCCGTTGTGGATTAAAATTGATTAGATGCAAGAAATTATATTGAAGAAGGTTTTAAAAGTGATGTTGTAGCGAATATGAACCAACCCGTCTAAATGGGTTGAAATGATTAGTGGAATGATTCTCATAATGTTTATATATTGACTTGTTCATAATGGGTCAAATAATGTAAGTGAGCTTAATTCATGGTATGTAATAATTCGTTATAAATAAGTCGGAAAGTAGTATGTTGGACATTTTCGAATGGAAGTAAATCTATTGAAAGGAAATGTGTCATGTGAATGGGTCGAATAAGGCAAGGTAATTAAAGAATTTGAGTTGTTATGTATTACGACTAACAATGATTGTATTTATGAATGATAGTTAAATCTCAAGTCTAGATGTGGCGCGCTCAGACCGAACACACTCGAAACGTCGACCTTATACGCTTCCGGTCCTAGTTGTTTATTTTGAATGGGTCAATTTACCATTTTGTGTAGTAAATGTTATTTAGTAATGTCTAGTATATTAGTAAGAAGTTTGAATCCTAAACTTTTATGTAGCATGTACAAAATGTTTATGTTGAACCTTATATGGTTTTTATCTTTTGATATATTTAAAAGTGTCGTAGTTTGTAGTTAAAATGAATATTGTTAAAAGCAGGGAGAAAAGATCTAAATTTAAACGGGTCATGTAAAAATTTTGTAAAATTGCAAGAAGTTTATGTTGTTAATCGAATGAGTAGAATTTGGGCGTTTCATGAATTTTATAAAATATATAACTGAAATTGTTGAAATAATGAAACAAAGCAACGACTGCAAAAGCTTACAAGTCTGTCTTCAGCATGTGTGGTGAAGTGTAAGACTGATTCTGAAGTGGATGATACTAAACGAACCTTTCGAACTGTACACGGTCTATCAACAGCTTTATTATCCTGTACAATTGTCTTGCTACGAAGTTTGCGCATCTTTTCCACCTAAGTAAATTAATTTAGAATATAACAACTCTAAATTCTTGAAATTTTATAACTTTCTTTATCAACACAAACTATCTTCTTAAGTCAGCTTTGAAGTTTAAGACTCAATCATACACAGTGGCGGAGCTTAACCAAAAGTTTCGAGGGGGCGTAAAGTGATGGGACCCAAATTTTTTTTTCCTATTGTTATATTTCGGGTCGGGTTGGTTATCGATTCAGGTCAGGTCAAATAATAATAGTTCCAAATAAAACTAAAAAAAATCATTCATTCAAAGGACTCGTTCTTACACATAAAAACTTGCGATTAAGTTTATTGTGTGGTGGGTAATCTAGGGTTAAACAAATAAAAGTTAAAATATATTTACAAAACTACCCATCACTTAGATACAAAGTGGTACAAACTTTACTTTAATTTATACATTGTATAAATATTTAAGATATACAAAGTGGTAATAAACTTTACTTTACTTTATATATTGTATAAATATTTAGGGAAAATAATTGGGGGAGGCGATCCTATATAATTTTTAAAATTTCCGGATGAAAAATCGGAACCTATACACTTCTAACCGAAACATTAGGGTGGGCGGGTGCACCCCCGGGGACCAACTAACATTCTCCCCTGATCATACAGAAGAATATCAATATATTGAGACAATAATAAAATAGACAGTATAAAACTAATAAGCACTTACATTAGATACAACACTTGAAGAGGCAGAAATGTCACGAACAGGAAAATCTTTAGACTGTAGTTGACGATCGTTAACATCATCAGCTATTTTTACAGAATGATCTTCAGGCTACAACAAAATTTAAAAAAAAACTTTCTTATACTTATAATACAATAAAATATATGCGTAGAAAATTATAAATTTACAGCATTTTTAACATCTGACTCATCAACCAGACACGCAATCTTTGAATCAAATAGCCCATCATCAGCAAACTATATTTATAAGAATGATCATATATAAGAAACCATATTTTAAATCATAATAATATATAAATATTACATGTGTATATATAAATTAAAAATATCCTCAAAACTCGTAAGCTGCTTAGAATTACCAACCGAAGCTCCAGTATCCTCATCATCCAAAGCAACTTCCCCGGAATCCAGAAGTTGTTTGTGTTTAGCCTACAAAATGAGATTTCAAAAGTTATTAGCATAATATAATAAAAGTTACTTATCACCGTCATGTTATCAAACAATGTATTTTATCATCAAAATTTTATACCGCAGCCAATAAATCAAACCCATTATCTCCATAAACTAAATCATCCAAAACAACTACATCAGCTTTCTTGAAGGAAACCTCAGTTCCAGTCTCGGAATGGAAAACGGAAAGCTCAAATGTTTTAGACGCAATCATGGTGAAAACCAACCAAGATTCAACTGGTATGAGAACTTCTTCAATCAAGTTTGACCATCCATCAGTAAATCCGCATCCATCAGTCCATCCTTTCATCATCACATTCCAAAACCTTTCGCCAACATAGATAGTTGCCATCCCATACTCGTAATTTTTACCATAGAATTGTTTCCAAAATTTGACAGCAATTAGCTATAGAAGAAACAAAGGAATATTTAACGCAACCTTACAAATTTGATATGAACTAATGAGCAACAGAAGTTTCAACGGATTAGTCAACAAAAGTTAAAATGAGAATTACTCAACATGGTTAGTCAACAGTAGTTACAGTATTTACACACAACCTAACCATTGTTTGGCTATCAACTATTACATAACTCTGTTGCTATCCAACAGAGGTTTCGTAACAACTGTCATCCATTATGTCCAGCAGAGGTTGCAATGTGGACAGATCTTAAATATCAGATGTTAGTCAACCGAGGTTAAAAGACTTAGTCAACAGAAGTTAAAAAGGTTAGTCAACAGATGTTAAGATTATAAGGAAACAGACGTTAAAAGGGCAAACAGATGTTAGCAAGCTGTTGAGCTAGCATAAAATATTTAGAGTAAGTAACAAAATAATATATCGTTACTTACAGTCATGCCAACTTCAGGGCTAATATTTGCTGAAATGTAAGAGTTCCCGTAGACTTTTCTTTAAAACATGAGACAACGAATGACAAACGTCCGATAGCTTTCACCAATACAACATCTTTCATTTTCAAACAACAATCTCTAACAAATTTTGTCCATCCATCCGTAAATATACAATGATCATCTCTCTTCCTTACTCGTACTAACCATGATTTGTCACCATCAAGTAACTCTACAATTCGCCCATACGGGACCTCCTTGCCCCACAATAGAGTCTGAAAATCAAGTGGTATATTCTGCAACAGTAGTTAACAAACATCTTACATCAAAAATTAACGTAGAATCCTAATAGTAGAAGGAAAGTTAAAAAACATACCAAAAATATAAAATCATCTTCATTAAGGAATTGTAAAAAGGATGGTGTTTGATTGGATAGATTCATATCTGCAATAAACAATTTAAACTTATAGGTTATAAAAATAAACAGCATTCAACAAAAGTCATAGACAAACAACATTATAAAATAGACATCACTAACATCCCTTAAAATAAATCTGCACTTAAAAAACAAAAGTACCAAATATTAACCGGACTATTTGTATAATGGCACACTTAAGGTATTATAAAAACAAAGCACAAAACGAATATCATCATCTCTCACAACAATTAAGCAAATGAGCATCAAACAAAAATTATATGGTTGATTTATCAATCGTAATGTAGAAGACAACATCACGAAGATGCATGCACAAATTGTGACAGAGAATGCTATCAGTAACTTCATTTAAGTTAATGCAGTACTTAATTAATAAAAATACACCGGATTACAGCAACTATTATTTGCTTCAAGAGAGAATATGAAACGCCGTCAGTGACAAACACATACTCGTAACATCAAATAATGATTAATCTAACATATATAATACAAACAATAAATTCAAAGAAACAATACTTGATTTTATAGCGTGTAATCTATATTATGCAATAGAACCTTGCCAATTTTGATAAGAAACTTATTTGAGAAAACTTCTGAATATGTTTTCTGGAGCTTATATTCAATAATGGAGATGAAAAGTATATTAAATGGAGTTAATACAGATGTTACATTTACACTGGTTAGTTGAAATTAAATTTTGTAAAATTTATACTTTACTCCCTTCTACATTAAAACAGGGCAATTTTGCACAGCAATAACCACTGCTTGACTATAAATTTAAAATGTTAAATACGAAAAACTTATCTATTAATTTAATATATTTATATAATTAAAAATAGTTTTTAAATCCCGATATTAAAGATTATTATAAGTTAAATAAATAAACAATTGCAAGTTAATAGATAAATATCTTATTTTCAACAATCCCAATACAATCTCACCTCTTCTTCTCCGGCGAAAAAACTCTACACTTTCTTCTTCCTCAGACTTGACGATCAGAAGTTTAAAGTTTTAGATCAGGTATTTTTTTTCTCTTGTGTATTTTACAGTATGCTTTGACATGTTCCTTTCAGTTTCCTCATTTCAAATTATATAAACATCAAAATCATAATCTATTGATGTTAAAATAGATAAACTTATATGAACTTGTTTTCTTTATTTTATAATAAGACTAGCCTAAGATCCCGCGAGTTTCGCGGGTGGCTTAACATAAACATATAATATCTACCAGCATTGAAGCCTATGTAGATTATCATTTTTGTTCTAGGCCTTTCCAAACTTAGGCTTCACGTCTAAGGGTCCAATGACTAACTTTGAATTTTTTTTAGAAATTGGAAAAAGAATGGATCAAAATCCGAACCTTCTTTGGAATTAGTACTTCTATTTAAGCAAATTCAAGAAATAACATGTAGACCCATCATTGATCTATCAATAAACACTTCAATTCATATGAGCGAAAACCTAAATATTACATAATTGAAGTCGTCACGAAAGTGTAATTTTAGAAAAATAAAACACTTTAAACATCTCATAGAGCTCATAATCTGAAACAATGACCAAATTATATTATTCTAAAAAAATTAAACATCAAATAGTAATTGTTCATTGAACATGTAACCATAAGTTCTTTTTCTAAAGATTAGCACAATTGTAATTTATTTTTATTTGTCTATCCAAAACCAAATACCACCTTTATACACAGCACCATGTTGCGCTTAACCGAATCATTCTTGGTATGATAACATTGCAAACTCCAAAACTCATGCGTTGCCGTGGAGATCCGATCAGCACCAAACTCCATTATGCGTGCAAAACGCAGATACGGTGACGGTGTTAAAACCTGTAACATTTAGTTTAGATGACTTACAATTAATATTGAGGTTTAGTGAGGATGAGAAGTAAGGTATCTCGATGTAAGATTTAAAACCTATATACAACAGTTTTAAGAGTAATGAAAAACTTTTGATAATAGAGAAGCTAAGCTACTGCAAAATCATAATCAACCTTAAAAACATTTTCATGTAAACATTAATGATGTGTACATTCCCAAATGTTGCTTCAGAACAGGCAATCAAAGCAACAATAATAATTTTCTACTTCATTTCAAGTTCATGTAAACTATTTTAATTGTAACTCACAAGTCATATATATTTAGATCAACATTAATGGTAATAAAATAAAAACTTACAATTGTTGATCAAATGGCGTTTGAACTGTATTGTAACAATCGTAAACTACATAATCTACTAGGTTGCTTCGATTTGGACTTCAGACGCCTCGATCTAATAATTGACCAAGAATGAAAATAAAAACAAACACAATAAGTTATATATTTATAACCATAACGGACACCAACAGTTAAATTGTAAAATATACAAATAAAAAGTTGATAATCACTTCATAAGCATCGGTTATAAGCGCATTATCCCATAATAAGATCATTTGACCTCCCGAAACCAAATGAATATTAAAAAGATACCTATTTTCGAACCGAGATCCATCCACCACTCCTACATTGTCCGGTGATTTCAGCCACTTCCTTATCTGCGTGCCCACAAACATCGAAGCTATAAGTTTAATCTCTAGTAATAAAAAGCGGCAACTACTACCCTCTTACTTATAAATGGGTAGATTTGGGTTTTATTTTATATCAAACGGGTCAAATTAAAAAAATGGCTAAAAAGTAAAAAAGGAACAAATGGATTGAAACTTGAAAGTCTACCAAAGGCTACATTCTTAAGCATAGAACCTCCTAGAAGAACTGTGTAAAAAGTTTAGATTATTATTGTAATGATAAACAAAGTAATTATTGTAAACAATAGACTAAAAGGTGTTTTCGGGTTGATTCAACATAACCTGACCCGTACTACAAAATTGGCCTAGAATGCCCATCTTGCCACCTCTAATCTTTATTAAAATTTGGATGACGTAGCAACCAAATATAATTCTTAAAAAGTACATTCAATAAAAAATTTGAGAAGAGCATTAGGTTACCTATTTAACGGGCCCATAGTATTCCCTACTCGTCTCTGGTCCAAATCAAACTGCCATATTCGTAGGCTTTAACCATATTATAAAATTCAGATTCTCCTTTTCCCAAATTACCAATTATATCAGTATAAACACAAAATAGAGCTTCAATACTTCAAATTGCTATCCAAATATACACCCATCTACCAAGTTATCCAACATCTAACTTCAAATTGTTTATGTTCGTTTAGGTTTTAAACGCACGAACATAAACGAACACACGCATGCTCATTTTCTAAATAAATGAACACGAACAAAAAAATGTGTTTGATTATATGTTCGTGTTTGTGTTGGATTAAAGTTAAATGAACAAACATGAACATGCCTTTGTTCGTGTTCGTTCGGTTCATTTACAGGCCTAAGTCAACATCTATTTAAGGTTCATGTTGGAACTCATATATCTCTTTTTTTAATACACCAAAAAAAAGTAAAAGTGTAAAACAGAAAGAGTAGTACCTGAATCTTAGCTCCTCAATATGTATTAACACCTAGAATGCAGGTGAGAGTACTAAACTCATATGAAGCAACCTGGCAACAACATAATACCACGTGCCTTTAGAATGTCAAAAGTAAATTGAACAATAACCATAAACTTAACAATAATAATTTAAGATGTTCTTGATACTTTCGGTGGGCCAACAACAAATTTTAAACGTATAAAAATGATACTGAACTAAAAAAATTATAAATAAATGAGTACATGAAAATCACAAATCACTAAATTTAGCTATGAACCTTCATATAAGGTTTAATTGATTTTTTATGATATATTAAACATAGTTGAGTTAACATTCAAAAAATAACGATTCAGGTTTAGAATTACGTCTTACGCAGAGACAGTTGCGACTGTTTAATCAAGAGCATCAACACCGGGAGATCTTTGCCTGCCAATAACTCCAAACATCCACATGTTTTAAGAACATGTGTAAAGGATATGGACATAAAGTTTACAAAATCACCACTACAAAAGTAACAATCTATACCACTACCACTATTCTCCTTAGGTTACGACAACTTTGGCAGACACCACATTTGAAACATGGATGTGAACATCTCCATGGACCTACAAAAAGTTGAGAGAAACTAAAAATGGAGTATAGTTTTTATAGCACTTAGTGTATTCATATTTAACATATTAACTACTTATTAAAGTACCAAATTAAAAAGAAATGACTATATGCTACCTGGCTACATATCAAGACTAGTAGCATGAAAAACTGATGATTGAATGAGGGTGGAAGTTTTGTAATTCAACTTACAGAAATAATTGCTATATAAATCATAAAATAATAAAATACAAAGTGCCATATTAATGAATGAAATGGGTTGTGCTTTATATCAAACGGAGCACACATAAAACGTACACTACCACATAATCAACAGTTTCTTCAAAAGTATTACAGTAGGACTACACATAGATTATAAGAACCACAACCACACGTTTAATTGGCTAGTGCTTTTACAATGGATTGCATGCCTGACTGCTTTAGCATAAGTCTTGTGTTGGTAGGTAAGTGTGGATTCCAGCAATGCCATTTGCAAACCATTATTTTAAATAAATGTTTGCAACTCGGCCAAAACCAGTCTGCCAGTTTTGACCCATTAACCAACCCACCATCTAACCACGTACAAAAACTAATAATACCATTCATGAAACATTAGTGTCGTTTCAATTCATAACCTAAGCCGCCCCAATCTCACAACGTCAATAGTACCACCCATGAAACATTAATGCAGTTTAGGCCCATTAACCAACCACATCTAAATACCCATCAATCCATCATACTACTAATAAAACCATTAATGGAACATCAGTCATGTTTCCACCCATTAGCTAACCCCTCATAACACCACATCTAAGAACTCATAATGCTTCCATTCATCAAACATTACTCCTGTTTCGACTCACTAACAAACCCACCAATCTAAATACCCATCATAGTAAAAAAAAAAAATACCATTTCCCTTGATAACTTGTTTTGAAATCTTTTTATTCGACCCATTTAAGATAATATACACACACATTGACCTAGTCCTAAGTAAACGGGCCACAATTACCGGCTCTAATATACGACATAGCTTACCAAACTTGTGAATTGTAACTGTTACTACGGTTATCTCCCAAGTCCCATCACAAAAAACATAATTTTCTGGTACACGCTGCAAATAAAGAACATACAGAGCAGATTTAGCAGCGATTTCAAGTTTAAGGTCTCATAGATGATTAAAAATGGTGAAGCCTGAACATACAACTGGATTCATTTCATATTTAGGTCCTTTGTATGTGAAGTCTTCGTTTCTGACTACCCCATTTACTATTAGCTTCCCATTGTGTACCTGTGGAAAAAAATTTGCAAATAGTAAATTATAGTCTAGAATTGAACACGAAGAAAACAATATTTGAACCTAATCAAACTGGAATTAAGAATTTGAACTTGGTTTGCCCTCAAGAATCACTATGGGTATTGGTTTCTTAACGGATGTAATAGGAATGGGTATCAACCTCATTCCTCCAAACCAAATAATGAAACTAAATAAACCCATACCCCAAAACCAAACACCCCCTTAGAAGACTAAAAAATGCATAAAAACAACAAAATCATTATGTTGATCAGATGCATAAGAAAGAAAAGCAATAAGAAAAGGGTAATTGACTGAAACGGTCAAGATTTGACCACCATTACACTTTACTTTGAGACTGGTTGTGTAACGGGTCGAACAGGTCATCACTGAAAAAACATTTAAATGTAATTAGAAACAGTATATCTTACCAATCGCCGTAGAACTTCAAGAATAAAGAATGGTTACAGTTGGGCAACACTACTTTGCTATTGATCTCCATGCAAATCCCGCATTCGGCTTCTCTTTCCACATCAGCAACCAATAATTCGTCCATCACATCCTTTCGTGAGTAATTCCCCCTCCTCCAAATCAGTAAAACTCATATTTAACATATTAACTACTTACTTTAGTACCAATTAAAAAAAATGTTGGTGAGTCAACTGACTTGACTAACCTTTTTCAACCTGGTCTTTACTTTTTTTAGGAGGTTACAAAAATTCAAAGTTTTCTTTTAAACTACCCGTTTGACCGAACTAATTTTGCTCCAAACCCATATTGAACCGAACTTAAATATTAAATTTTTAAATGAACCGAACTGATTTTGATCTGAACCCATCTTAACCCGAACTCAACTTTTAATCCTAACCAATATTGGCCCGAACCCATTCTGACCCAAACTCAGACAGTTAGACCATTCACATGCACCCTAGCCCCATCTATTGTCATTTATTACGTTGTGCCTCTGAAACAATAATAAAATTATTTTCAAAAAACTCATGTGCACTCTATAATAAGCTTACCCCACACCGAAATCTTATAGATGCAATGTGATTAATAAAGCATTACTACACATCCGGTGAGTATATTACATGTATAAAGTTAAGAGACACCATATAAATGAAATATACATATCCGTATACTTAATTGGCTTTACTTATCAAATTAGGTACACTCGCAAAAAAATGAAAATTATGAGGCTGGAGTTCCTACAAATTCCGTAAAATCTTCTAATAACTCTTTACTCCATAAAAACAAAAGACTACATAAGAAAAATAGAGTAAATATTTAAGTATAAATAAATATTTATTAAAAAATAAAAAATAAAATGGGGGAAAACAACTTTAATCTAGGAATACTTTATTTTGAGGCATGTTCTTGTTCATTAAACAGGTTTGTTAAAGTAATTAGCGGTGTTTTATGTGCTGGTTTTGGTATCGAACCATCACCACCAGGTTGGTGCCAGTTTTGCAGCATTAATATGAATTTTGTGACCGAAATTTGCCAGAAGTGATGTAGTTCTATACAATTATGAAGCACACAGCAATGAGGTTGTGTTGGGTCTTAACAGGTTATGATCATTCAAAGCAGTCACTAAACCAGATGAAGAAACATGCAGGTGTAGAGTGTAGAAATGCTAAACCATGTGCAAAATTTGCAGTTCTTATGTATACCCGCTAAAAGTAGTCACTTAAAAGCAAAAAACCACTAGAAGCGGTGTAGTGCATGAAGTGGTCTAATTCCCGGTCTTCACCTTTTAAGGGGTCGTAATGAGTCTTAACTACATGAAGCTTTGTTGCAGAGAAACAAAGTAATGTCGCTAAATAGTCACTAAAAACCAGATGAAGCAACATGCAGGTGTAGAATGCAAAGATGCTAAACCATATGAAGTTTTGTAACCAAAATTTGCAGTTTGTAGTCACTAAAAACCATGAGAAGCGGTGTAGTGCAGAAAGTAGAAGACGACAAAAGGCTGTTTCTCAGGTGATGACCAGACCTCATAACATAAAAAAAAACGTAAAAAATATGTTTAAAAACCAAACACTTAAAAATATCACCATATGATACTTCCATAAAAAGCATTCAAATTCAAGGAACTTTTCATAGGTATTTCTATTCTCCTTGTTCCTAAATTACCACTTTATATAATTGGGGCCAATAATGATATCTCTATACGGTCTGTAAATATTAATGTTACACAAACAAAATGAGTGGAAGAAGCTGTTTGAAAACAAAATGTTGGTGAATCACCCATGAAAATGTTACATAAGCAGTTTTTCTTTGCTTCAATAATAAACAGTTGTTCATGAAAATTATTAGAGTACAGACCGCAAATCATAAAGAAACACACCTTATTCATATAAATAGTTTAACCTTGACTTGTACATTGGCAACAATAAGCAACATAAACCTAATAAGAACAAATATAAAAACACCAGTAAACATAGATGAAAAAAAACCCGAATAATCAGATTAAAAACAAAACAACAACAATCTCATCATACACGAAAATATCTAAATCGAATCACAACACCAGTAATCTAAAATTACGGTGGAAACATGATAATATGGAATTTCAATCGAAATAAGAAAACGTATTCATTTAACTGAAACCCTATATCTGAAAGGATATTACAATTGAAATAAAAAAACCCACAGTCAATACAAATCGTACCTATGATCTGAAAAACGAATAACGAACATGAAAAATTTTGAGCGTACCTTTTTCTTGAATGATAAGAAGTGTCTGCGGTGGAATTGAAACCGACAAAAGGAAAGAAGTAGATGAAGAGAATGCTGATTGTCATCAAAGATGGATCTCTAAATCGTCGATTTGAATATTGAAGAGGAAAACGGCTCAACCATTTAGGGTTTGAAGAGAGAAATTGGAAACTAATTTGTCGTCATCATCCTCATCACATTGCCATCCTCAAAATCAGATGAGCATGTGATTTAGTATCCTCTGTTGAAAAGTATTCATCATTGATATGAGATGAATCGCTGATGTCCATACGGCTAAGATTTAGAGTTTTGTGTGAGATTGATTGAGAGAAAATATGGAAAGCTTAAAGATTAGAAGAAAAAAATACCTTTTGCTTGTTGCTTTAGACTAAGATCTAGGTTGTGATGGAAGAGATAGATACAACGATGGATGTAAGATGATGGGCGTAGGAAAGATGAAACTGAATTAGGGTTTAGAGGCTTTTGTTTTAGCGCCTAAACACAAAACGCGAGGATTAAGTGAATGCCACGTGGCATAAGATTATTTTGCTTTATTAGAAGTAGTAGATTTATATCAACCTATTTAGTTACATTTTGATTCATTCCATCTAAATAACAATCTGAAATATTATTGTTTAATAAATATTTGGTTGTAAATTTTACGAATGGTTTTAGAATTATTGTATGAACTGCCATGTAGTGTTGATACATTTGTTCTATCAATATTAATTTTGATAAAATATTCTGCAATCAGTTTATAGTACTCACATGTCTGATTTGTAAGTGAATATAGCCTTGTTTGCTGAAAAAAACTGAAGTTTGAAGTTGACACAAACATGGATATTTGAAAACTTTATTGCCATATAATACTTTTTTATTATACAAGAATAAAAATTTGATCTTACACAGTGTTAGATTCATATTGTTGGTTGTAGGGACCACATTGAAGTACACAACATATAAGTTTGGTCCTACAGAGTGTTGGATATTTTTTTATACCTTAAATAGAATGCTTTTCAGATACAATTGATTTTATATTTTAGTATTTAACTGTTATTGTATTTTATACTTTCAGATGGAGTTTGTGATAATTATCAACGTCTCTCAATTGGCAGACCTCAATGAGGGATTGGTAAGCTATATTCTTAGAACAAATTAGCTCAAATCACAATTGTATGCTAAAAACTGTATTTATAAAATTAAAGATATATTAAATGTTGTGTATTTTACATACATAGGTACTTCCAAGGATAATGGCTAACCAATTACCAAGAAAGTGTGAAGTGATAAAGTTGGTTGATTATACGGGTTTTAAGTATAAGATTGCAGTACAGAGCATCGGTCATAAAAGTAAGAGGATAAACGGGCCAGAATGGACCCGGTTTGTTGAAACTTATAGAAATAACAACATAGACAAGCTGTGTTTAAAAAAATTGAAGGAAGCAAAATTTGAGATAAATGTTTTGAACAATGAGGGATTGGAGATTAGAAAAGATGGCTCAAACAGAGATTATGTTCATGGATGCTTGATACAGGCTGAAGAAGAAACATACTGCAAGCAGGTTAAAAATTGCTACTTATTTTTATATATTGCCAGTGTATCTTTTGGACTGTTAGAAAAACTTCTAATTTATATTTTGTATCCTATATAAAATCTAATATGACATTTCTAAAATATATGAAAATTATAGCATTTACCACACGATTTGCTGAAGCTGTTGTCGCAAAGGAGATTAAAAATTGATAACTTGGTTGCCAAAGTACATGGACCAAAGCAGAGTAGTAAAGTTGATGTGCATTATGTTTTCTCTCCTGAAAACAAAAAGGGATTATCTGCTGGTTTTATGGGACCAGGATGGACAACTTTTTGCTTCGAAAATGACATTGAGGAAAACAGCTGTTTCAATGGATGGGAAGTACTCCTGAAGACGACTTTAACTTCACTGTGAAGGTTTTTAACAAAGACGGGATTGCACTTCATGAGGAGACAAAACATCACTGCAGCCATACCAATCACCAACACCGCAAAAGGCGTCCACATTATAAAAAACAGTTTGAATACCATGTTTTAGAGACACACAGCTTTGTATTTACATATCTACTTTTAATATGGTTGATTTTACTTATAATCTTGGATCTATCTGTTATTACTTAAAGTATATGTTCTTTTGAATGAATAACTAAAGAAAGAATTTTCCTTTACAGGCAATACCGAGGAACTTTGTTCGAGAACACCAGCTAAATAATTACCGTAGAGCTGTGTTGTCATTTGGTCATGTGAAGTTTTTGGTACAGCTGGTTGTTAGGAGAGATCCTAGAAGAACTGATGGCAACAACCATCTAGTGATGCATACAAACTGGCAGCGTATCATGGATGAAACGGGAATATCTGTGGGGAAAAAGCTGAGGTTTGAGATAGTCGAAGAAAAAAGTGTAAGAGGAGATAAAATACACTTTGAAGTTTGTTGACATGATCTTTGAACACCTTTTCAGCCTTGTATAATTTATGTTTTAGTTGACATGTTTGATGGACAAATTTCTTCTTTGGAAACTAACTTAAGAATGAAGTTATGTAGTCTTAGTATATACTTTTAAAACTTTGTGGTTTTACCTCTGCTGATGAAGCAAAATGTATGATGAACCTAAGTTCTGCTGTGCACCAATAGATATTACACAATTCAACAGAAGATCTATAATATAAGATCTTTAACAGATGATGATCAACAGCTCATAAGGTCTGTTGAAGCACGCTATAACAGTGCTTAGCCTTTAGCAGATCTTTAATAGTGCTTAGGGGTTAACAGATGTTAGCACGCTATAATAGTGCTTAGCCTCTAACAGATGTTAATGTATCTCAGACCCCAATAGTTTTCCGACTAACCAATTGATTAAATTTTCATTCATCAATCTAACAATAATATACAACCCTACTAATTATCTAGTCCATCAATAGCCAAACAAACTCTGCTGATGAACCAAAAGGTCTGTTAAGACAAAGACTGCTGAAGCAAAGGTCTGCTAAAGAGAACTTCTGCTGATGAAGTAAAATGTATGATGAACCTAAGTTCTGCTGTTCACCAACAGATATTACACAATTCAACAGAAGATCTATAATATAAGATCTTTAACAGATAATGATCAACAGCTCATAAGGTCTGTTGAAGCACGATATAACAGTGCTTAGCCTTTAACAGATCTTTTAACAGTGCTTAGGGGTTAACAGATGTTTGCACGCTATAACAGTGCTTAGCCTCTAACAGATGTTAATGTATCTCAGACCCCAACAGTTTTCCGACTAACCAATTGATTAAATTTTCATTCATCGATCTAACAATAATATACAACCCTACTACTTATTCAGTCCATCAATATCACCAAAAATGTATATAATGTATAATAACAATATTATATAACAAACAAAAGGTTAACCTTACTTGATATTCAAACCATAGACATTACATACCATATTCATCATCGTAGCCCTTACAAACCAAACTTTTAACCACAGTTTGTTAAAACAACAGTTAACAGACATAAATAAAAACCACAAGGATTCTTCAAAAATAAGTGGTTTCTACTTATCTCTCATAAGAATTGTTTTTTCATAAGCATCTAATTGTTAACCTTAGTCAGCTTCTTCCGGGTTCTTCTCACATTAGTGGATAGCTCACCAACGTTGACAACATCAGCATCTTGAGCCATCCGCTTTCCATTGGGACTTGATCCAGAATCCTTTTCAACTTCAATGGCTGAAGAGTCGGCCGTAACAGAGACGGCATCCTTGCAACAGATCACAAAACAACTATTGATCTCATTTAATAAAATAATGAACTCTTTTTAAACATACTAAACATACTTTAAAAATAAATACTCACCCTTGAAGTTCGTTCAGCAGACACCTGGGAAGATTCTGAAAGGTTAACGTCTTTAACGTCAGCTACCTCTTGAGTAACCTAAAGGATCATAATATATGATATCATATAAAAAAGTACAGAATCCAGTTTTTAAAATCAAAAGAAAAATAAATAGATTGAAAGAGTAATTTTATATGCTACCTCATCAGTATTTTCATCACCATTACCATCTCCACTAACCAACTCAGCAATTATTACTAGATCATCACATGTTTTTTGCACAGTATAAACACGACAGTCATTTTTAAGATTGAACTCTGAAACATCAATCTTAAAAGCAGCCTTCTTATCAACCAATCGAAATATCTCATGAGGGAATCCAGTGTCATTGGCCTTAACCTGCCTCTCTCTTATGTCACTCGCCGCTAATCCAAGAAGCTTCTGAACATCTCTATCAAACATAACAAAAGAAACACTACCAGTCTCATCCTGCACCCGCACTTGCACCTTGAACCTGAAATATACACAACTAACTAAGTAAACTGCAAAACTATATTCAAATATCAGTCTTAGAATGTTACTTATATAAATATAATGCTAAATAATCATCATTTCCTACTTTGTGGTGGTCGATGTACATTCAGTATGACATTTGATACAAACCAAAGAAGTCACAGGCAATCGAAGAATATCATCTGAAACATTTGCAACATTCAGCAAGTATTCACTTTTACCCATCACCTTCTTGAAACACTTATGACAGGCAGCATAAAACCAACCATACTCTTCTTGCACAATCTTAATTGTCGCAACCACAACACAAGACATTTCCTGTAAAAACACAAGACACTTCCTGTAAAAACACGCAGGTGACAAACCAAACAAATAACCAAACTATATACAAAGATGTGAAACCTTTTCTATCTCGCTAATCTCATCAACATGTTTCTTCACACCTTCAGTTACAAATTCTTTATGTAATGGAAAAACACTCTGAGACGATAGTATCGTTTGAGAAGTAGAACCACTCCCTTGTCCAAACTTCAGTATAAGCCTTTTCAATACCACAAATGATTAGAATTAGTATACAAATGACATGAAACCAAGTATTTGACTTGAACATCTATATACAATAGAAATTACATTGAGAAATTACCTCCTCCTTAGCTCATCAACTTCATCAATTTCTTCATTCAGAAAAATTTGTGTTGCAAACTTATCACTTTGAACAGTATATTCACCTACATGGAAAAGTATATAGATATTTAATGTATACCTGTCTTTATATTACCAGAAATAAACAATATAGTTATGATTTGCATAAAGTAACAAAAATACCTTTCCATTCCTTACACTTTCCATGCTGTATAACAGCCATCACATGCTCATGAGGTGGGATTTTAGAAATGAAGTCCTTAATCTGCAGAGCATAATCATTCCACACAGTACACCGCAAAACCTTACCCATACATGAAAAGAATATTCATATTAAAACAACATTGAATGAATAAAAACAGAAAATCAATCAGGAAAACTATAACATTTATTAAAATAGCAAATGAGCCATAAATTAACTACCATATTCACTAAGAATAAACTGTAGACCTCATTTATTACCATGATTCAGCATTACATACAAACACTATAAATCTCATTTATTACTGATGCGTGTGTGGTGTGATATATTTTTATGTATACTTTTAGCCCTTTTTAACCACTTTAGTCAAGTTTTAAATTTATAAAACACGATATTTACTAACACCAAACACACATATGGGCAAGTGTACCCATCGTGAGTGTAGTATAGTGTTGGTAAGATGCCGAGGTCGTCCAAGGACACAAGAGCTTTTAATACCGGTTTATCCTCAACGTCTAATCAAATCAGAAATTTAGAAAAAGGTTTTTAAACTAGAAAATAAAAACAGATAGACAAGATGAATCACTTGGATCCGACTCGCCATTAGTGTAACCTTTGATTATTTCCGCACTTTAGCACTTTTTAAGAGATTTTCTTAGTTATTGTAGTAGGCCCCTCTTTTGAAGGTGATGTTGCCCTCAACCCAGTAGTTTGAGTCAGCAAGGATACAATCCTAAAGGGTCGGATTATTGAAAGATAATTAATTAAGTTATTAATGCATATTATGGTAGGCCCCTCTTTTGATGGTGACGTTACCCTCGGCTAAGTAGTCTGAGTCAGCAGGGATATAGTCCTAAGTAGTCGGGTTAAAGTTTTAATAGTAGTTTACATATGAGGGGATCAAAGAGTTTGGACCCCCGCCATCCAATACCATTGGGTATTGAAGGAGGTCCTACTAAATTTGACCTAGGTCCTTGCAGGATCTATACACTGAACAATGGCAAGACTCTTACCAAACCATTCCCTTAACCCCCGACCAGGTAGCCAACATATCTCCATATAGACCGTGGAGATATGAATGGTGAAAATATTTTATTTTATATAGACAGTAAAATAATGCCAAGACACCACGGACAAATTATAAGGAAGAATCACCTTCAACATATAAAACTAGTTATTAAAGTCATTAATATATAACCAAATAAAAAGTGCGAAAATATTAAAAATAAAAAGTATTACACTAAATGCTTTTCTTCACCAAGTGATGTAAGAGACTTAGGCAAACATGGCCTTTGATTCTCAAGAACTCTTACGATCAATCTTGGATCCCGGGACTACTCACACACTCTATGATGGATGATGGTGGTGGATGATGGTGTTGTGGTGGTGGTGGAGTGTGGGTGAAGTGTGAGAGAGGTGGTTTGCCAATGGATGATTTGCAAGTGAGCTAAGCACCCCTATTTATAGCCTGAACAGAAGCTCGGGCACGGCCCCGTGTCCATCCCTCTTCTCTTTCTTCATTAATTGCAGTTTGTCTGCATTAGTTGACCACGCCCCCGTGTCAGCTGGGCACGACCCCGTGTGCAGAAGCGTATCTGTACTATCAAGATTTCCTCAGATTCTGCGAATCTTAGAGTTGACCACGGCCCCGGGTCCGCTGGGCACGCCCCCGTGTGCAGAAGCGTATCTGTACTATCAAGACTTCCTCAGATTCTGCGAATCTTAGAGTTGACCACGGCCCCGGGTCCGCTGGGCACGCCCCCGTGGTGGGTGATAGAAGCTTCTACAACTTTGTCTTTTCTGCTGACACTTGGGCACGCCCCCGTGCTCATTGAGCACGGGGCGAGTTCAGCCTTCTGTTCTCTTATTTTTGCTTGGGAAGATGCTGTCGGGGGGTCGGGCATGCCACGTTTGTCCTTTTTCTTGTTTTTATGTTAGATTTAGTTTTCTTTTTGCTTCTTTTGTTCATTTGAGCTCATTTAATCCTGAAAATATTAAAGGAAGACAAAAACACACTTTTTCCAACATTAGTACTAAAAAGGGTTAGTTTTATGCCATAACTGATGTAATTTATATGTTGCATTTTGTACACATCAAATACCCCCACACTTGAATCTTTGCGTGTCCTCAAGCAAAACTCTTTAAAATGTGGCTTTTCACTCTCAAATGGAATGGGTAGAAGAGAAGGTTTTTGGGCTTGTCAGAGAGTGTCGGGATTCCAAGATTTTTATTAGGTTTTATTTTTATTTTATTTACAATCATATTCGTCATGATTTATTTAAAACATTACATAAGATAAATTACTTATTTGGGCATAACATGCCTTTTTAAAATTCTATTTATATACAAGTTCACATACCTCACGGGGGATCACTCAACACTCGGCAGAAAATGTATTTTTGTGAAACACTCGAGAGCGGCATGGAACTTGCTCCTACCATATGATTGCCAAGAAATCAATCATCCTCCTTTTTAACTATATACCTTTGTAAATATCAAAAGGACTTTTGGGGTGAAGGGTTTGGCTTGGGTTAAAGGTAGGTGGTTGGGTTAGTGGTTAGTAGAAAAGGGCGAAAGGCGTAAAAACCATCGGTTTTCGTAAGACTTTTTATTTTTCATAACTTTTTATTTTGATGAAGCATTTCTTTAAACAAATTTGTTTTTGATAAACTTACTTGTTTATTTCTTTTTGCTTCATCATTATCGTTTTTTTTTTAAATAAGTAAGTCACAAGAAAAACCGAGCTTTGTTACTAAAATAAAGGGTTTAAAATAAAAAGGTTTTGGTGGGTAAAAGGTTGTTTGTTTTGGGTTAAGAAATGAAAAGGTTTAGGCTCAAAGGGGTTAACTAGGGGGATTTTGGGTAGGTAGTAAAAAAAAGAAAAATAATGGTGTAGAAATAAAAAGGGTTAGTCCTAATGCCTCCATCATTTACTTACTCGGATTTAAGTCGGTAAGGCCCGGGAATGTATCGTCATGGCAAGTTCTAGAGTTGTAAGAAACCAAGCGGCTATTCACACAAGAAACGAAAAATGAGCATTTAGTTTAAAGATGTGTATTTGTATGCTCAATAAAGGCTCAAAACTCACTTTTGTGGGAATAGGTTTTTATGTGATCAAGTATATATAATCCAATTTTAACTAAACTTGTCATGTCGTTTCATAATTTTCTTATGTTGGTTCTTTTTATCACGACGCTATCGGTTGTAAATTTGTAAAAATATCACCTTTTTAAAACTTGTAATTCCCAACTTAAACCAAGACAAGTAAAAAAATGAAAATTTTGAAAAAATTTGGGGTGATTAGCGGTTCCAGTAGAGTTTTGTGTAAGGCTTGTGATTAGGACTTGCAAAAATTCAAGGTTTAGCATCCCCCCCCCCCACACTTAAATTACACATTGTCCTCAATGTGTCCCAAAAATAAGTTTTTAGGTTGATTGAATGTGTAAAAAGGTGTGAAAAAGCAAAAATCTATGTTACTGGGCGTCTGGACACGACCCCGTGGTGTCCGGGCACGGCCCCGTGTTCAGATCGCCAGTAATAGAATTTGGTAAAAAGAAACAGAAGCTTGGGCACAGGGGCGTGTTCAGTGAGCAGGCCCCGTGTCCAGTTACCTGAACTGGGCATTTCCTGCAGATTGTGCAGCACGGGGCCGTGTTGGGTGGGCACGGCCCGTGCTGAACTTGCTGTAATGAAGAAAAATTCTCGGGAAGTTCTGTTTTTTGTGCATGGGGTGCTGGTGCAAGTTTCCCTTGGTATCCTTGACCACCTTGAGTGTGCTTTATCCATTACATCATCATCCAAACACCAATTTTTAACTAAATCCATCATTCATTCAAATAGAGAGAAATTACATAATATTCCTAATAAGTTAAAATTCTAGATAAATAGGTCAAAAGAAGCACAAGAAGTCTAAACCAAGAAGTTCTAGCCTAAAGTTTATTCTATTAGCAAAATTTCCGAAAAGATAATTCTCTCGGTTGGAAGCGGCTTTGAAGAACTTCTCCCTCCGGATATGGGTCCCTCACACGTCGGCGAGCCATTCCTCTATCTCCCTTGGGAGAAGAAAGGCGGGTTCATTGGCGTCGGTTTGAGGAGGTGCAACCTCCACTGGGACTTCTTGTAGATCTTCAAGAGGAGACTCCGCTGGAATGTCATCCCACCCGGTAGGATTGTTGACTCCAAGTACTAGGTTCCAATCCTCTTGAGGGAGGATTAGTTCCATGGGAGGTGTTACAAGAATGTCCAACCTCTGGTGCAAGAGGTTGATTTCTTGAAAACTGTTTTCCAACCCCACCGTAAGATAATTTATACGGTCTATAAGGACCTCCTCTACCGAAGTCATCTCATCAAGAGCTTCACGTAATGCCATTACGTAGCGTACGAGAGTTGCTTCAATTGAAGACCTTCTTTCCCGTCGACTGTTTCTGGAATGTGCAGAAGAGGTTCCGCTGTTTTGACTTGACATTCTACGAAAACAAACCAAAAATAGTTTATTTTATTCAAACAATAACCTTGGACACGGCCCCATGCTCAATGAGCACGGCCCCGTGTTCACTTTTCTGCAGATTTTTGGAACAAGGAATCGTGGAGTTTCAAATTATTTTTCCATCTTATGAAGCATTTTTTAGCAGAAATAACTTAAAACAATGTTGTACAACTTATTTTTAACAAGATTCCTTGAACAAAAACCTAACAAACATCTCAATAAAGCTTGGAATCATGGTGATCTCAAGCTTCAATGGAGGTGTTGAGGTAAGAAAGATGAAGAAGAAGGTAATGGATAAAAGAGGAAAGGACAAGATGGTTGTTGAGAACCTTCTTTTAGAAAATACCTAGGATAGTATATGTGATATCCCAACAAATCTCTATCCCTGGAATGGTCCAAATATGCAGGATTCTTGGCTGCATTTATAGAAAATGACAGCACGCTGGACACGGCCCCGTGTTGGCTGGACACGGCCCCGTGTGCAGGCAAGATCCTGACACATTATGTCCGTATTCTGACAAAAAGTCAGAAAGGAATCTTTTGGTGGACACGGGGGCGTGTTGACCTGGACACGGCCCCGTGTCTAGAGGCTGTTTATGAAGTTTCGTCTATTTCTAAGGAACTTTTCCGGATCGGGCAGTTCCTTACTGGATGGAACAACCCCAAAGTGCCTGAGATACCTTAATTGTTCTAGATTAAGACGAGAAAGCAAGAGGTTGTCGGTGAGGGTGATTCCTATGTTAAATGTAGGTGGACAAGTCCAACCCTTTCCCAGGCTCTCGTTAAAGAAGTTATATGCCGAATCGCTCAGGTCTATGTATGCACCGAACGAAGTCGATGGAGAGTCCTTCACGGCACAATTGACGCAGGGACGACTATCGCTCAAGTCTTAGCTAGAGTTAGAGGTAATATCGGGAACAACGAAGTTGTTTTTATTCGAATGTGATCCAAACAATTCTTCTTGGGTATTGTCTTGAGATGAATTAAAATCCATCTCAAGTTCTTTTAACCAATTAAGAATTAGATCTTCTAATTGAAATAGTTCATCAAGAAGCATTTCTCCTAGAAGGTCCAATTGAGAGCATTCGACAGAGAGATAGGGATTATTTTTACTTTCGCCCCTCTTATGGCTACAGGAAAACAATGGGTCTATATAGTGGGGCTTGTAATTTAGAAAATAACATTCTAATTCTTTATAAGGGCCTCCACATATTTGACCCCACGTACCATAAGAGTGCCAAAAGTAAAAAATATCAGTATCACTCATGTTTGTGTCAGAAATTACCAACCGTCGGGATCTTACAGTTCTGTTTTCAGTAACTGAAACTTGGGCACGTGGGGTGTTGAGTGGGCACGGCCCAGTGTTCAGCTTACTGTCTGACTTAAAACAGGATTGCCAGTACCAAAAATTGGGCACGGGGCGTGTTCAGTGGGCACGGCCCGTGCTGAATTCTGCAGAAGCTGGAAAATTAAGAAAAATCCTAAAAAAATAGAAAAACAAGAAAAAATGATTAGGCCGTTGATTTTAAGCTTTCTTAAAATCCTTGTGTCCCCGGCAGCGGCGCCAAAAACTTGATGCGTGTGTGGTGTGATATATTTTTATGTGTATATTTAGCCCTTTTTAACCACTTTAGTCAAGTTTTAAGTTTATAAAACACGATATTTACTAACACCAAAAACACATATGGGCAAGTGCACCCATCGTGAGCGTAGTATAGTGTTGGTAAGATACCGAGGTCCTCCAAGGACACAAGAGCTTTTAATACCGGTTTATCTTCAACGTCTAATCAAATCAAAAATTTAGAAAAAGGTTTTTAAACTAGAAAATAAAAACTAAAATGCTGAAAAATAAAAATAAAAATAAAAACAGATAGACAAGATGAATCACTTGGATCCGACTCGCCTTTAGTGTAACCATTGATTATTTCCGCACTTTTGCACTTTTTAAGAGATTATCTTAGTTATTGTAGTAGTCCCCTCTTTTAAAGGTGGCGTTACCCTCAACCCAGTAGTTTGAGTCAGCAAGGATACAATCCTAAAGGGTCGGATTATTGAAAGATAATTAATTAAGTTATTAATGCATATTGGGGTAGACCCCTCTTTTGAAGGTGACGTTACCCTCGGCTAAGTAGTCTGAGTCAGCAGGGATACAGTCCTAAGTAGCCGGGTTAAAGTTTTAATAGTAGTTTACATATGAGGGGTTAAAAGAGTTTGGACCCCCGCCATCCAATACTATTGGGTATTGAAGGAGGTCCTACTAAATTTGACCGAGTTCCTTGCAGGATCTATACATTGAACAATGGCAAGACTTTTACCAAACCATTCCCTTAACCCCCGACCAGGTAGCCAACATATCTCCATATAGACCGTGGAGATATGAATGCTGAAAATCTTTTATTTTATATAGACAGTAAAATAATGCCAAGACACCACGGACAAATGATAAGGAAGAATCACCTTAACATATAAAACTAGTTATTAAAGTCATTAATACATAACCAAATAAAAAGTGCGAAAAGATTAAAAATAAAAAGTATTACACTAAATGCTTGTCTTCACCAAGTGATGTAAGAGACTTAGGCAAACATGGCCTTTGATTGTCAAGAACTCTTACGATCAATCTTGGATCCCGAGACTACTCACACACTCTATGATGGATGATGGTGATGGATGATGGTGTTGTGGTGGTGGTGGAGTGTGGGTGAAGTGTGAGAGAGGTGGTTTGCCAAAGGATGATATGCAAGTGAGCCAAGCACCCCTATTTATAGCCTGAACAGAAGCTCGGGCACGGCCCCGTGTCCATCCCTCTTCTCTTTATTCATTAATTGCAGTTTGTCTACATTAGTTGACCACGCCCCTGTGTCCGCTGGGCACGACCCCGTGTGCAGAAGCGTATCTGTACTGTCAAGATTTCCTCAGATTCTGCGAATCTTAGAGTTGACCACGGACCCGTGTCCGCTGGGCATGCCCCCGTGGTGGGTGATAGAAGCTTCTACAACTTTGTCTTTTCTACTGACACTTGGGCACGCCCTCGTGCTCATTGAGCACGGGGCGTGTTCAGCCTTCTGTTCTCTTGTTTTTGCTTGGGAAGATGCTGTCGGGGGGTCGGGCATGCCACATTTGTCCTTTTTCTTGTATTTATGTTAGATTTAGTTGCCTTTTTGCTTCTTTTGTTCATTTGAGCTCATTTAATCCTGAAAATACAAAAGGAAGGCAAAAACACACTTTTTCCAACATTAGTACTAAAAAAGGGTTAGTTTTATGCCATAATTGATGTAATTTATATGTTGCATTTTGTACACATCATTACCATTACCATGATCCCACATTAAATACAATCATTCTTCATCTTATTTATTAACATCATTAAATACAAACAATGATCAGTACATGATTGAACATATAAACAACAACTTACTCCAAATCTTCAATATCGAAATTCATTTTCTTAGTCTCCTTTGGAGGTCGATCAAAGATTTCAAGATCTCCATAACAAATCACAGATCCAGCAACATCTATATGATCACATTATACAAGAATATAAGTAAAACTCTCTAATATTATACAAGCAAGACATGATTACAAAAATATACACTACCAACACTTAAAGCGTTTAACGCCTCTCCTTGAAGAATATCTTCATAAGCTCTGAAATTGAAACCATACTCAACACCTTGCCAATCTCTCACAGGAGTAACAGTTGTGCATCTATAAAAGTTGATTTTATAAGGCTGCACTACTACTTTATATAAATCTTTATTCTCACCAACACCAAATTTCGACAGAATCACAACAGCATCTTCTTGAAGCTGTCCATCAAAAACAAGTATCAGATGACTCTTAATTCCTGCTTGAATCTTAGCACCCTGAAGAACATTTAAAGAAAGTATCTTCTTAGCATACAACACTACATTCTCTAATACAACGGAAAAGCAGATGTACAAATTATATTCTCATCAATGAAGATGAGATCCATCTTGTAACCCTGATTCCATTTTCGAATAATTCTCGCCTTCATGTTCCACATATCCTTCCCAGGATTCAAATCGTTAACAAAACTAAGATTATTACTGTCAACTAATATTGACATGCTTCTAATTCAGAATTCGGATCGTGATTAAATTTCAAATTTCAAAATCAGAGAAGATGAAAGCGTGATGAAATATGAAGAGGGAAATGAGAAGAAAAGCCTTATATAAGAAGGATGATTGACAGGAGTTTCTAAGTGACATGCATTAATTGCTAATTACTTATTCCCATGCATATTTGAATTTGAATTTCCCGGTAATTAGCGTTAAACATCTGCTGATCTAAAAGCATTACGGAAGATAACAACAACTGCTGCTGCTAAGTATACGTTTGCCAAAGGAACCAGCTGCTACTTTCTTGTAGATGGGTAGTGGTTTGCCCTTTGGAATGTGGGCCAGACCTTTAACATTTGAAAATACACAAGGCAGTGGTTTGATAGAACATTAAATATATTTTAAAGTGATTTATATATTAGGCTTTATGATGTAATAATGACATAAGAAAAGCATTGTTGGACAGCCTCTCCTGCTGACACATCAGCTTTTCTTATGTCATTGGGATTTCTCCTTTTATAGAAAGTATAGATAGATGAGTATAATAATAATAATAAACTTATAATTTCCACTTCTCTGAAAAGGGATTAACAATGTTGTTATATAAATTACTATGATAGAACCCCGTGTATTACACTGGGTTAAATAAATGTAATTTTTATACTAAATAATAAAACAATACAACTTTAAAAACCTAGTTTATCACAAGAGTTGAATAAATATAATTTTATATATATTAAGTAATAAAAAAGTTGTATATTTAAGAATCACGTGTATTATATGAGTTGAATAAATGTAATTGTATATACCAAATAATTAAAAAAGTTATACATTTAAAAACTCTGTGTATTACACGAGTTAAATAAATGTAATTTTGTAAACTAAATAATAAAAACGTAATATTTATAAAAAAAAACTCGTATATTGTACGGGTTGAATGAATCTAGTTTTATATACCAAATAATATATATATATATATATATATATATATATATATATATATATATATAGGGTAATGCTATACAAGAAACCCTTTATTTTTAGAAAACTTTGAAAACTCATTGCATGGTCCATATTACGCCACGTGTCAGTCATTAACATACTCCTACTTTTTCTTTAAGGGTATATGTGTAATTTTGCATATATTCCCAAAGATATTTTCCTCCATTTGTCCTTTCATGTCCCATCATGTTTTCAACCCATCATATACCTTTACTTTTTACATTTAAATAAAGATTTTATTTTTTCATAAAAGCCATTCTTCTTCATTGAGATCTAGTTCCACCATTGTTGAACCATGGAGCATCCTCCAACATCTGATCTGAAATAACATCAGTGAGATTGAGATTGAGATCGAAGATCGAAGATGAAGGAAATGTTCCAGGTTTGTAAAAGCATATGTTCTTTTTGTACCAGAAAGAGTCTTATTGTGTTGTTTCTCTTCGTTTTGTACAAGCATGGAGATACATTTAGAGTCAGTAATGGTCATGTAGGCGCTTTATTAAAGTGATTCAAGTAAATGTTCCAGATTGTATCACCAGATAAATGTTCTAGATTGTATGATTAATGGATTCTTTCAACAAAGTAATGTTCCTGAGGTTGCTTTATTAATGTTCATGAAGTATCTTCGACCCAGATTTTGTCATGATATTGTGCGCGTTCTTGTCTTTCTCTTCACTTTATCGCTAGTTCATGTTGTTTTCGATGTAGTTCAGCGCATACACATGTTGCTTCCCTAAACGTCGGCTATTCTAAAATGCCTCGTCATGGTTCTGGATTTAATCAACTGCCCTTTGATTCTTCTGGGTTCAGGGAAATTCCTGAAGGTTGTCTTTTTGTCTTTTTTTCTATTTTCTTTTTAAAGCTTGTACCAAAATACATGTTACACTTTATACTGCTAGACATAGCAATTCCGAAGAAAATATTTTCACTTATTATGTGTCTTAACACATGATCTGTTTTTTTTTTTTTTTGAAGTCTAATCATTGGCACATCGTTTTTTAGTTAATAGTTATGTCTGGTTAACGACATAACGGTTATCTTATCTTTTTGTTATTAGGATGGTGATGGATACAAGGGAAACAAGATCTAATTCTCGGGACCGTTGGTTTCGTCAAACGTGGATCAGATGCTTAAGGATCATGACCATGTTTATGTTACAGCACAACACAACTAACACAAGTTATAGTTTGAACTTCAGGACATGCATGTGTTACATGTGACGTGAAACCCATGTACAACGTAACACGTGTTAGTGCTATGTATTTTTTGTTTACTAGTAATATGTAATGTGAGACTCTTGTTGTTTTCTCTAGTACACGATGCTAAAACGGTCTAGACTTAACACATTTTCTGTTGGAGGCGCCCGTATTTGTACCTCTACTGTTACAGTTACTATTGAAGTTTATGCATCCATTATGGAAGTCTTAACACATGTTATAATAGATGCTTAACACACGTTATATCAGGTTTACTATGTTGTTATTAAGTTACTATTGGAGTTTACTCATCCATTATGGAAGTCTTTACACACGTTATGATAGATGTTTAACACATGTTATACATTTCAGTCGCTTAACACATGTTACAGTATGTATATACACATCATGGTGTTTTGGAAACCAATAGCTTATACATGACACCATGTTAGGTTAAACCAAGATTATAACAGAGGGTTAACACATTTTATCCCAGGTATACGGTGTTACGATATTAACTTGTATGTTCCATATTAACTTGTTCACGTGTTATGATCAGTATATGCACATCATAGTGTTTTGCAAACCACTTTCATATACATGAATACAAGTCGGGTTACAACAACATTATAATGGATGCTTAACACATGTTATCATATGTAAACAAGTGGGGTTACAACATTACGATCAAGTTAGATGAAAGATAATATAAGATTTCTTTTAAAGATAAATTGTCTGTTTGTGTATTACGATATTAACTAAACTCACCATTAAACCCATCGCCTCCGTCAACTGTTTTCACCCTTATCACATGTTAAGCAACTACATGTAATTTAAGACTCTTATTGTTTTGTCTAGTACATGATGTTAAAACGGTATGGACTTAACACATTCTGGAAGTCTTAACACACGCTATAAAAGAGGCTTAACACACGTTATATCAGGTATACTATGTTATTAAGTTACTATTGGAGTTTATGCATCTATTCTGGAAGTCTTAACACACGTTATAATAGACGCTTAACACACGTTATATCAGGTATACTATGTTGTTATAATATATACAAAACATGGTGTTTTGGAAACCACTAGCTTATACATGAAACCATGTTGGGTTAAACCAAGATTATAACAGAGGCTTAACACATGTTATCCCAGGTATACGGTGTTACAATATTAACTTGTATGTTCCATATTAACTTGTACACGTGTTACGATCAGTATATGCACATCATGGTGTTTTGCAAACCACTTTTTATATACATGAATATGTATACAAGTGTCGGGTTATAATGGATGCTTACATGTTATCATATGTATACAAGTGGGGTCACAACAAGATTACGATATTAACTAAGCTCACCATTAAACTCATCGCCCCCGTTGACTGTTTTCACCCTTGTCACATGTTAATCAATTATATGTTCCGAACAGACAAATTGTAACACATGTTAGATCAGTATATACACATCATGGTGTTTTGTAAACCACTAGCTTATACATGAATACATGTTAGGTTACAAAAAGATTATAACAGATGCTTAATACATGTTATACATTCCAAAATGTGCAAAACAAACACATGTTATAAACGAACGAAGAGTTCTTTCCCACGTTATATATCATTCTAACAGGGGCTTAACACATGTTATACATGAACACATGTCAGCTTACATCATGGTGTTCTGTTACAGCATGAACCACTAACACATGTTATAAACGAACGAAGACTTCTTTCCCAAAATATTTGACTTATTCAATGTCCCTGCATTACGATATTAACTAAGCTCACCATTAAACTCATCGCCCCCGTCGACTGTTTTCACCCTTGTCACATGTTAATCAATTACATGTTCCGAACAGACACATTGTAACACATGTTAGATCAGTATATACACATCATGGTGTTTTGTAAACCACTAGCTTATACATGAATACATGTCAGGTTACAAAAAGATTATAACAGAGGCTTAACACATGTTATACATTCCAAAATGTGCAAAACATGTTAGAAACGAACGAAAACTTGTTACAGCATGAAAACTTCTTTATGGATCTGTTACAGCATGAACCACTAACACATGTTATAAACGAACGAAAACTTCTTTCCCAAAAGAGTTGACTTATTCAATGTCCACGCATTAACGTCGCCTACATCCATCCAGCTTGTCAATTGAATATCTTTATGGATCTGTTTCTGTAAATCAACACACGTTATATATCATTCTAACAGGTGCTTAACACATGTTATGGGTCTGTTTCTGTAAATCAAACAACCCAACAAAAAAAAAACACTTACTGTTCAGATTAAAAGCCCAAACCAGCAGCCAAACCAACAAAAAAAAACAATTATTGTTAAGATCAAAATCCCCAAACAAGCAACCAAACCAACAAAAAATATCGTTCAAAATCTCATCCTAAAGTTTTCGATTTATTTAAAATACATGAACATTAACCATTACTAGATCTTGATTGAAGACAGATGAGAGGAGAGAGAGAGAGAGAACATTAACCATTACTAGATCTTGACTCCGACGACGTTCCGAACTCCGGCGCCACCAACCACCCACCCTCCACCACCTTCTACAACCACCCACACCCCAGAATGAACCAGTCACCACCTTCCACCAACCACCAGATCTGCAACTACCATCGTCTTCTGCAACTGAATCATGCTTTGATCTGCAACCACCATCGTCTTCTGCAACTGAATCTGGGATTAGTATTTCTTGAAATCTTGAAGGTAGATATTTTAATTCTGAAATGAAAACATCTTCTTCTTGTTCTTCTTCACGTTTGTGAGGTGGGGGAGGAAAGAGATGTGATAATTGTGAGTAGAGAGTGGGAGAGAGAAAGAGGGATATGATTTTGAAATCTCTTATTTGATTTGACAGTACAACATGGCAGATGGGTTTTTTATTTTCAATGCTCAAAAAGTCTTTTTTACTACCCAAAATGCCCTTTATGCATTAATTTAAATCTAATATATACACAAAAAAAGGAGAACCATTGATCTATTAAAGTGAAACCAAATCAATGGTGAATCTAGGGTTTCCAAGGTTTCTTAAAAAAGATGGGGTTTCTTATAGAGCCCACCCCTATATATATATATATATATATATATATATATCATAACCCAGTGTATTACATGGGTTGAATAAATGAATTTTGTATCGTAATAATAAAAAGTTATATCTTTAAAAAACAATGTGTATTACACGGGTTTAATAAATCTAATTTTATATATCAAATTATAAAAAAAAAAAAAAAAAAAACCTTATATCTTAAATCTAAGATCCTTAGTCGAGGAAAGATCTTAAGCCAACGAAAGATCTTAAGACATGGCAAGCCGCTACACTGAAGGATCTTAAGCCAAGCCAAAGAAAGACTAATCTGAAAATGGTTAAGCCGTGTTGAAAGTATTCAGCTAAGAACCTTCAACCGGCTAAGAAATTTCAACCGAATAACGGCTGTCAGACACGTGACAATCATGGATTATTTGACTTCAAAGGATTTATTTAAGCCTTTACACGAGTTTGAAACGGCTCATTGACCCGTTACAATTGGCTATTTTAGATATTTTAACTATGGAGATTTCCCTTTTATTTTTAACCACAAAAAGGAGAGCGTGTATGTCTCGTTTCAAAGAAGGGTAATTTTGTCAAAACACGTAGATACATTCAGAAATTTTGTGTCAAGAAAATATCTCCCACCACATAGATTTAACATAAAGTTTTTTTTTGACAGAATATATTTTTATATATTCTTCAATAAAAGAAATTTTGTGACAAGAAAATATCTCCCACCACATAGATTTAACATAAAGTTTTTTTTGACAGAATATATTTTTATATATTCTTCAATAAAAGAAATTTTGTCACAAGAAAATATCTCCCACCACATAAATTTAACATAAAGTTTTTTTTGACAGAATGTATTTTTATATATTCTTCAATAAAGCAAAATAATGTAGAATTGAGCATTTTCTTGTAACCGGGTACCATTAATAAAGAGTTAAATGTCATTTTAGTCCCTGTGGTTTGGGCCATTTTGACAGTTTAGTCCAAAGGTTTCATTTTTAACCTGTGGGTCCAAAAAAGTTTCACAGTTGCCATTTTAGTCCACTGGGTTAACTTCATCCGTTTTTTCTGTTAACGAGAATGCCAATTCGGTCATTTTATATGGCTGAATTGCCCTTTTAGTTAACAGAATTACATACAAAATGACCAAATTGGCCTTCTCGTTAACATAAAAAATGGATGAAGTTAACCCAATGGACTAAAATGGCAACTGTGAAACATTTTTGGACCCACAGGTTAAAAATGAAACATTTTGACTAAACTGGCAAAATGGCCCAAACCACACGGTCTAAAATGGCATTTAACTCCATTAATAAATCTAGCTGAACCGGAAAGAGGTGAAAAATCGTGATAAAAATGAAAACAAAAAACAAAAAAAAAAAAGATAAAAAGTGAGTAAAAATCTAGCTTGAGTAAATTGTCATTTTAGTCCTTGAGGTTTGGCCTAAATTTCCATTTTAGTTCAAATAGTTTTTTTTTTCTCCTCTGCGTCCCTGATTTTTCCCATATTTTGCCATTTTAATCACATTGCCTAACTTGATCTAAAAACTTAGTTAAATACAGGGGTATTTTGGTATTAATAAAAAAAGTTTCTATACTGCTATTTTAGTACAATCCTTTTAACCCCATGTATAAACAACTTAGTAAATTCACCATCACCATTACATACCACTGTATAAGTGTAAACAACTGATTAAATTCACCAGTCCACCATCACACATATACCCGCATCACCGCTACCGCCGCCACCACTACCACCCACCCACACCACCACTCACCAGTGGCGAAGCTTGAAAAAAAAGTTCGGGGGGGGGGGGGGGGGCGGAAGGCGACGGACTTAAAAAAAATTCTATCGCGTAGTTTCGAGGTGTATGTTCGGGTCGGACGTCGGTGATTTGATTCGGGTTGGGTCGGGTCAAACATTAATATCAAATAAAAAACGTTCTCAAACATTAAAACGTAAACATTGTTTAACAAACAAATGAATAAAGACACCAAAACATTAAAAAGGAGATAGTAAGGTGGGTACCCGGTTCGCTTGTTGAAGCTTTTTAACGTTTAATCTCATTGTTTCCATCAACAATTCCCTCTACTTGTTCTTCGTTCTTTCTTTTGAAAAAAAAAAATTATGATTTTATTATTCCCCATAGCATAATCTAATAACACAAGTTAACAAAACAAATCACCCTAAATTTCAAACTCTAATAGTTACAGAAAGATTCAACAAGTTTAGGGCAAAATATGGGACCAATTTCACCTCTAATTTCAACCTAGATCACATAAATTGAAGACTTAAATTAAACCTAAAGATAAAAAAATACATACCTTGAAGATTGAAGAAGTCGAACAAGACCACAAGTAGCGAAGCCCTTCTGTTCTTCTGTTCCTCGTCTCCTCAAAGTCGAACAACACCACCAGCCCCTTCAGTTCTTCTATTCTCAGCTAAATGGCGCTGGTTTTTTTGTTTTTTTTTTTTTTTTTGATTGTTCGTAATCCCCAAATCCACCGATTTGGTTTTTTTTTTTTTTTTTTTTTTTGATAGAATGTTAGGATGAGCTTTATATAATAATTTGTGGACTATAATAAACATAACAATATGATTTGGGCTCAATAGATCTGATTTTGGGGTTTTTTTATTAAATATTTTATTTGTGCTATATAAAAATAATTTTTTTATAAAACCTGAGGGGTCGAAAACGTATATACGTAATTTTTTTAAACCGGGGGGTCGAAAACGTATATACCTAAAAGATTCTATACGAAAAGTACATACGTAACACTACTGCGCGAAAAGTTTGGGGGGTCGGGCGCCCCCTCCCGCCCCTTCAATCCTACGCCCTTGCCACTCACAATCAACCCACCATAAAAAATCAATCATGTTCGAACTTGAATGGAGATATTCGCATCTTCGACGAGCTCTAGGGTTCCGATGGCGTTCTATCCTCCCCGATATTCCTCTTCCCTTCGCTACGGGCGTGCGAGTACTCCAAACTCTAGGATTTAAGATTCTCGTTTAGTTGATTCAGAATCAAATCTGTTTGTTCTTGTTTACAGATTTAGATTAATGTGATTTAGACATGAAAAAATATGAGGATTGGGGTCGTTGTTGATGGTTCAAAGGATTGGTTGTTGAGCGATGAAGGTTTGGCCGGCGGTCAAGGGGTAGGATGGGTGTTTGTTCGGCGGTCAGGGGGTGGGTGTTTGTCCGGCAGTCAAAGAGTGTGGAACTTGTTTGGCCGGCGGCAAAACTCATGAGTGCGTTATGTGTAATGTCTTGGTGTGAATTCTACACTGTGTCAACTATATATTTTTTAGAGAATTTTGAAAACTATTGAATCATGTTAATTGTTCCAATGTAACACCTCGAAAATTTCGGGTTCAATAATAAAACGACACGTGTCATGTAAGACAAAACGCGTTGTAAACCCGGATTTAATAAAAATGTTTGACAGGATTTAAAAGTGTCGCCATGTTAACTTTTGCACCTCTGAACGACCTCGTAGTAAATCCCAAGACTCAAACATATTAAAAACATCTTGTATATGATAAAGTTCAGTGAATTATAACATTGAATTATTCCTAACTTGAATTGGTGGACTCCTGCGAAGAAAAAGAATGGAAACCCTTTGTTTTCGGGTCTTGTTTATGGATTCAAATGAAACAATACTTAATGGTAGGGTTTAGAACTATTCAAGCACATTTCTAGAGGTCCCTAGATGATAATTGATGCCCCATATGCGGAAAATGGGGTTGCCTTTTCGAAATAATGGAAGAGCAAACAAAACAGCCCCTGATGAAGGCCTGCGCATCGTAGGCATAAAACCCCTACGATGCGCAAGGGTCTGCCCAGCACCAAAAAACGGGATGTTGCCTGTTATGCGCGATTTTGACCCATTTAACCGGTTTTTCTCACATGTGGACGACCCCTAGGCACCCCTAAGCACTAGTAACAAGTGTTAATCAGTTGTGGTGTGTCCTAGACTTTGTTGTCAACATGTTGTGGTGATTGAACTTGCTATATAAGGGCCTTCATGTCACAAACATTCCTCACAACTTCTCCTGCACTCTTGGATCATTTCTGGAGCTATCAAGCAGCCTCAAGTGATCATATTTCGTGCATTGGACTCTTGTAAGTCTGCTAGTTCTTGTTTAGTTGAGTTTAGCTTAGTTAATTAGCTAAAAGTCAAACCGTCGTAATTACGGTTTGACTTCGAGATTAGTCAATAATGGCTCAGTCATATCTCGAATTAAAAGTAGTTATAGGTTGGTATTTATGTGGGTAATAAAACCACAAAAGGGTTTCCCCTGATCACCACCCTAACCAGGTCAAATGTCGGGTCAAACATATAATTAAAAAGTCAACAGGATGCTTAAAATGTCATTTATGCATAATTAGCTATCTAGAACATATACAACTTGTTTGATCATTGTTATAACTTAGTAATTAGTGTAAGAACATGTCTAAACATGTTCAACCCGACTATTTCCTGTTTAGACCCGGTTCGGAACCGAAAGTCGCATAGTTTGACTTTCACTTTGACTTTCAGTTCTGACCCGTTTAGGCATGTTTTAGAAATGCCTCAGAGCTTAAATTGGATTAGGTTACATGTTAGGACAACCCTCTGTGATTACACACCTTGGTTCATTAGTTATCCAATTAATATGCATGTTTCCGTTAATTGCTCGTATGTTGACCGTTATGCCCTTATTAACTTAAAACTTGAATTATGAAAATGTAAAAGTGTAGAAACCTTAGTTACTGATATATAGACTTGTATGCAAAGTTTGACATCAGTTTAAATTGTAGAATAAGAGTTATGCTCATTAGCGTAATTACGGTGCTTTATGTTAATAAAATGGCGTAATTAGCGTATAGCCTAATTAAACATACTTTTTGGTATCAAACGAATTACCCACTGATGTAATATATTATTTTGGGATTTTTAAAGATTTTTAATCAATTTTAGGCTGAGCATAACTCATAGTCGTAGGCTTAATCCGGTACTTGTCGGTTTTGCCCTAACGGGCCATAAAATGAGTTTTACATATCTAAACGACTCCAAACCTTTTGCTACTGATCACATATGATAAATAAATTATTTTAAGCCTTCTGGAAATATAAAAATATCAGATTTAAGTATCGAACCCGGTAATGGCCTTTAATCGCCTTAATTAGCGTTTTTAACGCATAGTATGTTTTAAAATCATATTGGACATACCCGGGTTGATACCTACTGATATAAGAGGAAAATTTTAATATTTTTAACAGTAAGCAAAGGTTGATAAACTCAGACTTCAGTTTCGAGCTTTTCGGCTTATGTGAAATTACCAAAATACCCCTACGGGGCCTAGTTTGGTTAAAAATGATAAGTTTCACATACATGCTTTAACCTACTGATATAACTTAGAAAATTGAGTATATTTGCTGATTACATCAGACCTGTAACTCAGGTTGTCACTTAAACTCTTTTATAAACTTTTAAATGACCAAACTACCCCTACGGGGCCTAGTTTGTGTTTAAACACGTTTCGGGCATAACGAAAGACACATTACTGATGTCACAACATATTTGAGACATAATTAACTTAGGAAACCTGTATATAGCTCTCATGACTACCCGTCACGCTTATTACGCGTACGGTTCGGTTTATGTAACAAGTTTACATAAATTAGCCGAAACGGGTCAAACCTTAACGGTTTTATCTCAAAATCCAGAATGTGAATAATAAACCCATATTAAACAAGTCTTCAAACTTGTCGGGTCTGAATCACATTCTATCCGGTCTTCGCTTAATCGTGCGTACGAACCGTATCTTGAAACTAGCCGGTCTAAGCTTAAGCTTAATAAAAGACCCGTTAGAATTCTAATAGGTTATTATAAACCTTCATTCCAGATTAGGAGGACCAGTAAAAGCTACGTGTATTTTGATTATTGTGATTAATACTTACTCAGGTAAATACTTTTAACTTATTTTCCCTATACGGGCTTGGGTTACGGTATATAGCATACCGCTTGATCGGGCATCAAATCTCCACGCTTAGTGGGTAGTTGAATAATTTGATCGGCTCGTTTAAACAGTCTTGTTTACTTTACAGCCTTTGGGGGGTTAATGACCATGTCCCGGATATCCTTGGCATCATCTTACGAGATGGCCACGACCTGAGCACGGGGTGTAGGCGTACACCGTCCGTGTATAACTCTATGATGTGGTGTGTCTATTGATCTTTAACCCGGACTAGATCTGGGCTACTGAACGCATAAGTAACATGTAATTCGTTCACAAGATTATAATATTAAATAATTCTCCCAAGTTAAATAAAAATGTTTATGCCATGTGCATCCAAACCAATTTTCAATCATTTTCCAAAATGAGTTAGTTGAATGTATTTACCAGTGTAAACTGACGTATTTTCCCAAAAAGATTAAATGCAGGTACTAAGCGAAATTGGCTAGGATTTCTCCTAAGCATCATTAGAAGTCTCGCAAGCTTAAGATGCCTGAAGTCTGTTGAACCAATTATATTATTTTGTTTCGATCCTACTGTGGATAAACTTCCGGATATTGTTACATTGATAAACAATATTAAATTCGGTTGTATCATATTTTTAAATTCGCTTCCGCTGTGCATAATGATATTGTGTTGTTTGACTATTACGTTGCCAACCACGTCACGATACTCCCCCACCGGGCCCACCGGTGACACGTGGAAATCGGGGTGTGACAGGTTGGTATCAGAGCCAACTCTGAGTGAATTAAACACTAGCCTTTTGTGTTTAATCTCAGTTACACAATTGCACATATCTAAACCTTCGAGTCTAGACTTATAACATAGGACAAATTCCACCTTATTCGGTTTTTGTTTTGTCCTTTAAATTTTATATTTTGTTATTGTTATTGTTATCTTATGCTTTATTGACAGGAATATCAAAATGCCTCCAAGATTCTTCAGGAGACGAGGAGGAAGAGGCAAGGGGCCGATCACCGCCCCTAACGATAATGAAGCTGGACCTTCGCAACGGCGAGCTCCATCCAACACCGAGAGTGACGACCCTCGGGAGAACCGAAGAAACCTGTTCGAGCCGGCCAGGCGGTCGGTTTCTCATAGTTCAACACCGCCTGTTCTTAACCCTTATGAACCCAATAACCCTCAACCGTCCTACATACCACTTCAGCGATCCCTATCTCATCACTCGTATGGTGACCCCACACCCATCTTTCGAGGCCAATTCAACCCGGCCAATTATATTCAAGAGCCCGTGGGTTTTAACCCACTGGGTCCAGATGACCATTTTTCAGGAGATCACGTAGATGACATGGACGAGGATACGGACCCCGTCATGCCGGCGAGTGGCACTCCAAACCATCCGATCGAAATCTCTAACGGATCGTCCTTCCACGGATCACCCTACGGTGGTCCAGACAGTTTCCAAGCCCTGTTTAATCAGCACGAGTGGTACTATACACCTTCTCACCACTCGTCGCCTCATGAGCAGCAGCAGTCTCAGCAGCAGCAGCCGCAGCCGCATCATCAAGATTCATCTGAGGATCACCGGTTTGTGGCAGTTACGCCACCACCTCCACCACCACCAGTTAATCAGGTGCCTCCACCACCACCAAGGCGTAGGAGGTCAGGTGCACGTATGTCATCACGTGCGGGAGACTTTCATTTCAGCTCCCTACGTCAGTCAAGTGCCAGCCACTACCCTCCACATCATGAGGACCCACAAATGGGTGGACCCTCTAACCCAGCTGTTCAACAGCCACCGCCTATGGGTTTTGACAACCCAGTTCCAGCGTACACGGGTCCAAGTACTTACAACCCGTTTGAACTACCAGCTCACAACAACTACGGATACGCTGAGGCAGATCCTTATATTGTAGCAGCAAATTACAACGCCCTCAACGCCCAAGGACCCTACGGAGATCCATGGGGAGTAAGCTACCCAACTCAACGGGTACCCAATACCCCCCAGGCCTATCATTCGGACGCAGTCGCAGCCGCCACGATTTTCTCCCCCAGAACGGGAGGAAATTCTACATAGACTGGATCAGGTTGATCGGGAATCTCGCCGCAACCGCCAAGAGAGGCAGAGTTTCTTCCAGGGGTTAGTAGGCTTGATCAAAGGGAAGAACAAGAAGGACTATTGAAGCCTTCCAACTGTTGTATGTTTTGTCCCTGCGTGGACTTATGTTTGTTTTAGTCCCTGCGTGGACATTTATTGGTGTGTTAGTCCCTGCGCGGACTTATGTCTTCTGTAAGACCCCTGCGTGGGCATGTTTGTATAATTAAGCTCCTGCGTGGGCAAATTTCTTGTGTGAAAGACCCGTTTAGGGCAATATGTAATATTGTAATAACTTAATGGAATGTTTGTTTTATAAATTTCATGTTTGCCATTTTGTGCATAAATAAATTATAAATGAAATAAATAAATTAAAAATCATTCCTTTTAAATTAATATGCCTATGTAATTATTTAATTGAGAATCTTAAAGTGTGAAACCTAGCCTCGTGTCAAATATAAGACCGGGCCAAAATGGTAAGACCTGTTTAAAAGATTCAAATCCCTATTAACATCTTAAAACATGTTAACACTCCGGGCAGAAGTGATTCGTTAAAATCACATGTCATTCTTATATGAATAAGGATTCTTTAGAAGATTCCAAACCCAATTATATGATCTCTGAATCATGGGTTAAGATCATCAATTAAGATGATCATATTTTACCATACGTGGTAATATGATGCCTACGGGCCCAGCTCACTTCCATATGAGCCAAAAGACAGTGGTAGCTATGACTCCATGTCTGATAAGGGTAATGAACTAGGTTCAAACCTTAAAAGTCTTGATTCTCTGAAATCATAGTTTATAAAATTGTCCATGTGACTAAGCCTTATGTGCTAATATATATTGTTATCGCTTATAATTAGGATAAATTTTAATTGAAATCCTAAATTAATACGATTAATAAGTTAACCGTATATGGTCTCTGTTTACCATGGTTAACGAGTTACCCTAAGGGGTAATTCCATATTAAACTCCCAAATAAACTATTGTCCTTGTTTTCTGCAACAGTTCAATTAGTATGGCTAACTCGGACGAGGGTAATAGTCATCCAGTGGGGAATAACGAGAACGCCCAGATTACGTTAACTGGTGCTGAATTAAAAGCGATCATAGACGGCGCTGTTACACAGGCTTTGGACAGGCAGTATGAGGAATACAGTGGTACTCGAAGTAGGACCCACTCTGCTTCACATTCAAAGCCCAGGACACATTCTGAGGCTCATAGCAAGCCTCCTCCCAAAAAGAATGGACCCAAGAAAGATGGTGACGACCGTCAGTCCACCAACCATCAAAGTGTCCCATCTCAGCAATTAATACTGCATCAAGAACCCCGTAACAAGGGTTGCTCCTATAAGTACTTCGTGTCTTGTAAGCCCAGGGATTTTACTGGGGAAAAAGGAGCCGTCGACTGTATGACTTGGCTGGACGAGATGGACATGGTGGTAGATATCAGCGGGTGCGCTGAAAGGGATGTAGTTAAGTTTGTGTCACAGTCCTTCAAGGGTGAAGCGTTAGCATGGTGGAGATCTCTGATGGAGGCCTCCGGAAAGATCCCATTGTATAATATGTCATGGGATCAATTCATTGCCCTAATCAAGGAGAATTTCTGCCCTTAACATGAGGTGGAGAAGATAGAATCTGACTTTCTATCGTTGGTGATGACGAACCTCGACTGTCAAGCTGACCTGACAAGCTTCAATACGCTGTCCCGGTTGGTTCCTTACTTGGTAACCCCGGAGCCAAAAAGAATCGCTCGCTTTATTGGTGGTTTAGCCCCCGAGATCAAAGCAAGCGTAAAAGCTTCTCGGCCAGCCACCTTCAGGTCTGTAACTGACATTTCCTTATCCCTCACTCTGGATGCGGTCAGGCAGAGATCGCTGAGGAATAAGGAGGCCGAGAAGAGGAAGCGTGAAGATGATGGTTCACGAAAGTCGAACAAGAAGCACCGTGGGAGCGGTGACAACAAGAAAGGGTCGGAGTCGAGGAAGGATGGGCATAATTCTGGTGAAAAGCCCAAGTGTAAAATTTGCAAGAAGCAGCACTATGGAAAGTGCAGACTGGAGTCGAACTCTCAGACTCAGTCAAAACCCTTTGCTTGTGGAATTTGCAAGTCCACGGATCACAAAACCCTGGACTGCAAGAAGATAAAAGACGCAACGTGCTACCGTTGCAATGAAAAGGGGCATATCAAGACCAACTACCCGAAATACAACAAGAAGCCTGAGGAGGCTAAGAAGACTAATGCGAGAGTCTTCAGAATGGACGCGAAAAAGTTGTGCAAGACGATAATGTCATAACAGGTACATTCCTTGTAAATGATGTCTTTGCAAGAGTACTTTTTGATTCAGGCGCAGACAAGTCTTTCGTAGATCATAAATTTTGTGAATTGCTGAATTTACCTGTCAAAACCCTAAGCGTAAACTATGAGGTAGAGTTAGCAGATGGTACCATAGAAACCGTCTCTACTAGGTTAGATGGATGTGTTATATCCATTAAGAACCATTCTTTTCCTCTGTCTCTACTTCCGTTTAAGTTGGCTGGTTTTGACATAGTTCTGGGTATGGACTGGTTATCTCATAACCAGGGCCAAATAGTCTGTAACCAGAAACAAGTGGTAATAAAGACTCCGTCTGGTGAATCACTTACCATTCGAGGAGATACCCAGTATGGGCTGCCTGAGCAGGTGACTATGCTCAAGGCTTCCAAGTGTTTGAAGAAGGGGTGTGTCATCTACATGGCGCAAGTGATTATTGATGAGCCTAAACCAAAGATAGAAGACATCCCTGTCATTTCTGAATACCCAGAAGTGTTTCCTGAAGATCTACCTGGTCTACCACCAGATAGACAAGTGGAATTCAGGATCGATATCATCCCCGGAGCGGCACCAGTTGCCAGAGCACCATACAGATTAGCACCCACAGAAATGAAGGAGTTGCGGACGCAGCTAGATGAATTGCTGGCTAAAGGTTTCATTAGACCTAGTTCATCTCCTTGGGGAGCGCCAATATTGTTTGTCAAAAAGAAGGATGGGTCGATGCGTCTATGCATCGACTATCGCAAGCTTAATAAAGTCACGATTAAGAATAGGTATCCTCTGCCCAGAATCGACGATTTGTTCGATCAGCTTCAAGGGGAAAGTTACTTCTCGAAGATTGATCTGAGGTCAGGCTACCATCAATTGAAGGTCAAGGATGAAGACGTGCACAAGACTGCATTTAGGACTCGTTATGGCCACTACGAGTTCCTAGTGATGCCTTTTGGGCTCACTAATGCACCAGCTGCGTTCATGGATCTCATGAATCGCGTTTGCAAGCCATACTTGGATAAATTCGTTATCGTCTTCATCGATGACATCCTTATTTATTCAAAGAATCAAGCTGACCACGAGAAACACCTTCGATGTATTCTCAAACTCCTGCATCAGGAGAAGCTCTATGCCAAATTCTCCAAGTGTGAATTTTGGCTACGAGAAGTCCAATTTCTTGGACACGTGGTTAGTGAGCGTGGTATCCAGGTGGATCCCGCTAAAGTTGAAGCTGTTATGAATTGGCAAGAGCCAAAGACGCCTACGGAGATTCGTAGCTTCCTGGGATTGGCAGGATATTACAGGCGTTTCATTGAAAAATTTTCAAGGATTGCTGCACCCCTAACCTCCTTAACTAAGAAGAAGGTTAAGTTTATTTGGGGCCCTAAGCAGCAAGAATCCTTTGATATTCTGAAGCAAAAGTTGAGCAACGCCCCAGTACTGACATTGCCAGATGGAATAGAAGAGTTTGTGGTTTATTGTGATGCTTCGCACACTGGCATGGGGTGTGTGCTTATGCAGAAAGGCAAGGTGATTGCCTATGCATCACGACAGTTAAAGGTGCACGAAAAGAATTACACCACCCACGACTTGGAATTGGGTGCCGTTGTGTTCGCACTAAAACTGTGGAGGCATTATCTTTATGGAATCAAGTTTGTGATCTATTCTGATCACAAGAGCCTCCAGCATCTGTTTAATCAGAAAGAATTAAACATGAGGCAACGCCGTTGGATGGAGACCTTGAATGACTACGATTATGAAATCAAGTACCATCCCGGCAAGGCGAATGTAGTCGCTGATGCCTTGAGTCGAAAGGAAAGGATGAAACCTATCCGAATCAATGCCAAGCGCATGGAGATAAAGAATAATTTGATGGAAAGGTTGTTAGCTGCACAGAAGGAAGCTGTGTTGGAAGCTAACTATCCTAATGAAAAGTTAGGAGTAACTGAGGAGAAGTTAACTCTTAGCAAGGACGGGATTTTAAGATTGAATGGACGAATATGGGTTCCGATTTATGGGGGACTTCGTGATGTCATCCTCCAAGAAGCCCACAGTTCCAAATACTCCGTGCATCCTGGAGCTGATAAGATGTACCAGGATTTAAAGACAAATTATTGGTGGATAGGCTTGAAAAAGTCTATAGCCGCCCATGTAGCAAAATGCTTGACATGTGCGCAAGTCAAAGCCGAGCATCAGAAACCGTCAGGTTTGCTACAACAGCCTGAACTTCCTACGTGGAAGTGGGAAATGGTAACTATGGATTTTATTACCAAGTTACCCAAGACAAAGAAAGGAAATGATACAATATGGGTTATAGTTGACAGACTGACTAAGTCAGCTCATTTCTTACCCATCAAGGAGACTTACAGCTCCGATATGTTAGCCCAGTTATACGTTGATAAGATTGTAGCCCTACATGGCATACCTGTAGCTATTATCTCTGACCGGGATACTAGGTACACGTCACATTTTTGGAAAAGTTTCCAACAATCTTTGGGCACACGTTTGAATTTTAGTACGGCTTATCATCCTCAGACTGACGGTCAGAGTGAGCGTACTATTCAAACGTTGGAAGACATGCTACGTGCATGTGTGATCGATTTGGGAGGTAGTTGGGATAAGAACCTACCATTAATCGAATTCTCCTACAACAATAGCTACCATACCAACATTAAGGCTGCGCCTTTTGAGGCATTATACGGTAGAAAGTGTAGATCGCCAGTTTGTTGGGCGGAAGTTGGAGAAGTCCAGTTATTAGGACCAGAGATCGTGTTCGAAACGACGGACAAGATTGTCCAGATTCGTGACAATCTCAAAGCTGCCCGAGATAGGCAGAAGAGTTACGCTGATCCAAATCGTAAGGATTTTCACTTCGAAGTAGGTGACAAAGTCCTACTTAAAGTGTCACCCTGGAAGGGAGTGATGCGATTTGGTAAGAAAGGCAAGCTAAGCCCGAGATACATAGGACCTTTCGAGGTTATCGAACGTGTCGGGTCAGTTGCCTACAAGTTAAACTTACCAGAAGAGCTCAGTGGAATTCACAATGTGTTCCACATCTGCAATCTGAAGAAGTGCTTCGCTGACGAATCACTGGTTATACCGTATACAGATGTGCATATAGATGAGAGCTTAAATTTTCTGGAAAAACCTGTGTCGATTGAAGATCGATGGGTAAAGAAGCTTCGGAGAAAGCATATACCTATTGTGAAGGTCAAATGGGATGCCCGTAGAGGTCCCGAATATACGTGGGAGGTCGAATCCACCATGAAAGAAAAGTACCCTCATTTGTTCCAGTAAATCTCGGGTCGAGATTTATTTTAAGGGGGTGAGGATGTAACACCTCGAAAATTTTGGGTTCAATAATAAAACGACACGTGTCATGTAAGACAAAACGCGTTGTAAACCCGGATTTAATAAAAATGTTTGACAGGATTTAAAAGTGTCGCCATGTTAACTTTTGCACCTCTGAACGAGCTCGTAGTAAATCCCAAGACTCAAACATATTAAAAACATCTTGTATATGATAAAGTTCAGTGAATTATAACATTGAATTATTCCTAACTTGAATTGGTGGACTCCTGCGAAGAAAAAGAATGGAAACCCTTTGTTTTCGGGTCTTGTTTATGGATTCAAATGAAACAATACTTAATGGTAGGGTTTAGAACTATTCAAGCACATTTCCAGAGGTCCCTAGATGATAATTGATGCCCCATATGTGGAAAATGCGGTTGCCTTTTCGAAATAATGGAAGAGCAAACAAAACAGCCCCTGATGAAGGCCTGCGCATCGTAGGCATAAAACCCCTACGATGCGCAAGGGTCTGCCCAGCACCAAAAAACGGGCTGTTGCCTGTTATGCGCGATTTTGACCCATTTAACCGGTTTTTCTCACATGTGGACGACCCCTAGGCACCCCTAAGCACTAGTAACAAGTGTTAATCAGTTGTGGTGTGTCCTAGACTTTGTTGTCAACATGTTGTGGTGATTGAACTTGCTATATAAGGGCCTTCATGTTACAAACATTCCTCACAACTTCTCCTGCACTCTTGGATCATTTCTGGAGCTATCAAGCAGCCTCAAGTGATCATATTTCGTGCATTGGACTCTTGTAAGTCTGCTAGTTCTTGTTTAGTTGAGTTTAGCTTAGTTAATTAGCTAAAAGTCAAACCGTCGTAATTACGGTTTGACTTCGAGATTAGTCAATAATGGCTCAGTCATATCTCGAATTAAAAGTAGTTATAGGTTGGTATTTATGTGGGTAATAAAACCACAAAAGGGTTTCCCCTGATCACCACCCTAACCAGGTCAAATGTCGGGTCAAACATATAATTAAAAAGTCAACAGGATGCTTAAAATGTCATTTATGCATAATTAGCTATCTAGAACATATACAACTTGTTTGATCATTGTTATAACTTAGTAATTAGTGTAAGAACATGTCTAAACATGTTCAACCCGACTATTTCCTGTTTAGACCCGGTTCGGAACCGAAAGTCGCATAGTTTGACTTTCACTTTGACTTTCAGTTCTGACCCGTTTAGGCATGTTTTAGAAATGCCTCAGAGCTTAAATTGGATTAGGTTACATGTTAGGACAACCCTCTGTGATTACACACCTTGGTTCATTAGTTATCCAATTAATATGCATGTTTCCGTTAATTGCTCGTATGTTGACCGTTATGCCCTTATTAACTTAAAACGTGAATTATGAAAATGTAAAAGTGTAGAAACCTTAGTTACTGATATATAGACTTGTATGCAAAGGTTGACATCAGTTTAAATTGTAGAATAAGAGTTATGCTCATTAGCGTAATTACGGTGCTTTATGTTAATAAAATGGCGTAATTAGCGTATAGCCTAATTAAACATACTTTTTGGTAACAAACGAATTACCCACTGATGTAATATATTATTTTGGGATTTTTAAAGATTTTTAATCAATTTTAGGCTGAGCATAACTCATAGTCGTAGGCTTAATCCGGTACTTGTCGGTTTTGCCCTTACAGGCCATAAAATGAGTTTTACATATCTAAACGACTCCAAACCTTTTGCTACTGATCACATATGATAAATAAATTATTTTAGGCCTTCTGGAAATATAAAAATATCAGATTTAAGTATCGAACCCGGTAATGGCCTTTAATCGCCTTAATTAGCGTTTTTAACGCATAGTATGTTTTAAAATCATATTGGACATACCCGGGTTGATACCTACTGATATAAGAGGCAAATTTTAATATTTTTAACAGTAAGCAAAGGTTGATAAACTCAGACTTCAGTTTCGAGCTTTTCGGCTTATGTGAAATTACCAAAATACCCCTACGGGGCCTAGTTTGGTTAAAAATGATAAGTTTCACATACATGCTTTAACCTACTGATATAACTTAGCAAATTGAGTATATTTTCTGATTACATCAGACCTGTAACTCAGGTTGTCACTTAAACTCTTTTATAAACTTTTAAATGACCAAACTACCCCTACGGGGCCTAGTTTGTGTTTAAACACGTTTCGGGCATAACGAAAGACACCTTACTGATGTCACAACATATTTGAGACATAATTAACTTAGGAAACCTGTATATAGCTCTCATGACTACCCGTCACGCTTATTACGCGTACGGTTCGGTTTATGTAACAAGTTTACATAAATTAGCCGAAACGGGTCAAACCTTAACGGTTTTATCTCAAAATCCAGAATGTGAATAATAAACCCATATTAAACAAGTCTTCAAACTTTTCGGGTCTGAATCACATTCTATCCGGTCTTCGCTTAATCGTGCGTACGAACCGTATCTTGAAACTAGCCGGTCTAAGCTTAAGCTTAATAAAAGACCCGTTAGAATTCTAATAGGTTATTATAAACCTTCGTTCCAGATTAGGAGGACCAGTAAAAGCTACGTGCATTTTGATTATTGTGATTAATACTTACTCAGGTAAATACTTTTAACTTATTTTCCCTATACGGGCTTGGGTTACGGTATATAGCATACCGCTTGATCGGGCATCAAATCTCCACGCTTAGTGGGTAGTTGAATAATTTGATCGGCTCGTTTAAACAGTCTTGTTTACTTTACAGCCTTTGGGGGGTTAATGACCATGTCCCGGATATCCTTGGCATCATCTTACGAGATGGCCACGACCTGAGCACGGGGTGTAGGCGTACACCTTCCGTGTATAACTCTATGATGTGGTGTGTCTATTGATCTTTAACTCGGACTAGATCTGGGCTACTGAACGCATAAGTAACATGTAATTCGTTCACAAGATTATAATATTAAATAATTCTCCTAAGTTAAATAAAAATGTTTATGCCATGTGCATCCAAACCAATTTTCAATCATTTTCCAAAATGAGTCAGTTGAATGTATTTACCAGTGTAAACTGACGTATTTTCCCAAAAAGATTAAATGCAGGTACTAAGCGAAATTGGCTGGGATTTCTCCTAAGCATCATTAGAAGTCTCGCAAGCTTAAGATGCCTGAAGTCTGTTGAACCAATTATATTATTTTGTTTCGATCCTACTGTGGATAAACTTCCGGATATTGTTACATTGATAAACAATATTAAATTCGGTTGTATCATATTTTTAAATTCGCTTCCGCTGTGCATAATTATATTGTGTTGTTTGACTATTACGTTGCCAACCACGTCACGATACTCCCCCACCGGGCCCACCGGTGGCACGTGGAAATCGGGGTGTGACATCCAATGACACTTATAAAACGTTTTATGACATTTGATTGAAGGCACAATCTTAACCAGTGTTTATCGTCTTCGAATTGATAACACAGTGTTGATAGATGTTTAGATGCTTTACTCCAGTTTCTGCAATTCTAACGGTGGTGGCAGCGGTAACTGGTGTTGACGGTGGTGGTGGCTGGTGTTTATGGTGATGGTAGGTTTGATGAAGAAGGGGATGGTAGGGGTGGTTCCCACTTTTATTTTTTCAATATAAAAAGAAGAATAGATCAAAATGCCAATTTGAAATATTTAAATTGAAAATCCCTAAAATACCCTGGTTAAAAATGAGGTTTTTGGATGGAGTTAGGCAATGTGATGAAAATGGCAACAAAAGGGAAAAGTTAGGGACCCAGAGAAGAAAAAAACTATTTGGACTAAAATAACAAATTTAGACAAACCTCAGAGACTAAAATGGCAATTTAGTCATCTAGCTTTGAAGTCTTTAAAAAATTAAGGCACATCATATTATGAGTTATTTTATATTGTGTATATAGGGTTAAGTTATTAACTCAGTGGACTAAAATGGTAACAGTGCAGTGTTGCAGAAATCGGCCTAGGCGGTCGATTAATCGGCGCCTAGGCGCTAGGCGGCCACTTACTGCCTAATTTTGAGCTAGTCGGTCAATTAATCGGCCATGGTCAAAGGCGGTACCTAGGCGGTCAAAAATCGGATTAATCGGACTATATTAATCGGTCAAAATCGGTCCTAGGCGGTCCTAGGCTGGTCAAATTCGAACCATAATATCTGAAACTTGAAGTATTTATGTGAATTTTGAAGTACTATTTTTATATTATTGGGTATATATATATAATTTTGAAAAAATACATATAAAAATCCCATTCCGATTAATCCCTAGGTGGTACCTCACCGCCCAACTAGCGCCTAGCGCCTTCTACAACATTGTAACAGTGAAACATTTTAGGATCCACAGGTGAAAAATGAAACATTTGGACTAAAATGACAAAATGGGCCAAACCACAGGGACTAAAATCACATTTAACTCTAAATAAGGAGTAAACTGCCATTTTGGTCCCTGAGGTTTGGTTAGTTTTGCCACTTTAGTCCAAATTTGAAACTTTTTGCATCTGGGTCCCTGTGGTTTCATTTTTATTGCCATTTTAGTCCAAAAACGAAATCAGGTCAGATTTTTCAAAAAAACCCTGTTATTTTGTCCTTTACTCATGGGCAAAATGGTCATTTTCAAAAAAAAAACCCGGTCTCTCCCTCTTCTCTCCTCTCTATCTGCATATCATCACAAAAAAACCTCTGTCTCTCTCTCTCTCTTCTCTCTCTCTATTTGCAGATCATCACCAAAAAACCCGTCTCTCTCTCTCTATCTACAGATCATCACCACCACCACCACTTCTACTGAGCCACCATCATGAGCTCCACCACCAAATTATCTTCTCCATGATGCAGAAAAGAAACAGATTGAAGATAAAAACATCAAAGCCTGGCTGAAAGATCTTAAACTTACATCCTACGATACTGACGACGCGTTGACCGACTGGAGCACATCCAATGGCAACACATCAAGGTCTAATCTACGCAATAAGATGTATTTAGCCTTTGTTTTCCCTTGCTTTTGCTCTAATCGAATGACCCCTCTTAGAAAAGTAGCTATCCAAATTAGAAACATAAATCAAACATTAGTCCCCATTAATACAAGAAAAAAAAAACATTTCAGTTTGTTTCAGTTCCGTATAACCAAAATGATGCAGAAGCTGCTCTTGTTGGGACTCAATCTGAAAACTTTACCAATTTTTACGCTGACCCGTCCAATATTTATGGTAGAGATGGTGAAAAAGATTATCTTTTGAGGAAGATAGCAAGTGAGGGTGGCCCACCAATCGTTTTTATTTGGGGAATGGGTGGCATTGGCAAAACAACACTTGCCCAGTTGATCTTCAACAGTGTTGAGCTATAAAAAGGTTTTGAAATCAAGATGTGGGTTCCTGTTGGAGCAGCTAATTCTGATGTAACAAGGGTTGCTAAAGCCATTGTGGAAAGAAGCGGCTCACCGGATAGTAGCGAATTTCAAACGGGTGTGTGTATTTTAGAGAGGATGCAGGCGGGGTGGGGTGGGGTGTGTGGGTGTATCGGCCGATGATCGGCGCCGCCGACTCCGGTGACCGGTGAGCAGAGACAGAGAAGGGAGTGAGGGTGTCGGCTAGGGTTTATTGTGATAAGTTGAGGAAAAAAGATGAAGAAGGCAGAAGGGGAAAAAGGGAAAAGGAGAAGGGGTGGGGGTGGGTAGTTGTGCAAAATGACCAAAATGCCCTTCAGAAAAGGACAAAATAGCAGGGGTTTTTTTGAAAAATCTGACCTGATATCGTTTTTGGACTAAAATGGCAATAAAAATGAAACCACAGGTACCCAGATGCAAAAAGTTTCAAATTTGGACTAAAGTGGCAAAACTGACCAAAACTCATGGACCAAAATGGCAGTTTACTCCTAAATAAATAATATTAGTTTTAAAACGACATACAAAAGGAAGATGTATCAGACATTGCAATTTTTCTAAAGCGGAGGACAGGATGTGTAATTTTGAAATATAAATTGACTTTCATTGGTATTATTTATATTTTACAGGCTCGCTGGTCCAGATTTAATCATGTGGTCTGCATCCGCTCCAATGAAAAACTGTAAGTCATCGTGCTTATCCTGCTTTCCACTTGTGTATCTTTTAATGTTCTAGTAGAGTAGTAGCATAGTATGTGCCTATTTAATTCCGTTTACTTAATATTTATGTACACATCAAAATTATTTCTTTTTGTCTAGTAATTAAGGTTTTTTAAATTAAAAACATGGATTATTTTTCATGATCTAGGAAACAAGTAACTGCTAGCTGTATAAGGTAATCAATATGTAGATAAAGATTTGGTCTAACAGGATTGACCATATTTTGTTGAAGTGATTAACTGATATAATAAAAATCAGTTACGATCAAAGAGGGTGAGGTGAGACTAGGATAAGCACATGTTAGGTACGGGTGAACAAACCGGTTTGGATCGGGTCAAAACCGGTTCGAATAGAAAGCAACCCAAAACCTAGACTCCACTTGCTGATCGTGTACAGGAAAGCATACCCCAAAAATAGTAAACATGACCCATTACCTTAAGCCCACTACTTTGACCCAATAACAAAGTAAACGGGGCCCATTACTTTTGTTGCAAGTTTCAAACTAATTCTGACCTGTATCTATGACCCGAAACACGTGACCTGCTGACCTAGACATGGGCAAAAAAACCGGTTTTTTAACCGAAACCGGTTAATAACCGTAACCGAAACCGGTTTTTAACCGGTACCAAAATAACCGGTTTAGGTTATTTAATAACCGGCGGTTCCTAACCGGTTTTAGTTATTCTTATCAATAACCGGTTTTTAACCGGTTAATTAAAAACCGGTTTTTTAGAGTGTTAATAATAACCGGTTTTTAACCGGTTCCTAACCGGTTTTTTTACATGTTAACCGGTTTATTATAACCGGTCGGTTATTAACGGTTAATGATGTTCAGCTTGAATAACCGGTTATTAACCGGTCGGTTATTAACCGTAACCGGTTTTTTTTTCTTGGCCCATTAACTGCAAAAACCGGTTAACCGGTTTCGGTTAAGAAATTAACCGAAATGTGCACCTCTATGCTGACCCATGACCCGTTACCTGTATTCTTCAAATTATCAATTTCCCTTTTTAAGATTTTAATCTTTTCATTGAAAACAACAATTTCTTTTTTATGTTCCTTTATGAGCTCACAAGGCATAATATATATCTAACCAAGTAGTTGTTGATTATAGTTTCTATTTTTCGGGGTCTCAAATGAAAACACATAAGAATTCTTGAATGAAATGGAAAAGAGATGGAACTTCACTTCCTTTGGAAATGGTCAGATCTTTGGCCACATCAATTCTCGAGCCCCGCTGTTATCTGCTACATTCAAATGGTTCTGAGGTTGAATCATATCATTTGTTTTCCTGTTTTTTACAATACAAAGGTCGAAGAAAAACAAATTAATGAGCTGATTTTTGATCTAATTTTTCTGATATTTTAGGACTTATTTGTTTGTCGTACAAAAAAACTTTTTGAACTCACGGTAGAAAGAGATTTCCCTAATGACAAAGCTTTTAACGCCGCCTCATATCCTTTCCTTTTCCAAATATTTTTACGAATACACTGTTTTGATATCGAAGTACGTTTTTTTGGAACTGCCATTTAAGGAGACGTATAAATCTTACACAATTAACAAAAAGGGAATATTAACTATGGAACCCACCTGTCTATTTGTAAAAATTGACAGATAGTTTTTTTATGTATCAAATCATAGGTGTTTTCGTTGGTTCATAAAAGTAAGCACCAAAGTAATCAAAGATACCGAAACCCCTAAAATGTCGCTAAGAATTATTTTGATGAATCCATTCTATAACCAATAACATTCATATGCACCATTCTTAGGTAGTAGCTACAATCATACATGTCACGTTTCTTGAGGGGATTGATTATGTTGGACTAATTCAGATCGAATCAAGGGAACAAAGGAGAATCCGATTCACATGAGAAACAACAAGATAAAGATAAGGAAAAGGAGATAAAGTATAAGATTTAAATAAATAGTCTAGTTTATTATTTGATTTTTTTATTTATCTGGTTAAATTTGTTCTATTGAATAAATAGAATTTGAAGTGTGTTAGGGATTAGTATAACTGTATAAGCTTAGTAAATATGGGAAAATATCAAATAGGAAGTTTATTTTGACTAGGAAGGATATGAAGCAATAGGATTATGACATGTGGCAAATTTTAAAATAAAGAGAAAGGGTATTTTAGTCAATCTCATCCCTTCTTCTTCCTTCTTCTCCCTAGTTACTTCAAAACCCACCATCTCCAACCTTTTCTTCACTAACTATCTCAATAATCACTACATTATAGTGCGATTTTCGTCATCAATCAATGATTCAAACACCCGATCAACGTGTTCTTCAGCTTTTTTTTTTTTTGAAGAAAACCCAGTTTAATTTCATTCAAAATCTTGTTTTTTCCCGTGATTTTGAAGATAATCAATCGATCCGTTCGATTCAATCGCTGATAAGTGTTTCTATCATTCAAATTTCGTCAATCGATGAAGAAATCGACTTCGATCCATGTAAGAAATTCTTTAATTTCATTTTCACGATCTGGGTTTTTTATTTAGTCATTGCGTTTTACGATCTTGGCGGGGATCGGGGGCGGCAGCCCTTGTTAGCAGGGTCCCAGGGGCGGCAGCCCCTGGCGGGGTCCAAGGGGCAGAGCCCCTGGCTGGGGTTGAGCTGCATGAGAAAAATTAATTTTCTATAAATTTGCCTCTGGAAAACTGCATTCGTAGACAGTTTTATGCCATTGCGTTTTAGAACTACATTCCTGGTTCAGACAATTCACAGACAACTATTGTCCTGGTTCAATGCGTTTTAGAGAGAACACTTTCTTTGGTGTTTTTATGCCATTGCGTTTTAAAACTAAGACATTTTTATGCGTTTTCTGGTCATTGCGTTTTAGAAAAACACATTTTTGAAGTGTTTTTAGTCATTGCGTTTCAGGTAAAACACATTTTTAGGTGTTTTCAGTACATTGCGTTTTACAGAGAACATTTTTTTTAGGCCATTGCGTTTTAGAAATGAGACATTTTTAAGTGTTTTCTGGCCATTGCGTTTTATACATAAGACATTTCTTTGTGTTTTTGGTGCATTGCGTTTTAGGTAAAACACATTTTTATGTGTTTTCAGTCCATTGCGTTTTAGAAAACAGACATTTTAAGTGTTTTCTGGCCATTGCGTTTTAGAAATAAGACATGTGTTTGTGTTTTTGGTGCATTGCGTTTTAGGTAAAACATGTCACACCCCAACCGATGGCGGAATCATCGGGGCGCGGCACTAGGCGAATCAGATTGCTCAAGAGAATCCATAACAACTATATTGCGATAATATTTAATACATTCGTTATCCCATACTAACAAATAATACAATCACATAAGTTATCACAGATTTCTTGTCCTCTCGAACAATACAAATCCGACAACCTATATTTTTATTGAATTTCTAGACTTCCTAGCTTGATTTGATATAGTCTGCGATCTAACCTGCAACATACGTTAAAATATTTGTCAATACAAAAGTATTGGCGAGTATACAGGTTTGATATGTATAGCGTAATAGATAAAAAGTGTAGCGAATTTCCATATGCATGAACGTAACACACGACATATATACTCACAAAGCTGATACTACCAACTAAGTCCTCGATGCTCGAATATGCGATGGCAAACTAGACCCCGTCGGGCGCAATAGTACTATACTAGTCATGGTGGGACGTCGCGAGTATAAGCCCTAGCACATATGCAACTAGCATCACGTATATCTATGCATAACAGTTATTCGCAAGTGATAATTCGATTGATTGAATAATTCTATTGATAAGTTTGATTTGTTAGAAACGTATGTTACACCCAAAATGCGATTAAAAAGGGTTCAAGTATACTCACAGTGCGTATTTAGCGAGAATACAACTTGATTGGATCGGTTGCAGGTGCGTCTGCGTTGAATCATTGAAGGATATAGTAAACGATGTACGGTTAAGCGAGAATAGCATCGAACAGTCAGTTATCTGGTCGGATGGTGCTCATCCGTTCAGATGGTCTCATCCGATCGGATGACATATGGATCTGATCCGGTCGAATGACACGTGATTGGGTCGATTTGCTATTCGATCGAATGGAAGTTAACTGGGTCGAATTGCTATTCGATCGAATGGAAGTTGACTGGGTCGAATGATAGTCATCCGATCGAGTAACTGTTGATTGGGTCGAATTGTCATCCGGTCGAATAACTGTTGATTGGGTCGAATTATCATCCGGTCGAATAACTGTTGATTGGGTCGAATTGTCATCCGGTCGAATAACTGTTGATTGGGTCGAATTGTCATCCGGTCGAATAACATGATATCCGGTCGGATGACATGCTATCCGATCGGATGGCATGTGGTCCGTTCGGATGACATGTTGTCTGGTCGGATAACGCGTCTGTTTTTAGTGTCCCGATCAACTGTTTTCGTGTGTTTCTGGAAGAAATACGTGTGGTTTCACTGAGATGATACGGTATCGTTTTAAACAATGATATTTCCTCAGTTTCGACCCGTTCTAACGGCCGGGAATCACCCCGTTCCACCAGATCTGGTCGTGCTTGACGGTTTCTCATGTTTAACTCGAAATCGCACGGTTCCTTGGTTAAATACATAGATTTAGGTGAGATTTGTTATCAAAACATGTGGAAATCACCCAGGTCTGAGTCGTTTATGGTGGTATGAGGTCACAACTTAAAGTTCATATGAACTCTTGGTGACATTACCTTAAAACGTCTCAAATCAGTAGATTTCACGCTTAGAAATTGAGTTTTAAAAGATAGAATGGTGTAGAATTGAGTGTAGATCATAGAAGTACAAATTTCTAGGTTGAAATCTTAACGGAATCGCGAGGAATCGAGAGGAAAGGGTCTTGAAGCGTGTCTGGTCGAGTGAGAGCTGTCACATCACTTGAACAGTGGTGTGGCAGGCTATTTATAGGCAAAATGAGGTGAAGGGAGTTACTGGGTCGGATGGCCATCCATTTGGATGGCTATCCGTTCGGATGGCCCATCCGTTCGGATGAGGCCCATCCGTTCGGATGAAGCTGTCCATCCGGATGGCTACTCCGGCGCGGTGAGTTTCCCCGTTTTCGATCGTTTTGATACTTTTTGAAGTACGTGCTTTCCATATTTAATTTATATTATTATTATATATGTATATATATCACTAGGGGTCGTATTTACGTATCCATAATCTAAAGTTTTGATATAACAATCGGTTTTCGATTCGAGTATGCGATTATTAGCGACGTTTCACAGCCATCAAGGAGGGTAGCATAGGTCCTTTCTCGATGTCATAGTGAACGTTATTGCGTGTTGTGCCACAATGACTGACAGGGTACCACTTACTCGTATTGTCATCATCATCACGACGACTGGAGTTATAGCACTCACCCGGGAGTCTTTGTTAGCGTTAATTGTCTGCGTTTCGACACATCACGGCCACCGAGGAGGGTAGAATAGGTCCTCACTCAGTGCCATCGTGAGTGTTAGTGTTCGTGATGTAACGTAGTGATAATATATTACAAAAATATGTGATTTATCCTTCGAATAACGATGTATGCGATATAGTTACATTATGATCCGAATCTCTGGTGCTAGGCGTAACGAGTATATCGAGTAGTAACAACGCACGAAAGTGCGGGTTGTTACAGTCTCCCATACTTTAGGAAATTTCATCCCGAAATTAATCCAACAGGTGGACTTTTGAGGTTTGATCTTACGTAAGTAGCGATACAGCGAGTGATTTGACCGAGAGTTGACAAACGAGAGCGTTTCGAATAAGAGAGATCGATTGCGATAACGGAAATGCGACGTAAAGACGAAAGTAATATCCCACAAGTTGGCGTTCCAAAGTACCTCGTGTTGTGAAGAATCCGTTAGTTCGATGCGATTGTAACTTAAAGAACTTGAAAGGTTTCTCATGACGTAGGGTTAACTGAGTCGATTGTTAACCAAGAAAGTTTAAGTTTTAAACATTTTAAGGAATTCAAGATGAAAACTGAGGTTACGAAAACTCTTCTATGGCATGGATTCAAGCTGAACTCGATGTTGAACCAACGTCTCAAGAAAGTCTTGTTTTTGATATTGCAAAAGGTTTTAAGGAAAAATTGGACTCATGAAAGCTCCCCTTGAACATGGAGTTAAGCTGATTCGATGTCACCTCCACATTGTGAGGAATTTCCCTTGTTCCATGGTTTTGATTAAAGTTTTATAAAAATCAGTTTTAACCGTTTGAAAAAGAGAATTTAGCATCAAGCCCCACTTGGCACCTTCCCACGGAAGGTCGTTAATATGATTAAAACACCTATATATAGGAAGTACCAGCGGCGTATCCACCATGTTTTGCCCATATTACTTCCGTTTCGTGAGGCGGTGTCATGTGTGCCGATACGACATGGATAGAATTGCGCTTACTTGGCCCAATTGATAGAAAGTCAGACCGAGTATAAGATAGAATCGAATAAGTTAAGCCGGCGAGTTGAATTACGAACGTAGCTACAACAGCGTGCGTGAGTAGCCTGATGACACAAAACGCTTACGTGTCGTGTCTGGATAGGCGTCGAGCGGTAGACGATAAGCGATTAGCGCGATGTCGATTAGATTCCACTTTGAACCCGCATGGCACGTTTCCACGAGAGTTTGCTAACATGGTGAAACACCACGTTTAACCAGGTTAGTTTTGCCTCGTGAAGCGATGTCATGCGTACTAGTACCACACAGACTATAACGAACACCATGAGCGAATAAGTGGTAGACTACACACGATAAGCGATAAGCGATTAGGTTATTAAGTGAATAACACAGCACCAACAATGACGGCGATGGTAAACGAATTACGATAGTCGGCAGTTGTTGCGTTGCAAGCGATGGAGGTAAGCGCGATTTATGCGGTTCGATTTGATTGATTAACACCACAGAGTTTAACTAACATCAGACCCCACATGGCCTTTTTCCACGAAAGTCCGCTGGTATGACTAAAACACCTTGCTTTAACCATATGAGCTTCATCTCGTGAAGCGAGGTCATGTGTGCTAACATCATAGATAACGGTAGGCGATAGCGATGGATTGGTACACAGCAAGCGATATAGAGTCACATAATAAACGGTAGAGATTGCGAGTTACACATAATAAGCGATTGCGATTAGCCGTGTTTTGTTTCGAATAAGTTTAACGTTGCGTTGCGACGCATCACGGTTATCGAGGAGGGTAGAATAGGTCCTCACTCAACAATATTGTGAGCGTTTATGTACTTGACGAGATTTGTTGCAACAGACTTACGACCAGTCTTGCGTCGATGCAATTGCCCTGCGAGGTAGACTCCCCAGAGTCCATCGATGAGGTGATTGCATTGCGTTTGCAGACTTACGACAAGTCTTGCGATGATGCGATTCAGTTGTTACGCCTTGCTATTGAGTGTAGTGTGTCGAAAATAATCACAATAGTATAATAGGTCTAATAACGTTCAACTCCACGTGGCGCTTTCTTCACGGAACTTTAGTAGTATGATAAAGCACACCTTGCTTGACCCCTTCTACTTTCATCCCGTGATTTGGCGTCACCTTTTGTCAAAACGCTTATGACACATTAGAATTCACTACGATCTCCGTGCACTGACCCAAATAATCCCGTGTGCACCCGTGATTAATCGTTCCTTGCACGCTTATCGTACCTCGTTCTAAGAGTGTAGTGAGGGTAAAACACATTATTTCGTGATATAGTATATAGTATGCTTGTGGATCTAGTCTAAGTGCGATGACTAGAGTGTGATAGAGAGGACGTAAACGAGAGTTAATGTTTCGCATAGTGGCAACGTCGAGTAACAGAGTAGGTTCAAAACTTAGAAATTGACGTCGAAAATCGTATCATTACAACTTTATCCTACGCTTGCTAGATGTTTGATGTTGAAGACCTTTGCTGGAGCTGTTGTTGTTGTACTCAAATTCGCGGTTTGATGCGGAAGTTGTGGGTGAAGTGACCGTAACGGTTGCAGTTACTGCAATAGTGACAGTCACCCCCAACTGGATGATGATAGGTACACGAGTAACACTGAGGATGAGCTCCGGTGTAGGCTCGTTTTGGAAACATCGGAAATGTTCGAAGAGGCTTCGACTGCAGCAGTTCAGTTGTTGATGAGCTCGGGCTTGAAGACTTTCGTTTGCGGCTGGCTTTGTCAGTGTCTTGCGAAGAGATGTCGTCGTTGGAGGATTCGTCTGAGGACTCACTTGCAGAATCTTTGGCCGAGTTGTCGAGAGATCCGTCGGCAGATTTGTCAGAAGATCCGTTAGCAAATTCGCAAGAAGAATCGTCAGCAGATTCCTTAGAAGAATCGTCAGCAGATTCGTCGTCAGCAGATTCGTCAGGAGAATCATTGACAGGATCGTCTGAAGGATTAATGGCGATTGCTTGATGAGCTTGCTTGACAGGATTCTTGGAGAAGAACCCTTCTGTGAGTCGTTTGTTGTTGATCTCTGCGGCTAAGCGGTAGGTTTCTTCGATGGTAGCGGTTCTTGCAGCTTCGACAAAATCACCCATACACTCAGGCAAGCCACGAATGTACTTCGCGATGGCTTTCTCTGGAGTGTTGACTTGACTTGGGCAGATTATGCTAAGCTGTTTGAACCTTGCGGTGTAGCCAGTGTTGTCACTTTCGAATTGCTTGATTTTCCCGAATTCGTCTTCCAGCTTCTGAACTTCGTGAGGAGGACAATACTCTTTCTTCATGAGCTCTTTCAGCTCATTCCGGGAGAGAGCGTAAGCTGCAGAGATTCCACGTTTGTTACGTTCGGCGGTCCACCAGTCGAGTGCTCGTGATTGAAATACTCCGGTGGCGCAAGTAGTACGGAAACTATCGGGACACCCACTTTGACGAAGGGTAACTTCGATAGAATCGAACCACTGGAGTAGTTGAGTCACACCTCCTTCACCCGTGAATTCCATCGGGTCACAGGCTTTGAAGTGTTTGTAAAGAAAAGCAGATTGCGGCGCTTCCGTCTTGGAGTCTTCCGAGGCTCGAGAGTTGCTGAGAGAGTGCACTCGAGCGGCAATTTGAGGAATAAGCTTAACCACTTCCTTAGTCACAAGTGATGCAATCCTCTTATTGGCGCTTCGTTTGGCTCTTCTCCTAGCTACTCGTCTCCAGGTGGAGTTGTTGGAAGGCATCTAGACAGGAAGAGACTTGGAATGAGATTCGATCATAATGATTTTTGAGTTTTGCGATGCGGTTGATCTTTGTGTTTTTGGTGCATTGCGTTTTAGAAAAATGTCATTTTTTAGGTTTTTTTCCATTGCGTTTTACGCAACTGGGTTTTCAAATTTTTTTTTTTCAAAATTATAGCAATAGTATACTCGTTTCAAAGATAAAAAAATGCTCGTTTTTTTGGTGCAATTTTTATAAAAAAAATAATGTCGTATGAAAGAGTTATTAACGTTTAAAAAATGTGGGGGGGGGGATTGGTGGAGAGAGAAACTATTGCCTTGGATTGACTAGAATGCCCCTAAACAAACTCACGCGCCTCTTTTCTTTCCTTCAATTTCCATCATTTAATCTTAGCCCTTGATTAACTAAATGGATGGTCAAGATCACTTCCTAGCCTTCTTAGCCAAATAAACTTCCTATTGTATCTCCACCCTAGTAAATATAACGTTAATATTAAAGTTTTTGTCATGTTGATTTTATTAGGGTTATTGGATTTTATCACCCCAAACTATTGGCTATTGGCCGCTGCCACCCCCAACTATCACTTTGAGGTCCGTCACCCCCAACTTAACACTTAGTGTGTTCTGTCACCACATCGTTAGCTGATCACTAACTTTAGATCCCGTTAATATACTTTTGGGGGTGTCATAGGGATCTTAGGACACCCAAAATGTATAGTAACAGGACCAAAAGTTAGTGATTAGTTAACGACGTGGTGACAGTACACGCTAAGTGTTAAGTTGGGGGTGGCAAGCGTCAAAGTGATAGTTGGGGGTGACAGTGGCCAATAGCAAATAGTTAGGGGTGATAAAATCCAATAACCCATTTTATTAATAGTAGAGGGTTTAGAGATGGGTTAGTCTACACATATTTTGTGTTCGGTTGTGTTCTTCAATTTGGTAGCATTGGCCTTCAATTAGTATAAGAGATTGGATAAAGAGCTGGAGCAACAGACGATGTAACCAATTCTGTTGTGAGTTCATGAGGCTGAGGAGGAAAGAAATAAACAGGAACAGCAACAAAACTGAAAGTAGCCAAAGATCAAAAGTAACAGCCGGCACAAAATAATGAAGATCAATTCAACATAGCAGTGACTAAGAAAGAATAGAAATAGGCCTAGATTTTGTTGATCACAGAAAGTGACAAAGTGCGGTAGATAAAAATCGCTAATCCCTCACATCCATACTACAAGGGTTTATTAGTAATTAGTTAATAGATAGGTTTGTTCTACAATAAAGTTAGTTATGGAAGTACAAGGACCAAAGGTGACAAGATGGAAGGTTGTAACCAAAAAATTAAAGGATGCGACTTCTCACTGGAGTCGCACCTATTAACATCGACGACATCAAGCAAACAAGAAAGAGACACACCTATTCGTGCAGAGACACGTCTTTTCACTCACACCTTTTAGATTAATATAAATAGGGTTTCAATTTCAATTGTAAAAATACTTATGTATTCAATATTCAAGTTATATTCAAGTTCTGTTATTCATCACGTTTTAAAGATCAAAGATCATTCTAGGCAACAATTGGTATCAGTGCAACATGTTCTAGGCGCGGGAATCACAAGGCATCAAATCTCAGGGTTATTAATGATCAAGTTTCAAGTATAATTTTCAATTCGCAAGTTTTCTGTTTTTTGGTTCAAGGTTATCAAACCAGGGTGTACTCGAAATCTAGGGTTTTGATTTCGGAGTTGTAGAAAGAATTAGATTTTTGTTATTACTGTTTCGGGTAATCGAGGGTTAATATTTTGAAGGTTTGTTGAATCAAGAAAGTCAAAATTTACCAGTACAGGAGTTCGTATTGGTGGTCAGGAAATTCTGAAACAGAAAATAAGGTTGTTTGATTGCAAGTTTTATCAAAGTGAAAATTGTTCAGTCAGAAACTATGGCAGGAAAAACAGGAGATTCGAATCAACAAATTGTAATACAAAAGGAAGGAAGTTCTCTTTCCGATTTTCAATGCCCAATTTTGAAATCGATAAATTACATGGTATAGGCAATTCGTACTAAAACGATTTTGGAAGCGAATGGACTTTGGGAAACTATTGAATTGGCAGAAAACACACAACCAGAGGTTAAGAAAGATAAGTCAGCAATTGCGTATTTGTTCCAAGCAATACCGGAAGAAGTTGTATTGCAAGTTGCAAGTTCTAAGACTACAAAGAGATTTGGGAAAATTTAAAAATGAGACAGGTTGGTGTTTATCGGGTACAAAACGCTCGTTTGCAAACACTCATGTCAGAGTTCGAGTAATTGCAAATGAAGGAAGATGACAATATGGATTATTTCACAGCAAAGATAAACAATATTGTAACTAGGGCAAGTGAATTAGGGACAACACTGAGTCAACCAACTCTGGTACGCAAACTCCTAAATGTCATGCCATATAAGTTTACTCAGATTGTCGCCTTTATGGAACAATAATCCGATCTAGATACAAGGACGCTAGAAGAAGCAGTCAGAAGATTAAAGACTTACGAGGAAAGGCTAAGGTTAAAGAAAGGAAGCCTAAGAGATAGCTAAAATAGGTTGATGTTTACACATCAAGATAACAATTCTGGCAGAGAAAGACAGTTTAGAAACTGCGGGCGTGGCAGCTCAACCAACCACGTGGAAACTGGCGAGACAATAAAGACAAGCAAAGAACAAGGAACGAAGGATCTTCATTCAGACCTAAAGGTGGAAATTCTCGTAATTGGAGGAAGTTTGGAAGGACCCAAATAAACCTAAACAAGATCTAGTGCTTCAAGTGTCAGAAGTTCAGACACTTTAAGAAACATTGTTAGAGAAAGAAGTCGTACAAGAACACTCAAATCTCGTCGAGGAAGACGAAGAACCAGTGTTGCTAATGGTAAAACAAGAAGAAAACGTTGTTCAAGAAAAGGTTCTACTAACCGAAGAACGCATAGAACCAGCAAGGTACGCCATAGAAGTTGATGAAGTCTATGGTACTTAGATAACGAGGCAAGAAACCACATGATAGGTGTGCGAAGTAACTTTAGAGAATTAGGTGAAAAGGTTACAGGTCAAGTACGTTTTGGTGATGGGTCGCATGTAAAGATTAAAGGCATAGGTTCAATACTGCTGGAATGTCAAAACCAAGAAAAGAAAATCATTTCTCAAGTATTCTACATCCCAAGTCTGAAAAGCAACATACTGAGCCTCAGATAACTCACAAAAATTTGTTGCAGAGTGATTATGGATGGAGACTTACTAACACCCCAAGGTAGAAATAGAAAGTTACTAATGCGAGTCAGGAGAATGAAGAACAGGCTATACAAGGTTAAGTTGAAGATTGGGACACCAATTTGCCTGCTCTCAAACACTAAAAATTTAGCATGGTTATAGCACGCAAGGTTAGGTCATTTGCAGATTGATGCTATTAAAGAGATGACGCGAAAGAATTTGGTACAAGGTATTCCTCAAATAAGTCATGCCAATCAAATGTTTGACGTATGCTTATTAGGGAAACACAGTAGGATAACATTTCCAAATTAGTCTATGGTGATTTGTGTGGTCCTATATCCCCACCAACACATGCTAGGAAGAAGTATATACTTCTACTTGTAGACGATTACACTCGCTACATGTAGGCATATCTACTAAGTTTCAAGCAGTTCAAAGAAAAGGTGGAGACAGAAACACGAACCAAGTTAAAGACGCCAAGGACAGATAAATGAGTAGAATTCACATCAGCTAAATTCAACAAGTATTGTAAAGACAATGATATAGAAACACAGCTTACAATATCGTATTCCCCACAGCAAAATGGAGTAGTTGAAAGAAGGAACATGATGATGTTATCAACTACTCGCAATATGTTAAAGGCAATGAGCATGCCACATAATTTTTTTGGGGCGAAGCAACAAGACATATGATATACATACTAAACCAGGTTCCAACGAAAGCTTTGGTGAACAAGACACCATATGAAGCATTGAAAGGAAGAAATCCGAATCTGGAACACCTAAAAGTTTTTGGATGCACTGCATACGCTAAGGTATTACCACTTCAATAAAAAGAAGTTAGATTATAGAAGTGCACCAATGATATATCTTGGAATAGAAGAAGGATCAAAGGCGTTCAGATTATATGATCCAGCAAAGAACAAGATATGTGTTAGCAGAGATGTGAAGTTCATGGAAGGTCAACCATGGAACTAGATTAGTTATATGGAAGCGGTAGATTCAGGAAGTCCTAAATGGACAAATTTGTCATTCAAGAAGAGGACAACCCACCAGAGTTAGAAGAGGAGGCACCAAGTAGTCCTGATAGTAGTGGGCCACATCATGAAGATTCAGGAGTAGATAAATTAGAAAATCCAGGCTCCTATGTAACATCGCCAATATATTCGTACAATCAGAACTTATTAGGAAGTTAAACCAGTTTATCAAGTTGAGGTCCATCTACATCTGAAAGTATAATGATGAGTATTAGTGACACTCCTATAAAACTAAGAAGTTTTGAAGAACTATACGAAGAGACGAAGGAATTCAAGTAGATCCACATGAATTACTACTTGCTGAAGAAGAATCAAGGTATTACAAGGAAGTATCCATCGACGGCAAATGGATTAAAGCAATGAAGGCTAAGTTAGACTCAATAAATAAGAATAACACTTGGAGATTGACAGAGTTGAGAAGAAATCATAAGGCAATAGGATCAAAGTAGGTATTCAAGACAAAGAAAGATGCAAACGGAAAAGTCTTTAGACTCAAAGCAAGGCTGGTAGCAAAAGGATATGTTCAACAACTTGGGATAGATTTTGATGAAGTATTTGCACCAGTGGCATGCACAGAGACAGTTCGACTAATGTTGGCTTTAGCATCATATCAAGGTTGGGAGGTACATCACTTAGATGTTAAATGTGCATTCCTACACGAAGATCTCAAGGAAGAGGTCTATGTCTCACAACTAGAAGGATTTGTAAAGCCAGGAGATGAAGGAAAGTTTACAAACTATCAAAAACATTATATGGATTAAGACAAGCACCACATGCTTGGAACATGAAGTTAGATCAAACCCTAAAGTCACTAAACTTCAAGAAGTGTACTTTAGAACAAGCAATCTATACAAGGACAAGGAAGACTTTTAAACTGATTGTCAGAGTCTATGTTGACGATTTGATAGTCACTGGAACTTCTAGGAAGGAGATAGATATTTTCAAGTCTTAGATGGAGAACAAGTTTGCAATGAGCGATCTAGGATTGCTAGTATACTATTTCAGAATCGAAGTTAGTCAAGCAGGGGGTGAGATAGTCATTAAGCATAAATGTTGATATGTTAACCTGCAACGATACAGAGATTCCTATGAATCCAAGAACACAGTTAACAAAGACTGAAGAAGGATTTCTAGTAGATGCAACGCATTACAGAAGCGCTGATAGGTTCTCTCAGGTACTTACAGCATACAAGGCAAATCTATGTTACTCAGTCAATCTGCTTAGTAGATTCATGCAAGAACCAAAGGAGCATTACTTGAAAGTGGTCAAGAAAGTGCTACGTTATATCAAAGGAACTAAGGAGAATGGGATCATCTATAAGAAATACGGAGGATGTAAGATCATAGGTTATAGTAATAGAAGTTATGGTGTTAACACAGAACAAGGAAAAGGTATAACTGGTCTAGTATTCTACTTTGTAGAATCACCTAGGGGTGTGCACGGTTCGGTTCGGTTCGGTTTTTGGGAAAAATCAAAACCGAAACCGAAGTGTCAGTTTTCAGTTTTTCAAAACCGTTCGGTTTCGGTTTTTTCGATTTTTACACCGGTTTGGTTCGGTTTTTCGGTTATTTCGGTTTTTGAACCAAAAGTAAGTAAAGATTCAAAACTAAAAAAGTATAATTCAAAATTTAAGAATCTTTCTTATATGGTTACATTCAAGTTATTATACTTAATCTTTTTAACTAAAAATGTTTACATAAACCTAACCTTCTAATCTATTTTTATGTTACTTCAAAGTTTTTATTAGGACTTTTTCTTTTATAATACTTTGAAGATTATTTAATTTTTATATTAAATTTTGTTATTTGTTATAGGAAATAAATAAATTATCTCAATTATAAATAAACATCTTAATGTTTTTATTATAAGTACTTAATATTCAAGAATAAAATTAATAATTTCTACTAGCATGAGTTAAACACTTAAACTTAAACATAAAAATATATGTTCTTTTTCGTTTCGGTTCGGTTTTTTCGGTTATTGAAAATGGTTACCTGAAAACCGAACCGAAATTTTCGGTTATTAAAAATACGAAAATCGGACTGTCGGTTTTTGTTTCGGTTCGGTTTTTTCGGTTCAGTTTTGTCGGTTATTTCGGTTACGGTTCGGTTATTTTGGTTTTCTGCTCACCCCTAGAATCACCTATAACCTGGTGCACACAGAAGCAACAGACAGTGGCACTATCATCAAGTGAATCAGAATTCATGGCAGCCACTGCGGCAGCATGCCAAGCATTACGGCTTAAAAGATTGTTAAGTGAAGTTACAGATTGGAAGGAAGAAAAGATAACACTAAGGATGGATAATGTTTCTGCAATAGCACTCATGAAGAAACCAGTCTTTCATGGAAGAAACAAGAACATTGACACATACTACCATTTCATAAGAGAATGCGTGGGGAATGAGCACATCAATGTGGAACACATTAGTGGAGAACTACAATAGGCAGGCATATTAACAAAGGTACTAGCAAGAGTCAAGTTTGCTACAATGCAAGAACTGTTTGGAGTTCAAGATCTACAAGAACTCAAGGATGTTCGTGATTAGGGGGTGAATGAAATCGCTAATCCCTCACATCCATACTACAAGGGTTTATTAGTAATTAGTTAATAGATAGTTTTGTTCTACAATAAAGTTAATTATGGAAGTACAAGGACCAAAGGTGACAAAATGGAAGGTTATAACCAACAAATTAAAGGATACGACTTCTCCTTGGGGTCGCACCTGTTGACATCGAAGGCATCAAGCAAACAGGAAAGAGACACAACTCTTGACAATCAATCTCACCACAAGATCAAGAGACGCACAAATTCACGAAGAGACACATCTATTTACTCGCACCTTTTAGATTAGTATAGATAGGGTTTCAGTTTCAATTGTAAAAACACTTATGTATTTAGTATTCAAGTTCTGTTATTCATCACATTCTAGAGATCAAAGATCATTATGGGCAACAGTAGAAAGCAGGTTAGTATAACATGGAAGCAACAAGTACGAATGCGGGGGCACTGAGTGAACAAGGTGGTGTTTCATTCAGTGCTTAATACTAACTGCAATAAACTAATTAATTCGGGTGATAAAGATCAAGTTGATTAGGGAAGACCATGGAAATTTGGAGGCCATTGAACCCGCAGTCGGGGCTGTGGACACAAGGAAGAGCTAAATGGAATGAGCATACCTTTCCCAAACAATACCAAAAGAGGAGGTTTTGCAAGTTGCAAAGTATGAATGGGCAAAGGGGTTTGGGAAGCTTTAAAGGCTTAGTGTTTAGGGGTTGATGGTAAAGAAGGATCACCTCCAAACTCTAAGGAGTGAGTTTGAGGGACTTCGATGAAAGAAGAAGACACGGTTGATGATTCTGTAGGAAGAATAAGCGGGTTGGTGTTGAAGACAAACAACCTTGGATCAACCATTGAAGAGGAATCTTTGGTAAGAAAGTTGCTCAATTCTTTGCCATAAAAGTTTCTTCAGATTGTGGCGGTATTCCAATTTAGACACTAATACATTTGATGAAGCAATATGAAGGTTAGAAGTTTATGATGAAAGATTTCGAGCTCGGGAATATCCAAGTGAGGATCTGGGAACACTGTGGTTTGCTCGATTAGATGATTATGAATTGCAACCAAGGGCATAGTTATGCGAGTTCATATAACCGAGAAACTAGTCGGAGACGGTTATGTGACCGAGAGACTAGTCGGAGTCTAGGTCGTGGGAATGGTTGAGCAAAGGTTACGAGTAGCCATATCAAATCAAGAATAAGTCACATATTATGTGTTATAGTCTTATAGAAGTGAGGAATTCAGGCACTACAGGAGCAAGTGTCCACATCAGAAACTAGAAGATGCAAATCAGAAATGAGAAGAAGCGTGTCTAGTTTGAGATGATGATGGTGAACTAGCTCTACTATTAACCATGGTTTGGTGTGGAGCTTTGCTAAGTGTTAGAGAGTGATGGTACAAAATCTTGACCCGGAATTATGTGCCTTAACCCAGAGATGTAGGACCGGTTTTGACTCCGTAACGATTGCGAACCGACTCGCGTAACGTGCGGAATCCGTACACGAACGTGACCGAACACACAAGACGTAATATAATCGGTGATTCGATTGAATGATATGAAAACGTACAGCACCTGAATCACGTACACAATACTTTCTCTCTCTAGACTTTCTCTCTCTAGCCTCTAGCTCTCCAAGTCTCCAAAATGGCAAAAGTCCCTAAAGCTAACCCTAAGGGTTCTATTTATAGGCAAAGGATATAAGGAGGTTCTCCTTATTTACAATAATGCCACCTTGCCCTTTATTCTAAATATAACACTAAAATATTTGTTTTCTTCAGTTTCTGCTATGAATCGGATTGACGGAGGCGATAGACATAAATGCACTAACAGACTCCCCCTTGGATATTGCCGCATTCAATCTCGTAGCGTCTTGTCTTTCTCTCTCTTTGAGTCTTCTTGAAGTTTTATCACATATTCAGTAACATTGACTCCCTCTTGTTCGAACAGAATCCTCGTGCGTCTGTCTTTAGCTTCAGCTCCCCCTTTCGGTAGACTCTTTCTTCAGGCCCCCCCCCCCCTTTCGTCAAGCTTCCGTGTTTTTGGGATCGACACCTGCCTTTCCGGTTACAAGCTCCTCCAGGATAGTTACCTGGCTCTTTAAATGCACGCTCCCCCTTGCATTGAGCTCATCTTCAGACTTCCCCTTAGACTCGGCTATCGGGATCGTAATATGGAATCTACAATTCTCAAACATTTATAAGTGACAACGTTTTAAATCATCCAGGATTGAAAACCTGACTTTCAACATAAGCTAAATCATTTTGAAATATGCAACAGTGAAAGCTTTTTCGATTGTCCAGGAATCGTGACCTGGCTCTTACAAACTTATAATCAAGATCCTGGCTCTAAAAATATAATAGTATGAATATATCCAGGAATACTCGATGTTTTCTCCCCCTATCAACAATCTTCATAGATTTGGCAGTATTAAGAATCCAACATCGAAACCTAGTTCTTTTCAACATATTTTAACAATTTAAGCATCCAAATCCCTCAAAGTTAATCATCCAAGTCCAACTTAATGACCTTGGAGACTTCACAAACTGTTTTGATTTTTGATTTTTAAAACTTCAAGTTTCAAATTAATGAACTTGATTTATTTTCAGAAACACGATCAACATACTTAGATTTTGAAACTCAGCACTCATACATCGGTTGTCGAAAATAAAGTGAAATCAAAATCTTTTTGTATTTATCTGAAATGAAATCCAGTAAAGAAATATTTACAGACAATATTTTTGTTTGAGTTCGCGTCAGAGGATCATATCAGTTTATGACAAATCACTAGTACCGTTGAGCTTTTCGCACATTAAGTTCTAAACGATTCACTTAGATTGTCAGTATACTGATCCACTGAAATTTTCACACAAAGTTCAATTGATTCGAGATACAGATTAGTGTTTTAAGGACTTAAACGTATTTGCGTGTCCCACCTCAGAATATAATCCCGTATCAAAATTCCACAGATTCAGTCTTACAGGTGAGTATACCAATTTGATATCTGTACTCTGGGTTCGTGCGAGACCTTGAGAGCTCAGGTATGAACTTCCGTTCAGTCAAAGAGATGAAGGCTCTACTTTAGGTGTGTTCCCTTTAGGGAATGTTTTCTTCAACTGCAATTGATTCATATCTTTCAATATTTTTCAATTTTTGTGCAGAGGGTAAGCTTTTAAAGCGCGTAAAGTATTATACGAGGTCTAGGCCATTGCTTCCGCAAGATCAGAAGACCAGGTATAATACCCTAGATATCAAACAATATAAAGACCTAGTATCACAGAATCAGGCAATCTCTCAAACAAGATTTCGGGGGTTACCCATATATCCGAGAGATGTTCCCCACGAGATAAGTAAGTATTTGATATTTAGGTTTATATCTCGACAACAATCTACTAAGCGTACAAAAACCTACTGGCATATCATCAGTGAGACCGCTTATCGCATTTGACTTTCCATTTCTTTAGCGTACTGTGATTGTCTACTGATGTACTATCATTTCCTCTTTTTACACAAAACTCTTTTTGAATTTTATCATGTTTTTGGCTTTTTTCAAATTTTCAAATGTTTTTGGATTTTGTGGCAATTTCTTACTCCCCCTAAAATTCAAAACATTTAAAGAAAATTTGACAAACCGATGAAGATAGCTTTATCTCGCCATCCATTTTCTGCATCTCATGCTCTGTTTTCCAGAAAATATAATGTACCCCCATGATTTACAACACATTGACATTTTACAGTTTGAAAACCGTTTTTCAATCTTGTGAAATTAATCATGTTTATTCCGCCGTGAGGGTTTCGGCATATTCAAGTAACATATTTTTGAATTTTTTTGTTTTTTTAACAAAATTTAAAAACAAACATATTTTTGATTTTTCAAATTTTTGACAAAATAAAAACATATTTTTGGTTTTTAAATTTTTCAATTTTTAGGGGTTTATAATATGGTTTATTTATGTACAGAAATCAAACAAACTCCCTGTTTTAGTTGCAGGGTTCAGCAGCCTCCTCTCCTTGTGTCAGGCTGCTCCGACACTCCTCTAACTGACATTCCATTTTCTTCGGAAGCACCTGCACATTCAACTTAATTCAATCATTTGAACAATTTAGCCCAGGTTTGTTTGACCTTAGGCATTTCAAAACAAAATGCATCATTTAACTTCAAAAAATCTTTGTTATTTTGTACAAAGACTTTGTAAATTTTAACTTCAACTTTTTCATCATTTACCGAAGAGATTTTTCTCTTAACAAACCATGTTTGACCTTTTGGAGTCCCTCTTTTGTAAAAATGTGAATCTTTTTGAACATTTTGATTCTGAACAACAGTTGGTTTCCAAAACTGGTTTGGTTTTGTTGCATCAACCGTTGTTTTCCAAGTTTGTGTTGTTCTAAATCTGGGTATGTGAGAATTCCAGGTTTGTCTTGAATGGAACCTATTCGGGTTTGATTTCCAAGTTTGATTCGAAGCAAACTTGTTTGTGTTGTACCTCCAAGTTTGTTTTGAATCAAATCTGGTTGACCTTTGTTTCACATCCTCAGATTTCTGTTTCTCAACATCATCAGACTTCTTTTTCGTTTCAACATCAACAGGTTTCAGATTTGGACACTTGCGTGCAAGATTTCCAGTTTGATCACATTTGAAACATGTTCTCTTGGACACATCCTTGACTTGTTGTTGTTGCCTTTTCTTTTGAGCATAGAACTCTTCATTAGACTGACGCCTAAATTGGAGTTCTTTCTCTTCTTCGGAACTTGTTCCGTGAACAAAATTCATTTTTGTCTGATAATTTGGCATTTCGTTTCTTTTCCAATTCTGTTTCTTTTTATAACCCAACCCAGCCTTCATGTTTTTCTTTTTGTAACCAGGTTTGTTATAAAAAGTTTTGTGAGTCTTTCCAGCAAATTTTGGAATCTCAGATTTTTCAATTTCAATCAATTTGAAAACTTTTTCAATCTTTTCTGAAATCACATTCTGAATCGGGACTTCAAGATCTGAGAATAATTTGTCTGATCCAATCATGGTATACACCAATCCTTTTGAATCATCATTCGCCTTTTTCTCAGATTTTGAGTTTTTCAGATAACCTTCATGAAAACTACCTTCATTTTCATCCTGTGATTCAGTTTTACCTGTTTCAACCGACACTTCTTTCAAAACACTTTTAACGACCTTACCGACCACCTCTGAATCACTTGAATCATCAGATTTGGAATAGGTTTTGTCAATGTTATCTGGAAATTGATCGACCATGTTGAAAGCTTTTTTGACTTTCTCATCATCATAAAATGCAAACTTTTCCGGTGGTGGAACTTGATGAAACTCTGAGCCAATACCTTTCTTGTTTTTCTCAGAATTATCATCACTAGGTTTTATGTTGAAAATACGTTCAAGTACATATGATGAAGCGTGATAGCTATGTAACTTGTTGTTATCTTGTTCTAAATCAGCTATTTGACGCTTTAGCTTAGCAACATCCTCAATGTAAGAATTTACAACTTGTTCCTTTATTGAATACTGTCGCTTAAGCGTATCAGTTGTTTCAGAACAATATTTCAATCTGGATTGAACAAGTTTCATTTGACTCTTCACATCTTCATATGACTCTTTTGTAATGTGGTAAGCCAAATTTATTGAATCATACTCCTTTTTCATTTCCTGACATGCATTTTCTTTTCGAACATATTCTTCTGTCATTTTCGAAACCTTATCTTTCAAAATTTCGTTTTCTTTTTCTAAACTCTTGCACTTTTGAGTTAGTTTTTCATCATTTTCTTTTAAAACTTTTTCATTTTCTAACATTTCTTTGCATTTATTTTTCAAAACTTCTTCGATTTTATTAAATTCTAGATTTCTTGTTCTGAACTTTTCGTCTTTTTCAGTACAAGCACTGCACGTTTCCATGTTTTTCTTGCACTGTTCAACAGTTTCATTTAAGACTTCAGTATCGATTTTTACCTCAGTGATTGGTACTTCGACTTTTTCTTCTGTCTCTGTCTGATCAGCATCTTTCTTCTGTTTTTCTTCTCCAGTACCAGCATCACCACTATCATCAGCATCCAATCTCTCTATCTTCACTTCTTCTTCTTTCTTCTTCACTCACCTGCTGTTCTTTATTAACAGCTTCTTCATCAACTGCTTCGTCTTTCTTTTCTTTTCTTTCTCTTCCTCAGCTATCTTCACATCTTCCTCTTTAACAGCTTCAACTTTGACTTCCTCAGCAACCTTCTTCAAATCATCAATCAAATTCTCAACATTCTTCTTCATCCCTCTTTTTCAAACTCGCGGTCATCACATCACGAATTATCTTGTCCAGTCTTTTCAGATAAGTTTTATCTTTCGCAACATTTGAATAGTATTCTCCTGAAAGAGGAATTACTGCAAGAACATCATTGAAAACCACTTCTTTTCGATGAACGAGAGGATCACCATTTTTGTTGATATAGCAATCTCTTTTCTTGTCGTATCTCCCATAGTACTTTGCATCTTCGTATTCTTCGTACATTTTTTCAATCCTGCACCCTGCAAAGAATCTTTCTCTTTCAGTTTTCTCTTTCAGTATTTCTTCTTGTGTTTTCTCCATGACTTCAGCAACGAAAACATTATGTTTGTTCTTTGATGATATAGTTCTGCCATGAGCTGTGAATCGATCATCAACAATATCATCCTCTGGAAGAAACTCGCTCCAGTCAAACCCTTCATCATCATGGATTACTGCACATGCTCTTGACTTCTCTTTGGGATTATTTTCAATTAATTTCGGCTCTTCTTTGCTACGGTGGTAAATCGCCTTTCGGTAATAATCATCATTGAAAGGTCTCTCAGTTTCGTCAACTTCAGAATTTTTGCATTCTCTTTTGAAATGATCTTTTTGCTTACAATTGAAGCAGGTCACTTTGGATTTATCGAATCACAGCTTTGTTGACGGACCACCTATTGGCTGCTTCCCAGTAATCTCCATATACCTCTGAGCTCTTCGAATGCAACTTGCTAAACACCAGCGTATGTCAATGAGTTCCATTTCTGCTGGATCAATCTGGTCGTAGTCTTCCTTTGTTAGCTCTGAGTTTCCAATTTTTCCAGATACTAGACCTTCGTATGACTCTAACACAGATGCCAGAAAACTCATTTGTTGTTTTGCTGCATTGATGCTCATAGCCGGAGAATTCTTCAGTTTCAAAGCAATGTTGGTCGTAGTCTTCCTTTGTTAGCTCTGAGTTTCCAATTTTTCCAGATACTAGACCTTCGTATGACTCTAACACAGATGCCAGAAAACTCATTTGTTGTTTTGCTGCGTTGATGCTCATAGCCGGAGAATTCTTCAGTTTCAAAGCAATGTTGCAAAGAATTTCTTTTGATTCTTCAGGATTTGCTTTTGTAGAAGATGAATGATATCCTGGATTGTAGCTTGATGAACCTTTTTGTGGGTCTTTTGTCTTTTCAACACTGTATGCAGTATTTGGTGATTCACAACTTTCACCGAAGGTGTGCTACCTTTGTAATAAAGACCAACATTCTGCTGATGTGAAGAACTGCTCATCTTGCTCTGTTTCTGCAATTCAAGCTCATGAGTTTCAATCTTTTCAATCAATACATCGAGAGTGATTGTATCATATAACACATCGTTTTTCAAAATAAAAACAAACGTTTGCCACTGATCAGCTCGTGGTAATGCTTCAATTATTTTGTCAATCACTTCTTCTCTCGTTTTCACAATCACAAATCTGTCTAACTCAATTTTTAAATGGCAAAAACGTTCAATCATTTGCCTCACTGTCTCTCCTTTTAAACCATCAAACAAATCAAACTCCTTTTTAGTAAAGCAAATTTGTTCTTTTTAATTTGTTTGCCACCCTCAGCTTTAACCCTTAGCACTTCCCAAACCAATTTTGATGACCCATCATGATTTAACGATGAAAATATATAATCTCGAATAGACTGTTGAATCAATGCAATCATCTTCTGCTCATATGAGAATTTCCGTTTGTCTTCATCGGAAAGATCATTTAGATGTATCTCTTCATGCTTGTAATTGATCGGTCGACTGTATCCAAACTCTAAGCAGAACCAGCTCTCGTGAGCATATGCCTTGGTCCAGTTCAGGAATCTTTCTTTCCACCAAGTATAATCTTCTATATTCTCAAGTTTAGGTGGTTTCGAATATGTTCCATAGAAGTTATCATGTTTTATGTTATCATTTATTGTTTTTGTTATTGATTTCGGTGTGACGGTTGAAGTTTCCAACGATTCTGATGTGAAAGCTTTGTAGAACGTATTGCAAAACTCTTCAGCCATGATTTATCTCCTCGAATCACCTAAAACAAACAAACACGATCAGTTCAAACTCTATCAAACAACTGGATCGGACAGGTATCCGATCGAGTGAGAGTGTGCTTTGGATCGGGTGGTGATCCGATTGGGTGATAGTGTGCCTTGGATCGGGTGGCTGTCCGATCGGGTGAGTATCCAATACTTGACCTGACACACAAGCAAATAAAGTGATTTGGATCGGATGGGAATTCGTTCGGATTGCCACTCGACAATTAAACCTTACAACTTGAATGAACAATGTCCCTTGAATCGGATGGTGAACCAATCGGGTAGGTCAACAAAGACAAACTTTTAATGAAATGCAACGGATCGGGTGGTGATCCGATCGGGTCATAATCCGAGGCTTGACATTATGAGTTTAACAAATCAATATTCAACGGATCGGATGGTCATCCGATCGGATTGCCATCCGATCGGTGAACATCATCAAGAACAACAACGAACATTATCAACTTAATCGGACAGAAAAATCTTAATATCTTTCAAATTTCATGGAGTTTTGATCTGAAATTTTGTAGGCTTATAGATCAATGATTTTCGCACATAATATCCAAAAATCAGCTAATTTTAACCGTAAAAGCCATGTTAATTTTGAGATTTTCGGACAAAAAGTGTAGAAAATGATAAAATGAAGAAATTCAACAAATCTGGATGAAATTTTGATCTGAAACTGATGAGATCTTGAACGAATATGTGTGATTGATCTGTGCAATCGAGCTCCTACTCTGATTCCACTTGTAGGACCTGTTTTGACTCTTTAACGATTGCGAACCGACTCGTGTAACGTGCGGAATCCGTACACGAACGTGACCGAACACACAAGACGTAATATAATCGGTGATTCGATTGAATGATATGAAAACGTACAGCACCTGAATCACGTACACAGTACTTTCTCTCTCTAGCCTCTAGCTCTCCAAGTCTCCAAAATGGCAAAAGTCCCTAAAGCTAACCCTAAGGGTTCTATTTATAGGCAAAGGATATAAGGAGGTTCTCATTATTTACAATAATGCCACCTTGCCCTTTATTCTAAATATAACACTAAAAGATTTGTTTTCTTCAGTTTCTGCTACGAATCGGATTGACGAAGGTGATCGACATAAATGCACTAACAAGAGAGTTACAAAAAGTTACTGAAAACTAAGTGAAAAGAAACTTATACAATTAGTAGTATACAACTCTTAATAATTTGAATTTTGAATTAATCCTCAATTACGTACCTTGAGCCAGTTGCGGCGGTGGTGTAATATGCCCTCACAAAATGGACAACCTTGAGAGAAGGCCAATCTTGGATGTCAGAGATTGGTGATAGGTTTTCGGTAGTGGTCTTTTAAGCACACCAGCAAGTTGATCGTCTCTTGAAATGTTTGTAACACGTATAGCACGATAGGAAAAATGAAAATCAAGCGCAAAGTTCTTCATGCGTGAGTGAAATACGAGATTGGTTTAGTAGTGTGTGGCACTTAAGTTGTCACAATACATGGCAGGGGTAAGGGGTTAGGTTGACTGGTAACCAAGTTCATGTAGTAAAGAGATTAATCATCACACTTCAGTTGTAGTAGATGCTACACCTCAAAATCCAGCCTCAGTAAAGGAGCGGGCTAAAGTGGGTCGCCTTTTGGAGCTCCTAAGATATTGGATTGGATCCAAGATAAATAATGTAACCGGTTGTACACTACGGTATGTAAGCTTATCACCCGACCAATCAACGTCTGTAAATGCGTGGAGTTGTAGTGGTGAGTCATGATGTAGTAAACGCCCATGGTGCATTGTGCCATGCAAGTAACGAAGCAATCCTTTCAAATCAGGCCAATGAAGATTAATTAAAGAGTGCATGAATTTGGAAAACTTATAGACTGTAAAAGCTATTCCAGGGTGGGTCAATAAAGGGTATTCTGGAGCCCAACGAAGGCTCGATATTCAGTGGGAGAAGAAAGTGCTTTTGCATCTATTAGTAAGAGGATTTGAGGTAGACATAGGAGTGGCTACAAGTTTATATTCACTCATATTGGCTTGATTAAGAGATCAAGAATGCATTTTCTTTTAGAGAGGAATATACCGGTGGAGTGGGTATTTGCTTCAACACCAAGGAAGTAAGACAAGTTGCCAAGATCTTTGAGAGAAAAATGAGTTGCGGGAGAATGAATAAAATTGTTTACAAGATAAGGATTAGGATCGATGTTACTTATATTATCGACGTAGACAACAATGAATATAGGGGAAAGTTATGCTTATTAACAAATAGGGAAGGATACGAGACAGTGGGTTTGAAGTGATTTAAAATGAGGTTTTTCTTTAGTTCATCGTACAAAGCTCGGGATGCTTGATGAAGACCATAAATGGCCTTGTTAAGCTTGCACACTTGAGTGGAAAGTGAAGGGTTTATAAACCTGAGGGTTGTGACATGTAAACGAATTCAGTTAGAGTGCCTTGAAGAAATGAATTGTTTATGTCATGTAAACGAATTCAGTTAGAGTGCCTTGAAGAAATGAAATGTTTTCTTATTTGAGCACCTCTTGTAACTCTTGTCACATGAGGAAGGTGTTGCGTGTAAACATGTCCTTCACAACAAAAAAAAGTAGAGTTAAATTCAAATAAAACGTTATTCTCATAACATTTTTTTGTACAGAAAGAAGGTTTCGTTTAAGTTGTGAAACATGAAGTATATTAGTGATTGTAAAGGTTTTGGTTGGGAAATGAATTTTGGTTGAGCCAATGTGTAAAATAGGTAAACCCTCACCATTGCCAATATGAAGTAAATCCTCACTGTAATATGATTCTGATTGATCAAGGATGTTGAAACCCGGTGTAGTGTGATTGTTAGAACCAATGTCGGGAAACCATGTGCTTGATGCTTGTGAGCGAAAATCAGCAAAGTTTGTATTTTGATAAGGTGCTAGGATCACTGTTAGGACACTAAGATGGAATATGCCCAATTCCACACCTGTTACAAGTACCATAAATTGTATTTTGATTAGATGCCCAATTAAATTGACCTCTATTATTGTCGTTGTTGTTGAAAGAGAGAGAATTGCCTTGACCACCACGACATGATTTGAGTAACCATGACCACGGCCACGAGATACATATAAAGGCTTAAGGCTGTTGTGATGGTTGCAGCTGAACTTGAAGACCAAGCTGAGACATAATCTATTGAAGTGCTTGAAGGGTGTCAGCAGGTATTTGAGGGGCTGCGGTGGCAGTGGATGGCCGATTTGTGGTAGTGGTGAATGCTTAAGTAGGAGATTTCTTGATCATATAATCATGGTCAGAAAGAAGAGCATGAACATCAGAAAAGCCCGTCGGGAACTCATGGCCCACGATGTTAGGCTTTAAACCATTGTACTCATCGCGAAGACCAGGCACAACAAACATAACCAGGTCTTTTACTTTAACCGGTTCACCTATATTGGCCAAGGCATTAGCATATTCTCGTGCTCTTGTGAGTTAGGCAGAAGAGGATTCATTAGAGAGAGTTTGAGTAATTGTGATTTCAGGGTATATTTTATTAGAGATCGTATGAGGAGCAAAATCGTGTTCCAAGGCCAGCCATAACTCCCGAGATGTGGTGCCTTGAACATGCTAGAATGCTCCTTCAGAAATTATGGATATAAGTAACATGCGTACGTGGGCATCGTGAGAAATCCAAGTCGCATGATTGGGATTTGGTTGGGTTAGGTTGGGTTGGGTTGTAGGAGGCAGTTCTTTGTTAGCATTCGGAATTGTAATGGTGGAATCAGGGCATGGGATGGACCCATCAATGTAATCAAAAAGCTTGTTTGTGACAAGAAAAGGTTGTATCATAGTTTTCCAGTAACCAAAGGTAGTGGAGGAGCGTGTAAAGCCAAACTTGTGAGAGTCATGGTTGGCTTTATAGGCTGTGGTGAATGGGGCAAGTAAGGCCATTGTTAGGCTGGAGGGTGTGGTATAAGCCCCCAGGGGCTTTATCCACGCCACATCAGTGCCATGTCACATAGGGAGTTTTAAAACCCCTCCTTTAACTTGCATGCAATGTTTTAAAGCCGCCTATTAAACAAAATAAAAAAAATAAAGAAAAGAGATTTGATTGGTTGAAAAGAATGGGCCCCACCTTTAAAGCCATTTCCTGGCGTTAGCGTGCTGGCGGAGGGTGGATAGTGCCCCCTCCATGGTGGTAGGGGGTGGCTGATGGAGCCCCGGGGCGCTATATTGTTGTTGTTGTTTTGTCGGTTGTGGTTGTTGGAACAATGCTGAATCGTGAATAGTTTTGTCATGAACAATGGCTGTTGCAGGCTGTTTGTTGTTTGCTAGGAAAAAAAAAGACATGGTGGCTGTAGGAAGTTGGTGGCAGAATTAGGGTTATAGAGACTTCGCTCTAGTACCAAGTACATCGGGAAATTGTATTCGTAAGGCTACAGGGTGTGGTATAAAGCCCCCACCTCAGCACCACCTCACCGCCACCTCACACATGGGGCTTTAAAGCCCATTCCTTTAACTTGCATGCAATGGTTTAAAGCCCCCATCATCATTACCTAATTATTATTTTATTTAAATTTTAACATTATTTAATTTCGATATATTAATTTAGAACTCATAATTTAAATAAAAAATTAAATGCCATAATTTAAATAAAAAAATACAATGTCGTAATTTAAATAAAAAAATACAATGTCACTAAAAAAAATCACTCGTGGTCTTCGTCGTCTCCTCCTTGTTCACGATAAAACCATAGGTGCTCGATCAGATCAGCTCGAAGGTTATGGTATGTGTCTCTGTCACGTATCCTCGCTCGGATAACTTCTTTTTCAGCGTATATGAGTAATGGGTTCGTCGATTGGTTGCTTTCATCATTACTTGCTCCACAAAACGCTCTGCCCGAGTCCTCCAATATCATGTTATGCAAGATGATGCACATATACATAGCGTTTCTCATTTTAATTTTTTCAAGTATCCTCGACGGCTGGGCAATGATAGACCATCTCTTTTCTAACACACCAAAAGCCCGCTCGATATATTTTCTTTCCGACTCTTGTTTCTTCTTGTAAGACATTCTTTTCTCGTCATCTGGACACAAAAATTTTCAAGAAAATCACGACAACTTCTGGCCGACATCCTTAAATATTCATCCCACGCATCACTCGCTGTGCCGTACGCTAGTTGCCTAATTGCGACAGTACGTTTTTGTATTCCGGAGAAACCAATTTTGCGACTAGCACTTTCTCTTTGTGTGAAAAAGGGTAATTCGGCCGCAAGATCATTAGAAATTCTTAGGAACAGTCAACGGCTCATACGAAACCGACACCTAAACTGTTCATCATCGTACAACGGATTTTCACAAAAATAATCATGCGTTAAACGTTCATGAGCACCTAACCAATCTCGTTCAAGAGGAGGTTATCTGGTACGTGATGTAGACGATTGGGCTTCTTCTCAGAAATAATTAATCGTCTCCTGCGTCAGTGCGATAAACATATCGTCGAGAACACCGTCAGATGAAGAGCTCGACGAATTGGATGACATTCTTAAAAATGATTGGGGAGAATTTTGTGATTGTACATAATTTTGTGATTGTAGAGAATTTTGAGATTGTTGTGTGTTTTAGTTTGTGATTGGTGTGTATTTAAGTTTGTTATTGGTGTGTGTATATATATTAGATTTAATTTTTTTTAAACAAATGACCGTTGCCAACGGTCTTGGTCTTGCTGGCTGTTCTCCTCGAAATTGCCAATTTTCGTCCGTTAGCGTGCTGGCGACAAGGGGATAGCGCCCCTTGTTAACGATGGTGGGGGTGGTCGATGGCGCCTAGGAGCGCCAAAATCCAATACGTGGCGGGGTGGCGCTAAGCCACACCCTGTTGTCTAATAAATAGGAACTGTAATTACACACTAGTCCCTCTAATATATATATATATATATATATAGGAGAGGGTTCATTAGGGAACACTGAAAAAATGGGGAACAGAGAAACACTCTTAAAAATTTAACTTAACATGTTAAAGATCATTTTTTTTCTAAATTTTTTTCGGCGCTTTTACTTATAAATACATATAGAAACATTTTTAATAAAAAAAATAATAAATAAAAATCATGTTTAAAAAACAGTTAATTTTTTTTTATAAAATTAACTTAACATGTTAAAAATTATTTTTTTTTTATTTTTTTTTTCAGCGCTTTTCCTTATAAAAATGGGTAGAAACTTTTCCAATAAAAAAACAATTTTGTAAAAAAAAATATAAGCCTTTTATTAACTGTTTGTTTTATATATTTAGTTTTTGAGTTTTTTATTAAAATTGCTTCTACAAGTATTTATAAGGAAAAACGCTGAAAAAAAATTAATGAAAATAGATTTTTAACATGTTAAGTTAAATTTTTCAGAGTGTTCCGCGGTTCTCCACTTTTTTAGTGTTTCCCAATGAACCTCACACACACACACACTATATATATATATGTATGTATGTATGTATGTATGTATGTATGTATGTATGTATGTATGTATGTATGTATGTATGTATCAAATAGTTGTCTAATAATCTTCAACTTTTATATCAAAGAAAAAACTAGTGAATGAAGTTATCATCAAGTGTTTCTATATGACCTGATTGTTGGCCCAAAACTTAACTGTACAAACACGAAATGAAGATAAACTTAACAGTATGAGGACTAATCTTGGTGAAGAACGCCATACAATATACTGATATATATACACACACAAATATGGCGGGTGATTGATTTCAAACCGTTGTGACGGTTTGGCGCCATTACACAACCATTTATAACGGTATTGTGTAACTGCATCCTTAATGGAGTAGAAGGCCACCCGTCATACCATATCTAGTCCTAATAATCATTCGAATACATAGATTAATTTACAACAATAATAATAACATAAGTTTAGTTTATCTTCTAATACCATCTCCTAAACTAAACTCCTTTCCTCATCTTCCATTGAATCAAAAGCATCTCCACCCACATCCCACATCTTTACATCATCATTCGGTTTCCTTGACAAAATTCGGAGATTATTATGGATGTAAACCAAGTCTTCAGCACGACTTGTAGTCAACTTATTCCTCCTAAGCGAATGAATAAATGCATAAGTACTCCAATTACGCTCAGCACAGGAAGAAGAACTAGGTTGTCCAAGTAATTTAAAAGCCAAAGTCTGGAGAAAAGGAGTTTGAGCACCAAAGTTAACCCACCAATTCTTGGGTTCCATAGTAGCCATCTGTTCAATGCTTGTTAAATCCGCAAAAGGACCACTCTTCATTGAAAACATTGCATACTCATCAAGTACTCTCGTATGCTCATCACCAATAGGAAACAACCTTCGAAAACATGTCTGCCTTTCTTGTGAAACTTCTCCATCCCTATGTGGAGCAACTCTTTCAGAATCCTCACGTAACCATGCATCACTATAATATCTACAACAATCAAAAGTCAAAACATAAGTACATAATAGAAATCAAGCATATAGTTTAAAAGCATATACCTTGGATTTAAAGAGTGAGCTAAACAATGTAGGCGAGTGTTATTCTTCGTCCATCGAGCTTGTAAAATATCACGTACAACATCATAAAAGACACTTAATTCATGTGCTTGACGTTTTTCTTTCTTGTAGATCTCGATCTTCACTTTCTTAATCATCGAATCCCACATCTCATACACCAAGTGTAAACATGGCTTGTCGGTGTCACAAACTCTAATCATCACATATATAGGTCCAGTAAAACTAAGAATATATGATACTTTTTCCCACCATTCATCATCCACAATCTTTTCTTTAACTTCATTTGCTTTCACAGTGTCATCTTCTCTATAAGAAGACCATTCCTCGCTTATGACCATATCTTGAAGACCCCTTTTGATAAGTTTCAATCTCTTAAGCATCACAATGACGGAGGAAAATTGAGTATCGGCAACCAAAAGCAGTCTAATAGGAGTAAACTTGGTGAAAATCGAGAGTCTCATGTTATGGTTCATGATGAAATTTTTTATTACAAGAGTATCTGCATGAACTTCTTTTATCCATTTGCACTCTTCATACGGTGTTTCATTTGTTTCCACATACCTTGGTGAACAAATGTTCTTCAAAGCAAGATTAAGCGTATGAACAACGCATGGTGTCCAATAGATCTAAGGATACTGACTCTCTATAATCTCTCCAGCCGCCTTACAATTTGGTGCATTGTCAATAATAATTTGCACCACATTTTGATGACCAACTTCATTTATCACTTGTTTCATCAAATCAGCAATAAAAAATTTATCTTTTACTTCTCCAAAACAATTCACCGCCTTTAGAAACATAGGACCACTACCTGAGGTAGCCATGAAATTGATTAGAGGTTTTCTTGTAGGATCACTCCAACCATCACTCACAATAGTGACCCCTTTTTCTTTCCATGAATACCTAACTGGTTCTAATAGCTTGTGAACATTTTGTTTTTCTTTTTGTAGTAATGTTGTTCTCAGCTTATTATAACCAGGAGGTACATAACCATCAATTTTGTTGGCAGCAGCAAACTGAAAAGCCCTATGATAGTGTGGATTTCTAGCAAGATTAAAAGGTAAACCTCCGGTATAGAACATTCTTGCTATTTCTTGATCCAGTTGGTCTCTGATTTCAACACCAAAAGCTCGTTCAAGTTGTAATGAAAGACCTTTTCTTTTCTTAAAGCCAACTCCAGCTTCACATGGCAACCCGACTTCTTTCGGTTTTGACTCGGCTTTATTCTCTTCATACGCTTCTTCCAACTGTTTCATCTCAAGTTTATCACTCGCCATTTATTTCTTACAAATACTAATCCCAGTACCTTTATATATTAAAATTGAATATTAAAATAGAATATTAAAATTCATCATGAGATTGATTATATGAACATATGCAATCAACTGTGAACATTAAAATAGAATATCAAAAAGTATCTGTGAACATATAAAATCAACTGTCAAAAATTCAACTAATGATGGTTCCTTAATAATAAATCAACTGTCAAATCTTATCAACATCAAAATTAACATCAAATACTTTATTCAAATATTCTATTAAGTTACTATAGAATGAGAGGAATGGGATCAAATACAAACACTTATGTTAGTAAGAACAGTAAGAACCAACACATAATTGACAACTATCCCTCAATAAAAAAATTAGTTTAGGGGTAATTTAGACCTTTTCACCATATTTATTTATAACTAATTAAAAATAATTATTAAAACATCTAAATCCATACAAGTTTAATTCAAATCAAAGTTTGAATTTTTTAACATATCAATGATCTGGTAACCCTCCATAATCGAACCAACCTGTAGGAACCACCAAAAAAAATATAATCAGCACAACACTATATAATTAGCATAACATCCTTAATCGTTCTCCATTATCAACACATCGTCCTCAATCGTTCTCCATTATCAACATAAACGACATTAGCACAACATCCTCAATCGTTCTCCATTATCAGCACATCACATCTGATTATATCTACTTTTGGTGTTTGTTTGTATTATATTGTAATTAGCACATAATCAGCACAATTATAAAACAACTTTTGGTAACTTTTTTAAAAGTTACTTTTATAAATAAAAAAGGGTATAGCAATATGGTACTCATATTAAAGATAAAAAAAGTACTTGATTTTATGGTATATTTTTTTAAAAAAATAATGAAGTATATAAAAGTTATTTTAGTTTAAAAAACCTTGGTGGAATTTGTATTTAATTGAAAATGGTCAAATGACTAGCAATTTTACGAAATTACCCCTAACTTGTTAGTACTAATTTTTAATTATAAGGGTTTTATTTATAATCAACCCTAACCCTTGATTTAAACTATCAATGGTTCAGATCTGTTCTTACGGTTCTTACAGTTAGCACTGTTTGTACAGGATCTCAACCCTAGAATGAGATAAGATAACAAATGTCAAATGCTCTGTTCTCTACTTCTCACGCAATTACAGAGTATCAAAATTAACGAACAAGAAAGTGATTATCAAAACATCCAAATGCTCTGTTCTCTCAAATACAGAATATCAAAATCAAATACCTTTTATACCGAGCAAATGTGCTCTAACTCAAGAATATGATCCTTGTCTCGTATCACCGCAAAGGTTGCACTGAAATTTCCATGTTCCTCCGACGAAACCTTGTTTTTCGATTTTAGTGAAATACCTCCACAGCGGAGGTTCTTCTACAGTAGATGATGATCCATGACCGTGTGCGTCTTGAGATGCCATAATCGATGATGAATACTTGAATAGAGTTATAGAGATGATTCGTATTTTGGAATAATTCGATGAATGTTCAATGAATGATAATAGTGTACGTGAATGTTGGAAGAATTGATGAATGATAATTGATAATTCTGTACGTGAATGATTATATAATATAAAAAGGGCGACCATTCATATATTTGGAAGTTAAAAGGGTTAAAAACCCTAAATAATTTAGGAAACGTCCCTGATACCTTGTTTAGGAAGTACCCAATACCGGGTACGTTTATGCGGAAGTCCCCAGAATCTGGGTACGGTTGGGAAACGTCCCCGAGGCGTCCCCGAGCCATTTCCGTCCCCGAGCCGTCCCCGGGACGGGTACCCGACGTAGAATGGAGTCCCCGTGCTTCATAGGTAAGGATCTATTAGCTTCATCAAGTGCTTTAACCGCCTGAGAGAGATCATAGCTTCACCTCTTGAGAAATCTGCTTCTTCCTGTATCAGTCCTTCGTTGTCTTCGCCTGAGTTAACGAGCATTCCTGCTGTTGTTGGCTGTGCGTTGCAGGTTGTGATGAAGTGCTTGCTTCTACCCCTCCATTGTTTTCTTTCTTTTATGAACTCCTTGTTGCAACTATGATATGATAGTTCCATTTGAGGACATCCTGGTATTGTGCATATATGATTCGAACTATATCCCATCTTCATAATCTAACCCAAGATTTTTTGCCACTACGACCCACTGAAATACCTCCTATGTCCTCCTTCTTTCTTAACTGTTATATACAAAAATCATATAACTCTACCCTTTTCCCTTTCTCATACATTGGTGGTATTGGTCTATCCGAATTCATAAATAAAAGTGTAAGAACTAATCTATTATTTGAAGAAACCTTTTTTTTTTTTATCTATAAACGCCTACGGGTCATTTAATTCCTCTATGAGATCTAAGAGAGTTATGTAATCTTTAAGCGTATGAATTCTTAATTGTTGAACACCAGATTCATCCAGGCAGCCTTATCATTATTCAAACTTATTTCTAGATCTTCAAAATAGATTTCTAATAACTTTGTTTAAACTCATCATGTTCCCTACTATCACCCAATGTTTCAAGTTACTGTTCTTCATTCATTTCATAATTAATCAATCGACTTGAATCAAACAGTAAGGGTTCTTGCTTAAACATGTGGGTTATAGTCCATTATCTCCTTCTAATTTAGTAATTTCACTACAAAACCATGTTGTCTTAATTGATTAAGACTCAACACGTGTCTATCTATGTCCGGGGTGTAGTAAACACTAGGGATTAAATAGTTTTCTTGCAAGTGTAATCTAATTACCCCAATCCCTCTAATGAACAAAATGTTTCCTAATTTGGGTTTCAACACCAAAAGATTTCTTAATCCTATGAAAGTGACTAAGAATACCAGCGAAATGATTTTGAAACTTACTGTTAACATACCATATATCATTCCAACATCCTAATTCGGTTCCGCTAATGATGTATTATTTCACATAATTGTCGCTTTCTCGCATTCCTCATGTTCCGGTGTTGATGGCTTGTCGAATGAGTAAGACCGTTTCATCCCTCTCTGTCACTTCGCATCGTTGTATTTTGTGCCCTGGTTCGCCACAGTAATAAAAAATTCTTCGATCTTGTGTCTTGTGTTTGAATTCTCTGTTTTCCGACATTTTATGTTGTGGTGTTGTTTCTGAAGATTTTCGCGTGTGATATGTTTGATTGATCAAAAACCTTGCTCTGATACCAGATTGTTGGCCCAGAATTCAATTGTTCAAACACATATGAAGATAAATGATAGTGGATTAATCGCAGAGTATGTGGATCAATTTTGGTGAAGAACATCATACAATATAATGTCATACACACACACACACAAATATGGCGGGTAACTGTCTTCCAACCGTTGTGACGGTTTGGCACCATTAACAAACTATATTGTGTAACTGCATCCTTAATCGGATAGAAGGCCACCCGTCATACCATATCTAGTCACTACTAGAAAACTGTTATTATTCCTACCAAAATTTCCTACATATTTCCTACGAACGAAAATACCGACACTTTTCCCACGAATTTCTGACGAACAAGAAAGGGTCTTAGTTTTGTGACAAAAAAAGTGACGAAAAAGACACAAATTGTTATGCGTAGGAAAAGTGTCGGAAATTTTCGACGGAATTCCGACAGAATTCGTTTTCATTTTAATCATTAGTAGGAAATGCGTAGGAATCCAATTTATCCTAAAAAAATATTCATAATAACTAAAATTAATGATATTAAAATATAAAGTTTTATTATTTTTAAAAATATATGTTATGTTTAAATTAATTTATTTCTATCCGTAGGAAGTGTGTCGGAAATTCTGACAAATTACTCACGGAATGGATAAAAAAAATTGTAATACATTTTATATATTATTTTCAAAACAAATTTATTAATATCCGTAGGAAATTTGTCAGAAATACCGACACATTTCCTACGGAATATAAAGATTAAGTTACAACAACAACAACAATAATAATAATAATAATAATAATAATAACAACATAAGTTTAGCTCATCTTTTAATACTGATACCCAACAATGATCCTTCCCCAGTCAACATCTGTGAAGCCCTTTTCATTTATTTTTCCATGTGTTCACTCAGACTGCATGTTATAATACTATTTTGAAGCTACCCTTTGTGCAAATCTCCAAAAACTCCCAACTATATTTTTCAATAATGGCTGCTACAATCACTCATCATCCATGGACATACAATGTGTTTGTAAGTTTTAGAGGCAAAGACATCCGTAAAAGCTTCATAGATCATCTATTCAAAGATTTCAAGCAAAAAGGGATTCATGCTTTTCGAGATGATTATGAGTTGCCTAGAGGAGAAGAGATATCTTCCCAACTCTACAAAGCCATTGAAGAATCAAGGTTTTTGATAGTTATTTTCTCTAAAAATTATGCTTCTTCATCATGGTGTTTGAGGGAACTAGTAAAAATTCTTGATTGCAAGCAAAATGGAAAGGCTAAACATGAGGTTCACATAATCTTTTATGATGTTAAGCCTGATGTGGTGAGAAAACAAACTGGGAGTTATGCAGAAGCCTTTGCAAAACATGAAATATTTAACACGACACAGGTGGCTAAATGGAAGGAAGCTTTATCATCGGCAGCTAACTTATCTGGATGGGATCTCCAGGACATGGCAAATGGGTAGGTTTTTTGTTTTCGTTCAAACTAATTGAGATGAATCATAATTTATATTTCCTACTGTAGGTGTTTATTTTTTTCTGTTGTTTTTGGTAAATAGGTACGAGGCCAAGTTCATTGATAGCATCACTAAAGAAATCCTTGTAAAGTTGTGTAATGGCCCTTTACATGTTGGTGAAAACCTGGTAGGGGTAGAAGCCCGTGTAAAGAGACTAAACTTGATTCGCCTCATTGGGGATGTTAAGGTTAATATGATTGGAATATGTGGTATTGGTGGAATAGGAAAGACAACCTTTGCCAAAGCTATCTATAACATGTTGTATATTCACTTTGAGGCATGTAGCTTTTGTGAAAATGTCCAAGGAACCGCAAAGCGGCATGGCCTAGCTCATGTGCTAACACAACTTATTGATGACATCATGAAAACACGAGTGAGACTGGTATCAAATGTTAGTCAAGGTATTACCATATTAAAGCAAGCAATTGCAGCAAAACGGATCCTGCTTGTTCTCGATGATGTTGATCATTCAGACCAAATAGAAGCACTAGCAGGTTCACAAGATTGGTTTTTCCCAGGAAGTATGATTATTTTCACCAGTAAAGATAAACAGTTGTTAACCTCTCATGTAGGGGATCAAATATATGACATGGTATTTTTGAATGAAAACGAAGCTTTTGAGCTTTTCAATTTGCATGCCTTTGGTGAAATAAATCCAACTGAGGACTTTAAAGAGCTTGCTAATGAAGTTGTGCAATATGTGCAAGGCCACCCTCTGGCCCTCAAAGTTTTAGGTCGTTTTTTGTACAAAAAAACCGTGCCTGAGTGGAAAAGCGAGTTACAAAGGCTCAAGGTATATCCTAATCCAGAGATACAGCAAATGCTCCGATTGAGTTTTGATGGACTGAGCTCCGACCAGCAAAGAATCTTCCTTGATATTGCATGTTCATTCATTGGCGTAAATAAAGACTTGGCTGCAAGTGTGTTAGACAGCTGTAATTGTTTTGCAGATGCAGATATCAGAGTTCTAGTTGATAAGTCACTGATCACAATTTCCAGCACTAGTAGGTCACTGCAAATGCATGACTTGATTCAATCAATGGCAAGAGAAATTGTACGCAAAGAATCTGATAGGCCTGGGGACCGTAGTAGATTATGGATTTCAACAGATGTTTATGATGTATTGAATAATAACAAGGTATAATCAATCACCTATGATACTTATTTTCTTGTAAGTTACCTGATCCTAATAGTTACACTGTGCTGATGTTATTTATTGTATTCAGGTAACTCAATCAATTGAAGTTCTAGTCCTTTTACTGGAGAAATCTTGTAAAAAAGTTCACATAGACTGTAAATCTTTTGCACGTATGAATAAATTGCGTATCCTCAAAATTTGTGATTTGGAATTAGAAAACTCAGGGAAGATGTCTGAGTTGAAGTTACCACATGACTCTAAAGTGAACTTCTATGGGAGTGTACAATTTCTATCCAATACATTAAGGTTGCTTTATTGGCATGGATATCCTATGAAGATTCTGCCACCAAATTTTTATCCAGAAAACATTGTTGCCATTGACTTCTCTTACAGCAACATCCAGAATCTTTGGAGAACACCTAAGGTAATTACTTGTTTAGAAATTTCTTCCCAACTTATGTTGATTTTCACCGATTGTTACAGCGGATGTTTGGGGCATTTTGTGACTGTGATCAAATGTTTCAGAGTACATGATCGGTGAATGTTGTGTAGTAATGGATAGTAAAACCAGGGTAGGGTATGCAAAATGAGGATGATGATATTGATAATTGGACAATCAAAATTACTAGAATTATAACTGTCTGGGTACCGGCAAATGTTGCCGGTGAATACATATATATACCTACTACTATAACGGTTAGGTTTTTTGGGTTTTTTTTTTTTTTTTTTTTGGGGGGGGGGGGGGGGGGGGGTTAGGTTTTTTTGTTAGGTATAGTTTTTTGATCAAAATTACTCTACAAGAACATTTTACAAAATTACTCTACGGTAACAAATTTTAGAGTAACTTTGATAATTACCCTACAAGCAGATAATTACAAAAATGCCACCGTGTGCTTTTTGCTTTTTCATGCTATTCGTACGTTTAGTATGTTAACTTTATTTGTACAGGAATTTTCCCCTATAGTACTAATAACTTAAGAGCATTCACATCCAATCCATCAAATTATACATACATTCCACTAAAAAACAACTTCTATATCAATATATTTCCACTAAAAACAAATACTTTTTCTCTCTCCTTTCAATTAAATAATATTATCATTACATTTTTCTCTCACTTCCACTCACAACCACTTTCAAAATATATTAAAAAATTATAACGGGTGAACAGTGTCCCTCCAAATATACAGATGAACAGTAACATTTTCTCTCTCTTCTACTCACAACCACTTTTTATACCCTTTATAATATAAAAACCCCTCCTCACATAATTTGATGGTTAGGATGTGAATGCTCTAAGATCAAAAGACCTAATATAACTTTCTTTACATTCTTTGATGTTAGTGTTTTAGACGGTTAAAGCTGATGAAGTTAAAGCACTGTTATAATCTAACAAGTACCCCCAACTTTACGGAGATGACGAATCTTGAAGAGCTCATTCTTGAAGGTTGTGTGAATCTGGTTAAAGTTGACCCATCTATTGGAATGCTCAAGAGGCTTGTTGTCTTGAATATGAGAGATTGCATTCGCCTTAGTAGTTTCCCTTCCAAAGTAGAAATGGATTCTCTTCAAATTCTGGATCTCTTAAGATGCTTAAAAGGGGACAAATTGCTTAAGGTCTTCAGCACCACCAATACATTGTTGGAGCTTTATGTTGATCAAATGGCTATTACAACCTTTCCTTATATATTTTGCACTCTAACAAACCTTCAGGTACTTTCACTTGGCGGACATCAGGTCGTCAAGTCTAGATGGTGGACATCAGTATTCTGGCCTGAATATATGAAAAGAAATTTGAAGCAACCTCAAAGACGGGCATTGCCTTATTTGGAGAGTTTATGTTTCTTAAGGCGTTTAAATGTGAGTGACTGCAATATATCTGAAGTGAGCCCTGACATTGGAGGGTTATCATGTCTGGAAGCTCTAAATCTGAGCAGGAACAGTTTTACTTGCTTGCCTGCAAGTTTGAGTCATCTTTCTCGACTTCAATTTCTTATACTGGATGATTGCAACAAGCTAGAATGGTTGCCAGAACTTCCACACAGCATCATTTCTTTCCATGCATCATGTTGCCAATCCTTGCAAAAACTAGGCAATTTAATGGTCACACAAAGTAGCTTGCGTCGGAATATTTTTCTTATGGGTTGTCCAAAATTGGTTAAGGATCTTAAACCCTTGATGTCAATGTTACCCCATCAGGTTCCATTCCCACTCCATTTGTCTATAACTCTCCATGGATGTAGATACCAAAATAATAGAAATAAAAAAATAAATTATGTTAACTTTGTAGCATTTGTCAGCTGGAATTAAAAAAAAAAAGAAACATTTTCTATATGCAGGGTTTGGATTACTTCTCTCAGCAGCTGGATGCATTGTTTTACCAAAAGAGAATTCCACAATGGTTTACAAAAGCAAGTGTTGTCAAATGTATTAAGGTTGAATTACCTCAACGCTGGTGCTATGATAAGTTTATAGGATATGCAACTTATGTTGTTTTCATGCCCCAGAAATCTTGCAGTAACAAAGCTAAACCAGGATTCTCAGTGAGCAACTTTGATAAAGCTTGTTTGGACAATGTCCACATGCGCCCATTTCATCTTATTAGTGAAACTATGTTATCGAACATCGGATCATATGTGACATGGTTTCATTACTCGACAAGTAAACCAAATTGGATGGAAGCAAAGAATTTTGTAACTTTCTCGTTTAGAGGTTTTGACAACATTGCGGTGGAGTGTGGTGTAAGACTTATTTGTGAAGAAGAAATACAAGAAAAAACAGAAACAAATATTACGACAGGCTTCCTAACTCCAACACAAGATGGTAGTGTGTTCCACCTAAGTCAAGAATGGAGTTCTGCAAGAGTTGATGAAGAGTCTCCACATTGCACTAGACATGTTGTTTGGTCTTCAAATTAGAAAATTCTGGTCGTTTGTGCGTCTAATTCCATATCTTGTTATTTGTACTATATATAAGGCCAAAAAAGTTTTTGCACTCAGAAACACTTAGTGGTTGTGGATAACAGTCAAGTGGTGCATTATCACATTCAACACATTCCCGAATGTAGTGATAATGGGATTTTATGTGTTTGCTCCTACCATGAAAAACCAGGTTCTTCCCAAGTGCTACCATCAAGGTATTATTAGCCTATAATGTGATAATCATCGAAGACTTAGTGGGCTTGTTTTATTTATGTTTATTATGTTATTGGGTCAAACGATAGAGGATCCTGTACATTAATCCAGAAGTGTGAGAAGTGTATTATAACACTTTATATAACACTATATAACACCATATAAACACCGGGTAACACCATGTAACACCATGTAACACCATATAACACTATGTAACACTATAAAACACTATATAACAAATATAACACTATATTTTTTCTGATAGCATGTCTATGATAGATGTATAGTGTTATATATTGTTATACAGTGTTATATAGTGTTACATAGTGTTATATGGTGTTACATAATGTTATACGGTGTTTATATGGTGTTATATAGTATTATATATAGTCTTATAATACACTTCTCATACTTCTCACACTTCTGGATTAATGTACAGGATCCCTACCCTGGGTCAAACAATAGTTATGTTTTATGTCTTGTATTTGGGCTATAGGCCATGTGTCACACCCCAATCGATGATGGAAACGTCAAAGTGAGACGAAAATATGATTGCCCGAGACATCATAACTTGCTAATTGTGTCAATAATTAAGTAATTCGAATTTCATTGATACTAAAATGGAAATACATCGTTTTGTAAAGGAAAGTACGACATGTAACATGTAAACATAACATCGTGAAACAACTACATAAGTTCAAAATCTATGGGTGTTTCTAATCCACCCTAAGTACGTTCTTTGTTCGTCATTAACTAGTTTCCTGCAACATATATTAAAATAAAATTAACAAAAGTTGGCAAGTATACAAGTTTGAATACAAAGCCTAATAATGTCTAAAAGTTGTCCCATATCCAACATGGTACTTTACATATGTTGTCATTTTGGATGCAAAGATAGGCTGGACGAATTTGAAAAAGGCATCTTTTGCAAGGATTGAAGCTTTATAACCATTGGATTGAAGATAGAAGCTTGGAAGTCAAGGGATTTACGGTTTTTGCTTACCTGGGTTCTTTTGTTTTCTATTTTTCTTATTTTAATTCAATGAATTCAGATTTTAAACTTTGTGTTTTGATTTTTGAGACTATGATTCTAGGCTAAACTTTTTAGACTATCTAGATTGCGATGAACTCTTGAATAAAGTATGGTTTTTTTTATCGTTTGTTAATATGTTTATGGATTATTCTTGAAAAGTAGTAAACTTTGGAATATTGATTTAATGTCCATGCGTATTTAATCTTGTTCTAAATCTGATTACATATTTCACTTGCGTTTTTTGTGTATGTCTTCCATGTATGAATGCTAGTTAGGTCGTGGACTGTGTGTTAGTGACTAGTTTACGGTTTATTCTGCAGTATTTCCGTATAAATTGTGATTAAGGTTTTTAATAGGATTTAATATTCTACCAATCTTAATATCCGTAAGGTGAGATATTGTCGGTCCGTTTTTATTGTTAGATTGCTAGGGTTTGGTAGTTCATAAGAATATAACCTTACTTTACCTTTCAGTATTTGCTTTCCAAGTTAAATCAGTTTCCTTAGTTGTCTTAGATTTCCAACAGTGAGGTAGTTAATCATATTAGGGCACGTTTTAGATAATCTATATAACCATAGTGTGATACTCCAGGAAAACGCACAACATAACTACACTACAAAAAAATGCCATTTAGTGGCACACACTTTTAGTGGTATTTAGCTTTTATGCCATTAAATTACGTTTTTAATGGCACTTTGTTATGTCATATTTGCTTAACACACTTTTTAGCGGCATCTAGTTTTTATGCCACTAATTTAGGATTTTAGTGGCACTTTTCGTGTGCCATCTTTTTTGGTACACACTTTTAGTGGCACTTTTCATGTGCCATCTTTTTTGGTACACACTTTTAGTGGCATTTAGTATATATATGCCACTAATTCACAATTTCACTTTCACCTTAAAATTTCCCTCCTTATTAGGGGTGCTTACAGTACGATATTGACATTTTTTTGGGAAAACCTTAAAACCAAACCGTTAATAATGGCTTTTTGTTATTAACAACTAGAACCAAACTATTGAAGTTTAACATCAAACCAAACCGAACCATTACTAACGTTTTTTGTTAACAACCGAAACCAAACTGTTGAAGTTCAACATCAAACCAAACCGAACCATTACTAACGGTTTGGTTTGATGGTTTATACCCGTTACACGATCTTTTTAAACGATTTAACAAAGAACTAGAACCAATTCTTAAATGGTTCATAAATATGAACTTTCTTATAGAAACATTATCATTTTCACTTCCATTCAATAAATTACTTGATACATAAGTATAGTAATAATAAAACAATAGTTAGTTAAATAAATAACTCGAATACAAATGGATTGTGTGTATTTTGAATGCATCCACTAGTTACTTAGACCAATTGTACTTTAATAAATCCTAATAAGAACAAATAATCATCGGTAATACAAAATATTAAGAAGAAAAACAAAATAGTCAGGTCTTATAGTCTGGTTCAGTTTTATATGACCAGGTTTTAGTATAAACGTAAACCAAATCATTCTCTATGGTCTGAAATTACTGAAATCGAGTGACCAAATAATTAAAAAAGGATTAAACCATAAACACCCTTAGGGTGCACGGGGCGTTCTTCGGGGAGTGGTTCGGTGAGCCTAGTCACCGATCGGGAACACCGCCGCCATCCAAGCGGGGACCCGAATCGGTGATAGGTTTCGGTGTGGAGTCACCGCATAGAGAGAGGAGAGAGAGAGGGGCCCAGCCTTTTTCCAACCAATCAAAAGATTTCTTTTCTTTTTTTTTTTTTTTGAATAAAAAAAAACAAGGAGAGTTAAGAGGGGAGTGGCGCCATCAATTTAGGGTGTTAGGGGAGTTTAAGAGGGGAGTTGACGTGGCACACGAGGATTGGTTATGCGTAAGAGAGGGGACTCCTCTCTTAGGGGAGTGCCCCTCTCACCCTTACAACTCTTTGTGCCGGGAATACTAAACTTTTGCAAAGAAAGAATCTAAACTCAAAAATTTGACCTTTTTACCTCCAATTTTTTCCTAAAATTAACATTAAAATTTCTATTTCCCTCTCACTCTTGTCAGTTTCCCTCTCACCCTCAAAAATTTCCAAGTTCGCCTTCAATGGTTCTTCAAAAGTCATCATCTACAAGTGTTTCGCTTGTGTTTCTGTAGTTTTCTCCACCAACCTTGTTCCTACTCTTGAGGTACGATATGTACAATTTTGGGTTTCTTATCTCATAACAAGGCCCCTAACCCTAGTTCGTTGTTTTGTGTTTTCTCATTAAAAAAGTTATAATCAACAGGTGGTGCGTTGCAGTTTGTTCCACGAATCCACTGTCAATCCGAGGTACCATAGTTCAATTTTGAGTTTCATATCTCATAACAATCTCTTTTATTTTATAGATTTACGTTGACACAATTTGTCCGAAAGGGTAGTAAATTTAGTATTATAAGATTTATATTCTTATAATAAAAGTAAGATTTGTATCTGTTAATGTTGCAATTTGATTCTTTTCTGTAACCGAAGGCTTGTAGTTTAGTGAAATTGTAGTTGTGTGTATTGCGTTAGGGTTTCGTGATGTTGTTGCTGTGATTTGGTTGTTTTTTATTGCGAGAGTGCTTATACTTAGTGAAATTGTAGTTTTGTGTATTGTGTTACTGATGTTTCTGCAACGATTTGGTTATTTTCTATTGCTGGAGTGCTTATGCTCTAGTGAATTTGTAGTTTTTTGTATTGCATTAGGGTTTGATGATGTGTCTGCTGCTATTTGGCTATTTTCTGTTACCAGAATGCTTGTAATTTAGTACATTTGTAGGTATGTGTATTGCGTTGGGGCTTGATGATGTTTCTGCTGCAATTGGGTTTTTTTCAATTGCTGGAGTGTTTATACATGAGTGAATTTGTAGTTTTGTGTATTGCATTATGCATTTGATTTGATTGTGTGTTTTGATTGTTTAGATTGCTTGTTAGTTATTGCACCTTCATTCCGAAGGTATCGATATGATTTCTTTGGGTTAATGGGGGTTGGTAGATCGATTTGTAGTTCCTTTTACTTAAGGAGATTTGGTAGATTGAGTTCTGTTTGGCTTAGGAATATGTATATGCGACACAGAGGAGTGGGTGACAAACCATGATATTTTGCTGTTTTGGCAAGTTAAACCTCTTGTGCATGTCTATCAGGTAATTTAGTATTGTGTTTGTTATCTATCTATACATCATATGGGCAGTAACAGTCCAAAACAGATACCTCTTTAGCACTTGTCGAATTACTATACTGTTTCATTTTACATAGACCTGTAACTGAACTGAACGTTCATGAACTGTTCGTGAACTTGTTCGGCAGGAAGTTCGTTTATGTTCGTTTATTTAATAAACAAACGACCACCAACAAACAATTTTGTTCGTTTAATTAAATGAACGAACATGAACAGACCTTGTGTTCGTTCATTTATGTTCATGAACATTCGTTTATGTTCGTGAACGTTTGTTTATGTTTGTTTATTTATGTTCGTTTATGTTCGTTTAAATTTTAGTAAATACATAAATAGTTATATTTATATAAATATTAGGTTTTCTAACTACTTCATGGTTGCAGAAATCGGTCTAGGCGGCCGATTAATCGGCGCCTAGGCGCCTAGGCGCTAGGCGGTCCTTTACTGCCTAATTTTGAGCTAGGCGGTCAATTAATCGGTCATGGTCAAAAATCGGTCCTAGGCGGTCAAAAATCGGATTAATCAGACAATATTAGTCGGTCAAAATCGGTCAAAATCGAACCATACTATCTGAAACTTGAAGTATTTATGTGAATTTTGAAGTATTATTTATATATTATTGGGTATATATATATAATTTTGAAAAAATACATATAAAAATCCCATTCCGATTAATCCCTAGGCTGTACCTCACAGCCCGACTAGTGCCTAGCGCCTTCTACAACATTGAACTACTTATATAAATATAACTAATTAGTAATTGAGTTTTCTAGTAATAACAATGAAATTTTAAAGTTTTTCTTAGATTGTAACTGATCTTTTACTTAATATTTATATAAAAAACACTTAATTTTAGTATTTATGAACCCTAATTTCAGTGTGTTTTTGGATGAACTGTAATATATAAGACTTGTTTGTTTGTGTTCATTAATGTTAAATTGTGTTTGTTTATATTTGTTCAGTTACGTTCATTTGTGTTTGTTCAATCATGTTAATTTATTTTTGTTTATGTTTATTCAAATATGTTCAGTTATTTTTTTGTTTATGTTCGTTTATGTTCATGAACTATTCGTTTAGGCTTTAAACGAACGAACATAAACGAACACGAACATACCTGATTTCTTAATCAACAAACACGAACAAAAAAAATGTGTTCGATTATATGTTCGTGTTCGGTTAAAGTTAAATGAACAAACATGAACATGCCTATGTTCGTGTTCGTTCGGTTCATTTACAGGCCTAATTTTATAGATGGGTTGACAACATTATAGATGCTTTAGGCATCCATAAGTAAGTCCAAAAAGTGTAAAAGCCTTCTCCTTCCCTTATTTCAGGTAAAATTAACTTGTTTTTTCTTTTCATGAAAACAAGGTTTGATCGTTTATGTATTTTGCTATGCAAGATTTACGCGTCGAAACGGTCGAAACGGTTCGGTTCGGTTCGATTCGAAACGGTACTGGAGTCATTAATTGGTTTACATGTTTCACTAACACTAATAATAATTTATTCAATATTATCTTGCACTTAAGGTAGATCCTAATAGGTGATTTGTATTATACCTGTTATTCGATACCAAGCCTCAATTATTCATAGTCTCACACTCGATGGTAATATAGCACTATCATTTCAATCAACGATGATGAAGAATTCCCTATTGCATTTTTTTGTTACAAATGAAAGATTGCACTCCACATAATCATGCAATAGCATTTTGGAATGAATGATCAACTTTTTATAATGCTCATTCTGTAACTTTATCGATTATTAACTATTTGTTTGCAATTTATTTGTTTAATATGAGGTTGTAAAACAAATAAACAAACGTACCCAGCAAAATCCCACTCATTGATAGGGATTCTTGCATAATAGACAGCCTTAAAGCTTTAGAAATCATGGAACTTTGTACACATTAAATTTGTATCTTTTATACAATGTACGGTTCTTGTAAATTTCGCAGTATCGTTCTTCTACATGGTCCTCAAGGAACTGGCAAGACATCACTATGCAAAGCATTAGCACAGAAACTGTCAATACGTTTTAGCTCCAGATATCCACATTGTCAGCTGGTTGAAGTGAATGCACACTCATTGTTCAGCAAATGGTTTTTTGAAAGTGGCAAATTGGTTGCAAAACTTTTTCAGAAAATTCAGGAAATGGTGGAGGAGAACAATCTGGTATTTGTTTTAATCGATGAAGTTGAAAGCCTAGCTGCAGCAAGAAAAGCAGCTATATCTGGTTCAGAACCTTTAGATTCTATAAGGGGTATCAGGTGGTAAATGCTCTTCTGACCCAGTTCTAATCTTGATTTACCTCTTTGCATATCACTAAATATAAATATAAAAAAGTATCTGAATTAAATAGTAAACAAGTAAAACACTTCCATTTAATTAATGTTGATAGTTATTTTGGGATTGAAGGGAGGCATTTGTTTGTAAAAACTATTGGTCGAGAAATTAGAGATTGATTTTCCCTCTTTAAGCAAAGTTATTAAGACCCCCCCCCCCCCCCCCCCCCCCCACCACACACACACACACTCAAACTTGAAGCTGCACAACCATAATCTTACATGTTTATCAAAACAAAGTTGTAGTGCATATTTTTATTCTAAAGTTTTGACGTGCTCATAGAAAATATCACTTTAAATTGTAAGCAAATCATAATTTTGGATAAAAGCTTGTTTACACGTCTTTGTTTCTTTTTTTTTTCGCTAGGCTCGAGCAGTGCACAATTCAGTCGTTAAACTACGAAATATATGCAATCATCCTTACATCAGCCAGCTACATAATGAAGAGGTTGTTCTTCTCTTTCTTTCTGCTATAACTGATAGGACTTCTTATTGATGCCGTTATTTGTTACTTACTGAAGCGATTTTGTTTTATTTAGGTTCATGAACACGTTCCTAAGCATTATCTTCCTAATATTATAAGGTTTTGTGGGAAGCTTGAGATGTTAGATTGGCTACTGAGTACTGCCCAAGCTTAAAGCCACAGATCATCGGGTATAATATTCCAACCGAGTTTTGATGAAAGGAAACCCAAATGTAGATAGGATGTTTAGAATTGTTACATATTAGCTGAATGCTTGATTTTTTTTTGTCCTTTGCTTTCAAATTTTCATAGCTTTAGCTGCAATAGTTGGTTGGGTGTGGGAGTAGAAACAAAATTATACTTTTAGTAGAGGCGCTTGAAATATGTCAGCCAGCCTTCTGTTTTTAGATACTTATATTCTAAGTCCTATGTGCAGATTCTTCTATTTTCAACAATGACTAGGCTGCTTGATGTTATGGAGGATTATTTGTATTGGAAACAGTACAGGTACCTTCGCTTAGATGGACATACATCTGGTGGAGACCGTGGGGCCTTAATTGATCAGTTTAACAATCCAGGATCACCAATTTTCATATTCCTGCTCAGGTGATTGGCCTTTTTGTTAGTTGACGATTCTTTAGAGTGATGATCATAAATCTTTTAATTTAGAGTAAATGCATGGATAGTCCCTGTGGTTTGGTGAAGTTTCACCTTTAGTCCTCAACTTTTCAAAATTACACTCTCAGCCCCTGTGGTTTGATAAGTTGTTACTCGGATAGTCCCCAAAGCGGATGGAGGTTAGTTTTTCTGGTTAAGTGGGTGTGAAATGATAAGGACTATCCGAGTAACAACTTTTCAAACCACAGAGACTATCCGAGTAATAACTTGTCAAACCGCAGGGACTATCCGAGTAAACTTCATCCGCTTTAGGGACTATCCGAGTAACAACTTGTCAAACCACAGGGACTAAGAGTGTAATTCTGAAAAACTGGGGACTAAAGGTGAAATTTCACCAAACCATAGGGACTATCCGTGCATTTTACTTTTTAAGAATGGGATTCCATGTGCAACTTCACTAGTTATATGTTTGACAGGATATCAACGTGAAGATCGAGAGGACATTATGGTGATGTCAAAAGAAGTAAGTTTGTCTTTTATTAACTGCTCTTACATCTTTGATAGCTATGGTTATCAATTCTAATCAATTTAACATTAATTGTGAAATTTCAGGTTGAGTATAGTCAGTTGGCTGATGTAGCGACAATAAGTAGTAAGTGCTCGAAACTATGAAGTGGAAGTATGACTACTAAGAAAACGTTAACACGATGATTATTTAACTCGCATGAAGATTGTGAAAGAGATTCATGAACACAATGAAGTTTTGAGTTTTTATTCATAAACTTGTTAGTTTATTTGGGTTATATGTTTGATCATTAGACTTAGATCGACACTTATTAGACATTTGGAATCTTTGGAAGATTGATTGAACTTTTAATTGAAGTAATTATTTTATGATTTCTACATTTTACAATTTTGTTTTTATTTTTAATGTAAATAAATGATGATTGTAATTAATTAAAATTAATATGATAAACGTCAATGACAATTGTAATTTGATGTGATTTTTGTGGCAAAAAATATGTGCCACTAAAAGCTCAAAAGTTTCTAATGGCAGATAAAAAAGTGTCACTAAAAGACTAAAAACTTTGGGCGACACATTGAAAAAGTGCCACTGAAAGGCTTTAGCGTCAACGCTTCTTGTGGCACTTTTTTTGTGTGCCGCCCATTCTTACAAGGTTCTTTAGTGGCACTTTCTTGTTTTTCTATGGCACTTTTTGCATGCCACTAGATGACATTTTTTTTGTAGTCTCAGGGACTATGTGCTAAATTTCGGGACGAAATTTCTTTCAACTTGGGGATGATGTGACAACTCATATAAATCCATGAACGTTTCGTTTTACTATGTAATTACATGTACGTTAAATGAATTGAATCTGGTGATTTATTTTATTTGAACGATGGTGTGCTTAGTAATGTGTAATCTGAATTATGTGAAACCGAAACCCAAAACTGAAATATTGGAATATGATATTTTGTGAATCGAAGCATTGTAAAATATTATTCCATGATACGCAACGTTTTAGTCAATTATTTCGGTTATCTTGTGAAACCGTCACTTAGTGCACAACTGTTACCTAATAAAAACCCAACCCAAACCCACCCCTCCCCTTCTTGCGCCACATATAGGCCCAACCCCAACCCAAGTCCCCTTATTTGAAACATTAGGCCCAAACCCACACTTCTTGTTCCTTGTAGCCCATTAGCCCAATCTCCTTGTGTTTTAATTATAATTACTTGACTTTGGGAAAAAGAAATCAAAAACCAAAATCCTAATACCTTCCTTGTGTACGTTGACCAGAAGGAACCCCCCATCCCTGCGCAAATTGAAACCCTAGTTCAGCCTCTTGATTAGCCTTCCACTTCCTCGTAATCCCTTCTCTTGCTCCAAGGTTAGTATTCTTGATTTGGATTGTGATTGGTGTGATTTTTGTAGAAACATGGCTGTGATTTTTAGATAACATGCTAGGGTTTTGATGTTACTTGATTTATTACGGTTAAGTATGCGATTTGTTGAAGTAATCGATAGTTTGTGTGCGTAAATGACCATTGGCTGAGTTTTTGTGAAAAATCATGATGTGTTATGGCTAGGGTTTGTGATTATTCGTATGGTTAGATGGTAGATGATGATTAATCTGCTGTTAGTTGTTAATAGGAAGGGTCGGGATTGTTTATACGCGTTTAGGAAGGGTCGGACCGTTATAAATCGAAAAATTGATCTTCTGAAGCCTAAGTTATATGTTTTCGAAGAACGAATCAAATGGCACTGAAATCATATTTTTTCGAGGTCGTTTGCTATTTTTAAAGGTTCGTTTGGTACAGCAGCAAAAGCTGCGTTTTTTTTGCAGAAAATGTGTGTTATGTTGTTCATCATAACTTGAAATCTGGATCGAGTCAGGTCATGAAATTTGTACTGTAGATGGCCACTGATGTCATCGTAATTCTCCAACTAGAATTTCATCAATCAGACTTACGATGAATTTTAAATGAATTTTTCCGTGGACTGCAGTCAGAAAGTGACGAAACTGATTGCAGTCCGGTAAATGATTTTTATAAAATAATTGGTAATGAATTGGATCCCGAGATTTTTACACAATAATATTTGGACCGTTTAGAATATTCTGTAGAAATTTGGGAATTTTTGGAACAATTTAACTATTTTATTAAAACCCGAAAACAGCCCAGTTTTGGATGTTAAAGCTGAAACAATATGAGTAGTGATTTGCGTGTCTAAATGCCGGGTATGTTATCTGATGATGATCCAACGTGTTATATGTCAATGAAAGTGTTATGTGCAATATCGTATGCTTGCTCTTGGGTAGTTATAGGTGGAATATTTATATGGGCGTGAACTATTAAAGTGAGTGCATGTTTTGTGGTAGATGCGTGTAGGAACTTTGTGCTTTATTTGAAATCATTAATAAACTAAATGGTAACCATACTAGGACGTGATTGACCAATCCTGACAGTTAGCTATTTTAAGAGTTCAACCTAGCAACCAAATGTGAGTTCACACTTTCGTCAAAGCATGGGATTCCCGGTGGTTTGGGAATGGGTTAAGTAACAACTGTCCCCCTTAGGTGGGATGTAATCGGAATGGGTTAAGTAATAATTGTCCCCCTTAGGTGGGATGTAATCGGAATGGGTTAAATAACAACTGTCCCCCTTAGGTGGGATGTAATCTACGTATTCTCCTTGGATAGAATACGTACCTCGGTCCTCCTTGGGTAGGACAACAACCTTAAACTTACTAGACAAAACTCTATCATGAAGTCCCTCATTTTTATATCGACTTAATCGCCAAGCAATGGTGAATGGGTCATTAGTTAAATAGCGCTATTAGGTCTGATAAGCCTCACACCGTGCCGCAGAGGACGAGAGTGGACTAATGTACTTGGGCACTGTCAATGATGATAAACATTGACGTAGGGCACATAAACATGACTTAAGTCAGTAGTCGATATGGTAACGGGTCTAGTGGTTTACAACATGGGGAAGCCCCTGCGGTATATGGTTATGGGAATATGGAACTGGATAACTTTTGGTATTCGAAACAACTTAACTACTTATGGTTTTTAGAACAACATTAAAACGGACAACCAACTGTGAACTCGCCAACCTTTTTGTTGACACGTTACCACATGCTTTGCAGGTTGTTAGGTTATTTGCTGGAGCTTGCATGGGGAAGGAGTCGTTGTGGGACATGAACCGCTGTGTGTTCATGATAAACTTATAAAACGTTTAACTTATATTTTGGTTTTTGAACTTATGCTTCCGCTGATTTTTTTATAAATTTGGTTTTGGACTTTGGTTTGGTGAACTTTAAAACGTTTAGCTGCATTGGTTTTACTTTACTTTGCTTAATGTTTATTATGATTGGTGGTATGATCCTGGTCAGTCACACGCTGATGTGCGTTAGGTGTATATATAGGTTTAAGTATATTTTAAGCCCTTTTACACTTTCTTTAGCCAAGTTTTAAATTTATAAAACACGATATTTACTAACACTAAACACACATATGGGCAAGTGCACCCATCGTGAGCGTAGTATAGTGTTGGTAAGATACCGAGGTCATCCAAGGACACAAGAGCTATTAGTACCGGTTTATCCTCAACGTCTAATCAAACCAAAAGTTTAGAAAAAGGTTTTAAACTAAGAAAATAAAAACTAACTAAAATGCTAAAAAATAAAAATAAAAGTAAAACATATAGACAAGATGAATCACTTGGTTCCGACTCGTGTTTAGTGTAACCTTTGATTATTTCCGCACTTTTGCACTATTTAAGAGATTATCTTAGTTATTGTAGTAGGCCCGTCTTTTGGAGGTGACGTTACCCTCAACCCAGTAGTTTGAGTCAGCAAGGATACAATCCTAAAGGGTCGGATTATTGAAAGATAATTAATTAAGTTATTAATGCATAATGTGGTAGGCCCCTCTTTTGAAGGTGACGTTACCCTCGGCTAAGTAGTCTGAGTCAGCAGGGATACAGTCCTAAATAGCCGGGTTAAAGTATTAATAGTAGTTTAACTTATGAGGAGATCAAAGAGTTTGAACCCCCGCCATCCAATACCGTTAAGTATTGAAGGAGGTCCTACTAAATTTGACCCAGGTCCTTTGCAGGATCTATACACTGAACAATGGCAAGACTCTTACCAAACCGTTCCCTTAACCCTCGACCAGGTAGCCAACATACCTCCATATAGAACGTGGAGATATGAATGGTGAAAATCTTTTATTTTATATAGACAGTAAAATAATGTCAAGACACCACGGACAAACGATAAGGAAGAATCACCTTCAACATAAGAAACTAGTTATTAAAGTCATTAATACATAACCAATTAAAAAGTGCGAAAAGATTAAAAATAAAAAGTATTACAGTAGACACTTTGTCTTCACCAAGTGATGTAAGAGACTTAGGCAAACATGGCCTTGATTGTCAAGAACTCTTATGATCAATCTTGGATCCCGAGACGACTCACACACTCTATGATGGACAATGGATGATGGTGGTGGATGATGGTGTTATGGTGGTGGTGGGTGGTGGGTGAAGTGTGAGAGAGGTGGTGTGCCAAGGGATGGTTTGAGCTTAAGCCAAGCACTCCTATTTATAGGCTGAACAGAAGCTCGGGCACGGCCCTGTGTCCAGTGGGCACGGCCCCGTGTCCACATCCTTCTCTTTCTTCATTAATTGCTCTTGTCTTTATTAGTTAACCACGGCCCCGTGTCTGTTGGGCATGACCCCGTGTGTAGAAGCATATCTGTACTATCAACATTTGCCTGGATTCTGCGAATCTTATAGTTGACCACGACCCCGTGTCCGCTGAGCACGGCCCCGTGGTGGGCGATGGAAGCTTCTACAACTTTGCCTTTTATGCTGACACTTGGGCACGCCCCCGTGCTCACTGAGCACGGGGCGTGTTCAGCCTCCTGTTTTCTTGTTTTGCTTGGGAAGATGCTTTCGGGGAGGTCGGGCATGCCACGTTTATTCCTTTTCTTGTATTTATGTTAGATTTAGCTGCCTTTTTGCTTCTTTTGTTAATTTGAGCTCATTTAATCCTGAAAATACAAAAGGAAGACAAAAACACACTTTTTCCAACATTAGTACTAAAAAAGGGTTAGTTTTATGCCACAATTGATGTAATTTATATGTTGCATTTTGCACACATCAAATACCCCCACACTTGAATCTTTGCTTGTCCTCAAGCAAAACTCTTTATAATGTGGCTTTACACTCCCAAATGGAATTGGTAGAAAAGAAGGTTTTTGGGCTTGTCATAGAGTGTCGGGATTTCCAAGATTCTTTATTTAGTTTTAGTTTTATTTATTTACAATCCTATTCGTCATGATTTATTCAAAACTTTTCATAAGATAAATTACTTATTAGGGCATATGTGACACCTGTGCCACTTCAAACATCAAACAAATACCAAACCAATGAAATATTGTATTTCATGCTTGGTATTTGTTTACATATTTGTATCGTTTGCACATATCAATTCTTGTTTGATTTCAAGCTTTAAATCGCTTTCTTGAGGGTTATACGCGCACTGATGCGTAAATATAACCAGTTTAATGCAACGAACACTACGGAATAGTGAAATAAGCTTAACATACCTTAAATAACCTTCACATAACTTAGAAATCAAGTTTCCGATGGTTTGGTGTGTTGAAATCAAGTTTGTTCAAACTGCGAAACTATACCGATTTATATAGAAATGAACATTCCAGAACTTGATCATAGGTTAAACATACCCTAAATAACCTTTATATATCTTGGAAATAGGCTTTGATGGGTTCGGTATGCTAAAATAAACTTTATTGATCCATAGGGACTAAAAGCGTCAAAAAGTGCACAAGTTTGCATTTTCGCCCATATCTTACGTTCTGAATATATCCGGACATCCAAAAATTTATGTAAGTATTAAAATATTTTATTTTAGTGTTTGGCATAATAAAATTTCATTCTTCGCTTAATTTGGATCGTTTTTGCGTTCGTTACGACTTTCGTCGTAATTTACCGAACAACGCAACCGTACGACCAAACGAGCGGACATCCAAGATATTTTTGAGCACATTTTAAGTTCCCTATACTTTAACTTCATTTTAGAGCTTTGAAATGGGGTTAACAGGGCTTAAACGTGTCAAAAATGCATCGAAAACCAAGTTTGGGGCTTCAGGGGCTAAGTCTGTCATTTTTAAAAGTTGCTGGTCTGCAGGTCCCTTACGGTCCGTATGGACCTTTGCTTACGGTCCGTAAGCAGTGCCCAGCACATCAGAATTGCAGAAACATTGAATCTGGTCATTCCCTCTTGTTCCAATGGTTTTGATCCATGGGTTTTCATGCTATGGGTTGTTTTGTGTGGAGAACAAGTCCCCCCAATCTTTCTTTGACAATTGTATGGCCAAGATCATTCCCTCTTCTCCAAGAAATGATCCTAACAGTTTGCAAAAAACTATATAAGGCCATGTCCCTCATTCATTTTCCTCACATTTGGTCTGAGATTTCTCTAAGTGGTTGTGATATTTCACTTCCTACCTGAGAATACTTGGAACCAAATCTATTTGGACCCTTTGTAAGTCCTCTTTCGTTCTTTTATCGCTTTCTAGCTTAAAAGTCAAACTTTTTTTGACTTTCTGCATTGACCAGTCTATGGTCAATGAGAAGTTCGTTTGAACTTCGCAACGTGAGCGTAATCACGATGGTTATAGTCCCTAGTGACTATACCTACTGATTACCACATTGTTTAGGTGTAGTGACGAGTCGTAGTTTCGGCCAAAATGCGTGTTTATGCGTATTTTGTAACCAAACTACTTTTAGGTATCAAAACCATTTGTTTTGATATCCAACTTGTTTTCAAACTTTGTTAAACATGTTTTAAACATGTTTAGCTCGTCACTTTTAGATTAGTGCTTATGTAGGGTCGTAAGGTAAGCGATCTAATCAATCGCTTAGACTTTCGAACCCGACCCATTTGGTCGATCTTTAGGATCCGACCAAATGCTTTAGGTGACCATAGTTGTATAGGGAATAACCTTCCGAGGTTATACCTTATGGCCACTTCGTTTGAGTAGTGGTATGATAAGTAGTTTATATGCCTTAGGAAAATGACCAAAATGCCCTCTTTATGCATAATTGATATTTAAGCATATGTAACCAAAATTTTTGTCATTTAAATGATTATGCAACATAATTAAACATATTAGGGCATATAATACTTGTCGTAAGACTAGTTAGACGGGCCAAACGCGTTTTACGTGAACGACGCGTTAAAGTAGCGTATGCTACCTAAACGGGTCGTAATGGGTTGTAAGAACTTTGGTTAGGTTTCCTTTTAGTATGTAGGCCTTGTTAAACCATATCATATGAGATCCCACACTCATTTGGTTTACGAGACCTCATCCTATCCGATCCTCCGTTTTAGGTCCGGTTTATTTATGTAGTTACCTATATTAGGTGTCGTTTGATTTTCGGGACTCCTCTAGCTTACTTGGTAGTTGTTCAAGACTTCTAAGCACTCTCAAATGAGTACATAGTCCCCTCTTTTACTGTTTTCAATGTTTTGGGGTGAAGCATGTGTACCTATTTGTTATGTTCACGATTTCAAAGTATAAGTGATTATACATATTAGCATTTATCTTTTGACAAACCGACTGATTATTTATGGTTTAAACACCGATTTTTCTATGATTATAAAATAAATTGTTGGATAGTACATATTTTGTTCACCAGACCGATTGGTAGTATGATATAGCGCTATAGGATTTGGCACCCCATTCCTGTTGTCATGGAATGTCTGAAACCAATTTGTTTCTCCATCCAAATAGAGATTGCCTTTGTGGTATCCCTATAGTCCCAAAGGTGTATTTTGATGCACTAGGTCTGAATGAATTCTTAAGTCACATTATTTTTGTATATTAAGTTATACTCCCAAAAGTATAGTTTGATATGATCTCATATGTGATATTGTACAAAACCAACATATATTTTGTTAAAAATCTAAAACATAGTTTAATATGTTATTTGTAATCCAAAACATAGTTTAATATGTTATTTGTAATCCAAAACATAGTTTAATATGTTATTTGTAATCCAAAACATAGTTTAATATGTTATTTATAAATCCAAAGTATACTTTTGATATACTACTGAAAATTATTATTTTAAACAACTAAGGTAAATTTAATATACTATTTGTCTAACGATTGGGTTTTGGTTAGTGTTTAAATAACGGGACGGGTGTGATGTGATGAATGAAAACATGGTAGATACGCCGCTGGTACTTCTTATATATAAGTGTTTTCATCACATTACATACCGTGGCGTTATTTAGTACACTTGGGTTAACGATATTGGAACTGAAATATATTTTAATATATTACTTATTCGACTTTCTTAAAAACTAAAGTATATTTTTATATATACTATAAACCTTTTTATCAAAATATTGTTTTTCAAACAATATATTTTATACAAACTCATTTTACTTACTTATTAAATTTTCTATGTATTATTATTTTATACCATCTGATTTCTTATAAATGATTTATAAAAGAAAACCTTTTACAAGGATCATGACTATTTTTATTAAAACTTTTTCTTTAAACTCATAAGTCATGAATCCTAATTACAATAAAACCTATGTATCTCACAGGCATTTTTATGCTGACGTACCTATTTTTACACATGTTTCAGGTGCTGCTTTATGACGATTGTTGATACATACTACACTTAGGATGGACCTGTGCCTTAGCGACTTTAAAATTTGAAAGACATTATTTGTATTTATCTGATTTGTAATAGAACAAAGATTTCAATGATTCAATAAAACAAAATTATTTACTCCATGGTTGTGAAACAATAATTCTGTTACAACACTCCCCAACGTTTCCGCCACGTTTTGTTGTTTTACGTGGTCGGGGTGTGACAGAAAACTTGGTATCAGAGCCAATGGTTATAGGGAATTAGGTTATTAGTAATGCTTTGACCTAGACTATAACCTTCCTAGGACCCTAACACAAGTTTTCTTGTGTTTAGTTTTAAAACAATACCGTCACTTATTCTTAGGTGACAACCACAATAAGAACACAAATTTCAATCCTGCTTTGAAAACTAATCATCTGTTCTAGGATGATTGATTGTAAGGTTTTGAACCCTCAAAGTTCTCGAAATCCCGTCAAAGTTTGGTCTAAATAATGTGAACACGTGCAAACTGGAAGGGTGGGTGCCTGTACCCTGGGTCTTCTGTCTAAGGCTAGAGTGTTCGTACAAATCTGCAATATCGGACCAGTCACTCTTACCTAGGAACTATTGGGGTGAGTGTCTACTTATAGGAAAGCATGTCTTCGCGATACATTATATTGACCCATTTACTTTGATTAGTCACCGTCTCATTTGTTTGCCTTAGGTAACAAACAAATGATCGCAATTTTATGCATTGTTATTCTGTTTTCATTTCCCTTGTTTCCTCCCATGTCTCCCATTTTCTTCATGGTGCCTCTTCATCGCAACAACACTCGAGTGTCCGGACTAGGTGCTACAATTACCCAACAATTTGGCGTCGTACTCCAGAAGGCCGTTGATTTAGCCATCACCATGACTCGTCTCAGGGATGAAGCCGTGCAAGGAAACTGCTCTTTGGTGCAATCGATGCCACCGTCATCATCTGAATCAAATACCTTGTTTCCAATGTACCCACGGTGGACGATGGGGACATTTGGTTAACATGTGTCGCTTTGCAATCCAAAGCAAAGCTGTTACAAATCCTGCTGCTCAACCTTCAAATTCTGCTTCATATGTCGCCTTAGCATATCTAGCGCCTCAACCTCATGAACTTTCTACCTTGTGTATCGACTTAAGCATGCCTAGTGCAAGGTGTCGAAACACCCCTCGTTACACAAATTCCAAAATCCAAAATAGGATCTTTCTATCCTCATAATTAGATCCTTATGGATATTTATTGTTCAAATCGGAACCCTTCATTGAATTATTCGTATGTCTTAATACGTATATTACAATTCAATAAGGATAAATCCGAATTCCCATTAAGATCTTACTATCTTCATAGTTAGATTCTTATGTTTAAAGTGCCAAATGAAATCCACGGATTGGATTCTTGGTGTGCTTTAAATACCCGTGACCAAAGATAACAAATTAAAAATCAAGTTAATTAATTATGTGATTATGTTTTGTGTTTTTGTGTGATCCAAATGTTCATTATCCAAATCCTCATAGAATCTTCCATATCTCATATGAGAGATTCATAATAGGATATCCAAAGGTACTATCTTAAATCCTTAATGGACTTCAACATTGTAGTTAAATCCCTTGGGTTATAAAGTACTATTCTACAATTGGACCTCTTGAATGGTCTGGTTAAACAGATTGATTTTGAAAATCTGGTTAGGAATATCATGAGATGATATAATTGAAAAGATCCCTTTAAAGTGGTCTATTTAAAAAGATTATACAACGGTCTAGTTAAGAAGATCATGTGTTGATCTAGTTAAAAAGCTCATTCGTTGATCTAGTTAAAAAGACCCTTTGGTGGTCTAGTCAAGTCGCTTCATGTTTATTCAATTGATTTTTTCCCCTACGCATTATGAAATGAACTGTGCGGACTGTGCAAGGAATTACGTAATTATGGAGGGCTACATAATTATGGAATTCAGTGCACAGAAACCACATGAAGTTTTGTCGTGTGTTCAGACCTATAGTGACAAGAGTAATGATACGGGAGAAGTCTTTGACCTTGACCGATGTCATTTTATCTTACACTCCCCAATCCTGATTTCAAGCTCACGCCAAGTTTCCTATGATGAGTCTTCATAAGAAACGTTCTTCTGTCCGTAGTTCAAAACTCCATGTTTTGTTACTAGAAGGACTTCGCATTGATAGTTGGCAATTTCGCCAAGAATCCTAACATGGCCCGAAGTTTTACTTAGGGTTCGAGGGATTCTTTTTAAAGCAAAACCATCACAGTTGTCTTCACAAGTTTCCTCTAAAATTAAATTTCGGGACGAAATTTCCTAAAGTAGGGGAGACTGTGACACCTGTGCCACTTCAACCATCAAACAAATACCAAACCAATGAAATATTGTATTTCATGCTTGGTATTTGTATAAATATGTGTATCGTTTGCACATATCAATTCTTGTTTGATTTCAAGCTTTAAATCGCTTTCTTGAGGGTTATACGCGCACTGATGCGTAAATATAACCAGTTTAATGAAACGAACACTACGGAATAGTGAAATAAGCTTAAAATACCTTAAATAACCTTCACATAACTTATAAATAAGGTTCGGATGGTTTGGTGTGTTGAAATCAAGTTTGTTCGATCGCAGGGACTATTTGTGTCAAACTGTGAAACTATACCGATTTGAATAGTAACGAACATTCTGGAACTTGATCATAGGTTAAACATACCCTAAATAACCTTTATATAGCTTGGAAATAGGCTTTGAGGGGTTCGGTATGATAAAATAAACTTTATTGATCCATAGGGACTAAAAGCGTCAAAAAGTGCACAAGTTTGCATTTTCGCGCATATCTTACGTTCTGAATATATCCGGACAACCAAAAATTTATGTAAGCATTAAAATATTTTATTTTAATGTTTGGCATAATAAAATTTCATTCGTCGCTTAATTTGGATCGTTTTTTCATTCGTTACGACTTCCGTCGTAAAATTTCATTCGTCGCTTATTTTAGTGTTTGGCATAATAAAACTTCATGCGTGTTTATGCGTATTTTGTAACCAAACTACTCTTATGTATCAAAACCATTTGTTTTGATATCCAACTTGTTTTCAAACTTTGTTAAAGATGTTTTAAACATGTTTAGCTCGTCACTTTTAGATTAGTGCTTATGTAGGGTCGTAAGGTAAGCGATCTAAACAATCGCTTAGACTTTCGAATCCGACCCATTTGGTCGATCTTTAGGATCCGAACAAATGCTTTAGGTGACCATAGTTGTATGGGGAATAACCTTTCGAGGTTATACCTTATGGTCACTTCGTTTGAGTAGTTGTATGATAAGTAGTTTATATGCCTTAGGAAAATGACCAAAATGCCCTTTTTATGCATAATTGATATTTAAGCATATGTAACCCAAACTTTTGTCATTTAAATGATTATGCAACATAATTAAACATGTTAGGGCATATAATACTTGTCGTAGGACTAGTTAGACGGGCTAAACGCGTTTTACGCGAACAACGCGTTAAAGTAGCGTATGCTACCTAAACGGGTCGTAATGCATCATAAGCACTTAGGTTAGGTTTCCTTTTAGTATGTAGGCCTTGTTAAACCATATCATATGAGATCCCACACTCATTTGGTTTACGAGACCTCATCCTATCCGACCCTCCGTTTTAGGTCCGGTTTATTTATGTAGTTACCTATATTAGGTGCCGTTTGATTTCTGGGACTCCTCTAGCTTGCTTGGTAGTAGTTCAAGACTTCTAAGCACTCTCAAGTGAGTACATAGTCCACTCTTTTACTGTTTTCAATGTTTTGGGGTGAAGCATGTGTACCTATTTGTTATGTTCATGATTTCAAAGTATAAGTGATTATACATATTAGCATTTATCTTTTGACAAACCGACTGATTATTTATGGTTTAAACACCGATTTTTCTATGATTATAAAATAAATTGTTGAATAGTACATATTTTGTTCACCAGACCGATTGGTAGTATGATATAGCGCTACAGGATTTGGCACCCCATTCCTGTTGTCATGGAATGTCTGAAACCAATTTGTTTCTCCATCCAAATAGGGATTGCCTTTGTGGTATCCCTATAGTCCCAAAGGTGTATTTTGATGCACTAGGTCTGAATGAATTCTTAAGTCACATTATTTTTGTATATTAAGTTATACTCCCAAAAGTATAGTTTGATATGATCTCATATGTGATATTGTACAAAACCAACATATATTTTGTTAAAAATCTAAAACATAGTTTAATATGTTATTTGTAATCCAAAACATAGTTTAATATGTTATTTGTAATCCAAAACATAGTTTAATATGTTATTTGTAATCCAAAACATAGTTTAATATGTTATTTATAAATCCAAAGTATACTTTTGATATACTACTGAAAATTATTATTTTAAACAACTAAGGTAAATTTAATATACTATTTGTCTAACGATTGGGTTTTGGTTAGTGTTTAAATAACGGGACGGGTGTGATGTGATGAATGAAAACATGGTAGATACGCCGCTGGTACTTCTTATATATAAGTGTTTTCATCACATTACATACCGTGGCGTTATTTAGTACACTTGGGTTAACGATATTGGAACTGAAATATATTTTAATATATTACTTATTCGACTTTCTTAAAAACTAAAGTATATTTTTATATATACTATAAACCTTTTTATCAAAATATTGTTTTTCAAACAATATATTTTATACAAACTCATTTTACTTACTTATTAAATTTTCTATGTATTATTATTTTATACCATCTGATTTCTTATAAATGATTTATAAAAGAAAACCTTTTACAAGGATCATGACTATTTTTATTAAAACTTTTTCTTTAAACTCATAAGTCATGAATCCTAATTACAATAAAACCTATGTATCTCACAGGCATTTTTATGCTGACGTACCTATTTTTACACATGTTTCAGGTGCTGCTTTATGACGATTGTTGATACATACTACACTTAGGATGGACCTGTGCCTTAGCGACTTTAAAATTTGAAAGACAATATTTGTATTTATCTGATTTGTAATAGAACAAAGATTTCAATGATTCAATAAAACAAAATTATTTATTCCATGGTTGTGAAACAATAATTCTGTTACAATACTCCCCGACGTTTCCGCCACGTTTTGTTGTTTTACGTGGTCGGGGTGTGACAGCATAACATGCCTCTTTAAAATCTATTTATATACAAGTTCACATACCTCACGGGGGATCGCTCAACACTCGGCCGAAGATGTATTTTTGTAAATCACTCGAGAGCGGCATGGAACTTACTCCTACCATAGGCTTGCCAAGCAATCAATCCTCCTCCTTTTTAACTATAATCCTTTGTAAATATCAAGAGGACTTTTGGGTGAAGGGTTAGGCTAGGGTTAAAAGGTAGGTGGTTGGGTTAGTGGTTAGTGGTTAGTAGAAAAGGGCGAAAAAGCGTAACAAGCGTCGGTTTTCGAAAGACTTTTTATTTTTGCAACAAAGTTATTTTGATGAACTTGTTTGTTTATTTCTTTTGCTTCATCAACAAAACATAAAATTATTTTTTTTTAATTTTTTTTTCAAAGTCAAACGAAAAACCGAGCTTGTTACTAAAACAAAGGGTTAAAAATAAAAAGGTTTTTGGTGGGTGAAAGGGTGTTTGGTTTGGGTTAAGAAATGAAAAGGTTTAGGCTCAAAGGGGTTAACTAGGGGGATTTTGGGTATGTGGTAAAAAGAAAAAGAAAATAATGGTGTAGAAATAAAAAGGGTTAGTCCTAATGCCTCCATCATTTACTTACTCGGGTTTAAGTTGGTAAGGACCGGGAATGTATCGTCGTGGCGAGTTCTAGAGTTGTGAGAACCAAGCGGCTATTCACACAAGAAACAAAAAATGAGCATTTAATTTAAAGATATGTATTTGTATTGTCAATAAAGGCTCAAAACTCACTTTTGTGGAATGGGTTTTTATGGGATCAAGTATATATAATGAAATTTTAACTAAGCTTGTCATGCCTTTTCATAATTTTCTTATGTTGGTTCTTTTTATCACGACGCTATCGGTTGTAAATTTGTAAAAATATAACCTTTTTAGAATTTTGAAATTCCCAAATTAAACCTAGACAAGTAAAAAAAATGAAAATTTTTGAAAAAATTTGGGGTGATTAGCGGTTCCAATAGAGTTTTGTGTAAGACTTGTTATTAGGACTTGCAAGATTCAAGGTTTTAGCATCCCCCCACACTTAAATTACACATTGTCCTCAATGTGTCCCAAAAATAAGTTTTTAGGTTGATTGAATGTGTAAAGGGTGTGAAAAAGCAAAAAATTGTGTTACTGGGCGCTGGACACGGCCCCGTGTTCAAGTGCCAGTAACAAGAATTAAACAAAAGAAATAGAAGTCTGGACACGGGAGCGTGTTGGGTTAACACGGCCCGTGTCCAGTTTACCTGAACTGGGTCATTTCTACAGACTGTGCAGCACGGGGCCGTGTTGGGCGGACACGGCCCGTGCTGAGCTTACTGTTAATGAAGAAAATTATCAAATGGCCCTGTTTTCCTGCATGGGGTGCTGGTTCAAGTTTCCCTTGTTATCCTTTGCCATCCTGAGTGTATTTTATTCCTGAAAATTAAAACTAACTAGAAAACATAAAGACTAATCTAAATAAACTAAGGATAGTTCCGCGGAATGCCTCCGTGGTGCGCTACGTTTATAAGGGTCCTTGGCTAGACCCAAAGCCTGGTCATATGTCACTCAAGTGGGATGTTTTGCATCCCATGCTACACCGTCGGAGAGCTTCATCCAAGCTTGAGTCTATGACCTTCATGTAGTTGGCCGGGTCTTCGTCTTCTACTCTCTCTCCAACTCCAAACTTCACTTCCTCGTCCCCAAACTTCAATGTTAGTGTTCCGTCATTCATATCCACCACTGCTTGGGCGGTGGCTAGAAATGGCCTCCCGAGGATGAGAGGGACATCGGCGTCTTCCTCCATGTCTAGGATGACAAAGTCGGTCGGGAAAACGAAATTGTCAACTTTGACCAATAGATTTTCAGCGACACCTTGTGGAAATTTGACGGATTTGTCGGCGAGTTGTATGCTCATCTTTGTAGGGCTCGTTGTTCCTAGGCCGAGTCGTTTGAACATTGATGTGGGCATGAGGTTAATGCTAGCCCCAAGATCGGCTAGTGCATTACGAATGGGGGATTCCCCTATCGAGCATGGAATCGTGAAGCTTCCGGGATCAATTTTCTTTTGTGGGAGTTTGTTGAGTACTAAGGCGGAGCATTCTTCGCCTAAGTTAACTAATTGCAATGATTCAATTTTCCTTTTGTGAGTGAGGAAGTCCCTCATAAATTTTTCATATTTAGGCATTTGGGTTAGGACCTCGATAAAAGGAATATTAACATGCAATTGTTTTAGTAAATTTTCGAACTTTGCGAATTGCTCATCGGTATTTTGACGGTTTAACCGGCCGGGGTATGGAACCGGAGGATTCTTGGTGGGCTCTTGATTTGGTGGAGAAGCCTTTTCTGGTTGTGGTGCGGGTGGAGTCGTGGTTTGGCTGGATTGGCTTTCTTCAGCCGGCCGTGATGGAGCCTCCTCTGGACCCGCGGTTCGGTTTCTCAATGTGATGAGATGTACTTGCGCTTTTGGGTTGGTTTCGGTATTGCTAGGTAACGCGCCTTGTGGTCTCTCGGAGAAATTTTGTGCTACTTTATTTAATTGTTTTTCAATGTTTTGAATGCTAGCTTGTTGATTTCTAAAATTCGATTCCAATTGTTGAAATCGATCCGAGTTTTTCTTTTCGGTGTCGGAGATGAGGCGAGATACAGTATCTTCAAGCCTTTCTCATCCACCTTGTTGTTGAGAAAAGTTTTGTGGTTGTTGAAAGTTAGTTCGTTGGTTTTGTTGGTTACTACTATTGCCGGGATCTCTCCAACCAAGGTTAGGGTGGTTACGCCATCCTTGGTTGTAGGTACCCGTTGGTGGACCCGACGGCCTAGGTCTATTATCAATGTAGTTTACCGTTTCTGTTTGATCATCTACTTCTTTCATACAACTCCAATTTTCATGTGGTCCACCACACCCCTCACAAGCCATAACCGAGGCCGTTTTTGCCATTTCTAACTTTTTGATTTTTGAAGAAAGGGCCTCGATTTGGGCTTGTAAAGAAGTGCTTTCATCAACCCTATGGGCGCCCGGGGCAATAGATTTATTACCTCGGGGAGTGTGCCACTGAAAATTGGTTTGAGCAATTTCCTCAATTTGATTGTATATTTCATTTGGGCGATGATTACCTAGAAGTCCCCCGGAGCTAGAATCAAGTGTTTGTCTTGTGTGTGGCAACAACCCATTGTAGAAAGTGGATACTTGTTGCCATACCGTAAGACCGTGATGAGGACACTTTCTTAGTAGCTCCTTGAACCTTTCCCAAGTTTCATATAAGGAGTCCCCATCCTCTTGTGAATATGTGTTAATTTCAGTCATTAATTTAGCCGTTTTAGCAGGAGGGAAATACTTATATAGAAACTTTTGGGCTAGTTCATCCCAGGTGTTTACCGAGCCAACTGGGAGGGTGTTGAGCCAAGCCTTAGCTCGGTCTTTTAGTGAAAATGGAAACATTCAAAGGCGGAAGGCGTCGTTTGATGCTCCATTGATCCAAAAGGTATCACATATTTCTAAGAAATTAGTAATATGTAGATGGGGATCCTCGTCCGCAAGCCCATGAAAGGTTGCGGAGTTTTGAAGCATTTGTATCAAATGCGGTCGAAGTTCGAAGTTATTGGCTTCGACATTCGGTGCATTGATAGCGGCGCCGAGATTACCTACAGTGGGTCGTAGGTAATCCATGAGGGTACGTTGGTCCGCCATTGGAAGTGGTTCCCCCGAAACTTTCTCTTGGTTTTTAGCTTTAAGTCTTTTTCTGAGAAAGCGTTCGGGTTCTTCTAAGGGTTCTTTTATGTCTTTACTAGAACTGGAGCTCATACACTACGTAGGAAGTTCAAATGTGGCGCCTGGGTTCCAAGTCCTGCAATAAAAACAGAAAAGAATGTTGGTCAGAAGGTTCACCACGGCCCCGTGTTCAGCGAACACGGCCCGTGGTCGGAGATACTGTGATTGTTTTCCGAATCCCAGTTACTGGGGAGTTGGACACGGCCCCGTGTTGCACCGACACGGCCCCGTGCTCAGCTCTCTGTAACTCGGAAAATAAAAACTGCCAGTAACAATGCTGGGCACGGCCCGTGTCCGACCAGGCACGACCCGTGCTGAGCTCTGCAGAAGCTGAAAAACTAAGAAAAATCCTAAAAAAAATAGAAAAATAAGAAAAACGATTAGGCCGTTGATTCCTAACTTTCTTAAAATCCTTGTGTCCCCGGCAACGGCGCCAAAAACTTGATGTGCGTTAGGTGTATATATAGGTTTAAGTATATTTTAAGCCCTTTTACACTTTCTTTAGCCAAGTTTTAAATTTATAAAACACGATATTTACTAACACTAAACACACATATGGGCAAGTGCACCCATCGTGAGCGTAGTATAGTGTTGGTAAGATACCGAGGTCGTCCAAGGACACAAGAGCTTTTAGTACCGGTTTATCCTCAACGCCTAATCAAACCAAAAGTTTAGAAAAAGGTTTTAAACTAAGAAAATAAAAACTAACTAAAATGCTGAAAAATAAAAATAAAAGTAAAACAGATAGACAAGATGAATCCTTGGTTCCGACTCGTGTTTAGTGTAACCTTTGATTATTTCCGCACTTTTGCACTATTTAAGAGATTATCTTAGTTATTGTAGTAGGCCCCTCTTTTGGAGGTGATGTTACCCTCAACCCAGTAGTTTGAGTCAGCAAGGATACAATCCTAAAGGGTCGGATTATTGAAAGATAATTAATTAAGTTGTTAATGCATAATGTGGTAGGCCCCTCTTTTGAAGGTGACGTTACCCTCGGCTAAGTAGTCTGAGTCAGCAGGGATACAGTCCTAAATAGCCGGGTTAAAGTATTAATAGTAGTTTAACTTATGAGGGGATCAAAGAGTTTGGACCCCCGCCATCCAATACCGTTAAGTATTGAAGGAGGTCCTACTAAATTTGACCCAGGTCCTTTGCAGGATCTATACACTGAACAATGGCAAGACTCTTACCAAACTGTTCCCTTAACCTCCGACCAGGTAGCCAACATACCTCCATATAGACCGTGGAGATATGAATGGTTAAAATCTTTTATTTTATATAGACAGTAAAATAATGCCAAGACACCACGGACAAACGATAAGGAAGAATCACCTTCAACATAAGAAACTAGTTATTAAAGTCATTAATACATAACCAATTAAAAAGTGCGAAAAGATTAAAAATAAAAAGTATTACACTAGACACTTTGTCTTCACCAAGTAATGTAAGAGACTTAGGCAAACATGGCCTTGATTGTCAAGAACTCTTACTATCAATCTTGGATCCCGAGACGACTCACACACTCTATGATGGACAATGGATGATGGTGGTGGATGATGGTGTTATGGTGGTGGTGGGTGGTGGGTGAAGTGTGAGAGAGGTGGTGTGCCAAGGGATGGTTTGAGCTTAGGCCAAGCACTCCTATTTATAGGCTGAACAGAAGATCGGGCGTGGCCCCGTGCCCAGTGGGCACGGCCCCGTGTCCACATCCTTCTCTTTCTTCATTAATTGCTCTTGTCTTTATTAGTTGACCACGGCCCCATGTCCACTAGGCACGACCCCGTGTGCAGAAGCATATCTGTACTATCAAGATTTGCCTGGATTCTGCGAATCTTATAGTTGACCACGACCCCGTGTCCGCTGAGCACGGCCCCGTGGTGGGCGATGGAAGCTTCTACAACTTTGTCTTTTATGCTGACACTTGGGCACGCTGTAACAACCCTCATTAAAAGTCCTATTTATTTTATTATTTTATCCAATAGGAAACCCTAATTGTGACACCCAAGTGATTCTGCACAAACCCTAAAATTTTCAGAACAATCAGAATCAGGATCAGGGCCCCTAAAACTCAGGGGGGGTAAACCCTAGTTACGATTATCCAAATAAAACGCTGTCTAATTCGAAATTTCTCGAACGGTCGACTCAGCTAGGCTAGAAACACACGTGGCAAGCCTATAACATTTTCGTGTCCCTTACGGACCGTAAGGGATAAGGCTTACGGTCCGTAAGCCTGGCAAATTTCGTATATAAATAGCAGGCATTGGGACTTGCATTCTGAAGTTGAAACGACGAAGAAATTCGCTACATGCACTGAGCTACGTTCTGAATACTACAAAAACACACACGATTCACAAAGTGCTGCCGCAATACAGGGTATTAACTCGATCGCTGCTACGATTCAATGTCCGATTGATCAATATATCCAATGGATGTTTAAGTGCTGCCCACATTAGGGTTATGCTTTGTCATTCGTCGTTAATTCGATGGATGTTTAAGTATCGCACTTTATCATTCGTTGTGAGGGTTTGATCTCGTGAGTTATCGTAAATGCTGTATTAAGTTACTAACCGAATTGTGTGCCTGTTATTAAATTTAGGGTTAAAAAGGCTAATCAGTAGGCTAGGCTCTACTCAAATTAAATCTGCAATGTGAGTCCATTCTCTTTTCTCACCGTTTTATCACCTTTTTGTGATACAATTATGCTTTCCAAAATCCTAAATATTTACCAGTTATACTTACAGTGATTAAATTTTTATATTCTATAATAACTGTCGGTATGGGAGGTTTTATACATTATTTGACCCTCGTTACTATTAGCCAGAAAGTTAGCCAATAGTAGCATGACCACAATCACAGTGGGAATTATGCCCCAGTAGCCATAGCCTATAACTTATATTATTTTAACATTAAATCGTTAATAAATTTAATGTATGTTTGAAATAAATCTAAATGGTGTATACCATAATAAAATAGTCAAGTATAATATATTCTACTATACTAAGATTATATTTTTAGTCTTAGTCACGTTAATATATTAAATAATGATATTACAATTATTTAATTAACATATTATATTTGATAAGTTATAGTAGTTTGATATAAAATAATATATGTCATTTTCTGGGTTAAGTGGTTTTGTGCCATAAGTAATATATTTGACTAAGTCCAGAATCACTAGTTGAGAGAATGATCAACAGTGACATGTCCAAAGGCACTAGTTGAGAGAATGATCAACAGTGTTATGACCAGAATTACTAGTTGAAAGAATGATCAACAGTGATATGACCCCAATTACTAGTTAAGAGAATGATCAACAGTAATATGACCGGAGTCACTAGTTGAAAGAATGATCAACAGTGATTTGACCACCGTCACAGGAATCGCCTAGTGACCAATATAATAATAAGATATACTACATATCTATTACGTGATAAATTCACTATTGTACAAAAATAAGCCAATGAGTGATATGACCACTGTCACATCGGAACTGCCACCATGTGACAAATACTGATGGAATTGGGTAAATATAAATGAATATAAAAACTTTGATGTTGTAAAGTATAACAATATATTTTATAAAATGAAATGAACACACCAGTATTTATAACTGATAAAATGTTTTCAAAACACATTTCAGGTAACTTGATGTAAGGATAGTAGAAGTCAGCTATGGAGCACTGAATGCTTAAATAAAGTGGCTATAATTACCTGAATAAAAGAAGAAATTTATGTTTTATTTATTTGGGTTTATCCCTATAAAAACAATTGAATGAAATACGGGTTTAAGCCCATTTGTTTAATTTTTGGTGTTTTACAAACTCTGAAATTATTTCCTAACTACGATCCTGATGAAAATTTTCCGCTGCGTAATTAATAAACACCAATACCATCTGACTGGTTCACGGCTCTCAATTCCGTCCAGGGTGGGGTCGGGGGTCGTGACAGAAGGTGGTATCAGAGCCACTTGTTTAAGCTATTTAGGTGTTCTTTTAATACCTAAACTTAAACAATAAAGTTAGGAAAATTAATACAAAATAACATATATGCTATTTTTGTAGATTTTAATATATGTATATATCTACATATATGCACACATGATTCTTGAAAGTATTGTTTTATTTATTCTATAATATTAATAATTGAAAATGTTTACAATTCAGATGTCGAATGAAGTATCACATAATCCAGAAGTTCATGCTAATAATGAAAATCCTTTGGATAAAATTGCTATAGAAAATCTAATAGCTCAAGGAATAGCTAATGCTTTACCTTTAATAATTAAAGCTGTTAAAAACCCCGTAGAACCCACCAAAGTTGTGAGTAGCAAGCATACTCATGACGACTGTTTCAGCCATAGTGTCAATGGAGGTAATGATGATATTATCAAAACCCCATTTCCCAAGAAAAAGAAGGCGATGACTCTCGGGTGTACCTACAAAGAATTTCTAGCTTGTAAACCAACTGAGTTCGCAGGCAGTGAAGGAGCAACTGCTGCTCTGCGATGGTTAGAAAAGACGGAAGCTGTTCTTACAATCAGCAAATGTGCCGAAGAAGATAAGGTGATGTATGCATCTAACCTCTTTAAGGAAGAAGCTTTAGAATGGTGGAATACAATTCTTCAGGCAAAAGGAAGTGACATGGCTTATGCCATGAACTGGGAAAAATTCAAGGAAATGACAGAAAGAAAATTTTGTCCCCCTTATGAAAAGGAACGAATGGCTAACAAGTTCCTAAATCATAAAATGATAGATGTGAATTGTCGTGAATATACGACAACGTTCTTCGAATATGCAAGAATGGTACCAACTCTGGCTTCGCCAGAACCCGTACTAATTTCTCGTTATATTTGGGGATTAGTTAGCGAAATCCGAGACATAGTCAAGGCCGCTAGACCACAGACTATTGAAGAAGCAGTCGAACTAGCTAACACCCTGACAGATGGACTAATCCGCACAAGAGAAGAAAACAAGAAGAAAGAGTTAGCCCAGAAAATTTCCCAAGAATTCTACAAGAAGACAGGAACTGAACCGTCATTGGAGCAACCTATCTGTAGAAACTGTAACAAAAAGCATTCAGGAAGATGCCGTTTTAGGAGAACACCCTACTGTGACTTCTGCAAGATGACCGGGCATATAGAGGAAGAATGTAGAAGGAAAACTAATGTTTGTTTCAATTGCGGAGAAACAGGACACATCAAACCATATTGTCCGAAACTAACCAAAGCACCCGACAACAAGGTCAGAACAACAGACGGAGCTAAGAAGAACGCGCGAGCATTGGTACTTACTACGTAAGAAGCAGAAATGATTCCAGACGTAATCGCTGATATGTAATTTCTAAGTTAAGTTATTATTTAACCCTAATATAAATAGAAGTTTTTTTAAATAAATACATTCTGTCAAGTACTTCATCTATTCAAAACCATAACAGACTTGGTTGGTCTTCACTTTCATTGAATCATTTAAATTGGCTTCGACACCTTGTGGTGGCGTTTTCTTTAATTTGAAGCTTGAGCTAATCTCATTTTCACTCCTGATGTACGAATTTTAATTTTTGTTGGTTCATTATCTTAAACAGTCTTAATACAATTATGTGTTAAGATAAGAGTACACAAATTCGTATTATATTCCGGTGTACCTCTTAACGTTTCTTTCATCATTTATCGAAAATTCTATAATATTCATTTGGTCTTTTCATTATCAATTGAAAATCCTATTCGAAATGAATATCCAAATTTACTTCATTAAAGCTTTCAGTTGATTACACGGTGAAATTGTTCGGTCACCGTAATTATTGAATTATTTCAATCATTACGACACCTTGCGGCGTCGTTATAAACTTGTAGCTTGGGCTAATCATAAGCATACGAATCACTCAAAATCATGTATTTCTTTCGTTTGACTCATCATTTAAAAGTAGTCTTGATGCAATTATGTATTAAGACAATGATACACTAAACTCTATTATATTTCAGTGTATCCTTGCAATTCCATAAATGTCAACACATTAATTTTTCTCATATCATGGTTTAATAGTGGACAAATCATTTTCGTGCTTTTATTTCATTTTGAACCTGTCAATTCTAAAGTCTTACTAAGTGGCCAATCAAAGTAAGCTTTCTTTTGACAAAGAATTTTTATTGATTCTAAAAGTCCTTCACATTCATTCTAAATATCTATTGATCATATATCTTTTGGCTTGAACATAGTCACCTTGGAAATTATATCATTTCATCTTAGTTGATTGTCATCGATTTCTTGAACTAATTCAGTTGAACCATTGAATCCTACCTATTGTACAACTTGTATTCGCAAAATTCGATATTTTAATTCTGTGTCATCTACCTTAATATTGTTTTTATTGATTAAAATATGACATAAGTCTAAAAGAAATATCGTAACCCAAATCTCGAGGACGAGATTTTATTAAGGTGGGGAGAATGTAACAACCCTCATTAAAAGTCCTATTTATTTTATTATTTTATCCAATAGGAAACCCTAATTGTGACACCCAAGTGATTCTGCACAAACCCTAAAATTTTCAGAACAATCAGAATCAGGACCAGGGTCCCTAAAACTCAGGGGGGGGTAAACCCTAGTTACGATTATCCAAATAAAACGCTGTCTAATTCGAAATTTCTCGAACGGTCGACTCAGCTAGGTTAGAAACACACGTGGCAAGCCTATAACATTTTCGTGTCCCTTACGGACCGTAAGGGATAAGGCTTACGGTCCGTAAGCCTGGAAAATTTTGTATATAAATAGCAGGCATTGGGACTTGCATTCTGAAGTTGAAACGACGAAGAAATTCGCTACATGCACTGAGCTACGTTCTGAATACTACAAAAACACACACGATTCACAAAGTGCTGCCGCAATACAGGGTATTAACTCGATCGCTGCTACGATTCAATGTCCGATTGATCAATATATCCAATGGATGTTTAAGTGCTGCCCACATTAGGGTTATGCTTTGTCATTCGTCGTTAATTCGATGGATGTTTAAGTATCGCACTTTGTCATTCGTTGTGAGGGTTTGATCTCGTGAGTTATCGTAAATGTTGTATTAAGTTACTAACCGAATTGTGTGCCTGTTATTAAATTTAGGGTTAAAAAGGCTAATCAGTAGGCTAGGCTCTGCTCAAATTAAATCTGCAATGTGAGTCCATTCTCTTTTCTCACCGTTTTATCACCTTTTTGTGATACAATTATGCTTTCCAAAATCCTAAATATTTACCAGTTATACTTACAGTGATTAAATTTTTATATTCTATAATAACTGTCGGTATGGGAGGTTTTATACATTATTTGACCCTCGTTACTATTAGCCAGAAAGTTAGCCAATAGTAGCATGACCACAATCACAATGGGAATTATGCCCCAGTAGCCATAGCCTATAACTAATATTATTTTAACATTAAATCGTTAATAAATTTAATGTATGTTTGAAATAAATCTAAATGGTGTATACCATAATAAAATAGTCAAGTATAATATATTCTACTATACTAAGATTATATTTTTAGTCTTAGTCACGTTAATATATTAAATAATGATATTACAATTATTTAATTAACATATTATATTTGATAAGTTATAGTAGTTTGATATAAAATAATATATGTCATTTTCTGGGTTAAGTGGTTTTGTGCCATAAGTAATATATTTGACTAAGTCCAGAATCACTAGTTGAGAGAATGATCAACAGTGACATGTCCAAAGGCACTAGTTGAGAGAATGATCAACAGTGTTATGACCAGAATTACTAGTTGAAAGAATGATCAACAGTGATATGACCCCAATTACTAGTTAAGAGAATGATCAACAGTAATATGACCGGAGTCACTAGTTGAAAGAATGATCAACAGTGATTTGACCACCGTCACAGGAATCGCCTAGTGACCAATATAATAATAAGATATACTACATATCTATTACGTGATAAATTCACTATTGTACAAAAATAAGCCAATGAGTGATATGACCACTGTCACATCGGAACTGCCACCATGTGACAAATACTGATGGAATTGGGTAAATATAAATGAATATAAAAACTTTGATGTTGTAAAGTATAACAATATATTTTATAAAATGAAATGAACACACCAGTATTTATAACTGATAAAATGTTTTCAAAACACATTTCAGGTAACTTAATGTAAGGATAGTAGAAGTCAGCTATGGAGCACTGAATGCTTAAATAAAGTGGCTATAATTACCTGAATAAAAGAAGAAATTTATGTTTTATTTATTTGGGTTTATCCCTATAAAAACAATTGAATGAAATACGGGTTTAAGCCCATTTGTTTAATTTTTGGTGTTTTACAAACTCTGAAATTATTTCCTAACTACGATCCTGATGAAAATTTTCCGCTGCGTAATTAATAAACACCAATACCATCTGACTGGTTCACGGCTCTCGATTCCGTCCAGGGTGGGGTCGGGGGGCGTGTTCAGCCTCTTGTTTTCTTGTTTTTCTTGGGAAGATGCTTTCGGGGAGGTCGGGCATGCCACGTTTATTCCTTTTCTTGTATTTATGTTAGATTTAGCTGCCTTTTTGCTTCTTTTGTTAATTTGAGCTCATTTAATCCTGAAAATACAAAAGGAAGACAAAAAACACACTTTTTCCAACATTAGTACTAAAAAAGGGTTAGTTTTATGCCACAATTGATGTAATTTATATGTTGCATTTTGCACACATCACACGCCTCGCGGTAATACTCCGCTTGTGGATTTTGAGGGTGTGACACGTAGGGAAGTCTAATAAACCGGTAGTCTTAACAGCCATTTAGAGTTCCATAGATGTTTTCCTAAGAAGGGTCGGGGGGGTCCTATTCGGTTTCTCTTAGGGTTTAGTATTTAAAGATCTCAGTTCCATAACACATTAGCATCCGATAGAAACCATACGATATCAATTGGGAATCCAACCTAGGTAGTTGTTCGTCACATCTGATCTCAAACCTCGTTAAAGTCGCGTCTTAGTTTGTCTTCTTAGTTAATTAATTTTATTTAATTGTAATTTTAGGATTTTTAGAAACCCCCCCCCCTCAAAATATAAAATCAATTTAGTCGTGTCAGTCTGTCAAGTCTATAGAGTCTAGTAACGTAATTAGAGAGTCTCGTGGGTTCGAACAAGAACTTACATAAGTTATAATACAATGATCGGTACACTTGTCGGTTGTGTGGTCTAGGTTAGAGAGTCTTAGTTTTACAAATTTAAAGCTTAGCGTGTCTAATTTAGGATTTAATTTAGTTAATTTATTTAGACTACTTTTAGCACATCAGATTGAATATGCCCGCTATCACAAAAATGGATAGAAAGGTTTTGTAGAGCTCTAAAAATTAAACAAGTTAGGCTATGGAATTACCTGATTTGATGAAGAAATGAAGGAGATATCAAATGGTAAAGTCCCAAGCCCTAGAAATGTTATTGCTTAAATCCATGGATTAGAGAGATAATTTGTAGGTTATGGGAGTGAGGATGTAACATCCACCAAAAACGAATCTACGAAACTTGACCCGTATTGCAAAAACCGGATTTTATGTTTAATAAATAAATATGGTTTTTTTTATTTTATCTAATATTACATTTATATTAGATGTATTAATATAAATATAACTCTTTATGCTTGTTTTGATGTAAGTTGACCAAGTCAAGACATCCTCCTATCTTGATTCAGATAACAAATTGTTATTACGTTAAACATTGGTTGTAAACGAATGTGATCAAATGTGAACAACCGAAGGTCCATCTATGACCTTCGTATAGACGAAGGTGGACCTTCACTTGTATTGAACAACTAAGGTGGACCTTCGCTTGTATTGAACAACTAAGGTAGACCTTCGTGTGTATATGGCCACCTTCATCTGATATGGTGTTACGAACGTGGACCTTCGTGTGATCTGATCCATCTTCGCATAACAACAAATCACCTTTATTGGACTTGCTGTGTGTGTTTGTACAAATACAACAATTGTCCATTTTGAATGTTAGAGAGTACATTTCAAAGAGTGGGAGCATAATTGTAGAGAATTATAACCTACGTTATGATCAGAAGGTATAATTGCAGGTAATTATAGCCTACATTATGATGATCACGTGATTGGGTTTAATTGGACATTGAGTTTACCAAAATGGTCAGAATCAAAAGTCAAAGCAAAAGTCCAACTGATTGACTTTCGGATTAAATTTACTATAAAACTAAAATTGACTAAAAGAGAGTGCTTACCTAGCCTTGAAGAACACTTACAACTCAGAAAGATGGCTCCTTATAAGCAGAAGCAAGCTCCACAAGCAGATTGAGAATGAGAACTGAATGGTGTGAAGAACAAGTGCAACTTACAAGTCTATTTATACTAATCCAAAGATGGTGAGGTGATGCCAAGTGTCCCCAGGTGTTTTAAGGAGTGATTAGTGGTAGGGCAGGTGTTCAAAGGAGGTTTAAGGGGGCAAGTAGTCATGAGAGGTGGCATGGAATAAAGGCTGTTGCTAGCTAGAAGTTTGTTGTCCGCGCACCCCTTGCGGACCGCAAGGGGTTAGGTCTTGCGGTCCATAAGGAAACCTGGCGCGCAAAAGATTTTATACATCCCTTACGGACCGCAAGGGATAAGTGTTAAGGTCCGCAAGGACCTGGCAACGACAAATAATTTGCCTTTTATACATTTTCAGCCATTCAACTTTTCTCAATGCCCTTTTTAATCATTTTCATCCCCCTCCTTCAACATATCTAAATTATATGGAGAGTTTCGGACATGTGTCACGCTAGGATTTGATTATAAATACTTGGGTTGTTACATTTTAGGAGGTGATAAGCACTTTAAAATACATGGATTATTCATGCAAATTCGGATCCATCATCTTCTTCTTCCTCATTTGATTCACAAGAGTCCACACACACTATGTGTGTGTCGACACATACGTAAACCCAAGTATTAGGTTTTCATTCTCTTATCTGTTAATTAAAACACTTTCCAAATTGCCCATTTTAGCGCTTATAGTTTTGTCTTCTATCTTGTTAGTCACAAAGTTCATTTCCTTATTATTTGACTTATATTTTAACTAAGTTATTTAACTTAGTTATCTCATTTCATACCATAACACAAGGGGACGTGCTAGTGAATTAAAAATTTGAGTTTTAGAGGGTTACAGGTTAGCACGTGGGGAGCATGTGTGGGGGTTGAGTTTGATAAATTTGGTAAAACATTGGACATGGATTTTAGGGTAAGGAATTAGTTTTGGGATAATGTAGGGTCTTGGAATAATTCTTAAAAACTCTAAATGTATGTTTCGGGAGTCATGGGAATTAGTAATAGGAGTTGGAAAGGGCAAAAAACACAAATTCGCGGGTCGAAACAGAGAGGGTCGTCGCCAATGGGGTGTCAGGCCGTCGACGACGAGCTTAGCCCAGTTTTCCCATTTTCTTCGATCCCAATCAACGTAGCTCTATTTCAAAGCATCGTTAAGCTTCCTAAAATGCACCCTAACCCTATCAATGGGATTTGTAAGGTGCAGGTAAGGGTGGAACTCGTATGTGAGCATGTATGGGGATATAACTTGTATGTATATGGATGTATGGGATTTATTGGTGCGTATGTAGATGGGACTTGTATGTGTGCATGTGTGTATTGGATTCATATGTGTGTATGTGGATAGGAATTATACGTGTGTATGGGGTTTGTTTGTACGTATGTAAATGAGAATTGTATGTAAGTATGTTATGGGATTATATGGACGACTACATTTTGAATGTTAGCAACCATGGTGTCATGAGAACGGTAAATGTAAGTGCAAGTATATTCAAGAGTGTGCTCTTGAATGTTGAATAATGGAATTGAAGATTATGAACGGATGGATCAGTACTATGTCGAAGGAGTTGATGTGGTCAACTGGTTCCGTTAAAAGTTTATTTATATTATGTTCATGTGTACGGTGAGTGCAGGTTATATAGGTCTTCCATGTGAGGTGCATAACGGCCAAAGATCGAGTCAAAGCACGAGTTGTACGGGAGTGTGCCACGTAGTCTTATAAACACATGCCATTTTAAACATAATGAGCAAAAGTGAGAATGTGATGCTCATGAATGATTTGTTTTGATGATTTCCAAGTGTCATAGAACATTTATAAAATGTGAAATTTTACCATTCGTATTTCCGCTGCATGTTTTTCAGTTTAGGGTGTTACACGTAACGTCACGTGGTAGCACTTTTTCTATCCTAAATCCTCTTTTGAGCCACTTCTTCCAAGCCGGGCTGGACACAATTATGTTTTTAAAGCTAATCCTATACTCAAATGCTTGTCTCATTACTCTAATCATCAGAATTCTGGTAAGCTGGTCATCGAATGCTTGAGCTTCGGTTAACAACTCGACTTAATTTAAGAATGAAGTATAACAATGTCCATACCTCAATAGTTAAAGGGCCAAAGTGTAACACCTTGTAATTGAAGAACTCCAAAGAAACAAAAGAGAGAAACAAAAGAAGATAAACAAGAGAGAGATAGAAAGAGACCACCATGGGTAAAGCAACGGCGGCGAAGAAGAAGAAGAAAGGCCGACCGTCTCTTCTAGACCTCCACAAACGCGCTTTAGAGCAAAATCAACAACAATTACACCGGAGATCCACTCGCCGGAACCCTAACTCCACTTCCGCCGGTGAAGACGACTACTACGATGACGATGATGACGAACGGAAACAGAAAAAAGTCAAACTAGTTGTTCGTTTGCCTCAGTCGGATCAACAACCACATTTATCTTCCAGTTTAATCAGATCTTCTTCGGGCTCTGATTCCAATGCTGACGTGGATAATCGCAAACTTCAATCCGGATCCGGTGTTGTTTCGGATCATCAGGTGAAATTATTCATCGATTTTTCAAAATTAGGGTTTAGGTTTTGTCACTTTGAAGTAAGAATAATTGAGGGAAAAAGTGTCAAGAAATGTTGAGATTTTTTTTTTTTTTTTTAAATATAGGGGAAATGAATGAATAATAATATTTTACTTGTCATTATTTTTGTTTGAATTTTTATTTGGATTTTCGCGGGTTTTTAAACAGCTTTTTTCTCCTTCTTGTTTTGACTCGTTCTGGTTTTGTTTTTAGTAAACACACTGAATAGATACATGTGTCTGTATATTTATTTACCTTTTGTGTTTTTATAAAGTCTTGTATTGATCTATATGAGTATCAGACCTTTATTATATACAAGTATATGTACATGTGTAAGTGTGCATACTCAGGAAAAGTTGAAACTTGTTATTCTATTACTTAACCTGTACTTGGCATTTTGGGTTTGTGTACTGTGGGTGTATTCTGTTATTTAACTTGATGGATTTATGTTTGTAGGGTGAAAAGGTTTTGAAAGCGATGGACACTCTACATGGTCTTAATCATAAACCCTTCAAGATAGTTTTTTAATGGGGGGTTTTGTTTTCTAATGCTTCATTTTATTTATATCTGTGCAGGATCACCATTACAATCTGGACCCACTACACCTTTGCCTGATCAAAAGTTGTTGGTCTTCATTCTTGACAGACTTCAAAAGTGGGTCTTTATTCTTTTTGCTTCTTTAAATACAATACATCTTGTTTCTTCTACCTTTTTTTTTTTTAATTTAATTTAATTTTAATTGGTCTGCAGGAAGGACACTCATGCTGTTTTCTCCGAGCCAGTTGATCCTGACGAGGTGCTTTGTTTTGAACGTTTGCAGTGTGTCATTACTTGTTTTTCAAAATGAATAGGTTTGTTACTTGTTTCTATGCAGCTCTCTGATTACTTTGAAGTCATTAAACAACCTATGGATTTTGGTACTGTTAGAAGTAAACTTGATGGGGGACGTTATTCAAATTTGGAAGAATTAGAGGTTTGTAGTCGTTTATTATGCTTCAGTTGCCGGAAGAATGTCACATAATTTCATTTCTTGTGTCTGCAGGCGGATGTTTATTTGATATGCACAAACGCAATGCAGTATAATTCTTCTGATACCGTATACTTTCGGCAGGTAGAATTAACTTTGCCTACACACAATACCGTATAAGAGTCTATAGATACATATTTATTTTGTACTCAATGCTCTTAGGCGAGGTCTATACATGAGTTGGCAAAACGGGACTTTGAAAATCTGAGGCAAGAGGGAGAAGATGGTGAGTTGAAGCCGAAAGTGGTGAGGAGAGGCAGGCCACCTGGCAAGCTAGTAAAGAAGACACCTGGCAGACCCCCATTGGACCGTGTTGGTCCTGAGTCTACCTCAGGTGCCACCCTGGCAACCACTGAAGACAATGCAAACGAGTCTACTCCGTACAACTTACGAAAAGCACCACCTGTTTTGTATAGATTTCAAGCTGACGGTTTACTCGGCTCACATCGTTCTCGTAATGGTGAACATTATTCAGAATTTTTGTCAGATTGGAATGAAGAGTTTCCAGGTTTTTTCAACTGTTAGTTAATTTTTTTTGCACATAAAGTAAAATGCCATTTTCGTCCCTAAGGTTTGCCCGGTTTTGCGACTTCGTCCAAAGGTTTGTTTTTTCGCATCTGGATCCAAAAGGTTTGAAATCTTTGCCATTTTCATCCGGCTCGTTAACTCCATCCATGTTTCTTCCTTAAGTCGGGGGTATTTTCGTCTTTTTTGTTAACTTAGAGGGCAATTCGGTCTTTTAAAGAGATATTCGGTCTTTTTACATAAAGTGAAAAAGACCGAATTGCCCTTTAAGTTAGCAAAAAAGACGGAAATACCTCTGACTTAACAGAGAAAAATGGATAGAGTTAACGGGTCGGCTGAAAATGGCAAAATTTCAAACCTTTAGGCAATACCGGTGAAACCTCAGGGACGAAAATGGCATTATATACCCTATTTTCTTGCATCTTATAACCAATTCTCAAACTTCAGAGCGCATTCGGAAGGCTGACATGAAATACGGGAATAAAAACCTTATTATTGACGAGACTCGACGTGACACCTACAAGCCATTTCACCCGTCAACTTATGCTTATGATTCGTCTCTTTTATCCAACTTTGGTGGGGAAAGAAAGCAGTTATTGGCAGTATGTTTTCAATTCTTACATGTTTGCAGCTACTGTTACCATATTTAAAAAAGAGGAAAATGCGATTTTCGCCCTTGAGGTTTGGCCAGTTTTCCGACTTTCGTAGGTTTGTTTTCTGCATCCGGATTTAAAAGGTTTGAAATCTTGCCATTTTCATCCAGCTCGTTAACTCCATCCACTTTTCTCCGTTAAGTCAGGGATATTTTCGTCTTTTTTGTTAACTTAAAGAGCAATTCGGTCTTTGTCACTGTACATTATGCTAAATGCTTGTCCATAAAGTAAAAAGACCGAATTTCCCTTTAAATTTCCAAAAAAGACGAAAATATCTCTGATTTAATAGAGAAAAATGGATGGAGTTAACGAAACGATTGAAAATAGCAAGATTTCAAATCTTTTGGATCAAGATGCGGAAAAACAAACCTTTGGACGGAAGTCGCAAAGATGGCCAAACCTCATGGACGAAAATGGCATTTTACTCTTAAAAAAATGGATTGTTATTTTAACATACAAAGGTTATTAAGTTTCTCCCTTTTGAATACAGGTAGGTTTACATGCGGAGCATGGTTATGCTAGAAGCTTAGCTCGTTTTGCCGCAAACCTCGGGCCAGTTGTCTGGAAAATTGCTTCAAAAAAAATAGAAAAAGCTTTGCCACCTGGCACGAAGTTTGCTCCTGGATCGGTTGGTGAAAACGACCCTTCTCCACCCTTGTCGTTTTTCCCACCCGGAAACCCGAGACCCATGTCCTGTTTGGTACCTGACTGTAATCCAAACAGACCTGAAAGTCAAACTCAATCCACTTCAGGACCAAACGCAAAGGTCGAGATAATCGAGCCTGATTCCGGAACAAAAACAGGCTCACCATTGCATCATGTTAGAAACGGTTTTAATAGCGCTTTCGGGAGTACAAGTGTAACAGGAGTAGAACACGAGAGAATACGTGAAGGGGGTGGTCAACCCGTGAAACCGACTTCTTGGCAGCAGGTATCATCGCCAAACCCTAGCCTCGTTACGGCTCCACTCGACCAGAATATAGGTTCTCAGCGTGTTCTAAATTGAATCGGTTTGCACGAGAAGCGCGGTTTAGAATTGCAGCTTAAATTTCTATACTGATTAGTGTTTGGCAGCGTAACGACGGTAAAGGTAACGATATTTAACCGGCGGATTGGCCTATGTACTACATCTAAAGCGCAAAGTACGACCGGTCAATAGCTGAGATGCCACAATGGAGCAAGTGATTCTGTAGGTTAGGAATGATTTTGTACAGATCAAACATAACTATCTTTGTAGCATTGGACTGAACTGGTAATCAATCAGATATTCAGATTATGATGATAAACCAAATTAAAAAAGAGGGGGGTATTTTGGGGTTTTTGCTTTGGTGGTGTAAATTTATTATTATTGTTATTTGTAGAAAACAAACTTAATTGGTAGATTTCTATTGATTTAGACAAACGTTTACCTTTTTGCCCCTTGTATTGTTTTCTACTTATTTTTCTTCTGTCGAGTTTAATGTTTAGATCAATCATTTACGAATTTTTGATAATTTAACCATAAAAGGACAGCGTATGTAATTTTAATATTTTAAAAGAGCTGATTAGTTATTACAATAATTTGACTGAACAGTATAACTATTAATTAACAAATTATCATCGTTCATTTTAAAATCCGCTTTTTATACCGTACCGGATTGGGCTCGGAAATGGTTTAACCTGGTGTATTGGGTGGTTTAACCGGGTGTATCGGGCTGTTTAACCGGTTCAATCGATACTACCAGCCGGTTTGAACTGGTTTTTAAAACATTGGTATTCAATATGTTATTAATTTCTACATTTTTTATATTAAATGTTTAGCATTGAGAATACTATTCAGAATAGGGTATATGTTGTGAAACAATATCTTAATTACATCCAATATGCAAATAATAATAAGAGAAATAAGGATGGAAAAGGGATATTCTTATTTCTTGTTCTTATAACAAGAACTGTAAGGTGCTTTGTAAGCGTGTTTAATGGTTAATACAACAAATACAAAGTTATGGTGAATACAAAGTTATGGAGAAGCTATCGAGAAAACAATAAGCTTTAGGAGTTTTGATAATATTAATGACAACTAGGAAATTGCCCCGCACATTGCCGCGGCGATATGTGAAAAATTTACGTCAAAACGTATGCCAACTGAAAACTATATAAAAATAACAACGAAAACGTATTATATTTGACTCCACTCATTTTCAGGAAAAAAAATTACGTCAAAACGTAGAACAATCGAAAACGTACATAACAATAAGCACAAGAACATATTATATTTGATCTGACTAATTTTCAGGAAAAATTTACGTCGAAACGTAAATCAACTTGAATTATACTTACATGTATATTAAAATAAACACGTAAAATTCAATTATAAAGTCTTTAGAAAGTTAACTGGTTGTAAATGTCAATGCTAAAAATTGAGGGTATGAATAAAAAAAAAAAAAAACAAAAGGACAAAAAAGAAAGGAAGAAAAAACCTAAATCACTATTTACCCAAATTGATAATTGTATTATACGAGTTGACGTTTTCCGCGCGTTGCGCCGAGATGTTGATTATGAAAGTATTTAGTATCAATATATAAAAGTCTTTACTCGTTTCTAATATTTACATTGTTATGTATGAGTTTGGTCCTTTGTAACCTATGGATTTGGTCATAATGCTCAATAAAACGTTAAAAGGCATGCTAGTTTTTTTTAAATGACTCTTTTTAACCTTTTAAAAATAGATTAAAAAACAGAAGTAAAATTCCTCGAAAAAATTCATGAATAATCACATGCTACGGATTAAAATATCTCTTGCTGCTACATTAAATTATTTGCTAGCCCTACCATTAAGCTAAAAAGCGTTTCAAGTCATGTCTTATGAACCTAATATTTTTTATGTTCACGGTAAATGTAAGATTAGCATAGAACCCAATATTTTTTCTAGTTTACAGTCGATGTGAAATTAGCATAGAATTACAGATAGAACATCTCTTTTGTTCTTTATCCGTATACGCGATTTGTGATTTCAGATTCGATCACCTAAACATTAGCCATTATTGTACTCTTCATGCATGTGATATCTAATGTAGACTTGGTTTTCAATTGCAAATCTATAATAACATAATAAGTTCTAAAGCAATTTTTTTTTCTAACACACATGCCACAAAAGCATATAATACATAATAAAAAGTTCATGAATATTTATTATATTAATTTTTATTTTTAGAACAGGAAATATAAGAAGACGTGTACCATAAGTTGAAAGGGTATGGTCCCAAAAACCTGCACCGACCAATCAGGTCACGCACGGGACCATACTCCTATTATACTAATCTGTCATCTTTCTTAACCTCGCGCCGACCAAACAGGTTAAACCTAGGTCGCGCGCGAGGTTCAAGCAAAGACAAGACCCGATTTCACACTTAGCTTCCTGGATAAAGGCCATCGCTTTCTGGACCTTGCGCTGGCTACATGGGTCTCCCCCAGGGGTTGCGCGGAGGATAGAAGCGCAGGTCATCTTAGGACAAGTAACGAAGGTACGAGTGGCAGAGCAGTGGACCAATGAACGTCCAACAGGCGGTATTCGATCGTGCTCCACAATTAACAATCGTACAAGAGACAAGAGAGTACACAAGGACGCATACGTGGCACCAATCAGCATGCGCCGACACCTGCTCCACGATTTCTACTCAGCCACTGATGACAGAGAGACAACAAGGACAACGGTCAGGACACGTGGATCCATTCACCGTACGCCAACTCCATCCTCACACCCAGAAGCACTAGCGGTTGGTGCAGAGGGGACAAGACGGATATTCCTTGTTGTCGACTCCAGGCCTAAGGCCCATCAGCCCATCTCCTTCCTCACTACTCCGACTATAAATAGGTGCCTTCACCTACAGGTTTATTCATTCTGTTCCTTGCTCTCTCACTATTAATCACACACTTATTTCCTCAAAACATATACTTATTCTCACGCCGGAGAGTGGTTATGAGGAGAAACCCCTATTCCCCTCCTCTTAATGAGCTTAACGGGGTGTTTAGTGTTTTGCAGGAAGATTACGATCACAGCTTGGAGAAGATTAACCTTATTTTTTGAGGCACATACTAGAAGCTAATCACAAGATTAGTTTGGTGTTTCTTCATTGGCACCCACCGATTTTTACAATCAATTTCATCTTCTTTTTTCTAAACTATTCTGTTCTCTCGATCAATGGCTGATCAGGGAATACCAGATTTTGGTTTCGGTACACGCTCTCAAATGGGAACAGGGAAGGACACGTCGCACGTCCAAAACCTACCCATTGACGAGTTCACCGAAGGAGAAACTGCAAACGTTGGGGTTGTCCGCGCAAGTGGTGTTCGCACCACCCAAACGGTTACCCCAACAAGTCACGGTGCTGGCCCGTCAACTCCAGCACCATCGAACGTATCCACGTTGTTGGATTTACCAGAGGGGGAAACGCTCGCCTCCTGGTATGCCAAGCAACAGGAAACCTTGAATCTCGTATACTCGCAGTTAAGAGCGCAACAGCCAATTTTGTAAGCGCAGACGGAACCATCCCTTGTGGAAACTCCTGCACCATGGCAGGGGGTGCATCAGACACCTCATCAAGAGAATGTACAAAGGTAACATGAGAGGCACGCTTCTCAAAGAAGACAGAGCGCACACGATACACGCGACACCTATGATGAAACCGACAGTTATTATGAACACCCCTCTCATGTGCAGCAAAGACGTCCATTGAATAGCCGGCTTGGGCCGCGCAACATCAATGACGAGTAGGAAAACAACACTGATGAAAACGATTCCACTTATCATCAAGAAGAGAGCTCATCAATTTTCAACCGTCTGCAAAAGAACCATGAATCGTACAAACCAAAGTCGTGCATTACGTACAATGAAGCAGCGGAGCATGACTTCAGTCTTGTCTATAGGCCAGAGGTAGCAGCTGAGCATTCCAAGTTGATCCGGAGCATTGCTTTAGCTCTACTGGAGAAAGCCAAGCTTCCACAGACCGTGGGCAAGTTTAATGCCCTTACTGATCCGGATGATCACGTTCAACATTTTACAAGTGTTGGTATGGTGGGTAGATGGACCATGCCTATGTGGTGCCATCTCTTCGTTCAAACACTCACGGGAGCTGCTCGCGCGTGGTTCGACAGCCTCCCAGCGGGAAGAATCAAATCATGGATTGATTTTCAAGAACAATTCCTAGCCCACTTCAGCCAACAACGGCGATACAGGTGCGACACATCCGAAGTTATGGACATTTGGAGATGAGAGAATGAAGGTTTGGAAGATTTTATCACTCGCTTGTAAGACCCTAATACGTATTTGACAAAAAGTCGCAGCGGAAATTTGTGCCATAAAAATTTCTTTCATTACAAACGTCATGACTTACTTGAAAGTTCGTTTTAATATGAATCTTTTACAAAAATAAGGTATATAAGTCATGTTTACTAAAGTACATACTCAAATCTCCCCGTACAATCTACTTTGTGACCCGATCTTCGATCTCTATTCCTCGTGATAACCGCATGTGATTCGTACAACCTGCACTCACCACATACATTCATAACATTAGTATACAAGACATAAACAAGGTTCAACCTCGTACACTTCCCATTTCGCTATCTTTTTAACTTTAAGCATTTCATCTGCGTACCCATGTCCTGGTGAGGCTTCAATAATGTACCTGCATTACCTTTCATTCTCAAGGTACACTATTAATAACGTATTACTCAACGTATCTAATCACGCGTACATACATCCTTACATGCATACATACACATCTACATACGTACATGCATTCATACATCTCTACATACACGCATACATACATACTTACATTCATTCATCTTTACATACACGCATACATACATACTTACATTCATTCATCTTTACATACACACATACATACATACTTACATTCATTCATCTCTACATACACGCATACATACATGCTTACATTCATTCATCTCTACATACACGCATACATACATACTTACATTCATTCATCTCTACATACACCCATACATACATACAGATCTACAAATATACATACGTCCCTACGTTTCTACATACATGCATACTCACATTCACGCATTCAAGATCTTACCGAACCCTTATATACTCATACATACCTTTATTCTTACATACATAGACATCCACATGCATACATACCTTCCCATATCTTCACGTGCATACATACACTCAGACGTACCTTCACACATCCATATATATACACATCTACAGATGTAATATATACACATACAAGCTCTCACATACTTCTTACCTAATCATACATTAATTACATGGGACTTAGACTTAGATTTATAGCCCATAAACATCTAAGGAACGATCAAAATCATGTTTGGGAGGCGCATAAGTTAAAAGGTGTTCTGTTGAACTCCACTTATGTTAAGATGTGTTTCTTTTGCACTCCTCTTAAGTTAAGAGGTGTTTCTTTTGCACTCCTCTTAAGATAAGAGGTGTTTCTTTTGCACTCCTCTTAAGATAAGAGGTGTTTCTTGCTGCAGCTACGTTTCGTCGTCCGTACGCACTAAAACGCGCATAACTTTTGAACCGTTTACCCGTTTAACCTCCCGTTTCTTCCTACATGATCATAATTTGACCCTCTATCAAATGGACTTGGAACCCCATATCCGACTTAAGGAAATTCCTACCTTTCGTGCATTCGGCTTATTATCATTTTCTAAATATTTGACCCGTTATGGGTATTTGCACATTTAAATGGTCTATGGCATACAAAACCATACTCTTCGCTTTCACACATGACCAAAACATTACTCTAATCGATTCTCTTGTTTCCAATAGACATTTAAGGTCGTTTGCCCGATATACCTATCAAGGGCGTTTTTGTCAATTTCGTTCTATCCTTATCAACAAAGGAATTCCTTGCATAAGTAACCAATCCTACTACTTAGCTAAAATTCTTAATCACACATACCTTGCTCGGATCAAAACTAAGATCCGTTTAATACTTCATCAACATCATACAATTCATTCCTATTTGACCTCAATTATCATATTTAATTAAGTTGCATATAACTTTACATAAGCAACTAAGAAGTGATTACGAAATCACTTACCTTATGCGTCCGTGCTCGTATCCGATCTCTTGCCTCCTCTTGGCCCGTTAACACCTCGTGCTTGAGCTCATCTCGACGTGATTCCTATGCTTCCATTTCATCGGAATCACGCTCTTATTAGCATACTCATTTGTACATGTTAACGGTCATATCATTAGTCATTCCTAACAAACGTAACTCATATAGCCATACCCATATCCGTTTGCACTCATGTAATTCATCATGTCATCGCATTAAACACACATAAGTCTAACACGCACCGTATGACTTACTCTAATCTTGTAATTATGACAACACGTCTAACCATTCTTCTTATACCCAGTTGACTTTCAGAAGTCAACGGTTCATTTAATTTAACTTTCGATTTATCATTATATACCCGTAACATCATAATCGACTATACGGACGACAATATATACATTTTATCATACGATTGGTGTGCGTACCACCTTTTAAGCATAACGTACAACTAGTTCATGCATATCCTTCTAATCTCATACATAATTCAACAATTTCTCCCTTCTAATCAACATAAATCATACATGCATAAACATCAAACATACTAGTATCACATTTCTTTCAATTCCTCTAACAAGAATCCATCATACAAATCAAAATACATCAATATTAAGCAAGAATTTAGACATAGATGATTTACCCATGTCATCATCTTCACCATAACAAACGGGTTTCACCCTTAAACATCAAATTAACCTAAACCATGCATAATCCATGTTCTATATGATGATTCTAACACACCCATTCTCAATTTCATACAATTTCACGGTTTACATCAAAACCCACTTCGTGAAACATCACCAATCTAACTTTTAAGACATACCTTATGATTCCCTTGTGATGGTGATCATTAATCCATGTTCCTTCACGAATTTAAGCCTTGAATCATCCTTCAATTTGGTGATTTAGTTGAGTTTAGGGTTAGAGCTCTTTGGAGCTCCTGAACATTCGTGAACACACACGAAGTGTGTGTTGAACTTTCATTTTAATAACTCAACTTCTATCTTGTTCCATTTAACCCCTCATGTTTGCCACTTAACATAATGTGCACTACTTCCATCTTTTAATAATTTTTTTTACCATACATTTAACTAGGTTAAATAGCCTAGTTATTTATTTCATGACGTGTCATATAGGAACACACGACAAATATAAACATTCGGATTTTGGGGCGTTACAAGTCTACCCACCTTAAATAAGGTTTCGTCCCCGAAACTTTTCTCACTTTCCTTTACACATACACATATCTATGTTTGACTTCACTGTCACATCATAATTATAAGCAATCATCTTATCTCAATTCATAAGTATTTATACAATTGACTTCTTCTTAACAAATCTATACTTTCCATGCCATACTTCCACGTAACCTTCTCATTTCCTTGACCGGTTAGTAACAGTTCATCGTACATATATATATTCAAACCTATAATAATGCTTACTTTCATATGATCCGTTTATAACCGGTCTAATACCTTCATTTCATCCTTTAAGATCACATTCTATACATATATTACATAATATTTAATTTTGTTTCGCTATCGCAACGAAGTTACTATTTCATAGTCGTGCATTCGCGCTTAATTCCAAAGTTAACATCGTTATACATTCTCTATAGTTATTTGTACTATGCGTACCTTTACGTTACCTTTGAATCATTTCATTCATTTCACATTTTACTAACCTCGATTTCCTTCCATACTTTAGTGATCCGTAATTCAGATCTGTCCACATTCTTCACGAGTGCTAGCCGTACCCGGCTAGATTTCATTTATCCGTGTAATGTGCCTTCACTCGTACTCGTCCTTCCATCAAATCGATTGGTTTCATCACATCAAGGCTTCTATAATTCTTATCAGCAAGTTTAGCAATTAGCATTTTTCATTCAAACATTCATTCTACAATTCCTTACGTACACGCTATAACGTGTCACACATTTCATTTCTCACATGCAATTCTTTCATTCTAGTCACTTATTTCGCCTACCTTCGCAAGTTGACCTTTCAAGGCCAAACTAACGTTTCTTAATTATCATATATGTATTGAGGTACACGCTCGTACCTCTTCTCATTCATGCTTACTTATAAAGGCATTCATTACATCCTTTTTATGTTTTAAATCCGTCCCACGGATTTAAACGTAACATCCATCCCTTTATTCCTTCTATGTTTGAATCCATCTAGCGGTTTCAAACATATCATTCATACCTTTTCTTCCTTACATGTGTTGAATCCGCCTCGCGAATTCAAACAGGTAATTCATACTTTATTCCTTTCATGCTTCGAATCCATCTCGCGGATTCTAACACATCATTCATACTTTCATTCTTTCCATGTTTTGAATACATCTCGCAGATTATAACATATCATTCATACTTTAACTTCTTTCATGTTTCGAATCCGTCTCGCGGATTCTAACATAGCATTCATACTTTAACTTCTTTCATGTTTCGAATCCGTCTCGCGGATTCTAACATAGCATTCATACTTTAACTTCTTTCGTGTTTCGAATCCGTCTCGCGGATTCTAACATAGCATTCATACTTTAACTTCTTTCATGTTTCGAATCCGTCTCGCGGATTCTAACATAGCATTCATACTTTAACTTCTTTCATGTTTCGAATCCGTCTCGCGGATTCTAACATAGCATTCATATTTTAACTTCTTTCATGTTTCGAATCCGTCTCGCGGATTCTAATATAGCATTCATACTTTAACTTCTTTCATGTTTCGAATCCGTCTCGCGGATTCTAACATAGCATTCATACTTTAACTTCTTTCATGTTTCGAATCCGTCTCGCGGATTCTAACATAACATTCATACTTTCATTCCTGAGAGTCTTACATTTCTCTTCACCCTCACGGCCACCTACTACTTAATTCTAACGGACATACCTGTAACAATTATCACGGTCTCACGAACGTCATACGTTTCTTGTGTACTGGCCAGGTACACAATCCACATACTAGTTTCGTGCCTTCGTGTAATCGCCACCTTATGTCCGAAGAATTAAGTTTCGGCACGTGTAACATTTTCAAAACTTCATTGCCATGTCACTATTATATTTCATTTATAATTTTCTTTCGCTTGCTTAATCATACCACTTCATACGCCCACACGTTGAATTTACGTACCTGGGGTTCATTTGTCTTCTCACTTGCCTTGATACCGGTCTAGACCGCATTCACGGATCATCCTTTCCAAGCAGTTATGCTTACCTTACACATAATATAACCGTTAGTTTCTTCATATGAATGCATACATGCACGTTTTCATTCCTTTTCTACCTTTAGATCTTGATCGAGTCATGGATTGTACGGGTTTCTTATCACAAGAGCACATAGGTTTGAGTTCAAGTACCTATCCTCTCGTACTTAATTCTCTCAAACCATGGCTCTGATACCAACTTGTAAGACCCTAATACGTATTTGACAAAAAGTCGCAGCGGAAATTTGTGCCATAAAAATTTCTTTCATTACAAACGTCTTGACTTACTTGAAAGTTCGTTTTAATATGAATCTTTTACAAAAATAAGGTATAAGTCATGTTTACTAAAGTACATACTCAAATCTCCCCGTACAATCTACTTTGTGACCCGATCTTCGATCTCTATTCCTCGTGATAACCGCATGTGATTCGTACAACCTGCACTCACCACATACATTCATAACATTAGTATACAAGACATAAACAAGGTTCAACCTCGTACACTTCCCATTTCGCTATCTTTCTAACTTTAAGCATTTCATCTGCGTACCCATGCCCTGGTGAGGCTTCAATAATGTACCTGCATTACCTTTCATTCTCAAGGTACACTATTAATAACGTATTACTCAACGTATCTAATCACGCGTACATACATCCTTACATGCATACATACACATCTACATACGTACATGCATTCATACATCTCTACATGCACGCATACATACATACTTACATTCATTCATCTTTACATACACGCATACATACATACTTACATTCATTCATCTTTACATACACACATACATACATACTTACATTCATTCATCTTTACATACACACATACATACATGCTTACATTCATTCATCTCTACATACACGCATACATACATGCTTACATTCATTCATCTCTACATACACGCATACATACATACTTACATTCATTCATCTCTACATACACCCATACATACATACAGATCTACAAATATACATACGTCCCTACGTTTCTACATACATGCATACTCACATTCACGCATTCAAGATCTTACCGAACCCTTATATACTCATACATACCTTTATTCTTACATACATAGACATCCACATGCATACATACCTTCCCATATCTTCACGTGCATACATACACTCAGACGTACCTTCACACATCCATATATATACACATCTACAGATGTAATATATACACATACAAGCTCTCACATACTTCTTACCTAATCATACATTAATTACATGGGACTTAGACTTAGATTTATAGCCCATAAACATCTAAGGAACGATCAAAATCATGTTTGGGAGGCGCATAAGTTAAAAGGTGTTCTGTTGAACTCCACTTATGTTAAGATGTGTTTCTTTTGCACTCCTCTTAAGTTAAGAGGTGTTTCTTTTGCACTCCTCTTAAGATAAGAGGTGTTTCTTGCTGCAGCTACGTTTCGTCGTCCGTACGCACTAAAACGCGCATAACTTTTGAACCGTTTACCCGTTTAACCTCCCGTTTCTTCCTACATGATCATAATTTGACCCTCTATCAAATGGACTTGGAACCCCATATCCGACTTAAGGAAATTCCTACCTTTCGTGCATTCGACTTATTATCATTTTCTAAATATTTGACCCGTTATGGGTATTTGCACATTTAAATGGTCTATGGCATACAAAACCATACTCTTCGCTTTCACACATGACCAAAACATTACTCTAATCGATTCGCTTGTTTCCAATAGACATTTAAGGTCGTTTGCCCGATATACCTATCAAGGGCGTTTTTGTCAATTTCGCTCTATCCTTATCAACAAAGGAATTCCTTGCATAAGTAACCAATCCTACTACTTAGCTAAAATTCTTAATCACACATACCTTGCTCGGATCAAAACTAAGATCCGTTTAATACTTCATCAACATCATACAATTCATTCCTATTTGACCTCAATTATCATATTTAATTAAGTTGCATATAACTTTACATAAGCAACTAAGAAGTGATTACGAAATCACTTACCTTATGCGTCCGTGCTCGTATCCGATCTCTTGCCTCCTCTTGGCCCGTTAACACCTCGTGCTTGAGCTCATCTCGACGTGATTCCTATGCTTCCATTTAATCGGAATCACGCTCTTATTAGCATACTCATTTGTACATGTTAACGGTCATATCATTAGTCATTCCTAACAAACGTAACTCATATAGCCATACCCATATCCGTTTGCACTCATGTAATTCATCATGTCATCGTATTAAACACACATAAGTCTAACACGCACCGTATGACTTACTCTAATCTTGTAATTATAACAACACGTCTAACCATTCTTCTTATACCCAGTTGACTTTCAGAAGTCAACGGTTCATTTAATTTAACTTTCAATTTATCATTATATACCCGTAACATCATAATCGACTATACGGACAACAATATATACATTTTATCATACGATTGGTGTGCGTACCACCTTTTAAGCATAACGTACAACTAGTTCATGCATATCCTTCTAATCTCATACATAATTCAACAATTTCTCCCTTCTAATCAACATAAATCATACATGCATAAACATCAAACATACTAGTATCACATTTCTTTCAATTCCTCTAACAAGAATCCATCATACAAATCAAAATACATCAATATTAAGCAAGAATTTAGACATAGATGATTTACCCATGTCATCATCTTCACCATAACAAACGGGTTTCACCCTTAAACATCAAATTAACCTAAACCATGCATAATCCATGTTCTATATGATGATTCTAACACACACCCATTCTCAATTTCATACAATTTCACGGGTTACATCAAAACCCACTTCGTGAAACATCACCAATCTAACTTTTAAGACATACCTTATGATTCCCTTGTGATGGTGATCATTAATCCATGTTCCTTCACGAATTTAAGCCTTGAATCATCCTTCAATTTGGTGATTTAGTTGAGTTTAGGGTTAGAGCTCTTTGGAGCTCCTGAACATTCGTGAACACACACGAAGTGTGTGTTTGTGTGTGTTGAACTTTCATTTTAATAACTCAACTTCTATCTTGTTCCATTTAACCCCTCATGTTTGCCACTTAACATAATGTGCACTACTTTCATCTTTTAATAATTTTTTTTTACCATACATTTAACTAGGTTAAATATCCTAGTTATTTATTTCATGACGTGTCATATAGGAACACACGGCAAATATAAACATTCGGATTTTGGGGAGTTACATCGCTTTAACAAGCCTAAAGCATAAGCAAAGATTTCTTACACTTGTAATCATTTAGGGTTTAAATAGTAACTAGTTCGTTATGTGGTATTTGAATATCTAGGATATTCGTTCGTTCTCTTGGATTCCCAATCTTACTCGTACGTTACTTCCAAGAAATCGCGAACACAACCAATGTGAGTACACTCGACCCTTTTACATTTTAAACCACTTTTGGGTTGTAACATGTTACCATACAACAATTACACTTACACACACTTAAACTTACTTTGTGAACTCACTCCGATATACATGCTACTTGTTATGCTAGATAATACATGCTTTATGCCATTACTATGTTATACCCTCGCTTAACAATTATAGCGCTATAGGAGTAGCACACCACCCGACGGGGGTTTGTTAAGTCAATATACTATACGGTCTCGTCACTTTTGTGGCGAGGGATGCTAAATACTAGTGGACACTTTGGGTTTAGACGTAATGTTATGCACGCTAGTTACCTTGTATACAAATTGCCATGTGGATTCGAGTAAAATGCTTTATACTTATGCTATACTATTTAAACCTTGTGTACTCGCTTTTGCTTTTGCATTGAACTTTATTTTAACATGTTACAGGTTGATGATGATGATGTTATGAAATGAAGTAGCATTGACGCATAGATACACACATAGACGTTTAGGTTCAAATGTTGTATCAATTTTGATTATGTTGTTATGTATTTCTTTTGCACTTGTTGTTATTTGAATTTCCTTGTATTGTTGACAATTTAGTTTATGAAATGAAATCGGTTTATTAAATATTGACGCAAATAGTGTTATGAAGTCTCTAGCAATCTTCACACTTCGTCTCATCCCGATGTTTCCGCCATTGGTTGGGGTGTGACATTAGAAGTGTGGAGTTGAGAGGAAGAGGGTCAACAAGGGTCTGATGAGGAAGAGACTGTTATTGATACCACTGGTCAAGATCACGTGATTGATACTACTTCGAATGATCCTCTTATTTCTATACATGCACTGACTGGTATACCATCATTCTCTACTATGCACGTGGTGGGTAATTTAGGTACTAAGCCTCTGCAGATTTTAATAGACTCCGGATCCACCCACAACTTTATAAATGAAAAGTTAGCTTTGAAATTGAATTGTCCATTGAAAGATATTGAGGGTATGAGAGTGGGTGTAGCCAATGGGTCACAACTGTTGTGTGCTAAGATGTGTCCAGGGTTTCAATGGCAAATGCAGGGCTTATGGATGAAAGCTAATGTTCTGGTACTACCCTTAGCTAGTTATGACATGGTTTTAGGGGTGCAATGGTTATCACCTTTGGGGGATATAGTCTAGAATTTCCAGGAACTTACTATGCAGTTCAAGGTCAATAATAAGACATATCAATTGAAAGGAAGCTGTTGCTGAAAAAAAGCAGAGTAGTAGTGGGAAGGGATAAGGAATTGCAGTGGGATATTATTGGCTTATGTCATAATTCGGGAATGGGGGGGGGGTCACTCAGGGGTCCATGCTACTACCCAGAGGATTAAAAGCATGTTTAGATGGAAGGGAATGCATAAACAGGTTAGACAGTTCATTAGAACTTGTGATACATGTCAAAGGACTAAACATGAGAATGTGACTTATCCTGGGCTTTTGCAACCTCTGCCAATTCCTAAATATGTGTTCTCAGACATATCTATGGATTTCATAGGAGGGTTCCCTAGGGTGAATGGTAAAGATTCTATTTTGGTGGTAATTGATAGGCTGACAATGTATGATCATTTCATGCCTCTTGGGCATCCTTATTCTGCAAGTACAGTAGCTCAACTGTTTTTGGATCATATATCCAGGTTACATGGCTGGCCTCAGACTATTGTGAGTGATAGAGATCTGATTTTTTAAGTATCATTTGGAAAGAGTTTACAAAAATGCAGGGTATACAGCTGGCTATCTCTACAGCCTATCATCCTCAGTCGGATGGGCAAACTGAGTTGGTCAATAGGTGTATTGAGGCCTATATTAGGAGTATGACTTTGAGCAATAACACTCCTTGGCTGAAATGGTTGTCTTTAGCTGAGTGGTGGTACAACACCAACTTCCATTCAGCTATAAAAACAACATCTTTTCAGGCTTTATATGGATACCCACCCCCTTTATTTGTGCCATACATACCAAAACATTGTTCGGTAGATGCAGTGGATCAGTTATACATTGAAAGGGAACGAACTATCAAACAACTAAGGCAGGCATTGCATGTGGCACAAAATCAAATGAAGCAAACAGCTGATGGGAAGCGTGCAGATAGGGGATTTGAAATAGGTCAATGGGTGTATTTGAAGGTGCAAGAATATAGTTAGAATACGATGAGGAATTATAAGCACAATAAATTGAGCCCTAAGTATTTCGGGCCATTCTTAATCATTGAAAAAATTGGAAAGGTTGCATACAAGCTGGACTTACCTGATGAGGCTCAATTGCATCCGACATTTCACGTTTCATTGTTAAAGTTAGCTCATGGAAATCACTCAGTGGTGATACCTCTTCCTACCCAGCCACGGTTCAAATACACTCCTGCTGTTCTTGTTAATAGGAGGGTGTGTAAGAGGGGAAATCGAATGAGTATGGATGTTCTGATTCGTTGGAGTGACTTGCCGGTGTCAGAATCATCTTGGGAAAATTTAGAAGAAATGAAGGTGAGGTTTCCGGATTTCAATTTTGATACTCAATTTTGAGGTCAAAATTGTTAAAGGGAGGGGCATTGTTATGTAGCAAAGTGTGAGGGTCTGTTGTGTAATTGTTGTATAGTTCAAGGGTCTTATGTGTTGAATAGTGTAAGAATGTTAGTTGTCTGTTGTACTTAAACGAGAATGGTTAATGACAGTTAATCAGTTTGTTGTTGAGCTAATATTCTGTTAATCTTTCTCTCTCTAGAATTTCCGTAACAACCCATTTCGCACCATGCTCACAAAATTTTGAAGTAACACATAAATTTTTAAAATGTTTTAGATTTTTGGGGCAATTACCAATGGATATTTTTCGTCGGTAAATGTTCGTAAGTGCTACTTATTATATATATATGGATCCCATTAAGTCTAACCAACTCCTGAATCAACCTCTACCGTTAGATTTGGCTGTGAGATTAAATCTCAGCCACTTAAACTCCCAAAATTAACTGCTATGATGGTGGTTCTCGACAGTTACTTGCAGTTTTAGCAGGTTACCAAATAACTCCCCACTATCCCCTCTCCTCCCATATAATTCTGGTATAGTGGAAGAGGTTTTAGGATTCTTTATCCATATCGAACCGTCACTCACACACATTTCACTATCTTTTCTGAAACCCACCAGACCACTATGTTCGCAGCCCTCTGGTGAACCACTGTGAATCGCCATTCCTGAATCACCCCAGCATCGAACATGTTAATGCAAAATCAAACTTCAGTTTGAACAAAGAAGGGATTTGGGTGATGGTTATGTAATTTCTAAGGGGGGCAAAATCAAACACTGATTTGAACAGAAGGAAAAAAATTATCGCATGTAACTCTTATGTTGAGTTGAGAGATGGGGACGACGGCAATATGGCAGGTCCTAAACTAACAGAACCGACAATTTGCTGTAATGGGTATCGTTTTCTATATCCAAGTTGAATTGGTTGATTTTTCGATGGATTTGTTTGTGGTAGTGATGATTTATGCAGGTTGATGTCTCCTTCGTGGATTTGGTTGTAGTGGTTTTTGATTTTTGCAGTTTTCCCAACAACGCCATTGCTGATTTGGTCATCATCCCTCCAAGTTGTTTAATTGATCAGATCTTCATCCAGCCAACAAAATTGTTCTTACTTCTTTAGCACATGCTCACATCCGTCTACAACTTCATTGACACGTTTTCTACAACTGTACTTATCTTTTGTATTCAAGCACTAATCAATGAATTTGTAACACACACATATATATATAAATATATATATATATATATATATATATATATATATATATATATATATATATATATATATTGAGGGGTTAATTGTGCAGGAACTTTTCAATCATCTATTGAAGCTGGTACTTTGTTGGAGAGAGTAGACGCGTTTGATGTGAATGGAACTCGGGTTTGATTTCTGATTTGTGGACGGATCAGAAGGCCGGTGTTTCATTTGCACATCTTTATGGGTATGCATCAATATTCCTCAAGCTCAAAAAAGTAAGATATCTGTGTTGATCACAAGATGTGTAGTCCTAATTGTTTAATTTTGGTTTTCAGCTATGTTGTATTTTTTTGTTATTTTACACAATATTTTCATAGATTTATACTGATTGTGTAAAGCTGTTTTCTTTTAGCTGTTAAATTGGGGTTTGCACATTTTAAGTATGATCGTTTGTGTTGAATAAAAGCACATTATGCAGCTGAGCTTGTAGATGTGTGCCGATGAGACCCTTACAGAGGACTATGTGTTTGCTGGATACAATTAGACAGTTGAGGGGCTTAAGGTATGCCTTAAAAACTGTATATAATGTTCTCATAATTCAAACCCAAAATTTGAACTTATATTCGGTTCATATTTTCTTATTTATTAAGTAGTTAGAAATAGTGTCTGATTCCAATTATTTTGAACTTTCTTTTGTAGGAGTCCCGAGATACATATCATTATCGCAGATTTCAACCTTCGCCAAAGAGGAGGTAAATCTTTTATAGTTGTGACGCCCTTGAAGATGAAATCGTAAAAGGTTTTTTGTTTTTTTTATTAAATTATACAGGTACGTAGAAAATGACAGCATTTTATTACACAGACCATTGTATCATTGAATGCTATTAATTTTTTTTTCTATTTTATCCAAAATTTCTATCATTATGATTAGTTATGCCTGATAAACAGTGAGGCCCTTGCAAAATCCATCAATTGTTTAATAAGTACATTAGCCATCCTTTTTGTCATTTATTGTTCAAAGTCTACTTCACCGATGAATTTTTTTTATAGTTTCATTTGGTTGTTTTTGTAAAGCTTTTGTTGAGATGAGGCATCTACTTTCATTTGGTTCTTTCTTTATCAAGCAAGTTTTAAGCATTCAGGGACTCTTTGGGTGACATTGTATCTGTTGGATAACTCGACCTGTTCCATTTATAACCAAACTTTTGTTAACCATTCGAACTATTACAATACCTGTCATCCTTGCATAATTTGATGACTTATGCATCTTAGTAGACATGTAAGGAAAAGAAAAGGAATTTGAAACGGCGCGTTCTTGATTGTTGTATATTTTACTAATAAAGTAACAAAAAGGGTATTTTTTGGCATTTGTTCTTCTTAAAGAACATCAGTTATCAAACACGTTATCGTTCGACTAAATTACATTTTAAATGTTGCAAGAAATGTCGGCTCCTGTTGTCGATGGGAATGAAGCAGAAGCTGGTCACATTATATCAACCACAATCGGAGGCAAGAATGGAGAACCGAAACAGGTACGCTTCATTTCGAATAGAGTTTTGTGTTAAAATCGCATCACTGATCTGAATCTTGTATTCGGTTCTTGAAAGCGAGTCCTATTGGTCAACTGTAACATGTTTGATTGGTCAATCCTGTATTAATTACGTATCGGTCCAACATTCTCGTGACGTACACATATACATTTTGGTTAATCATAATCATTATCAAATTTTCCAAATTTTTAAATAGATTATTTCCACTTTGTGCAGACCCTTAGTTACATGGCAGAGCGAGTTGTAGGGACCGGATCTTTTGGAACCGTTTTCCAGGTACACGAATAGTGTTTCTTTCTTTTAAACTTATCATATATGTGTTATACTATTTTTTTCTAATCTTTTACTATTTCAGGCAAAATGATTAGAAACTGGAGAAACCATTGCGATAAAAAAGGTTTTGCAAGACCGAAGATACAAGAACCGAGAGTTGCAATTAATGCGCGCGATGGACCACCCAAACGTTGTTTCCTTAAAACATTGTTTCTTTTCTACTACAAGCAGAGACGAGGTTTTTTTAAACCTAGTCATGGAATACGTCTCGGAAACGATTTATCGAGTTTTAAAACATTATGAAAATCTACACCAAAGCATGCCCCTTATTTACGTGAAACTTTACACATATCAAGTGAGTTTTACTTTTTTTCCTTCATCACAATGGACGGTTTTGTTTCTTTCTTTTAACGGGGACTAACGGGTAAACGTTTCAGATCTTTAGGGGCCTGGCGTACATGCACATGGTTACCGGAGTATGCCACAGGGACTTGAAACCTCAGAATGTTTTGGTGAGATTATTTTTTCTTTGTTTTTATGAGTAAAGTACACAGATGGTCCCTGTGGTTAACCGAAATTTTGGATTTAGTCCCTAGCTTTTCAAAAGTACATCGATGGTCCCTATTGCACTTTATAATGCGTTTAGCCCTCAACTTTATTAGTATTATAAACATAATTTATATTATTATTATTATTATTATTTGTATTTAAACTTAGAACTTATAGTTATTAGATATATGTGTGTGTAAATGAACGGATACATTCGAATGGGTATGTTGGTCGGATAACACCGTTTCAAGCGACGATTATTCCCGCCAAACATAACTACTCACATAGCCGTTCTTGTGTAAACGTATATATATGTTTTACCGGCAAACATTACCGGTTACCAAGACAATTTCATTTATACGAATTGTCCATCATTTGTTCTTTCAATTTCGTGTTCATAAGAATCAAATGTATTCAAATACTTCCGCTGTGAATAATTCTGATATGCAAGAAAGTGGTATCAGAGCCAGTTATGCAAGAAGTGACGATCTCAGGCCGACCTCTTCAATGATGCCATGTGCACACTGTTCTGAAGAAAAACGAGAACGAAGAAGAATGGAACGTCGCTGTTACTACTGCAACATGCCTGGCCATCAAATTTCCTCATGTCAAGAGAAAGAGAAGGATGAAGAGAGTCAATTACTTCGACAAGTGGTTGATGTAGGAACACAGAAATTTCCTGATGAAGAAGACAATCATCAGAGTGATCGTCGACTGGAATTTATTGTGAACGGGACCGAGGGAGGATGTTGGTCAGAAATATGGTATGTTAGTAAATCTCTCAAACACCATTTCTCTAGTAACATAGACATGTTTAAGCGTATAAAAAATATGTCTCATGTCGAAACTATGACTGGAGAAAATCATTTTTTCTTCATTAGAGGCATTGGTGTGGTAGATGTTGTGTCCGGGTCTGAAAATATACGTATTCAAAGTGTGTTTTACACTACAGATATTGACAGAAATGTTTTGAGTTATGATCAGTTAATAACTCAGGGTTATACAGTAAGATTCATGGGGGAGAAATGTAAAATTTATCCTATGTTTAGTATTCCTTTAAACAACAGAAGGAATGGTCATTCAAGAATGACAAGAGAAGAGGAAATTGGAGAATTAGAAAAACAGAATGTGATAAGTAAGGGACATGAACATGAGAAGTATAAAACCGAAGTTTTAAATGAATACTTTGCGAAACTGAACATATCTACGAATGAACCGGATTGGAATATTCTAATCCTGCAAGCAATGAAGTTCAGTGACTTTAGAGACTGCAAGGCCCTATTAGATATGCTTGAAGACGTGGATTACTTTCTTAAATATAAATACTATCTTGAAATCACGTTCGATAGTATGATAGAATGGTTTCTTAAAGAGAAACTAGAAATTCATTCAAGGCCACTGCCGGCTTATGCTTCAAACAATCGTCAAGTGAAGTTACTAGATCTGTACATGGCTGTGAAACGAGAAGGAGGTCACAGGAGAATCACCGACGACGGTATGTGGGCGATGATAGCAAAAGATATAGGCTTCGAGTATGAAGATGGTGAATACATGCGTCTGATATACGCTATGTATCTGGATGTACTCGTGTATTACTACAAGTTTAAAACGACACAAGAGAAGGCACATGATAAAGAGGAAGTGAAGAAAGTAGAAGATCCAAGACAAAGTAAAAGTGAAGCAGACAAGATGGTGGCTAATGATGATCAGGTTAAAGATAGCTGTTCTACAAATGCAGGAGCAACAAGTACAAATGCAGATCATTATGCATTTTTCGCCGGAAATGACTGGAGCGGAGTGAGGAAGCTAAACATGAGAAGGAGGTTTGACTTTAACCGTGCAAAGGCTGCAGTAGATGACGCGAACATCAGCGTGCTCAAGAACTCCCGTAAACCAAATTATGTTTAGGGGAGAGTATTAGTATTATAAACATAATTTATATTATTATTATTATTATTATTATTATTATTTGTATTTAAACTTAGAACTTATAGTTATTAGATATATGTGTGTGTAAATGAACGGATACATTCGAATGGGTATGTTGGTCGGATAACACCGTTTCAAGCGACGGTTATTCCCGCCAAACATAACTACTCACATAACCGTTCTTGTGTAAACGTATATATATGTTTTACCGGCAAACATTACCGGTTACCAAGACAATTTCATTTATACGAATTGTCCATCATTTGTTCTTTCAATTTCGTGTTCATAAGAATCAAATGTATTCAAATACTTCCGCTGTGAATAATTCTGATATGCAAGAAACTTTTTCCAAAAGTACACGGATGGTCCTTATGGGAATTTAGACGTCATATTTGAGATTCTGCAAAAAGAAAGTTATTAAAAGTATTTTTTATTGGGATTTAGACGTCATATTTGACCATATATTTGACTGTGGTTAGGTGAGGGGAGAACCGAACATATCATACATATGTTCACGTTTCTATCGTGCACCAGAACTCATTTTTGGCGCTACTGAATACACCACTTCAATCGATATTTGGTCTGCTGGTTGCATTCTGGCCGAACTTCTTCTCGGACAGGTTCGCAACTTAAACAACCGTCGTCATAACATTTCAATAACCATTTACTAAAATTAATGCTCTTACAGCCACTATTTCCCGGAGAAAATGCGGTGGATCAGCTTGTGGAGATCATCAAGGTGCAGTAATCAATCAATAAGTCAATAACTATATAAAATCTGATCTTAATATCTTATAATAATTTTATAATTTCTTATGGTTGGTTTATATCAGGTTTTGGGCACACCAACTCGAGAAGAAATCCGTTGCATTAACCCGAACTACAACGATTTCAGATTTCCGCAAATTAAGGCTCATCCATGGCATAAGGTATGTATGATTTAGTAGCTGTTGATTTATGTAAATTTAATGTGACGTGTAATCTATTTTCTGTTTGTTTATTGTTTGTTTTAAGGTTTTTCACAAGCGGATGCCTCCTGAAGCAATTGATCTCGCTTCTCGCCTTCTACAGTACTCTCCAAGTCTTCGCTGCAATGCTGTAAGTTTATTTTAAATAAAGTCATGATATATTAATATATTATATTAATTAATTAATTAATTAATTAATTAATTAATTTACTCTTAATTTTTGAATTATTATTAGCTTGAAGCGATAGCACATCCGTTTTTTGATGAGCTGCGCCAACCTAATGTTCACCTACCAAATGGCCGACTGTTACCTCCTCTCTTCGACTTCAAACAAGAGGTATTGTACATGTTAGTCGATTCATTATTATTATTATTATTATTATTATTATTATTATTGTTATTATTAATTTATTTTTATATTCTTTTTGGCGATTATTTTAGCAGGAGCATCTATGGGGCTCATCAACAGGTTAATTCCGGATTATGTGAAGAAGCAAATGAATATGCAGGTTCCGCAGGGTGTTGTGGGGTCATAGATATTTAACTTAGGCCCTGTTCTGTGTATGTGTTGTTTATTTTCTGTACTGTTTCTCGGGTTTTACAGCATACGCTGGCCCTGTTCTATAATCATAGAATTCCACCGTTCAAAAAAAAAAATTAGGCCTTGATTGATGTAGAGGTTAATTTCCCGTCCACCAGATTTTATATTGAAGAGATCGAACGGTTGAGATTGGTTCTGGCAGCGGTTGAGTTTTCCGCTGTCTATAGTATATATACTATAGACACATAAAGTTTCCACGGGAAAGTAGGGGTTTTAAATGGCTCAGAACCAGACCATACCGAACCGAACATGACCATGACCGGAACCACAACCATTAATTAAACTGTAAGTATCATAATTGAGAACCAGACCAGAAGGAAGTAGTCGTTCCCGGGTTTCATGGGTTGGGCAGGTCGATCCTCTTGGGCCAGATGCCTTGGTCCGTTTAAGGTTCTTGGCTGCCATTGTTAATACAAATATTTGTTGCAATGCAATTGCAAGTGTAAGTTACTTGTGGAGCTGTTTATTTTTATATTATAACTTAGATATGTTCTTAGAGTTGAGATTTTGTACTTTGATTTGTCATTTTATCAATTGGTGATAATTGACTAAAAATTTAGAATATGTATTTCATAACACTAAGAACCACTACACATGTTTCACCCTCTTTGGTTAGGAAAGTGAAATTTCATTTATACGTGGCCGATTACGTACATGCCATTTGTGATCTTTCGGCATAATGTTTTTTCATAGAGTGTGTTGTATATATTTACCATTGATGAGGGTTACTGTTTTGGATGCTTGTGATCTGTCTATGATGCTTACTTAGTTGTGATATGTCTATGATGCTTGCTTAGTTGTGATGTCTATGATTCTCTTACGAGGCTCTGGTGTTAGAAAGGGGACACAATGTACACAGATCAAGGAGACTTTTGCATTCACACACCTAAGCATTGGACATTCCGCACATGTTGTACTTTACCATGCGTGTGTTTTGCCTACGGTTTCCTTTTGTGTTTGAGTACTCTACCAGTTTTACTTTCTATCGTTTTGTGGTTGTAACCGTTGACGTTCGTTTTCCTTATATAAATTAAAGAATGGTGTTTTTTTGTCATGTTAAAATTTGTGTACGCTTAATATAGGTTAGCTTTGTTTATCACGTTGTTCATACATATATATATTTTTTTGCAATCTGACTCTTTTATTTCTTTATGTTCATAGATTCATTCATGTTGTTAGTATAAATTACATTGACGTAACCCGTCCACCGGACGGGTATTAAACTAGTTTATTTAGCAATGACTTAGTTTAGATTGAAATTAAGTCAAACCAAATTAATATCTGTATTTAACAAATATTCATGTCTAATTTGTTTTTAGTTGTATAAATAATCCTCAATTGTAACATCAAATGAAGGTTATGTGGACCCAAGGCGACCTGATCCACACGGTGCATATCAATCAATTCATCTAATTAATCTGGGGTTACTAAATAAATCGATTATGGTGCATCCATTGAATCAATTTTAAGTATTTAGCAATTATCCATTGGGAATAGCCTAATGGTGTTGGTGAGTTAAATAAGGTGTAGAATAGGTGGAGGTCATTGGTTCAATCCTCATGGCATGCAAGTTTAGCCATTAAAAAAAAAGTATTTAGCAATTAAATTTTTTTACCTTTAGTGGTAAGCAATTAAGTTGTAAATGTATAAATCATGTTGTAAAAAAACAAATTACACGGATTATTGAACGACATGTTTAGTTAAATGTATTAAACATGTTAATCTAAACACAACCTACATATTAAACAGATTCAACATGACACAGAAATGGCCACATCTAATTGGACAAAACTCCACACACACACACACACACACACATATATATATATATATAGGGAGAAGATCATGCGAGAACCACCTCTTATTGCGAGAACCGCGAGAACCAATGTGAACACAACCAAAAATGCCTAAAAATAGCTAAAAATCACACAAAAATTTTTTTTTTGAATTTTTTAATATTTAAAAAAAAAATCGCTACTTTTTGAAGCAAAAAAATTTTTTTTTTTTTTTAAAATAAATTTTTTTTTTTTGCTTCGAAAAGTAGCGATTTTAACATAAAAAATATTAAAAAATTCAAAAAAAATTTTTTAGAATTTTTGTTTGATTTTTTTAGATTTTTTTTAGATTTTTTTAGGTTTTTTTGGGGTTTAGTTTTTAGCATTTTAGCTTGGGTGGAGGGGGGGGGGGGGGTTGGGGGGTTTAGGTTTTTTGGGGGGGTGGGGGTTAGGTTTTTTTAGCTATTTTAGGTTGTGTTCACATTGGTTCTCGCGGTTCTCACAATAAAGGTGGTTCTCGTATGAGCTCCTCCCTATATATATATATATATTATGTGTTTAAAAGTTTTGTTGTGGAAAGTTTGATGTGGAAAGTTTTTGTTATGTTTTTACTCAGGTCATGTGTGGCTTCATGTACAATTGTGTTAAATACTTGGTTTAGGTAGCATTGGGTCAGGTTTGGTAATCGGGTTTCGGTTAAAAAAGGTAAAAACATAAGTGCCTTTTTTTCTTTGGGATTATGGTAAAAAAAGTGGTTTGGCTCAACTCATTTCTTCATAAGTGCTTTGGCTTAACCGGCACCGTATCGCATAGCATAGGGGTGCACATGTAAAGAAAAGGAAGGAGGCGCCCCATGGAGAAAAGTGTTATTTTACGGCAAATAACGTTTGAAAACATGTCTTTTAATTTCAACATTGGTACCGCATAGTATTGACACCAAATTTTAACTTGTTTATTTAAACACTTAATAACGTTTGAAAACATGTCTTTTAATTTATTTAATGACATAATTAGATTATAAATTGATTTTTCCTGCCCGGGAAGTTCCCGAGTTATAAAGATTCACAACTACATGGTATATTTTTATTAATTAATATATATAGATGTATATTTATTTTTTAGATATAAAGATTCACAACCCGGGAGTATTCCCGGGTTATAACCTAGTATATATATATATATATATATATATATATGATGCTCGTTTCAAAATCAATAATATATTGAGTTGCATAAAATACATTTGTAATTATTGTTGGGTGTGCCTATCGGCACACTAGTGTGTCTATCGGCACACCAAACCCTAGCAAAACTAGGGTTTATCTACGCAGCGTATAGGTCAATACGCAGCGTAGATAAACCATGGATCTCAGTGTCTAATAACCAATCATTGCACAGAAAACAAGGTTTATATACGTTGCGTATAGGTCTCTACGCAGCGTATATAAACCATCTAAAAATTTGGGGTCATTTTGGTAGGTTTGAAGCATCAGATTTTTACAAGGTTTATATACGCTGCGTAGAGACCTATACGCAGCGTATATAACCTCTGTGAATTTTGTTTCAACATTCGGCCTATTTGTGGTATAAATTCTCACCCGGTTACAACGTTAACTCGCTTAAAATATATAACGAGTTAAAAATATATAACGAGTTAAAAAAAATATACAACGTTAACTCGCTTAAAATATATAACGAGTTAAAAATATGTCGTCAAAAAGCGTGTAATGTTAAAATTTTGAAAAGCGTATATACGGTTCGAATACTATAACTTTAAAATATTATAGCTTAAATAAGTGGAAATACCCGGGTACTGTTCGAATATGTTAAACCGTTTACAGCAAAAGTTTTATATGTACACCAAAAGTTTGATATATATAGCAAAATGATAAAATACTATGGTTGCTGCTCCTGCTGCTGCTGCTCCTGCTGCTGCTGATGTTGATCCTATTCCGCATCCGTAATGAAGGGTCGTGGAGGTAACCCGTCATGCTGTCGGCGCTCCTGCAACTCCGCAGCCACCCACTCCAACAGATAGTTGTTCCTTTCAACGTACCGAAGTAGCCGCTGATGTGATGGGTCAGGACCGGGCTAAACATGGTGTGGGAACTGAGGCACCCCGGGTGGTCCACGCGGTGGTGGTGGCTGCGGAATGACGACGGCCGGCTCATGTGCCTCCGGCACCTCCGGATCGCGCGGGGGAAATATTGGTTCGAACTGTGCCGGCAGCTGTGTAAGCTCGTATTGTGAACCGTCCAGATTCTTTAACCGCTTCCCGCATGAGAAATCTTTGGTAACGTGCATTCCGGATAATGTGTTCATCCCCATCCGCTTCGGCTGTTTCGCCGAGCCTACACGGTCGCGGTCATTCTCCGGATGATAGCCCAACGAAAGGGCTATCCTAGTCACGTAGGCGCCGTCTTATAGCAGTCCGCGCTACTATCGATGATGCGCGGAGGCGAAGTACTGCGCCAACCCGTAGGCGAGAGCGCACGACCTCTTGTAGAAGAGGCAATATAAAAAAAACAAGTCACCACTGGTACACCACTCCCGGCTTTTGTTTCGAGCAGTGATCGAAGTGGAAATCATTTTGTGCAAATACCTTCACAAAAGGAAACCAGTCAGTAAATAATAATCAGACGACATCGACTAAATGAGGATAAAAAAACAATATATTTTTGACTCGTTATGGATTTCGACGCACGTAACGGACCTACGTGCCTTACGAGCGTCGAAACTAAGATCGTCGTTAAATTATATTTTTTTTATTATTTAGTCTACGTCGTCCGTAAGGCGCGTACGGGCCTAACGAGCGTCGAAACTAAGTTCGTCGTTAAATTTTTTTTTTTTTATTATTTAGTCGAAGTCGAACCGTAAGGCGCGTAGGTCCCTAACGAGCGTCGAGACCAAGTTCATCGTTAAAATATAAAACGACGATCTTAGTGTCGACGCTCGTTAGGGACCTACACGCCTTACGGTTCGACTTCGACTAAATAATAAAAAATATATATTTTAACGACGAACTTAGTTTCGACGCTCGTTAGGACCGTACGCGCCTTACGAGCGTCAAAACTAAGATCGTCGTTAAATTATCTTTTTTTATTATTTAGTCCATGTCGAACCGTAAGTCGCGTAGGTCCCTAACGAGCGTCGAAATAAGTTCGTCGTTAAAATATAAAACGACGAACTTAGTTTCGACGCTCGTTAGAGACCTACGCTCCTTACGGTTCGACTTCGACTAAATAATAAAAAAATATATTTTAACGACGAACTTAGTTTCGACGCTCGTTAGGACCGTACGCGCCTTACGAGCGTCAAAACTAAGATCGTCGTTAAATTATATTTTTTTATTATTTAGTCCATGTCGAACCGTAAGTCGCGTAGGTCCCTAACGAGCGTCGAAATAATTTCGTCGTTAAAATATAAAACGACGAACTTAGTTTCGACGCTCGTTAGAGACCTACGCGCCTTATGGTTCGACTTCGACTAAATAATAAAAAAATATTTTAACGACGAGCTTAGTTTCGACGCTCGTTAGGCCCGTACGCGCCTTACGGACGACGTCGACTAAATAATAAAAAAAATATAGTTTAACGATGATCTTAGTTTCGACGCTCGTAAGGCGCGTAGGTCCGTTACGCGCGTCGAAATCCGTAACGAGTCAAAAATATATTGTTTTTTTATCCTCATTTAGTCGATGTCGTCTGATTATTATTTACTGACTGGTTTCCTTTTGTGCAGGTATTTGCACAAAATGATTTCCACTTCGATCACTGCTCGAAATAAAAGCCGGAAGTGGTGTACCAGTGGTGACTTGTTTTTCTTATATTCAGGGCCGGCCCTGAGAATTCATGTACCCTGTTCGAGCTTGAAAAACGTGCCCTTAGATTTTAACTAAATAAAAAATTTAAACTAGTTTTTTCATACAACTTTGAACCGTTAACAAAAATATAGCATTCGATAAACAATGCAATTAACAAAATACAAAATATAGTATTCGAATGAATGACATACCGTAAAAACTACTAAGCTAATAGCTAACCAATGATTCGTGAAGCTCTCCTTTAGGACCTTTCGCGACCAATAGTTTAAATTTATCATATGGACCAAATTCAATACTAGTATCTCTTTTAGGACCTTTCGCGACCAATAGTTTAATCTCATCCGCATTTAGTCCTTCCCACCTTCTTGGATCAAATATATAATCAACATGCTCTTCTTGTTGTTGCTCTTCAACATTTTCTTGTTCTTGTTGCTTTTCAACATGTTCTTCGTCTTGCTCGTCTTCTACTTCCACACGTTCTTGCTCTTGTTCTACTTCCTCGTGTTCCCGTTCTACTTCAACATGCTCTTGTGGTTTTTCCACATCAACAATAGGCGGATTAGGCGTCAAAAATTTTTGCATAGCACCCTTTTGTGACTTCACCAATTCATCTTGTCGTTTCCTCTTTTGACGTTTTTGCCATCCGGATGCTTGTTTAGGTGCCATTAACGCCTAAATATAATCGACAAAGTTTGTATCAAATTAAGTTAATGCCTAAATAAGGTTCGTTTGCAGCCCTATATACGAGTAAACGAAATTATATATCAAATTAAGTTAATGTTCTATATTTAATTTTCAAATAAAGCACTAACCTTTATGGATTGATCATTATCCTACACACCGATTGCCAGAAGAAGCACTGAAGCAATGATGATGATGAATGATCGAAAACAACCCAGAGCCTGCGACCGACGTTTCTGTTCTCTTTTGGCCGCCACACTTCTTTTTTTAATTAGTTTTTAGAAAAAAATTGGGTATTGGGCTCACTAACCTAATGGGCTAAATAGTTTAAACAATATGATTTTTTTTAAGTGGGCCTATCTTAATATTTTTTTTGTTATACCCTATTAAAATTTTTTTTTACATATATAATATCGGATTTTTTTTAAAAATTACGTGCCCTACGAAATCACGGGCCCTGTTCGGTTGTCCTCCCCGCCCTCCTTCAGGGCCGGCTCTGCTTATATTGCCTCTTATACAAGCTCCATTTTTTTTATTTTTTTGTGTTTTTCTTTGTTTATTTATAGAAAACAATATTATTTAATGATAAATACAAATATAATCTAGAAAAGTTAAAAATAATACAAATATTATGAATTATAAAAATTAAAAATGATACAAACTTTACAAATTAAAAAATTTCTACAATTTACAAAAATACAAGTTTCCGCTTAATCTTCGATAAGATTTAAACTCGGTTCTCTGTATTTGTCTGAGTCTGATTTAGGATTGGTTAACTCGAAGTAGTGTTGTAACCGCGGTCTATACATTTCTTCCCACCGTTTCGCTGCTATTGATCGATGTGTCGACCACAATGGGGTCAGTGTAGGCATGGGGTAGTCTCCTTCCAACTTAGCATATATGAAGTGTCCCCCGTAAACATGTACGAGCGTTATCGCTTGAGGTCGTGGATCTAGTGGTCCATCCGTTAATGGGAAGATGGTAGAGCTCCCTTCGATGCTTAGCACGTGAAGGACAGTATTATACCTTTGCGCTACGAGAAGCCCTACGTGGGGCATTTCCATCCAGTGACTTCGATCGCACCTTTTCACTGAATGCCATTCGATGCTGTTACGTATTCGTTTAAAGTCTCCTTCGTCATATCTTTCGAATACATGCTTCCATAGCGGCTCGTTATGGTCAATCTCCAGTAGTAAATCACTTCGAATACGGGGTCGTACGTATTCCGAAAAACCTAACCCGACAGCCACAGACCTGTACCTACAATGAACGTCTGGGGTCACATCTTGTATACGCGATATGTAAGAGTGAAACTCTGATGGAATTTGATCCTTAAACCTCATAATGCTTAACAAGTGCTCGTCCCCCTTCATTAATGGAAAACCATGATCATCCCGTATCTCCTTCTTTTTAGAACTCGTTGAACTGTTTCGTTGCATTTTAGGTTTTTCAGACTTTACAACCGAACAAGTTCCACGAGAGCCCTCTGACGGTACGTATGAGCTGTGTCGGGGTAAATCGTTCCTATGTTTTGGGGAAGCGGTATATACGTTGCTGTCCTCGCCATAGGAGTTGTATCTCGCAGCTTCGTCTAACCTCGCAGCTTCATCTAGCCTTTCTTGTACTTTCTTTGATGTAGGCCGACCGCGAGTATTTTGCTGGACGATCGGTGGTTTCTTGTTTGACGATTTCGGGGTGAAGACCGCTTTTATCTTTGAAAGGAAACTCTTTTGTTGAACGGGGGATTGCGCCTCTAAATGTTGCCGCACATTATTGAGCTCTGCCACAACATCGACTTCCTCATCTACCAGTTTACACGGGAGCAAGTCAAGCTTATGCCAGAATACATCTACGTCGTCGAGTTGTATCATACGCCCTGCACAGTTAAGTTAATACGGTGTGAGAAACAGCTAAATCATACTAAATAACAAAAGGTTTGTAGTTTTAATATTTTTTACCTGTACGTTTGTAGTTTTCCAGCCCACAAGCACACGACAATCCACAGCTAAGCCACATATGGCAACCACATGATGCGTTAAGTTTCCGCAACACTTCCAGCTTCCTCATTAGCTCTTTTGCCAGCAAATCAAGTGCTGTATGGGAAACCCTTCCACGTAGGTTGTCCAAGAGTGGGTGTCTGTGGTGGTTCATCATTTTTTCGATGCTCTCGGTGAAACTTTTTTGTATTTCATCGTACTGAGTTTCAACTATATCAATGACGCATCTTGCTATTCGCTCCAATTAACTCCCGCGCGTAACGTATCTTTTTTAAATTTGCGTGCTGGCTCTCAACTCTGTTGGTGGTGCGCTGACCAAAGTTGCGACACTTATCGGTCCACGCATAAACGAACATTTCTTTATAGTCTTTGAGCCAGTTTTCGTAGACGTAATCAAAGACACTTGCAAAAATAAAATAATGAAATGTAAAAGTGTGTGTAAAATAGAATATATTGGGTGAGTCGTTTGTTGAAGGAACACTTACTTTCTCGGTTGGCAACCACGAGCCGGTTATACAGTTTCTCCAAGTTGTACTTGTACATGGGCACTGAAGCAGATTCGCACACTCTCTGCCAGTACGACATAAATTTCCCCCAATCTTCTTTATTGAACCCTTGCTTGCAATGTCTACATATATTTTGTTCGATGTGAAACTGGCATAGAAACCTAGATGCGTTCGAGAATACTTTAGCACACGCGTTAATTAGGGCAAGCTCTCTATCCGTGACTATCACACGCGGCATCATACATTCATGCAACATTGACTTGATCCGCTCAAGCACCCACACGTAGTTATCCCTTCGTTCTTTGCAAATAACGACATGTGCGATACAAACAGTGTTGTAAAAGTCGGATTCCAAGGCCGAGTACTCGGAGAGTACTCGGTCCTCGGAACCCCTCCGAGGCGACTTCATCCTAGGCGGACTCAATTAGTCGGCCTCGGTCAAACTCGGCGCCTAGTCGGCCTAGTCGGACATAGTCGGAAAGAGTCGGCCTAGTCGGTCTAGGCGGTCAACGTGGGTTGTTGACTTTTAATTAGTCAAAATCGGTCAACATCGGCCTACTCGGCCTTGCACTCGGACTACTCGACCTTGTACTCGGACTACTCGACCTTGTACTCGGACTAGTCGGACTTGTATTCAGAATATTTGAACTTTAAACATGTTTCATTTTAAATTATACTCGGTTGACATGAATTATACTTATTTTAACGTATATATAATATATAACAATTAATTTTCTTTATAGTTACCATGTCCGCGTACTCCCCGTGTACTCTCCGAGTACTCCGATTACTCCCAACTCCCCAGTCGGCCGACTAGGGACCGCCTAGCGACTTTTACAACACTGGATACAAAAAGACTTGTTGGTCGACGTCAAACCCACAACCTAGACAAATGGCATGTTGTAGATGTTTGTTTTGTAGGTCGCGTCGATCAACATCACGTGTGGGAATGCACGCCACATAGTGATTGAATAAGGATGAACAAAGAAAATATCTGTTACGACATCTGTTTTGGGTTCCTGTCGGGTGTCGTAAATGAATCAGTTGTCATGCAGCACGCTTTCCAGTGCCTGCATAAGAGTCTTTCCGTCCATCAGTGTCGCTCTAATTTTTTGTACCGCATTTTGCACGTCTTTCTGAACATGTAGGCTGTCGGGGAACTGCTTTCTTAGGGTTTGAAATATGATACGTGGCTCCATGTTTTGAGCAGTTAGCTGCTCCACTAGCTTGTATTCGACTTCAGTAAATCTTCGCACAAAAGCGTGGCCCAACAGACTCGTCATAGGTTCGTGGTTATGGTTCGCGTTATCCACTTTTAACTCCCACGTGTCATTCGTCACGTCCCGGATGGCGAGTAATGAAAATGGGCAACCGATTTTTTTGCTACCAGCTTTCCTAACTGTTGCTTTACTACAGTGCTCACCACTACGGTCGCACACAAGCCATACCATCCCAGTAGTACCGCCAATATTTTTCGATCGGCGGGTAACAATTACGTAACCATTCTCCTTTCCCGTTTCTTGTACCCAATTCTTCAAATCAGTTAGAGACATGAAACGCTAAAAAAAGTTACGTTAATAATAACAACAACAACAACAACAACAACAACAATAATAATAATTACAATAATAATAATAATAATTATAATATTTTTAACAATAATAATAATAATGGTAATAATAATAATAATAATTATAATATTTTTAACAACAACAACAACAATAATAATAATAATAATAATAACAATAATAATAATAATAATAATAGTAATTAAATAATAATAATAATAATAATAATAATAATAACAACAACAACAACAATAATAATAATAATTATAATAATATTTTTAACAATAATAATAATAATAACAACAACAATAATAATAATAATTATTATTATAATATTTTTAACAATAATAATAATTATAATTATAATTATAATATTTTTAACAATAATAATAACTAGTGAATTCCTCCGCGCTTTGCGGCGGGAATTCAGTTAGTATCTGTTTTGTTCGTTACGGTATCTGTACTCGCTATAGTAATCGAAAGAGAAAACCTTAAATTGGTCAAAATCAATAATAACGAAAATCGATACCAGTACCAATGTTGTTCAGTTGATATCATTCGATTGGTTTGCATTCTATGTTTACCCTTTCAACATTGACATACAGACGTTATTGAAAACGGCTATTGTGCCACTATCGTACCAAATCGAACCGAAACTGACTAAACACCATTTGTATTATTACCGGTATTTATTTTTATTGTTTTTGATTTTGATAAATTAAGATCATATCGCTACCATACCGTCCCAACACTCGGTATAGCGACTGAAAGAGAAAAAAAAAGTCTTTATATACCCTAAAAGATATTGACACGCATTTTACATCAATAAAAACCATAAAAACAACTATTAGTACATGCTTCAATAATCGATGCCGGTGTTGATGTTGTTCGGTTCGTCACTACCGGTACGACTTTAAAAGATATCGACACGCTTTTAACATTGGTAAAAACCATAAAAACAAATATCGGTACAAGTTTCGATATTCGATGTTTTGCCAATGTTGTTCGGTTGGAATTGGCTAGGTTCGTCACAATACCAGTACGACACTGACACTTGCTACAACTTACGATACCAAAAAAGTAGTTATTCAGTATTGAGTAAAATTTATATCTAGACGTAGAGAAAAATAAGGACATCGTAATGAAATATTCAAAATTTAAAAAAAAGTATTATGTTAAAAATTATAAGCGGAAAATGAAATATAATAAAAAGTATTTATAATAATACAATATCATAACAATATTATAATGTAATAAATAAAAAATTACATTTCACTCTTCCTCGTGAGTTACAATTCATATGTATAAAATCAATCCAATGCCCATGGTAACCTATTATGAGAACGTGTGGGAAAATAACTTGGAATATATATATAGATGCAAATTTAGAATTTTTAAAAAGGTTAACGAACGCAAGTTATGATTAAAAGATGAAGTTGAATAATAAATATAATACTACTAAAAATAATAATATAAATACTAATAAATTAAATAATAAATAAAACTATTTGTATAATGAATTCTCTAAATTTTTGTTGTACTGTTCATGACCGGTTAGTATTAATATGTATAATAATAATAATAATAATTATAATATTTTAACAATAATAATAATAATAAAATAATAATAACAACAACAACAATAATAACAACAACAACAATAATAATAATAATAATAATAATTATTATAATTTTAACAATAACAATAACAATAACAATATAATTCTAACAATAATAATAATAATAATAATTATTATAAAAATAATACAAATATTAATGTGATACCTCCTTTATTTGAAAAGGATTGCCCGAGATAGATGGTTCATAATCATCATAAAGTGGTGTGTTACGGGGCTCATAACCATATCCACCGTATTCTTTGTATCCACCGTAGCCTCCGTATCCACCTTCACCCCCATATCTATCGTATCCACTGTATCCACCTTCACCCCCGTATCCACCGTATCCATCTTCACCCTCGTATCCACCGTAACTTCCGTATCCACCTTCCCCCCCGTATCCCCTGTAACCCGGATACGATTGCTGCGTCGGGTAATATGGTTCATCAACAGGTGCATTCTCAGCACCGTATCCACTTTGTTGCATGTACGAAGATTCATACCCGTATCCGTAACCCGGATACACTTGATGCGCCGGGTAATTTGGTTCATCAACAGGTGGAGTGGGAGTCTCGTTCAAGTCTGGCAACTGTGTTTTTTGATCAACAGGGACTCCAGACACAACCTCCTCCTCCTCCTCCTCCTCATTGGCATCATTTGCTCCCCATGTGTCGTTAGAATAGCGATTACCGAAATAATTGTCGTTCCAAAATGATGACATTTTAACAATATTGAACAAAAATCAGAACAAATGATTTTGGTTTGGGTATAAATTGTTAGTGAAGAAGAAGATGAAAAACAGAACAAGAGATGAAGTCGAAGGGAAGCAGAGATGCATGGATAAATAGACTTTCAAATTTACTGAAATACGCAGCGTATAGCTCTCTACTCCCCGTATTGCTTTATTCACGTGCCTAGACAACATCGTATCAGTGTCAAATCAGTCAGACATACGCTGCGTATAGATCTATACGCAGCGTATAGGGTTACCTCTATACACTGCGTATAGATTTATACGCAACGTATGTCAGACTGATTTGACATGGTACTAGGTTTGACTGTCTGGTCGTGTACCTGCCCCTTACATACGCTGCGTAGAGACCTATATGCAGCGTATAGATGTAACCCTATACGTTGCGTATAGGTCTCTACGCAGCGTATGTAAACCCTAAGTGTGTAGATAGCCTGCCAAGGTGTGCAAATAGTTAGAGCCTTATTGTTTTGAATAATATGGTTACATGATTGCCTTGTGTTCTCTCTCACCACTTGAAGTTATCTTGTATACACTGTGTACAAATTTACTAGGGTCGGGGCACCACGTTATGAAGCTTCGAACCATCACTCGTGCGTAGCGTGGAACATCGCCATCACCCAATTCCATAACTCGTTAAACTCATCGCTCGTGATGGCTATGACTCGTGAAAAGTTGCAGAATGTGAGGGAAATTGTTGGGAGTGGTGAGTGATGGGCACTCTCACTAAAATCTATCACTAGTGATGGAATCAAGTTCGATAACGTAATGTAACATGACTGGGTATGATGAGTGATTGAAAGTGAAGCACCCTACCCCTTATATGGTTATTCCAGTTTAGGACCAGTTAAAAAGAAAGAATATAGTATTAAGGGTTAGGCTACTGGCTACGTACAACAAATCCGCTAACAGTCGTCTTCCAAGTATAAAAGAATTAATAACAAGAAATAGTCAAAAGAGCAAAGTGTCTTTTCTTCAACTTTTGCAAAATATTAGATAGATACGATACACTATTATCTTATACAAAATTCACCATCTCCTCTCTTTCCTTACCCTTTCTCTCCACTTTCCCAGAAACCCTACCTAATTCAACACATTTTTTTTCCAAAAAAAAACCATATATATTTCTAAAACTGTCTCTGTGTGTGTCTAAAGATAGATAATATGGGAAACTGCTTTCCAAAACCTGTCAATAATCTCTCAAGCACTAATCATATTCCCACCCCAGGTATTTAATTTCTTACTTTCTTGAAAATTTACATATCTATGAAATTCAATTTATTTATTTATTTTTCATAATTGTAATCGTCTGTCTGTCTAATAAGAAAAAGGTAGCTAATTAATTAATTGTTTTGATCAGTAATTATTCTGAGTGATGAAAAAAAGAAAGAAGCCATGATCCCGTCAACGGCTGAGGAAAGGGGGAGAATAGTGACACCAAAGTTGAAGTGTTTCACGTATTCTGAGCTCCGAAGCGCCACCAAGAACTTCCGGCCGGACACCATGCTCGGAGAAGGTGGTTTTGGGAGGGTTTTCAAAGGATGGGTGGACCGTGAAACATACGCGCCGTCCAAGGCCGGTCTTGGCCTTGCTGTCGCCGTCAAGAAATCAAATACCGACAGCGCTCAAGGTCTCAAAGAGTGGCAGGTACCTTCCTTTGTTTATTCCAACTTTGCTTTCTAATTTCTATTATTATTTTATTTATTATTATTAGTTTAGAAACCGACCTATGCAGGAGTAGTTGTTGTAAATAAAGATAACGTTAAATAGTTAGTAATTCAGATTTAAGTAATAAGGTTTGAAGCAATTGTAATATGTGATGTAATTAGGTATATATTAGATGTAGATTATTATTATTATTATTATTATTATTACTATTATTATTATTGCATGTCAAATGGGTTGCATGACGTATCATTACTTGTCTTTATGACTTGTACTTCCAATAATGCATGGTTGGCTGCTTCTTTTCTATGTCTGGAATTTCTAAATCAAGGTAAATGTACAACTTATGATGCATAATTAACAAGTTGATATTGGATGTGGCTTTAGTAAATTTAACTTTGGAATAGACTTAAATAATACAAGTACAATGCCACTTTACAAAAAAAAAAAAGAATAATTTATGTTTTGGGGTCAAAAGAGTTTGTTCTATGTATTTGGCCTTTGGAAAAAACATGTACAGTTCCCTAATAATATATATCCACTTATTTATATTTTATAAATTAAATAGTTCAAGAAATTTAAAAGCTATTAATATTTTTGTTAAACATGAATTGTTCTGTATGCAGGCAGAAGTGAATTTTTTGGGAAAATTCAGCCATCCAAATCTTGTTAAACTAGTGGGATATTGCTCAGAAGACAGAGAATTTCTTCTGGTATATGAATATATGCAAAAGGGTAGTCTTGAAAATCATCTTTTCAAAAGTAAGTTCCTTTTTTTATATGAAAAATAATACTATACCTATGTATGTATCTAAATTAGATGTTTTGGATATTGCAATAGGTCCTGAACCACTTCCATGGAGTACAAGGATTAAAATTGCCACTGGAGCAGCACAAGGGCTTGCTTTTTTGCATACTACAGAAAAAACTGTTATTTACAGAGATTTTAAGTCTGCAAATATTTTATTAGATGGGGTATATATTTACAATAATTTCAGTAAAATATTTCAAATATTTTTTAAGAACTATTTCTGATTTTAAATTCTTTTCTTTTCAGGATTTTAACGCGAAGCTCTCAGATTTTGGACTGGCGAAGTTGGGTCCCTCAAATGGCGCTTCTCATGTTTCGACTCGTGTTGTAGGTACATACGGTTATGCGGCTCCAGAATACATAGCCACTGGTTAGTTCTTGAAACTTGTCTAAATTGACCCTATACCATAGTACCATACCCATCTCAGGACTTCAATCGAAAACTTTTGTAACTAATCACATACTCGGTCACAAACCTAAATACTTCCATTACCTTTCCTAAATCTTTCGGGTTTGGGTTTTTTGTCATGCCAAATGATCAAACCTGTGCCAAAGAAGTTAAAAAAAGGTTTTGTGATTTGAATGCAGGTCATTTATATGTCAGGAGTGACGTGTATGGCTTCGGAGTGGTATTGTTGGAAATGATAACAGGTCTACGTGTAGTCGACACTAATCGGCCAGGCTCACAGCATAATTTGGTGGACTGGGCTCGACCAGCATTGGGCGACAAGAAAAAACTGCAAAAAATGATGGACCCACGGCTAGAAAACGATTACCCATCAAAAGGTGCACGTAAAGCCGCGGAGCTCATCTTGAGATGTCTGGAACATGATCCAAAAAACCGGCCTTCAATGGAAGAAGTTGTGGTAAGTTTACAAGAGATCAGTGATATCAAAACAAAACCAAAGGACCATACAACCCAATCAACAGGCCCACACCATGTTGGTCGTTATCAATCGCCCCACAGGTCTCCGCTCCATGGAGGTCGCCGATGAGGTCATGTTGACTAAATAGGTCAACAAACCATCTTTAGTTGGTCCTGGAGACAAGTGGTTCTAAAAACAAAATTGAAAACTTTTTAAAACAATGTCAAAAGGTCCAACGAAATAGCCAAATTAGAGATATTGTAGAAAGTTGTGAAAGGTGAATTCTGTTGTTTGATTATGTATATTTCAAGTGTAACTCTTTTAAATTTAATTTGTGAACATCCCATTTTCCCCCTTGTATATAACATATAATATTAAAGAGAGTAAATTACAAGTTTTGTCCTTTATGTATGTCCCAAATTGCAGGCGCTGTCCTTTAAACCAAAACTTGACAGGCGGTGTCCTTTGTGTTTTCAAAATCTTGCACGTTTTGTCCTTTAGGCCAAACTCAGTTAGATTTTTTAGTTAAATATGGTTACCCAAGGGCATTTTAGTCTTTCTATCCCATTTATTTAATATTATTTAAAAATAAAACAAAAAGATTTAAAATATTATTATTATTATTATTATTATTATTATTATTATTAATATTATTGAGTAAATTACTAACCACCATCAGCACCACCCTTCATCACCATCACCACCACCCTCCACCGCCGCCACCACCACCGCCACCACCACCACTACCGCCACCATCAAACACACCTTAAACCACCCAACATAACAATCATGACACCCAAAAGATGATGAACCAAATCGGAATTATTTAGTATCATCTAAAGATGAAGAACCAAATCATATAACGGAAAAGAGAGCAAAAACGAACCTGATTTGCAAACAGAAATAAGCAGGCTAACCCGAGCCACCACCATCAACCACACCTTCACCCATCGTCGCACCTTACCCACCACCATCACCAAACATATCCGGCATCGATTCTCCGACCACCACCACCTGCAATTAAAAACAAATCAGCCCTTCACCACCGAATCTCCTACCACCCACCTGCCACCCACTGACCAAAAATCAAAAACCCCCAAAAATCCCCAAAATCAAACAAATCAAAAACCCCCAAAAATCCCCAAAAACAAAAATATCAAAAACCCTAAAAAAACAATTCCGGCATCGATTCTCCGACCACCACCACCTGCAATCGCCTATAACATTACCTCCACCGCCGAACCTACCCCATCACCACAAACCACCCCTTCACCACCGAATCTCCTACCACCCACCTGCCACCCACTGACCACCCATCTGCAACCGACCTTAACACCACCTCCACCGCTGCCCATAACGCCACAGCCAGTCACTCGCCATCCACCCACCACCCACCTGCAACCGGCCTTAACACCACCTCCACCGTCGCCCCTAGCACCACAGCCACCCACCACCCACCTACAACTAAACCCACCACAACCACCCGCCATAACCACCTGCCACAACCACCCGCCATAACTACCACCACAAAGCACCTCCACCACTGTTGTTAGAGAGAGAGAAGAGAGTGAGAGGATAGAGAAGTTTGAGATCTGAATGAGAAAAAGGAAGTTTATATATTTTTTATTTTTAAGTTTTGTACAATTTAGTCCCTGAATAAATTTTTTTTACAAAATAGCCCCTTGATATGTGAAACGACAAAAATGCCCTCATGTGCAATGCACATGACCAGATTTAACTAAAAAATCTAACTGAGTTTGGCCTAAAGGACAAAACGTGCAAGATTTTGAAAACACAAAGAACACCGCCTGTCAAGTTTTGGTTTAAAGGACAGCGCCTGCAATTTGGGACATACATAAAGGACAAAACTTGTAATTTACTCTATTAAAGAGCTACATATGAGTTAAATTACTTTAGCTTGAACTTTAGTCAACCATGATTTTGAGGAAACACAACCTTGGCAAGTATGGCACCTGCCACCCATGCTGAATACATGGATAACTTCTCTGGCATGTATGCAATCAGAAAATCTCACAATTTATAATCGTGTTTTATGTGTAAATTTATGCTTTTCATTCACTATTTTGCAATTTTCCCTACTCTTAGTGGCAAAATATATGAATTATTATTACCTTTACTAAAGAAGGACGTATGGAAGACGAGCATAGACTAGCTTCCTTCTGAAACCTATCTTCAAAACCTGTCATGGAAACTGTGTTCTCCAACAGCTGACGATGGTTCTGGGATGATACGGTTGAGATAATCCGAACAAGCTGCTCAACAAGCCCATGGGCCTCTAAGCCCAATATAGATGGTTGAAACAAAGCCTCTCACACTGTATACCTTTCTCTTTTAATCCAAACTAGTATCAAGGCCCCTCGCGTAGTGGCGGGGTCGTAAACCGTGCCAAGTAGCACCAATTCTATATCACAGCCAGCGACTAGCAACACCGAAAAAATGGGTAAAAACAAAATACCAAAAAAGGAAAAAATAACACCGAACGAAAAGCATACGTAAAATCGGTGAACAATGCATGGCCGCTGTGTCGTGTTAATGCGAAAAAATTAGATTAAAACGTAAAACATAGAAAAGAATAACTAAGTCGATCTAGGACCCTGCTCGTTGCGACGGACCTGTCAAATGGAAAATGATAGACGAAAAAACATTTAACCCACACGCACGTTGCCGCGTATTCACTTGCAAAATTTAGAATGAAACGTAAAACGAAAAATTAGCAAAAGATGAAAAGTATGAGGGATCAAAGTTGAAAACAAAAAAAGTATTAGGGGTCAACTTGCAAAAGTTGAAAAGGTTTGGGTAAAAGTAAAAAAAAAGGTAAAAATGCATAAAAATGAAATCCTTTAAATTAGAAGTGGAAAAACCAACTTTTTACTAATTTATAGTATGAGAATTACCTGAAACCCAAAACATTACCAGATAAACATATATATGCATGCGCCTCATAACACTCAGTGTGGGGCTCGGCAAAGGATGTCGTGGGGCGGTGCCGGGCCTCAACACCATTTCCAGCAGAACGTCGGCGTCGAGATCGGCAGGGAGGAGACGACGAGGACGGGCACAAAAAACAAAATCCCTCTCCCCCCCCCACACACACACACACACATATATATATATATATATATATATATTAGGCCCATCCCCCATTTCCTTAGGTCCATCCTCTTTATCCCATCATCACACTCATCCTACGTAGCCTGACGTGGAGGCCCATCCTCCATCAACGATACCCGATACCGAGTAGCCTCATTATAGATATAGATAGATTGACGAAGAGTAGTGGGACCCACCTGGCCATCTGGCAATGTATGCTGCTCCTCAGGGCATGATTGTATGGCTTTGTCATAAGCAAGCTCATCCTCAGCACAGCATGCATACTACTCTTTTAACTTCTCAAATATCGAGGATTGGACTTTGCAAGCTCTTGTTCAAACACCTTTGTTAAATCAGCACCGCCAATTTCTAATCTTTGTCAAAAATTATTCGGTCCTTTTACATAAAGTGAAAAAGACCTTGTAACATCCGTCAAAATGGGTTTCCCAAAATCCGACCTGTTTTGAAATCCGAATCCTCAGCCTTGTAACCTCGGAATTCTTTCGCTGAATAAATAACCGATGAAGGAATTTCTACTATCAATTTAATTAATTAATTTGGTTAATAATTTAAACTATTAGTTTCATAGTTTAACCAAGTTAGTTTAGCTGGATTAATCAAGTTAGTAGCCAAGTTATTTTCGGTTAGTAGAATTAAGGGGACTTGTTATGACATTTTTTTGAAGGTTGGATAAATAAAACAAAGAAAAATAAAAATGCTACTAGAATGAAACTACAAGGGCTGTAAATCCTTGAAATAGTATTCAGAGAGTTTAGTTTTGAATTAAAAACAACACAGGGACCTATAGTGACAATTTCGAAACTTCCAAAGCTAAAACAATACACAGGTCTTGTACCTACTGTGATTTCCTTTTTTTTTTAACCATTTGCCGCCCAAACACCATTACGACTGATTCTTCTCCTTTCCAACATGATTGAAGATTTCCATTTTTTCAAGAACCAATCACATATCTAGTCTTTAATTCCTTTTGTTGAAACGAAAATTTGGCCATCTTCTTTGATTTTTTTTTATAAGCATGAAGCCAAATGTTTCGTCACACTCACAAAACTCAACCTCACCCTTTGTCTCATATCTTGCACAGTCACTGGAGCCCATCGGAAAAACCTCCTAGTCCCGTCGGACATCGATATTAGCCGAAATATGCTCTGCATTTATTTGATTTATATTTGTATTCAATGTTGTTATTAACTCCCTTTGTCTAGTCCCGTAATCCCCTCTTTGTAAGTTAGGAAATCCCCTTGATTACCTCTTGGGTTGTTGTGATTGCTCTTGTATAAATGGTTGTACATTGGTGATGAATAACACGAAGCAAATCAGTTTAATTACATGGTATCGAGCCTACTCCTTACCACTTCATCTGCTTTTTTTCCTTGAGGCTTCGCTCTCCACCTTCCTTTATCCTTTTTGTTTTGATTAGGGCTACGGTCTTAATCTCTCATCTTTACTTTTCCTCCAGTAAACCTCAAAATACCCCTCACTTTCTCTGCTATGGCCGACCAAAGTGATGCCCAACCCAAACCTGATGCTCCGTCCCTACACCCCGTGTATAGGGTAACCAACATCCAAAACAAAGTGTGTGTCTTGGATGGCACGAAGGTGACCTATTCCTCTTGGGTGAAGCTTTTTCAATTGCACGCTCGTGGCTACAAGGTACTCGACCACATTGACGGTACCCTCCCATCGGCGACTACCGACCCCTCCTATGAAAACTGGGCTGAGGTGGACGCAATCGTCCTCCAATGGATCTATGGATCCTTGTCGGATGATTTGCTTGTCCGTGTTCTTAAAACTGAATCCACCGCTCTTCAAGCCTGGATTCGTATTCGAAACCTCTTCCTTAACAACAAAGGATCTCGTGCCGCAGCCCTGGAACACGCCTTCACTAATCTTACCTTGAAATCCATGTCGTCTCTTCAGGCGTACTGCCAAAGGCTCAAAGAACTGGCTGGACAACTTTCTGATGTTGACAGCCCTGTCAGTGTGAGTCGCCTTGTAATCCAACTAGTCTGCGGCTTGCCTTCTGAGTACGACATGGTTGCTGCCCAACTAAATAAAACTCTCCCATCTTGGGAAGAGGCGGTGAACATGCTGGAACTTGAAGAGAAACGCCAAGCAAACCGTGAAAAAGACAACCCCATTGCTGCTGCCGCCACCCCAGATGCACCTCCACCCGCTCCTGAACCACAAAACCAACGCCGCAATCTAGCCCCTCGTGGTCAGTCCCGATACCCCAACCAGCGTCGTCCAAATGGCCCACATCGATACCCAAACCGAAACCAATTCCCCAACCAATTCACTAACCAGAAAAACTCCGGGCAGATGCGTTCTGGACAGGGCAGTAATCAGAATTGGACACCCTACCCATGGTGGGTCAGTCCGTACGGGCCACAACCTGGTTAGACCTCCCCCCCCCACCGTGTCCGTACCCGACACAGCCCGGGTGGGCCTCTCCTTGGCAGCAACAAGCTTGACAGCAGGGTTCGAAAAATGCAGCTGAAAGTTCCAATAATCGCCCTGCTCCACAGGCCAATGTCACTGACTTTGACCCGCTTGAACCCACGGATATTGGGGAAGCTTTTCAGGTTTTAGCAATGGAGGCGGATGAGATCAATTGGCACAGGGATACCGGGGCATCTAATCATCTCAGTGACCATGCAGGTATTTGTTCTAATTCCTCTAATGTTACATCTATTAAATCTATACTAGTCGAAAACGGCCATAAAATGCCAATTATTGGATCGGGAAACACAAATTTCCCATATTCCCAAAATACCCTTCGCCTTAACAATGTTCTTTATGCTCCCAATATTATTAAAAATCTCATCTCGGTCCGACAATTTACCAAAGCTAATTATGTATCTGTTGAGTTTGACCCATTTGGATTTTCTGTGAAGGATTACAAGACTGGGAGGATGTTGAGCCACCACGACAGTGACAGTCATCTCTACCTTGTCACTGCACCCGCTCAAGTTTCAAAACCATCTGTTTTTGCTGTTTCCACTCCCGAATCATGGCATGATCGACTAGGCCACCCGGGAGTTTCCGTTGTTGATTTTCTTTCTTCCAATAAGTTTATCGATTGTAATAAAACTAGTCGCATGTTTTGTAATTCGTGTCAAGTTGCAAAACATAAACGACTACCTTTTGCTTTATCAAATTCTACTACTGTTTTACCTTTTGATATTGTGCATTGCGATTTGTGGACCTCACCTATTGTGTCAAATACAAGTTACAAGTACTACATGATTCTCATTGATGATTACACCAATTATGCTTGGCTTTTTCCACTCAGGTACAAATCCGAAACTGTCACCAAATTCATCAAGTTTCACACCTATATTAAAACACAATTTAACTTATCCATAAAATCCTTTCAATGTGATAACGGGGGAGAATTTGACAACAATACATTTAAAACCTTAGCCGACACACATGGTATTCAATTTCGCTTCTCTTGCCCTCATACCTCTCAACAAAACGGAAAATCCGAGCGCATGATCCGACGCATCAATGAGATCATGCTTTCCATTCTCACTCACGCTTCGGTCCCTCCCACCTATTGGGTCGAAGCGGCACACACGGCGTTCTACTTGCACAATATTCTTCCAACAAAACTCCTAAACAATCACACACCCACAGCCGCTTTATACTTTCGACACCCTACATATGAACACCTTAAAGCCTTTGGTTGTGTCTGTTATCCAAACCAAACCGCAGCCAGCTCAAACAAACTATCTCATCGATCTGCTCCTTGTGTTTTTCTCGGTTATCCTCCCGACTACCGAGGCTACCGTTGTCTAAACCTTCAACCAGCAAAACAATTGTTTCCTGTCATGTCACTTTTAATGAGTCATCCTTCCCTTTTTCCGAGTCTCCTTCTCAATCCGATTACACTGCTCTTGAAACGGACCTGTCCACCATTTTCACTCATTCCCACCACTTCTCTAGTCCAAACCAACCCACTGACCATACAAACCCTTCCACTAATTCCCTATCTCCCTCGGCCCAATACCAATCCCCAACAGGCCCACACGCTACTTCACCCCCTCAAACACAAACCGACCAACATCTATCCGCCCCATCACCACAGCCCTATACGGACTCTCACCCACCCTCGACTCTGCCCAACCCATCAGCCCAACCAAACCAACCTAACCCGCCATCACCACAGCCCTCACCGAACCCACCTAACCCATCACAGCCACTCAACTCACACTCCATGACGACCCGCCTTAAAGCTGGAATCACCAAACCAAAAATACACTTTAACCTCCACACTACTACACCACCAATGTCACACCCCTTTCTTAGGCGGAAGCACGAGGTGTGATCATGAAAGGTTCTCATTGCATACGAAAGGTAAACATACTACATGCTCGTAAAAATAACTTCAAATACCCATACATTTCATGACTGAAAACATATGTTAAGTGTTTACATCACAAGTCAGCATTTTGTCTGAAAAGTTACAACTTTATTCAAAGACAAACATAAACAACATCCAAGAGCATGAGTGAGACCGCGCGCACATCCACTTTAGTCACCTGAAATACATGTGAGTTTTTGGAAAAACGTCAACATAATGTTGGTGCGAATTCATGCAATTGTTGTATTTCACGCTAGTATACTTTGTATGAAAACGTGATATATGTTTTGTAAAAATAAAGTATTCTTGTGTAAATAAAGTATTCTTGTGTAAATAAAGTATTCTTGTATAAATAAAGTATTCTTGTATAAATAAAGTATTCTTGTATAAATAAAGTATTCTTGTGGTATGAACCAAATAAAGTATTCTTGTGGTATGAACCAAATAAAGTATTCTTGTATATATCAGGGTTGTTGTTGCAAGGCCACTAACATGTGACACGACATAGGAAGTCACCAAACCATAGGCATTTTTCTAGTTGTTGATTCACGACGGAGACACAAAAGCACTACTCGGTACTAGTTTTCACCAAGAGTGTGGCTGCCCGGTCACCCGTTAGATCTAACCTTTTGTTCTGCGGTCTAAGTATGTACACGATTAATGGTGCTTATGGTACCCTATTCGTGACACGATTTCACGTATCATTCCTCAAAACACATCATACTTGGTACTAGTTATCACCAAGAGTGCTTCTTGTATTCTTGTATCATACCATTTATAAACATTGTAACATTTGTAACATGTATTTCACCCCCGAAGTTATAAAACTGGAAACAGTTAAAAGAAAAGGGGGAGCATGAACTCACAACTTTGCGTTCCTTGCGTCGTAAACTTCACCGGATTTGCTTATCTAGCGTCGTGACCTAAACGTGTTTATTAACGTTAGTCACTAGACTTGTATCGCACAAGTACAAGTCACTATCTTTTGTGTATGTTTTCTTGTGTAAAAAAATTAATTTATATTTTTAACTATGTGTCTTACTTATATTATTTTCTCAACAATAAATATAAGTGTTTTGTATTTTTCACCCGAATTATGTATTTTGCCAAAAACTTCATTTCATGTTCATAACTTGTCCAAGTTATTTATTCTATCAAGTAATATATTTTCATAAATATATTCTCTTGTATTTGTCTAAGCATGTTGTATGTGTATTTTTGTATTTTCACTCCTTAGGAGTATTTAGTGTATTTTCAAGTCCTAATACACTATCACGTATAATACATACTACATACACTTAGCACAAAATTTGGTGATCAATAAATATATATATTTTTTTCTCAAAAATATACATACTTAGTATCAATTTTATTCTTGAAGAAATCATCATTTCTTAACACATAAGTTTGGGAAACCTTGGTAAATGATTTTAAATACATTTTTAGGGAATAAGTTTCTCATAAACTTATATTTTTCTAAGTGTCAAAATTTATAAAAATTTTGACATAGTTTCCCCTAAAAATGGAGGTTTCCCATGTTTTCAAAACATGTGTTTATTTTCTTTTAAATCATCATCAAACATCAACAACTTATTCTACACTTATCAAGTGCCAAAATCAAGTAAATCACACTACATCATGAACTTGAAGTTTTGTAAAAACTTGTAGTAACTTACCATGTTATTTAGTAGGTTTAGTTACTCTTAAAAACATGGTTGTTTGCTTGTAAATCTCATTCTTGGAGAATTTAGTCATTTAAAACTTGTAGGATGATTTTTCTAAAAATACTTCTCTTGTATTTTTCTTGGTACAAACATGTTTCTATTCTTGTTTAAACACTAAAAATATTATTAGTTTACTTAGAAACCATGACTTTGTAAGTCTTGTAAATAATCTTGGTTTCTTGAGAATATTATTTTTGTAATCACCCATTTACAAGAATTGTATTTTGTTTAAACCATCTTTACATAAGAAAACCCATTTCATTATTCAAGTTCATGAAGACATAAAGTATAAAGATCTTGGTCTTTCACAAGATCACCACTTTAACTCACTAGATCATGTGTTTAATCACAATCTAGTAGGCTCCATAGGATGTCTAACATCACCAACACTAATAATAAATCAACAAGAAGCAAATCAACATATTCAACATATATTCTTATGTATTTAAGCTTATGTGAAAGATTCATGTTCATATTCTTTTAGTGTTCTTGTAATTTTCACCATAATATATCTTTTAACCAATCAATATATGAAGTAATAAGAGATTATGAGGGCTCACCACTAGCAACAAGGCTAGGGAAGATTACTAGGACTTGAAGATGACAAAAGTGTTGGATAAAAGTAAATGAAGAAGGTCCTTCAAGATCCACAAGCTCCACACCTCTTAACTTAGCTCCTAACACCTTGTGTGCACCTTGGAATGGAAGGAAGTTGGATGAAAATGGTGGTAGGGTGGTGGTGGATTGGAGCCGTGAGTGGGAGGAGGGAGGTGGAAGGTGTGGTGTTGAGTGGTGAAGTGAAAAATGGTGATACTTATAATCTATTTCATATCTTGTAAGATCCTATAATATCTTTGTAAGATCACAAGCAATCTAAAGAAATCAAGCAAGATCTTAACTATATCTTGGCAAATATTTGGTGGGGCCACCCTATTTGTAACCGTGAATGTATGTGGGGGGGGGGGGGGGCAAAGTGTAACTTCCAACCTCTAATTTTATAAACTAGTTAGCTTTCATATATAATTTTTAGGGACTTGCTGTGTTATTATGTTATAAGGGGTGTCATGGTGTTCGGGGACCATAACTAGTTCAGAAACATTAAAACAATGCTTCTAGTAATATTTTTATGTTCCGGGTAATGTCCGGTTGTTCGGTTAAATACCGGTTCGTTTAACGTGCTAAGTTGCACCGTTTAGTGTCCTTTATGTACCCTTTTGTAACCCTTTTTATTCCCAACACTTAGGAGGGTATTTTGGATAATAAATCATGAATTCTGCATAATATATCAAGGTTAAAATGCTGAATTATGGCTGATTATAGCTGAATTTAATAAAAATATGCACTTAAAGTGCGTTTCGGGTGCTTTTTAGTGCGTATTTTAGCTTCCGGATAGTCTATATGTTAACCCTTGTATGTACTCTTGGGTTTTAATGTATTCTTGTTGTTGGACCTACACCTAGGCTCCAATTCTATTGTCTGACTGCTTTCCGCAGAATTGTTGACACAGTGTGTCCTACCGGTGAGCTTACTAGTATTTCTGACGCAACGCTGTTCATTAATGCATAAAGTAATTCTTGTAGTATAAAACGTGCATGAATTCACAAGTATAGTATGTAATCAAACAATGTTGACATTTAAGCACCTAATTGCAGTCATTAAATAATAATTAAAGTGTACGGAAATTACCGGTTTGGTGCCAGTTGTCACAACCAAACATCTCACCCCTTCCCAAATCCCACATCGACGCCCACACCGATCCAAATTGGCATAAGGCAATGACTGATGAGTATAGAGCTTTAATAGATAATAACACTTGGGAATTAGTTCCGAGACCTGGTGGTGCACATATAATTAGGTGTATGTGGCTATTTCGCCACAAATTCCATGCAAATGGTACTTTACAACATTACAAAGCTCGCTTGGTGGTAAATGGCAAGTCCCAACAGGTTGGTATTGACTGTTTCGGCACCTTTAGTCCGGTCGTCAAACCCACAACGATTCAGACTGTATTGAGCATAGCCGTTTCCCGTGAATGGCCCATCCATCAACTTGATGTTAAGAATGCCTTTCTACACGGCGATCTCCATGAAATGGTTTATATGTTCCAACCACCCGGGTTTGTAGACAAAAATCACCCATCATTTGTTTGTCACCTAAAGAAATCTCTATATGGCCTCAAGCAAGCCCCACGGGCATGGTATCACCGATTTGCCACCTTTATCACAAAATGTGGTTTTCTTAGCACATCATGTGAGACATCCCTTTTCGTATATCGAAAGGATTCACGATTGGCATACTTACTTCTTTATGTTGATGATATTATTCTAACTGCTTCTGATGACAGATTTCTTCATGAGATTATTTCTTCTTTGTCACAAGAATTTGCAATGACAGACTTGGGAAATCTACATCATTTTTTGGGCATTCAGGTTACTCGTTCTCATGCTGGCATTCGGCTCTCTCTAGAAAAATATATACATGACATTTTAGCTCGAGTAAACATGTCCTCGTGCAAGCCTTGCCACACGCCATGTGACACAGACTCAAAATTGAGTGCCAACTCGGGTGCTCCTTTGTCTGATCCTACTCTATACCGAAGCCTAGCGGGAGCCTTCCAATACTTAACGTTCACGAGACCTGACATCTCCTACGCCATTCAACAAGTTTTTCTGTTCATGCATGATCCAAGAGAGCCTCACTTCAACTACTTGAAACGGATCTTGCGTTTTCTGAAAGGCGTATCAACTCATGCTCTTCATATTAAACCCTCCAAATCTTTAAAGCTTACTGCGTACTCTGATGCGGATTGGGGGGGATGCCCAGATTCACGAAGATCTACCTCAGGCTACTGTGTCTTTCTAGGTGACAATTTGGTATCCTGGTCATCAAAGCGACAACATACTGTATCGCGCTCAAGCGCTGAAGCTGAATATAGAGGCGTTGCAAATGCTACTGCTGAAACTAGCTGTCTTCGTAATCTTCTCTTGGAACTCCACATTCCAACTCGTGAGGCCTCCATCATTTTCTGTGACAACGTATCCGATGTTTACTTGTCCGACAACCCGGTACAACATCAACGAACTAAACACGTTGAGATCGACATTCATTTTTTCCGAGATAAAGTACGCATTGGTGATATTCGGGTACTACATATTCCGGTTGATTATCAATATGCTGACATATTCACAAAAGGTCTTCCACGTCAACTTTTTAATCGATTCAAGTCCAGTCTGTGCGTTCGATAATCTACCGCTGCGACTGAGGGGGCCTATTAGCCGAAATATGCTCTGCATTTATTTGATTTATATGTGTATTCAATGTTGTTATTAACTCCCTTTGTCTAGTCCCGTAATCCCCTATGTGTAAGTTAGGAAATCCCCTTGATTACCTCTTGGGTTGTTGTGATTGCTCTTGTATAAATGGTAGTACATTGGTGATGAATAACACGAAGCAAATCAATTTAATTACAATTGAAACTCGTCGGAGAACACGTATCCTTGCCCGAGCTCAAACCGGGAAAACCCGCCAATGCCATTGCAACATTAACAGTGAGTTCGTCAGAGGTTTTGTAGTAACAACATCCCACAACCACACTCACCACAACCTCTTTGTTGGAAAATAGGTGAAAATAGCATTTTTCACAAATATGGGAAAATGATTTTTTCCTATTTTGGACTAGAAATAAATATAAAAAAATGAGCGGGTTTTATATATTTATTTGTGGGTTTATGTTCTATGTTGGAAGAGCTTCGCAACGAACTAAACCACGTCCAAAACGGAGCTAAGATGAATGAGATATCGATGCTCAAAGTTGGGTGTTTGAAACATTGAATGCTGAAACAAAAGGGAAAGTTGCACCTTGTCCCACATAGGAGAAGAGATGAAACTTAAATGGGTTTTTAAGTGGGAACTCTCCATCCTTATTGTTTCATGGCAGCACACACTAAGTGTACTCGCGAAGGGTGCGGAGCACCCTAACTCGCACTCGCACACGCGCGCGGCGTGGGCGATGAGGTGGCACACGTGCGCATGGCAGTGAGCCAAAATGGTGCACACGCGCATGAGCGTGCAAACCTGCGCGCGCGCAGAAGCGTCTAGCATTTAATGACGAAGCAGTTTCAGTTCAGCATTCGAAACTGACGAGTCAAACGGTTATAACTGCGAATTAAATGACGTATTAAATTGCATTGAAGACGTTTAATGCAATTTAAACCTCTCCTTTAATTCCTTTTGACTGTTTCAAATCAGGAGCTGTATAAATACAGCTCCATACAGCTCCATAGCCAGCTGCAGAGGACACTAGAAAAACACCAGCAAATAGCAGCACATGCAAACTATTCTTTGCTACTTTCTGATCATCTTCTTCTTGCTCTCTTCAAGGTAGCCTTCGGGTTGTAGGCCATCTCCGGCAGTACGCTGTTTCGGCTGTTGTACCCTGGGAAACAAAACGAGTACTCCTGGGAGACTCGGAATTTGTTTTAAGGGAAACGTGTGTACACGTGACTCAGCCTTTCTGCTTCATCTAATTTCTTGTATTTTAGTTATTTCAGTTGTAATTGTAATAGTATTTCTAGCTTTCTTATTTCTGTATTGTAATCGTTTAATAAAATTTGTTTTGTTTTATTTTATTTAATTACGCGAACGGTTCCTACAGTCTTGAAATAAATTCTTAAAACCATTCGTGTGATCAAAACCATTCTGTTTTGTGACTCAAACCAGTTTTGTTTCACTCAGTTTGTGTTTTAAAAAACTGATTTTTTTTTTTGTTCTCATCTTCAAAGGAGCGACTCTGGTTGAAAACAGAGTTGGTTACATTCAGAATCTGTCCTAAAAATTGCTAAAAACTTTCTGTCTTGGTCTTCAAAGTTGGACTTAGAAGCCAAACAGTAAGTTCTAAAATTATAATTTTTCTATTTTTGGTCTTCAAAGTTGGACTTAGAAGCCAAAACAGTAAATTTGTGGTAAATCTAAGTGACATTAAAAATAAAATTAACTGGTTACTTCTGTTTTTAGTTGGGTAAAATAGAATTTTTTAACTAAATTTGGTAATTTTATTTTTCAGAATGTCGAACGAAAACGTCAACGTTAACAACACGAATGTTGTGACGGGAACCCCCCTGAACGCCACCACTGTGGGAGCGTCCGCGGTGGCTAATCACGCCGAACGACCCGAGAAGTTCTCGGGTCTACACTTCAAGAGGTGGCAGCAGAAGATGTTCTTCTACCTGACCACCATGAACCTTGTGAGGTTCTTGATTGAAACCACTCCCCAACCTGTGGAAGGGGAGACCGACGTACAAAGACAGTGCGCGGTAGATGCGTGGAAGCATTCGGATTTCATATGTCGAGGCTATGTGTTAAACGGGCTTTCGGATGCATTGTATAATGTGTACTACAATGTCAAGACTTCCAAAGATTTATGGGATGCCTTGGACAAGAAGTACAAAACGGAGGATGCTGGCACAAAGAAATTTGTGGTAGCCCGTTTTTTGGAATTCAAAATGGTTGATTCTAAAACAGTTATGAATCAAGTCCAAGAATTGCAAATTATACTACATGACATCCTCGCGGAAGGCATGACACTTAGCGAGACGTTCCAAGTGGCAGCGATGATTTAAAAGTTACCTCCTGGTTGGGTGGATTTTAAGAATTATCTTAAACACAAACGAAAGGAGATGACTATAGAGGACCTTATTGTTCGTCTTCGGATTGAAGAGGATAATAGAATTGCCCCAAAAGGAAGCCTTGCGCAGACTAGTGCTAGCGCAAATTTGGTTGAGCATTGGCAAACCTCTAAAGGCAATAAGGGTAAGGGGAAAAAGGACAAAGAGAAAGCAAAGGCTAGCAAACTTGGATAGAAGAAAGGGGTTGTGAAAAAGAAACCTCAAGCTTTCCAAGGGACTTGTTATAACTGTGACGAGCCAGGGCATCGGGCTAACCAATGCAAGAAACCAAAGCGTGAGCGCGCGCATATGGTTGATGAAGACGGAATGCCTTTGGTGGCAATGATTTCCGACAAAACCGCAATGATGGATGAGTTCAATACTGTGACCAACACTCCAAAAAGATGGTGGTTTGATACGGGCGCGCCCCGTCATGTGTGCCCAGACAGAAGCCTCTTTACCACCTTCAAAGAGCTTGCGGGAGATGAGAAGTTGTACATGGAAAATGCAGCCACCACGGACATCAAGGGTGAAGGAACGGTGATTTTGAAGTGGACTTCAGGGAAGGAGCTCACTTTTAGCAACGTGTTATATGTCCCAGACTTGCGCAAGAGCCTAGTCTCGGGATGGTTGCTTAATAAATTTGGATTTCGTTTAGTTTTTGAGAGCGATCAATTTGTACTTACTAAACGAGGAATGTATGTTGGCAAGGGCTATGCCCAAAATGGTATGTTCAAACTGAATGTAATGGCTGTCAAAAAGAACATGAATAAAATTGCTACTACTTCTACTTATGTGCTTGAGTTTTCTGATTCGAATAAATGGCATGGTAGATTAGGTCACGTAAATTTTAATTCAATATGTCGTTTAATCAGTTTAAATTATATACCAACATTCCATATTGATTCACATTTTAAATGCGAAACATGTGTAGAATCCAAACTTACAAGATCATCGAAATCGGTTGAACGAATAACCGAACCCCTTGATTTAATTCACACCGATATTTGTGATTTAAAAGCAGTACCCACAAGAGGTGGAAATAAGTACTTCATCACGTTTATTGATGATAGCACTAAATATTGCTATGTATATTTACTAAAAAGTAAAGATGAAGCAATAAGTAAATTTATCTTGTATAAAAATGAAGTTGAGAATCAACTTCAAAAGAAGATAAAAGCTTTGCGAAGTGACCGAGGAGGCGAATATGTTGCACCTTTTGCCGATTTATGCGCAAAAAGTGGCATTGTACATGAATGTACACCTCCTTATTCTCCACAATTAAATGGCGTGGAGGAATGAAAGAACCGTACATTGAAAGAAATGATGAACGCCATGTTGATAAGTTCTGGGGTGAGCCAGGAAATGTGGGGGGAAGCCATTCTCTCGGCTAATTGTATTTTGAACAATATACCACTAAAAAAGAGGGACGAAACTCCATATGAGTTATGGAAAAGGAAGAAGTCTTCATACAAATACTTGAAAGTGTGGGGGTGCCTAGCAAAGGTGATTGTACCACCTCCTAAGGCTCTTAGGATTGGACCTAAAACTGTTGATTGCATATTCATTGGGTATGCACATCAAAGTAGTGCACATCGCTTTCTTGTACATGAGTCCAAGAATCCAGATGTACACGCAAACACTATCATGGAGGTGAATCCTAACGTTGTGTCTTATAAAACTTGTGATTGTATTGAATAAAATTGTGTTTACAATGAAAGATAACAAGACTATAAATAGATAATAATGTTACACATAAAACCCTCTAATATAATATAATATAATATATAATTCTGTCTAATATTCCCCCTCAAGCTAAGGCCGGGGAGCGACCTGTAGCTTGGATCGAAGAAGAAGGAATCGTTGTGAGGATAGAGGCTTTATGAATACGTCTGCAATTTGATCTTCTGTTTTGATAAACTGAACTGAGAGTTTTCTTTGAGCAACCTTTTCCCTAACAAAATGATAATCAATTTCCACATGCTTTGTTCGAGCATGAAAGACTGGATTGGATGACAGGTAGGTGGCACCAAGGTTATCACACCACAAGGTAGGAACATATGTCATAGAGACGTGAAGTTCCTTAAGAAGCGCCTCAAGCTATATAATCTCAGCAACTGTGTCTGCTAATGCTTTATACTCAGACTCTGTAGATGACCTAGAGACAGTACGTTGTTTACGAGCACACCATGAAATAAGGTTAGAGCCAAGATAGATGGCAAATCCCCCCCGTGGATCGACGGTCATCAAGGGAACCTGCCCAGTCTGCATCAGAAAAGGCTGTGAGAGATTGTCCGCAAGCATCAGTATAGGCATGAAGAACAGGAGCTGATTTTTGTTGAATCAGCAAACCAAAATGAGATGTGCCTTGAAGATACCGAAGAATCCTTTTAACCGCAGACCAGTGATTTTCTGTTGGCGAGTGCATGAACTGACAAACTTTGTTAACTGCAAAAGTGATATCTGGTCGAGAGAGAGTGAGGTATTGTAAAGCCCCAACTGTTTGTCGATATTTGACCGGATCATTAAACTAAGGGCTATCACCAAGAGACAATTGAGAGTTGATTACCATAGGCGAATTAACTGGTTTAGACTGAGAGAGACCGGCTTTATGGATAATTTCAGAGATGTATTTTTTCTGAGATAAAAGCAAGTCAGTACCACGTGGAACCACCTCGATACCTAAAAAATATGAAAGTCGACCCATATCCTGGATCGCAAATGTGGTGCTGAGCCGTTGAATGATGTGGTTAATGAGCCTCGGATTGTTTCCGGTTAGGATGATATCATCCACATAAACAAGCATGTACAATAAGTTACCATTGTGAGAGTAAATAAATAATGAGGGATCTGTTTTAGATCCGTGAAACCCAAGCTGCAACAGAACCCCAGAAAGACGATTAAACCACGCCCGCGGAGCTTGTTTGAGACCATATAATGATTTATGAAGCAAACAAAGATGATTCGGCTTTGCAGGATCAATAAAACCCTGTGGTTGTCTTAAATAAACAGTTTCCTGTAGGTCACCATGTAAAAACGCGTTCTATACATCGAGCTGACGAAGAGGCCATTGCCGAGTAACTGCAAGTGACAAAACCACACAAACAGTTGTGGATTTAACCACAGGACTAAATGTCTCATGATAATCGATCCCTGGTTGTTGGTTGAAACCTTTGCCAACTAGCCGAGCTTTGTAACGTGTTATATGCCCATTTTCATCACGTTTCAACCTGTACACCCACTTACTATCAACAACATTAGCATTAGGAACAGGTGGTACCAAAGTCCAGGTGCCATTTCGCAATAGCGCTTTGAATTCCTCCATCATGGCAGTACGCCACTGAGGACTTTTGTTGGCAACAGCAAAGGTGGAGGGTTCGACGATGGAATGGTTAGTGGAGGTGTGAAAAGCAGAGACATTGTATGGAACACGCTGCTTGGGGTTAGGACGAAGATTGGCAAGACGGATACGTGTTTGACCCGTGGTAGTGCTGGAATCGGAAGGTGCGGGGTTGGTGGTAGCGGGATGGTTAGATCGTTGTCGAGTATAGGTAAATTGTAAAGGTGGGGTAGTAGAATTGATAGGTTCGTTTGGAGATAGGTTTGTGTCGACCGGTGGTGGGGCCGTAGGTGAGGTGGTTGGGTTGGGTGATGGTGGGGCTGGTGGATCTTTCGGTAATGGGCCTGGTGGATCCGTGGGTAATGGGCCTGGTGGACTAGTGGGTTATGATGTTGGATCAGAAGTGTTTTGGGTCGTGGTGGGACTAGGTGTGTTGGTAGGAGGGGAAACAGGTGGATTAGTCGAAGGATAGGAAGAGTAATACGGATCAAGAGAAGGGGTGGTAAGAGTGGAAGTTTGGAGAAGAGGAAAATGTGATTCATTAAATCGAACGTGTCGGGCAATGTAAATGCGATTGGAAACGGGATCAAGGCATTGATAACCATGATGAGAGAGACTGTACCCTAGAAAAATATAGGGGATGGAGCGAAAATCCATTTTGTGTGGATTATAAGGACGGAGATGAGGGAAACAATGGCACCCAAAAACACGCAAAAAAGATAGATCAGGTTTGCGCTTAAGAAGATGTTCAAAAGAAGAGACGTTGAGGGAAGTTCGAGTAGGCATGCAGTTGATTAGATAAGTGGCGGTTTCAAAGGCAAAGTTCCAAAATCGCATTGGAACACTAGATTGTGCCAAAAGAGTGAGACCTGTTTCCACTACATGACGATGTCGTCGCTCAACAAATCCGTTTTGTTCGCTTGTATGAGGACATGATAGGAGATGTATGATGCTGAGAGATTTGAAGAAGGAATAGAGATTCCGAAATTCTCCCCCCCAGTCGGATTGAACGGACTTGAGTTGTCTTTTAAATTGTCGTTCAACCATTGCATGGAATTGTTTAAAGGTGCTAAAAACATCAGATTTATGTTTAAGGGGAAAAATCCACATGTATCTAGTATAATGATCAACACAAAGTAAAAAATAACGATGACCATAAAAAGAAGTAACGGGAGCAGGACCCCAAACATCACAAAAAATTAAATCCAAAACGTGTGTACTCTTATAATTGGAAGAAGATAAATGTAATTTGGAAGATTTTCCCATAGGACATGAATTACAAAAATGAAAATCAGAAGTCTTTGTAACAGGAAGACTATTTGTTGAAATGATAGACTGTAAAAGTTGAGGATGCGGATGTCCAAGTCTTTGATGCCAAGTTGTAGAAGAAGCTCAAACCGTTAAAAAGGCAATGTTGGAAACAGGATGAATATTTGGCAGGCGGAAGGAGTAGAGACCATTATTACTTGGACCCATGAGGAGGATAGTGTGGGTAGCCGTATCCTTAACACAAAAAAAGTCAGCATGAAACTCAAAGAAAACATTATTGTCTTTACAAACACGTTGTACAGAAAGAAGATTGCGTTTCAATTGTGGAACATGAAGAATTTTGTTAATGGAAAGGGTTTTTGTGGGTGAACTAAAAGATTTTGAAGCAATATGAAGAATAGGTAAACTGTGACCATTACCAACAAGAAGGGTGTCCTTACCATGATAGGGTTCAGCATTGTCAAAGCCATTGATATCAGGTCCCGCGTTACTATTAGAACCAGTGTCCGGCAGCCAAGAAGTTGACGCTTGTGAGCGATAATCAGCAAAGTTTGCTTGTGGAGCTTGTCTTGGGGATCGAATTGTTGCTGGATCACGATTAGGACACTGAGATGGAACATGTCCAATGCCACACTTGTTGCAAGAACCATAGACGGTATTTTGATTAGATGCCCATGCAAATCTAGGATTGGTACCTGTAGTAGATCCTATGGTGCGGTTATTCTGAGTGTTGTTATTGTAAGATTGGTGGTTGTAATAGTTTCCACGACCACGAAGATTGGAGGAGCCACGATCACGATTGGGCTGTCCACGAGTGGTGTAGAATGCCTGATTCTGTTGTTGTCCAGTTTGTACAGTGAACCTTAGCTGTGTCATGAGTTGTTGAAGGGATTTTATGGTTTCTGGTGTGAGTGCCTTTGTGAGGTCAGATGCGGTTGTAGCGGTGAAGGCATGGACTACTGGAATAGTAGGATCAACCTTTTTTGTCATATATTCATGATCAGCAAGCAATCCAGGGAGTTCCAGAAGAGTAATAGGAGGGTGTCTTGCAATTAGGGTGGGCTTCAGAGAGTTGTATTCTTCCCGGAGACCTGAAATAATCAACATAACAATATCTTTTTCTTTCATAGGCTCACCAATGTTTGTTAAGGCATCGGAGTATTCTTGTGCTCGTGTGAGATAAGCAGTGGTTGTTTCTTCTGGTTTCATCTCAAGTTTGAGTAGCTGGGTTTTCAGGGTATATTCTCGAGAAGACGTATGTGGTGCATAGGCACGTTCCAAGGAAAGCCATAGTTCACGAGAGGTCTCACCTTGTACCTGATTAAAGGAGGCTTCAGATATTGTGGAAAGTATCAGCATGCGGACATGGGCGTCATTAGCAATCCAGGCAGAGTAATCAGGATTTGTTTAAGCAATTTGTGGGGCTGCAGATTCCTTATCAGAGGAAGAAGAGGTGGCTGTAACAGTTGGTGGTGGGCAAACAATGGTCCCATCAATGTAACCAATAAGACTATTGGTGACAAGGAAAGGTTTGATCATGGTTTTCCAAAACCCATAATTTGTAGGGCTGAGTTTAAAACCAAACTTGTGGGAATTGTGATTGGTTTTATCAGCTGTGGTAAAGGGAACAATAGTCATTGTGAATAGTGCTCTATGAACAGTATCATGAATAGTAATAGTGCGTGAACAGTACTCCGTGAACAGGAATCAGAGTTGACCAGAAGTTTCTGGTGGTCAGAAAGATAGAAGAGGGTGGCAACAGGTTTAATGGTGGCGACGGCAGCTAGGATTTAGGTCCAAGAGCTTTTAGCTCTGATACCATATAAAACTTGTGATTGTATTGAATAAAATTGTGTTTACAATGAAAGATAACAAGACTATAAATAGATAATAATGTTACACATAAAACCCTCTAATATAATATAATATATAATTCTGTCTAATATGTCTTACTTTGAAAATGTGTTTCCTTTGAGAAGACAAACACATACAACGTCATCAACACCTAATTTTGAAATAGGTGAAAGCTCATCTACACCAGTTGATGAGGTAGTTCATGATAAGACACATGAACGACCTGAGGTTGAAGAAGGTGATCGTAGGCGAAGCAAAAGGCCAAGGGTTGAAAAATCCTTCGGTCCTGACTTCGTTAGCTATATGGTTGAGGGCAAGCCCAATACATATCGCGAAGCGGTTTCCTCTTCAGAACGACCTCAATGGAAAGAAGCAATAAAGAACGAAATTGATTCGATATTGCAAAATCATACTTGGGAGTTAGTAGATCTTCCACCTGGTTGCAAACCACTTGGATATCGTTGGATATTCAAAAGGAAGATGAAAACTGATGGAAGTATTGATAAATACAAGGCTAGGTTGGTGATTAAAGGATTTAGACAAAAGGAAGGTCTAGATTACTTTGATACATACTCGCCTGTGACGCGCATAACCTCGATTAGATTGGTTCTTGCTATAGCGGCTTTAAGAAATTTGGAAGTTCACCAAATGGACGTTAAAACCGCATTTCTAAATGGCGATTTAGAAGAAGAGATTTACATGGAGGAACCTGAAGGTTTCTCCTCCCCAGGTCAAGAGGGTAAAGTATGTAAACTCGTCAAGTCTTTGTATGGCTTGAAGCAAGCACCAAAACAATGGCACCAAAAGTTTGATCATGTCAAGATTGATAATGGTTTTAAAATAAATGAGTGTGACAAATGTGTTTATTTCAAAGACACAAATGAAGGTTATGTGATATTATGCCTTTATGTAGACGATATGCTTATCATTGGGAGTAATGATAAAATTAGCAAAGCTACTAAAAGCATGTTGAAAGCGAGATTTGACATGAAAGACATGGGTGTAGCGGATGTGATTATTGGAGTAAAGATCATAAGAACCCAAGATGGTCTTGTGTTAAGTCAATCTCACTATGTGGATAAAATTCTTGAAAAATTCAATTCAGGAGATACGGGTGTAGCTCGAACTCCAATTGATACCTCCCAATATCTGACAAAAAATAGAGGAGAGGGGGTTGCTCAGTTAGACTACTCAAGAATTATTGGCAGCCTAATGTATCTAATGACATGTACTAGACCCTACTTGGCTTACGCGGTGAGTAGGCTAAGTAGATATACTAGCAATCCAAGTCATGAACATTGGAAAAGTATAACGAGGGTGCTTAGATACACAAGAGATTATGGACTGCATTATAACCGACAACCAGCAGTGATCGAAGGATACACTGATGCAAACTGGATATCGGATAATAAAGATTCCAAATCAACAAGTGGTTACGTGTTTACACTTGGAGGAGCTGCTATTGCTTGGAAGTCTTCTAAGCAAACGGTCATAGCAAGATCCACAATGGAATCCGAATTTATCGCCTTGGATAAGTCAGGAGAGGAGGCGGAATGGCTACGTTAATTCGTGGAATATATTCCAAGATGGCCAAAGCCTTTGCCAGCCATATGTATACATTGTGATAGCCAATCAGCGATTGGTAAAGCTCAAAGCTTGATGTACAATCGCAGATCAAGGCACATGCGACATAGACATAACACGGTACGACAACTACTCTCAACGGGTGTTATCTCAATTGATTATGTGAGATCAAAGGATAACATTGTGGACCCGTTTACAAAAGGCTTAAGCAGAGAGTTAGTTGAAACGTCGTCAAGAGGAATGGGACTAAAGCACGTGATAAATGGGAATATGAGGGAAACCTAACTTAGTTGACTGGAGATCCCGAGATCTAAGTTCAATAGGACAACTTAATCATATTACCAAAACGGAGTCACTGTGGGGGAGTACCCCAAACCAAATAAAAGGGAGTTATATACTTCCTAGTCCATTCCAATCAGTGACATTGAAGTGAGGCTAAGCATATTAAGGTTAACGATTTTGGGAAATCAAAGAACCATGATGCTTTTAATGATTCATGGGAATCACCTATGTGAGAGAGAAGTAGGGTCGCTTCGAATGGCTTTGTGGGGTGCGCAATCCTAGAGCTCTCGCAGAACCAGGCTAGTGTTCCAGGACCATAATAGGACACGACAATGAGGGGTTGGCCAGACCAGGGAGAGTATTGTGTGAAGTGTAATGTCGTTTACACAAATAGGGGTATGTTCAAGGACATCGCGTCTACAAACTGCTAGTAAGCTAAGTATGCTTCACAAAAGAAGGTTCAAAGATAACAACCTACCTATCTTGCAATACTCAACTATCGAAGTTTATCGTTGAAAAGTGTAAGGAAAGATTGCTTTCCATACATGTGGGGGATTTTTGGAAATTTGATGAAAATAACATTTTTCATGTGGGGGATTGTTGGAAAATAGGTGAAAATAGCATTTTTCACAAATATTGGAAAATGATTTTTTCCTATTTTGGATTAGAAATAAATATAAGAAAATGAGCGGGTTTTTTTATTTATTTATGGATTTGTGTTCTATGTTGGAAGAGCTTCGCAACGAACTAAACCACGTCCAAAACGGAGCTAAGATAAATGAGATATCGATGCTCAAAGTTGGGTGTTTGAAACACTGAATGCTGAAACAAAAGGGAAAGTTGCACCTTGTCCCACATAGGAGAAGAGATGAAACTTAAATGGGTATTTAAGTGAGAACTCTCCATCCTTATTGTTTCATGGCAGCACACACTAAGTGTACTCGCGAAGGGTGCGGAGCACCCTAACTTGCACTCGCATGTAACACCCCGAAATTTATAAAACTTTATAATAAGAAAAATATAAAGTACAGAATAAACGAGAACGAGCTAACTAGGAAATAAATAACCCAGTTAGCTATAAGCCTCGTAGTAACACATGAAAGAACTAAAAACGCCCAAGTTATAAACCAAACCAAAGTGGAGAGGCTTATATTGTTAAATTTGAAACTTAATTAAATAAAAACAAATTAAAACTCACCAAACACACACAAATGGTGTGTCTGGTCGATCAAACAGCAGGGGCGACAATGGGGTTCTCCTCCAAACCCTAACTTTCACAAAAACCATAAATTGAAGGCTCAAATCAAGTTCAAATCGAAATCTGAATATAGATTAGTGATCACCTTGTTGTAGGGATCATAAGGTATGTAAATTTTGGTATTTTTGATTCATCTCAAGTTCTAGACAAATCATGAAAAGTTGAAATTAACTTGATTATGTGATGTATAGATGGAACTTGTAATGAAAACAAGTATAAGGCTGAATCCTAGTGATAATTTGTAGCAATCTTGCTTAGAATTATGAAATTTGTAAAAACCCACTTATGAATTTAATGGGTTTACTAAGTAGATGAACACAAGCATTATGATTGTCAAAATTTGTGTTACTTGACATCTCTATGATGAATTGAATGATTGCATGCATGTTTGTTATGGAGAAATCGAAAATATGATTGAAATTGGTAAATATAACAAATCATGAACTTGATTCTAGCTATGTAAAGATTAGACCCGCTAGGTGTTCGTTAAAATGCCTAAGTGAGGATTAAAAGGTTAAAAATCGGATGAAAACGCATATTTGATTTATATAGAAATTATGCGTTAATGACTATGAAAAGAGTTCTAAAATGGTTGTGAATTGAACTCTTTAGGCAAAGAATCCGGGTCGTAAAGCGGACAAGCCGGAGGGGATACACGTTTGAAGGGTGCGCTCTAAAGGTACGTGACTTTAGTCTCGTTAAATTATGCATACATGTTTGGGTTTAATGTAGAAATGGAGTCGTAGTGTAATAGACGCATTTGATGTGTCCTTAAAGTGGCGAAGTTCACTCGACAATCAAATGGGTCAAAATAAAAGTTGGAAGTAGGTTTGGCTTGTTAATAAAGTGATGGCTTTCACTAGATAGTCAAACGGGTCGAATTGATACCTTAAAAAGGATCATGTGAGTAAAGACTTGAAAATCTTGTATTTGTTAAGTGTTGGATTGCACTACGTCAATGAATTTGGCGATGATTACTTTAAGTTTGTAAATCCGTGATGTCGGATCAAACGATAGAAATAAGATGCAAATGTCGTTTGAAACGGAATGCCTGAATTCCGAGGAAACAAGTTTATAGCTCCAAGAGAAAACAAAGCCATGAATGGCGCAATTATGCCAAAGTTATAAGCCCGAGGAAATGGGTAATTATGTCTAAAAGCATTAAGAAACTGAAGGGTGGTATTATGCAATTATAGCTAATGGGTCGGATAATAGAAATAAGGAAATCATAAACAAATCGCTAGTAATTTCGATTTTAGTGACATGAAAATTACATGGTTAGATCCGTAATTTTATTACGGACTCATAGGAAAAAGAATCGACTAAAACGGACAATCGAGTAAAAAGTTATGATAGTTTAAAGTTGGAAAATTGTGAATTTCCGGAGCTGGGCAGATATGCAGGTCCAGAAACTGGACCTGCTGGAAAACGAGTTCCCCCGCGCCACGCGAGGGAAGTATGAGGATCTGGCGCGACACGCGGGGCCACCCGCGCCACGCGAAGGCTTGTCGCGACACGCGACAGGGCTAAAACTGAAATTTTATTTTATTTTTGACGATTTGATACTAGAACTTGTTTATAAACATTGAAATTATGACAAGACTAACTTTTTAAGTGGTCTTGACTCTAGGTACAGATTGGGGTCCTTCCGGATGGTGATCAAGCATGCTACCAAGAACCGAACACTAATTTTTGAAGCTTCCGCGTTAACTTAATCTTGTCTAGGCAATGTTTTGATGTAAATGATTTGATGCTCTTGTTATGAATGTTTTAAACTAGTCGGTAGTTCACTAGTAGGTGTTACTTTGAAACTTTAATTTTGTACTTATGTTAAACCAAGGTACTTTATATCTAAAATTTAGCATCTTTTATTAGACTTAAATTAGAAATTTTTACGAGTGTTACAAGTTGGTAATCAGAGCTCAAGGTTATTAACAAAGTGTGTTCGGTTCAAGCTTGATCAAGCATCCTGTAAGAGCTAATTGTTTTAAGTAGACTTAGTAAATATAGAAAATGAATATGATTAGATGTGCATGGGAAGAGTGTGTAATACACTCAAACCCGGAAAGTGCACCAAACATGAATGGTTTAAGCAAGTTGTGAACTTGGTTAAACCAAAGCGAAAGATGCAAATGATACAAAATGAAATGTTTAACAATTAATATAAATATCCAGATTTAAGATGACTAATGAAGGCAATGATGATGATACGGTGCCGAAAGTCACCGAACAGATAAAAGAAATGCCCGGTGTAACCGGGGGCGAATTAGCATCTCAATTAACTAAAGAGATGGAAGCTAAAATTTCTGAGGAAGTCGGAAAGGCAATAGAAGCCAGTCTACCGCAGTTCGCCGAGAGACTACTAACCACAATTTTGCTAGCAGTAGAGGATATGATAACTGAATTAAAAGATAGTCTCTCACAAGAAAAAGATGACGGGAGTGAGTCGGATGTGGACCCAAGACCCGTAAAGAAATCAAACCTTGATACCCCAAAAGAGAAGGCAAGGTCTTCCCACATGACAGCCGCAGAGGCTAAAGCTGAACCTGACGTCATTTCAGGTATGTTTCTTGTAAATTAAAGTATAGCACAATGATTATTTCGATACGAGTGCAAATAATAGTTGTATATGGGCGTATATGAGCAGTAAGATGAGTAAACTTTGTAAAAGAAATATACATATATATATATGTATATATATATATATGTATATAAGCATAAACAGAAGTGATCATGTAAAAATCGAGGCAAAAGTAATCATGATAAATATTGCCATGGGAAGGGGTGCGCGCACACTCGAACCCGAGAACGTAATGAAAGATAAGCGTCATGATAAGGAGAAGTGTAATAACGCCCGAACCCAGGGAGTTTGCAATAGTAATAGATGACAAGGACATGGTTATAGACAAAGCCAAACCAAATGAAACATATAGAAACATCATTTATGTCAACAAACAATGTGGATAAATGTTATACAATGATATGAAACAATAACATGAAATGAATTGATTTGTTATTGTAACAATGGATTAAGGACAAAAATCAAGGGATTAAGATCTGGAAAGGAATATCCTCGAGAAAGAAACTAAATTGATAATATGTATTCGTTGCTGTAAATAATGAAATACCAATAGATTTGGATTTAAAAGCTCGGGTATGGATAGATACCCAAGTAACAGGTTATTAAAAAAAATCCTCCTGAGGAAGAACGATAAACACATTGATGGGGATGATTATATAAAAGAATTAGTAAGATAAACGTTAGGAAAGTGTTAGAATAAGAACGAGTAAACCCCAAAAAGCCGAATAACAATAGCAGTAGTTTACCAAATAATACTTGAGAAATGGGCCTTTGGGACATTAGTAAAAGAAACAGACCTAAGGGTCGCTAACAAAAGAAAGGTGGTGTTCGGATTAAATAAGTAAAGTGCTTGATAATAAAGGTAAACGGAAGCCGGATAATGGGAGCATAATACTTTAAGATAATGAGCCCAAGGGAAGGGATAAGAAATCAAAGTAAACAAAAATATAAATCGAAAATTTAGAGTGTCAAGGCATAAGAATAAAGATGACTGTCATAAGTGATGGAACTCACATGAACAAGTCAAACGAGACGAGTGAAAGAATTAAGGACTGGGTTGAGTAAAAGCGGTGGATTTTGCTAATACGACCAAATAAATCGAGAAACAAAGTCTCAATGAATGCCGGAAAGGTTGCTATGAAAATAATTTCGGTAAAATACCCAGTTGATAGGTATGTTTTCAGATATATGTGTAACCAACAGTCGAGAACGCGAAGTAAAAATCAAAAGACTCGGATAAGGAGTTATGACTAAGAAGACGATAAAATTTTACAAAAACAGAAATTTCGATAGTCATGTTCAACTACTTTAATGTTGGACGGGCTGAATAAAATATAATAGTTGATATCCCAGGTAAGCGCAACCCGAATAATGAAAGTGCGAAATATTATTGAATCTATGTGATAGGTCATGAAAGAGTATGGAAGAGAAAATGCGAACCAATGAAACCGAAGTGTTAAAAACATCAAGATCAAGAACCCGGGTAACGGGTTGAAAGGAAGTAGGGGCATAAACCAAATAACGGAATGAGTGGGATAAACCGACGCGAAAAAACTATGTAGAAGTCATATAGTCGAAAAGATAATCCGAAAGAAAATGAGTGTAGTCTTAGACTACGGTCAAGGTCAAGCAAGTTTCAAAAGCGAAAATGAATTATTCTAAACAAAAAGGGGGGGGGGGTTGCCTAGACGCCATATCTATAGATATATACCATTAAATAAAGACATGAGTAGAAGATGATCTACGGGATCGCTAGACCCTTCCGAGTTATAAGCAATATAAAGGTCTACGGGACCAAAATGACCCTCAGGTCACAAATACAAAGAAACAAACAATAGGGTCTCACCTAAAAAAAGGGGGGGCGAAGAGCTAATAAAATGGTCTATGGGGCTAAGTAAAGGAACCTACGGGTCGACAATATAGAAGCGTGGGAACCAGTTATGATTTTCCACGTAAAATGATAACGGAGAAGAATAATTCTTGTCGTCAAATTTTGATATGATTGATTGGCATGTGTTTAAGAGAAAAACATTAAACTAAAAATTTGGTTTAGTAAGAAACGATGTTCTAACACATATAAATACTATGAGAGAAATTAGAAAATGGTTAATGCTAAAGAATATAGGTCTTAACACCGAAAGATGTAAGGCGATGCATTCGAAGCAAAGATTCTTAATAATGAAAAGCCGATGTAAAACTAAACATGACGTGATGTGATCACGGACACAAAAAAAAGTAACATAGAATACAATCACATTGTAGCGTGAATGACTAGATATGAAATTATAAGCACGCAAAGGGCTAGTGACTGCAAAATAGTACACCCGAAAGTCGAGGTAAGAGGTAAAACGGTGACTAATTAGTCTAGACGGCAAAGTAATTTACGGTCAAGTAATGTTAAACCCAAGGTTTATTGAGCCATTTAGAATTTTCGAAAGGATTGGTAAGATAGCATACCGTCTCAAAATGACCGAGAGATTGAGTGGGATACATAGCACGTTCCATGTATCACGTCTCCGGAAATGTTTGGCCGACGAAACAGCTTATATTCACTACGATGATATCGAAGTGGATAATAGTCTTAATTATGCGATGAAACTGATTTGCGATTTTAGATCGTAAACTAAAAAGCTTGAGGAACAGAGTGATTGATCAAGTAAAGGTCAAATGGGAGCACAGAAAACGTTCGGATACCACATGGGAATCCGAAGAGGAAATGGGACGTCTTTACCCCACACTTTTCGGTACATACTCTGGTTTCGAGGACGAAACCCTTTTTAAGGGGGGTGGACTTGTAACACCCCGAAATTTATAAAACTTTATAATAAAAAAAATATAAAGTACAGAATAAACGAGAACGAGCTAACTAGGAAATAAATAACCCAGTAAGTTATAAGCCTCGTAGTAACACATGAAAGAACTAAAAACGCCCAAGTTATAAACCAAACCAAAGTGTAGGGGCTTATATTGTTAAATTTGAAACTTAATTAAATAAAAACAAATTAAAACTCACCAAACACACACAAATGGTGTGTCTGGTCGATCAAACAGCAGGGGCGACAATGGGGTTCTCCTCCAAACCCTAACTTTCACAAAAACCATAAATTGAAGGCTCAAATCAAGTTCAAATCGAAATCTGAATATAGATTAGTGATCACCTTGTTGTAGGGATCATAAGGTATGTAAATTTTGGTATTTTTGATTCATCTCAAGTTCTAGACAAATCATGAAAAGTTGAAATTAACTTGATTATGTGATGTATAGATGGAACTTGTAATGAAAACAAGTATAAGGCTGAATCCTAGTGATAATTTGTAGCAATCTTGCTTAGAATTATGAAATTTGTAAAAACCCACTTATGAATTTAATGGGTTTACTAAGTAGATGAACACAAGCATTATGATTGTCAAAATTTGTGTTACTTGACATCTCTATGATGAATTGAATGATTGCATGCATGTTTGTTTTGGAGAAATCGAAAATATGATTGAAATTGGTAAATATAACAAATCATGAACTTGATTCTAGCTATGTAAAGATTAGACCCGCTAGGTGTTTGTTAAAATGCCTAAGTGAGGATTAAAAGGTTAAAAATCAGATGAAAACGCAGATTTGATTTATATAGAAATTATGTGTTAATGACTATGAAAAGAGTTCTAAAATGGTTGTGAATTGAACTCTTTAGGCAAAGAATCCGGGTCATAAAGCGGACAAGCAGGAGGGGATACACGTTTGAAGGGTGCGCTCTAAAGGTACGTGACTTTAGTCTCATTAAATTATGCATACATGTTTGGGTTTAATGTAGAAATGGAGTCGTAGTGTAATAGACGCATTTGATGTGTCCTTAAAGTGGCGAAGTTCACTCAACAATCAAATGGGTCAAAATAAAAGTTGGAAGTAGGTTTGGCTTGTTAATAAAGTGATGGCTTTCACTAGATAGTCAAACGGGTCGAATTGATACCTTAAAAAGGATCATGTGAGTAAAGACTTGAAAATCTTGTATTTGTTAAGTGTTGGATTGCACTACGTCAATGAATTTGGCGATGATTACTTTAAGTTTGTAAATCCGTGATGTCGGATCAAACGATAGAAATAAGATGCAAATGATGTTTGAAACGGAATGCCTGAATTCCGAGGAAACAAGTTTATAGCTCCAAGAGAAAACAAAGCCATGAATGGCGCAATTATGCCAAAGTTATAAGCCCGAGGAAATGGGTAATTATGTCTAAAAGCATTAAGAAACTGAAGGGTGGTATTATGGAATTATAGCTAATGGGTCGGATAATCGAAATAAGGAAATCATAAAGAAATCGCTGGTAATTTCGATTTTAGTGACATGAAAATTACATGGAAAAAGAATCGACTAAAACGGACAATCGAGTAAAAAGTTATGATAGTTTAAAGTTGGAAAATTGTGAATTTCCGGAGCTGGGCAGATATGCAGGTCCAGAAACTGGACCTGCTGGAAAACGAGTTCCCCCGCGCCACGCGAGGGAAGTATGAGGATCTGGCGCGACACGCGGGGCCACCCGCGCCACGAGAATGCCTGTCGCGACACGTGACTGGGCTAAAACTGAAATTTTATTTTATTTTTGATGATTTGATACTAGAACTTGTTTTTAAACATTGAAATTATGACAAGACTAACTTTTTAAGTGGTCTTGACTCTAGGTACAGATTGGGGTCCTTCCGGATGGTGATCAAGCATGCTACCAAGAACCGAACACTAATTTTTGAAGCTTCCGCGTTAACTTAATCTTGTCTAGGCAATGTTTTGATGTAAATGATTTGCTACTCTTGTTATGAATGTTTTAAACTAGTCGGTAGTTGACTAGTAGGTGTTACTTTGAAACTTTAATTTTGTACTTATGTTAAACCAATGTACTTTATATCTAAAATTTAGCATCTTTTATTAGACTTAAATTAGAAATTTTTACGAGTGTTACATCGCACACGCGCGCGCGCGTGGGTGATGAGATGGCGCACGTACGCATGGCAGTGAGCCAAAATGGTGCATGCACGCATGAGCGTGCAAACCTGCGCGCGCGCAGAAGCGTCCAGCATTTAATGACGAAGCAGATTCAGTTCAGCATTCGAAACTGACGAGTCAAACGGTTATAACTGCGAATTAAATGACGTATTAAATTGCATTAAAGACGTTTAATGCAATTTAAACCTCTCCTTTAATTCCTTTTGACTGTTTCGAATCAGGAGCTGTATAAATACAGCTCCATACCCAGCTGCAGAGGACACTAGAAAAACACCAGCAAACAACAGCACATGCAAACTATTTTCTACTACTTTCTGATCATCTTCTTCTTGCTCTCTTCAAGGTAGCCTTCGGGTTATAGGCCATCTCCGGCAGTACGCTGCTTCGGCTGTTGTACCCTGGGAAACAAAACGAGTACTCCTGGGAGACTCAGAATTTGTTTTAAGGGAAGCGTGTGTACACGTGACTCAACCTTTCTGCTTCATCTAATTTCTTGTATTTCAGTAATTTCAGTTGTAATTGTAATAGTATTTCTAGCTTTCTCATTTCTGTATTGTAATCGTTTAATAAAATTTGTTTTATTTTATTTAATGACGCGAACGGTTCTTACACTCTTTCGGACTTTCTTGCACCTCGCCCGAGATTGAAGCTCGCCAGAGGCGAAGACGACGTCGGAGTTCACAACGGGACGTTTTCATCGTGTTCGGTATATCCCGTTTCCTAATACATTTCTTCGTTAATTACTAACTCTATACATCGGTTTACCAATTAAATCTATATGTTTTTACATAAACAGTTTATATATATGTGCTTTTTATAATAAAGAAGATGATATAATATTAACTTAATCTTATGCTTTTGTAATTGGTAAGATGCTTTTGTCATTGGGTTTATATTTCTGAAGGAGATATAAAAAAAAGAAAAAAAAAAGAAGAAGAAACAGAAACTGTTTGAAGGGGTTTACTAGGAAGAGGATGACGATGAGTTATTGTTTAAGGGCATGTTTGGCTAAGCTTTTCCAATCAACTTATTGATTTAGGGGCTGTTTGGTAGCCTCTGAATGGTCATTAAGAGGCTACCTCTTAATGGAACCATTAAGAACTTTGCCAATGAGAAGGAAGAAGAATGTGACATGTGATGATTTACCATTCAAAGGTAACTCTTAACCATTCAGACTTGAGGTTACCTCTTATTCATTCAGAGGTTTTAAACCATTAAGAGGTAGCATCTGAATGGTCATTAAGAGGCTACCAAACAGCCCCTTATTGACTTAATCAAAAAGCCAATAAGGAGTTTTAGTGTTTGGCTAACATAAAAATCCTTTTTAAAATGACTTTTTGAAAAGAAGGAAGAGGAGTTTTTGAGAAGTTAACATGTTGTGACTTCTTGATCAACTTATAACTTTTCAAACATCAAATTACCAAATTACCCCTTATTTTAACACCCTTATATGAAAGAATGTCCCTTTTAGTCATTTTATATCAATAAGCTAAGCCAAACACTTTTTTAAAAAACAACTTATTGACTTATTGGCTTTTCCCACCTCATAAGCTAATCCAAACATTTTTTTTAAACTCTTTTTCAAAAAGTCATAAGTCAATAAGTTCTTTTCCCAAAAGTCATTTTTAACTTAAATAAGCTTAGCCAAACATGCCTTAAGTTTAATAAAATTTCACTTATAACTCAAGCAAGCCAGGGTCACGGGTTCGAAACCCGGCCCATACATATACGTGACATTATTTCTTTTTTTCTTAAAACCAATACCGAACAACTTTCTTTTTATTTATTCCTAATTCATTTTCTTAATTTCTTTAATAACAACAACAATTAGCATATTATTTTTGAGTCTTTTGTAACACTAAATATAATTTGTGAGATATATTATAATACATAATAATTAAATTGTGAACCATTAAACATTAGGAATATCATTTAACTTATATTAATGAGTTCGTTATGTGTTATTCTAAACATCTAGGATAATCACTCTTGTTCGTTCTCTTGGATTCTTTCCCAATCTTACTCGTACATTACTTACAAGAAATCGCCACGCAACCAATGTGAGTATACTTGAACCCCCTTTTCGTTTACCACTTTTTGGGGTGTAACATGTTAAATTAAAAACTCACTTAAACTTTATTCTTAAATACACAAATATTCCTTATACATGAATGCATACTTGTTACTTGATACTTTAAACTTGGGGTTATACGTTTTGTGTTAGACTTATCATTAACTTCGTACGAGCCTATACTTGACATATATAGCGTTATAGGATTAACGCACCACCCGTATTCTTGAGGTTATGTCATGAGTTTATTGTGTTTCATCATTGGGTTGATTAGTCGAACACATGCCGATTTTATTGTTTATCTTGTATCAATAGCTTGCCATGTGGAATTGTTTAAACAACTTATTTTTTTATGCTATGTAACGATGTATGGTACCAGACCCGACCCGAGCGGTCGTACTTTCCTGCTATTTATCACTTTTATAGTAATTATATATTATTATTGCGTACTAACCCGCGAAGCCCAGCGCGTTGTAGTTTCTACTACACTAGGCTGTGGGCTCGTAGAGACAACCCCTAACTGGGCCTGGCCCATTGAGGTTAGGGTTTTCTCATATCTCCTATATAAGAAGGTCTCCACCTCCCTATTAGGGCATGAGATATAGGGCAATACACTTTTGTAACTGGAAATAAGGGATTTCTTCCTCTACCTGCCGTCTCTACATTGCCCACGTTTCTCTCTTCTTGTTTACAGGTCTAGAATGAAGTGGAGAAGACGAGGTATGGTCGTTCATCACTGTAGAAGTACCGACCCGCTCGTGTTACTCTTTTACATTGGCGCCATTCGTGGGACCCGAACAATGGACCGCACTTCGTTTTTCTCAACTTGATCTCTAGATTTTAGTTCTTTATTCAGATTTTTCTAAGCGTCCACCCGGTTTAAGCACAACCCGTGGATCCAAAGTCTTCCAAATCTGGTATGGGGTCCTTTTCATTAAAATCACTGATAAAGTTAAACTGACTATTGATTTGATAGGTCCATTCTTTTACATATAAGATATTTGTTATTGACAATCGTAAGGTGATCTTTGACTTTAATATTAGTTATATGTTATTTGCATATAATTATTAAATTACAAATAAAGATGATCATCGACTTTAGTTGTCGTTTAGCCTGTAAGCATAGCACTTCATGCACAGCAATGGGCGGTTGATATATATATCTCTTATTTCTTTCATAATACTCATCTCTTATATCAAAAATCTTTTTACAATCGAGATGAGGATCCAAATCTTATCTGAACACTTTTAACACCGCATCGAAGGCCGAGTGGTGGTGTCTAAAGGTGTGTCGCTTACAGTATCACCGTTGGGGCATGTCGCTTCTAGCGTTCCGGACGACGTTATCTCTGGCGTGCCACTACCCGGTGGGTGATTTCGTATGCCGCTCCATTATCGGCGGACAATATTTCTTAACGTGGGCCATGGTCTCAAATTTAACCGCACATCTTGCGTGCTTGACAAACTTACCCACGCCTATGCGTATTGGAAGGTCCTATTTGCACATCACACTTTCGGACACCGTCCCTACGTTGGATGACTTTTGTTCACACTCCGTTTTTAACGGGTCACTATATAAACTTTGCCGGGAGCAGTCGTTTCGCCCGCGCCGCTTCAGGCGGACGCCCTATACCACCTGGACACATACGGTGGAGGTTTTTTCCTTAACCCGCCGCGCAGGCGGAACCTTTTGCGTAACCCGCCACGCCGGCAGAAGCTTTCTCCTCAACCCGCCATGCCAGCGGGTGCTTTTTCCTTAAACCGTCACTCCAGCGGAAGCTTTTCTCTCAAACTGCTACCCCTAGCGGAAGCTTTTTACTTAACCCACCATTCCCGCCGAAGCTTATTGCCCAACCCGCCACTCCGGGAGAAGCTTTTTAGCAAACCCACCATTCTGGCGGAAACTTTTAGTTTATTAGATCTGGGTTCCAAGGTCTCTATATGCATGATGCATGGATTGACAATTTTTAGACCCGCTCGGTTAAGTTGCCCGAGAGCCATCTCATTCCGCCATTTGCAGCATATAACTATCATGAACACTTCTGCTTAACTGAGTGCCACCCGGTTCACATCACCAACATCCGCACCGTGCGGCCGCTGTCCTTCGATGAAAGTCGTACACATGCAGGTTACATTTATAAGTCCTAACTCTCTTCTTATAAATGCTCACATGAAACCCATAAACGTTCATGTTACGTTTGCTTTTGAAATAAGCCAAAAGGCTTTCTAATCCTTAACATATGTGGGGAATAAGAATACATGTCTGATCTTATACCTTGTAGTTCACATGGATACTTTTCAAACTTGCACAACATTTTACAACATGTACACTAATGACCCCTATACATGTTATGGGCCAAACACTTTGTTTTTCTTTGCCATGCTTGTAATATTGTGCAACGGTTTTACATGACATCTCATTACACATGAACATGTATTTGTAAGTAATATATGCGCGTAATTCCTCCTGTAAATATATTTATATGAATTTGAGCCTCTGTTCTCTAAAACTTTTCGTTTTCTAGAAAGAGACATCATGTAAATCATGTAATAAAATAATAAAGAGACGGGTCAAGATGCATGCCATTACCCAGTTTATGGTATTTTACTTTACGACATGCTCATCATGATGTCATTACCTGACATTCTTGAGGGACACAAGTTATGTCCTCAAAAGCAATTTAACTATTATGTTAAATATAAACCACTTGCAAACGGGTTTTTATGTCTCTTTTTGAAAACCATGCCATACACACGTTACTCGGGGTGTGTTTATATAGTATACATTTGTTGCTTATCAGTATTACTACAATGCTACTAACATCTATTTAGCAGCAATAAATTGAATGACTAGCGTGGTTCAAGACCATTTTGAGGGTCGAAATTGTTTTCACATATTACGGAGTACGGATGTAGAGAACAAGCATATCCTAAGGACAATGTTTCGGTACAATGTTTTTCATATATCAAACTCTTTATAACGACTTACCCTGTCAACTTATTTGCAGTACTAGCAATACACTCGATCGGTAAAACACAACGAGCGATCCTCACGCGCGCCGATGAAAGCCTAAAACGTTGCACCACATATGAGCATGTAAGTCGCCATACGCGCATGCTCCTTCACATATGAGGACGTAATTCTCCATGTGCACATGCTCCTTTACTTATGAGCACGTAAACGCCATACGTGCATGCTGTCACACCCCAACCGATGGCGGAGTCATCGGGGCGCGACACTAGGCGAATCAGATTGCTCAAGAGAATCCATAACAACTATATTGCGATAATATTTAATACATTCGTTATCCCATACTAACAAATAATACAATCACATAAGTTATCACAGATTTCTTGTCCTCTCGAACAATACAAATTCGACAACCTAGATTTTAGTTGAGTTTCTAGACCTCCTAGCTTGATTTGATATAGTCTGCGATCTAACCTGCAACATACGTTAAAATATTTGTCAATACAAAAGTATTGGCGAGTATACAGGTTTGATATATATAGCGTAATGGATAAAAAGTGTAGCGAATTTCCACATGCAAGAACGTAACACACGACATATATACTCACAAAGCTGATACTACCAACTAAGTCCTCGATGCTTGAATATGCGATGGCAAACTAGACCCTGTCGGGCACAGTAGTACTATACTAGTCATGGTGGGACGTCGCGAGTATAAGCCCCAGCACATATGCAACTAGCATCACGTATATCTATGCATAACAGTTATTCGCAAGTGATAATTCGATTGATTGAATAATTCGTTTGATAAGTTAGATTTGTTAGAAACGTATGTTACACCCAAAATACGATTAAAAAGGGGTCAAGTATACTCACAGTGCGTATTTAACGAGAATACAACTTGATTGGGTCGGTTGCGCGTATGTCTGCGTTAAATCATTGAAGGATATAGTAAACGATGCACGGTTAAGCGAGAATAGCATCGAAAAGTCAGCTATCCGGTCGGATGGTGCTCATCCGTCCGGATGACATGTTACCCGTTCGGATGACATGTTATCCGTCTGGATGACATGTGATCCATCCGGATTGACATGTGATCCGTCCGGATTGACATGTGATCCGTCCGGATGACATGTGATCCGTGCGGATGACACGTGATCCGTGCGAATGACACGTCTGTTTCGCATTCTGAACACTGTTTTCGAGTGTTTATCGGAAGGAATATGTGCGGAGTTGCCGGGGCAGTGCAATTTTGCACCAACACTTGAAATTCCATCAGTTCCGACCCGCTCTAATGGTCAGGAATCACCCCGTTCCATCAGATCTGGCCGTTCTTGACGGTTTCTCATGTTTAGCTCGAAATCGCACAGTGCCTTGGTTAAATACATAGATTTAGGTGAGATTTGTTATCAAAACATGTGGAAATCACCCAGATCTGAGTTGTTTATGGTGGGATGAGGTCACAACTTGAAGTTCATATGAACTCTTGGTGACATCACCTTAAAACACCTCAAAATCAATAGATTTCACAGTTAAAAATTCAGTTTTAAAAGATAGAAGGATGTAGAATTGAGTGTAGATCATAGAAGTACAAGTTTTAGGTTGAAATCTTACCGAAATCACGAGGAATCGAGGAAAAAGGGTCCTGGAGCGTGTCTGGTCGCGTGGGAGCTGTCACATCACTGTTAGAGTGATGTGACTTGCTATTTATAGGCAACAGAGGCTGAAGTGGATTTTGGTCCGGATGGCCACTCCGACGCGATGGATTTCTCCGTTTTCGATCGTTTCGATAGTTTTCAAAGTGCTCGCTTTTCATAGTAACTTTATATTATTATTATATATGTGTATATATCACTAGGGGCCGTATTTACGTATCCACAATTCAAAGTTTCGATACTTAACAATCGGTTTTCGATTCGAGTATGCGATTATCAGCGACGTTTCACGGCCATCAAGGAGGGTAGTATAGGTCCTTTCTTGATGTCATCGTGAACGTTATTGCGTGTTGTGCCACAAAGACTGACGGGGCACCATTCACTCGTATTGTCATCATCGTCACGACGACTGGAGCTATAGCACTCACCCGAGAGTCCTTGTTAGCGTTAGTTGTTTTACGTTCGACACGTCACGACCACTGAGGAGGGTAGAATAGGTCCTCACTCAATGCCTCCGTGAGTGTTAGTGTTTGTGGTGTGATATAGTATAGCGATATTGTATTTCAAAAATACGCGATTATCCTTCGAATAACGATATATGCGATATAGTTACATTATGATCTGAATCTCTGGTGCTAGGCGTAACGAGTATATCGAGTAGTAACAACGCACAAAAGTGCGGGTTGTTACAGTCTCCCCTTCTTTAGGAAATTTCGTCCCGAAATTAATCCAATAGGTAGACCTTTGAGAGTTGATCCTGGATAAGTAGCGATACAACGAGTTAATCGGGTGAGAGTTGACAAGCGAGAGTGCTTCGAATGAGAGGGATCGATTGCGATAGCGAGAAGTGACGTAATGACCAAAGGAGCATCCCACGAGTTGGCGTTCGAAGAGTACCTCGAGTCACGAAGAATTTGTAAGTTCGATGCGATTGAAATTTTAAAGAACCTTGAAAGGTTTCTCATAACGTAGGGTTAACTGAGTCGATTGTTAACCAACGTTGCAAGAGAGTTTAGGTTTCAAACATTTTAAGGAATTCGAAAATGAAAACTGGGGTTACGGAAACTCTCCTAGGACCTGGGTTCAATGCTGAACTCGATGTCGACCCAACGTCTTAAGAAAGATTTCGTTTTGATATTGCAAAAGTTTTTAAAGAAAAACTGGACTTATGAGACTTCCCCTGGGCATGGAGTTAAGCTGATTCGATGTTGCCTCCACATTGTGAGGAAATTTCACTTGTCCAATGGTTTTAATAAATTTTTTTTATAAAAATCAGTTTTTAACAGTTTGAAAAGTTAGTTAACATCGAGCCCCACTTGGCACTTTCTCACGAAAGTTTGGTAATATGGTTAAAACACTTATATATAGGAAGTACCAACGGCGTATCCACCATGTTTCTCCATATCACTTCCGTTTCGTGAGGCGGTGTCATATGGGCCGTTATGACACAGATAGAATTTCGCTACCTCGGTCCAATCGATAGGAAGTCGGACCAAGTTGAAGATAGAATCGAATAGGTTAAACAAGCGAGTTGAATTGCGAACGTTGCTATAACAGCGTGCGCGAATAGCCTGGTGGCACGAAATGCTTATGCGTCGTGTCTGGTTAGGCGTGAACGGTAGACGATAAGCGAATAGCGCGATGTCGATTAGATTCCACATTGAACCCGCATGGCACGTTTCCACGAGAGTTTGCTAACATGGTGAAACACCACGTTTAACCAGGCTAGTTTTGCCTCGTGAAGCAATGTCATGCGTGTTATTACCGCATAGGTTGTACCAAACGAGCGAATAAGCGGTAGATTATACACGATAAACGATAAGCGATTAGGTGATTTAGCGAATACCGCAACACCAACAATGACGGCGATGATGAACGAGTTACGATGAGCGGCAGTTGTTGCGTTGCAAGCGATGGAGGTATACGCGATTTATGCGGTTCGATTCGATTGATTTACATCACAGAGGTTAACTGACATCAGACCCCACATGGCCTTTTTCAACGAAAGCCCACCGATATGACTAAAACACCTTGCTTTAATCATATGAGCTTCATCTCATGAAGCGAGGTCATGTGTGCTAACTTAACACAAACACCACAGATAACTGTAGGCGACAGCGATTGGTCGATACACAGCAAGCGATATAGGTTCACATAATAAGCGATAGAGATTGCGAGATACACATGACAATCGATTGCGATTAGACGAGTTTTGTTTCGAATAAGCTTAACGTTAAGTTGCGTCGCATCACGATTACCGAGGAGGGTAGAATAGGTCCTCACTCAACAATATCGTGAGCGCTTATGTACTTGATGAGATTGATTGCTATAGACTTACGACCAGTCTTGCGTTGATGCAATTGCCCTGTGAGGTAGACTCTCCAGAGTCCATCGATGAGGCGATTGCACTGCGTTTGCAGACTTACGACAAGTCTCGCGATGATACGGTTTGTTACGCCTTGCGATTGAGTGTAGTGTGTTGAAAATAATCACAATAGTATAATTGGTCTAATAACGTTCAACTCCACAGGCACTTTCTGTACGAAACTTCAGTAGTATGGTAAGGCACACCTTGCCTTACCCCTATTATTTAAATCTCGTGTTTCGGTGTCATACTTTGCTGAAACGCTTGTGGCACCTTAGAATTCACTACGATCTCCATGCACTGACCCAAATAATCCCGTGTGCACCCGTGATTAATCGTTCCTTGCACGTTTATCGTACCTCGTCCTAAGAGTGTAGTGAGGGTAAAACACATTATTTCGTGATATAGTATTTAGTATGTGTGTGAATCTAGTCTAAGCGTGATGACTAGAGTGTGAGAGGGAAAACGGAAACGAGAGTTAATGTTACGCATAGTGGCAACGTCGAGTAAGGGAGTAGGTTCAAAACTTAGAAATTAACGTCAAAAATCGTATCATTACAACTTTATCCTACGCTTGCTAGGTGTTTGATGTTGAAGACTTTTGCTGGAGCTGTTATTGTTGTACTCAGGTTCACGGTTCGATGCGGCAGTTGCGGGTGAAATGACCGTAACGGTTGCAGTTACTACAATAGCGACAGTCAGCCCCAACTAGATGATGATAGGTGCATGAGTAACACTGGGGATGAGCTCCAGTGTAAGCTCGTTTTGGAAACACCGGGACTGTTTGAAGAGGTTCCGGTTGCAGCAGTTCGGTTGTTGACGAGCTCGGGCTTGAAATCTTTCGTTTGCGGCTGGGTTCGTCGGTGTCCTGTGAAGAGGTGTCGTCGTTGGAGGATTCGTCTGAGGACTCACTTGCAGAATCTTTGACCGAGTCGTTGGAAGAATCGTCGGCAGAGTCATTAGAAGAATCTCCGGTAGATCCGTCAGAGGAATAGTTAGCAGATTCGTCCGAAGGATCGTCAGTAGATTCATCAGAAGACTCGTTGTTAGGATCCTCTGAAGGGTTAATGTCGATTACCTGATAAGCTTGCTTGACAGGATTTTTGGAGAAAAATTCTTCCATGAGTCGTTTGTTGTTGATTTCTGCGGCTAAGCGGTAGGTTTCTTCGATGGTAGCTGGCCTTGCAGCTTCGACAAAATCACCCACACACTCAGGCAAGCCACGAATGTACTTCGCAATGGCCTTTTCTGAAGTGTTGACCTGACCTGGGTAGATTATGCTAAGTTGTTTGAACCTTGCGGTGTAGCCAGCATTGTCACCTTTGGTTTGCTTGATTTTCCAGAATTCGTCTTCTAGCTTCTGAATTTCGTGAGGGGGACATTACTCTTTCTTCATGAGCTCTTTCAGCTCATCCCAAGAGAGAGAGTAAGCTGCAGAGATCCCACGTTTGTTACATTCGGTGGTCCACCAGTCGAGTGCTCGTGATTGAAATACTCCGGTAGCGCAAGTAGTACGGAAACTATCGGGACACCCACTTTGACGAAGGGTAACTTCGATAAAATCGAACCACTGGAGTAGTTGAGCCACACCTCCTTCACCTGTGAATTCCATCGGGTCACAGGCTTTGAAGTGTTTGTAGAGAAAAGCAGATTGCGGCGCTTCCGTCTTGGAGTCTTCCGAGGCTCGAGAGTGGCTGAGAGAGTGCACTCGAGCGGCAATTTGAGGAATAAGCTTAACCACTTCCTTAGTCACAAGTGATGCAATCCTCTTATCGACGCTTCGTTTGGCTCTTCTCCTGGCTACTCGTCTCGAGGTAGAGTTGTTGGAAGGCATCTAGACAGGAAGAGACTTGGATTGAGATTCGACCATAATGATTTTGTTTTTTTTTTTTGAGTTTCGCGATGCGATTGAGCGCGTTCAAAACTTGATGCGATAGTATATTAATAATGCGAATCACATAGGAGCCACATATGAGACACGAAATCCCTAAGTTCTCACACATTGACTTGTTTGTTTATACGTATTTATATACCTATATAATTGTAGTTTGTAATCATACACATACAGGTCGATTTAGAATAAGCGAGAAAGCGTTGAGGTGAGAAAACGATAGCGAAGGCAATAGATTATGCATTAGTTTTGTTGCGAACATTCGGGTTACGTTTTAGACTGCGATGGCTGTGCGAATTGTGAGTTTATAAAGCAGTGAGTGAAAATCGTTAAATCGAGAAATCGATAACACATGAAGCGTAATTACGTTCATTAAAGCGTAAACCAGCGAATCGTAGGTTTAGTAAAACATTCGGAATGCCTCGGGTGTTTAGGCGTCGACTACCCAAGGTAACTCAACTATATTTAACAAGTTCGTGCACGCGCGTTGGCCTAGAAGGCTTCATGCTTCCACTGGGATGCAGCTCATGGCACTTGTCTTCCTAGTCATCGCGTGGCTCGAGTTATCGTGATAGTCGAGTCCTTGGTGAGAGCTTTTGTAAACCAGTTTATAGAGAGTGGAACGGCTTATTAAGGTATGGGTTTCACCCCTGACTTAACAGCTTCGCTCCTAATTGTGGTTATACTCTTCGAATAAATTCGCGAGCTCCACTAGATTTCGAAATGGAGACTTTCATCGAGATGTGGATGTCACTCCTAACTCGATGAAAGGTTCTCATGCTAGAAAAATGCACTGAGTGAGCAATCCTATCGAGAGTTCTTGGTTTTCACACCTGATCTCGACTGGATCGCTCGGTTTCGTTATGCGAGTATTTTCGAAAACATGTGTATTGTGTCGGCCTTAGGAAAGGCTAAGTAGTATTTCAGCCTTAGGAAAGGCTCCTTCGTGTGAAGTTGTAGTATGCGGTGTTCACACAAAGTTGTAGCTTTTAGCAATTTCGATCGAGAGTATCAAGTTGGCCCGATACAAACCCCACTGGATTCGTACGAGTCGGCCTGTTGGTACTTAGACTATAGACTAGGTCAATTTCTAAGACGTCGACCCGGACTTGGTCGAGTCTGGCCTAATTCCCTATAGTTATGGCTCTGATACCAATCTGTCACACCCCAACCGATGGCGGAGTCATCGGGGCGCGGCACTAGGCGAATCAGATTGCTCAAGAGAATCCATAACAACTATATTGTGATAATATTTAATACATTTGTTATCCCATACTAACAAATAATACAATCACATAAGTTATCACAGATTTCTTGTCCTCTCGAACAATACAAATTCGACAACCTAGATTTTAGTTGAGTTTCTAGACCTCCTAGCTTGATTTGATATAGTCTGCGATCTAACCTGCAACATACGTTAAAATATTTGTCAATACAAAAGTATTGGCGAGTATACAGGTTTGATATGTATAGCGTAATGGATAAAAAGTGTAGCGAATTTCCACATGCAAGAACGTAACACACGACATATATACTCACAAAGCTGATACTACCAACTAAGTCATCGATGCTCGAATATGCGATGGCAAACTAGACCCCGTCGGGCGCAATAGTACTATACTAGTCATGGTGGGACGTCACGAGTATAAGCCCCAGCACATATGCAACTAGCATCACGTATATCTATGCATAACAGTTATTCGCAAGTGATAATTCGATTGATTGAATAATTCGTTTGATAAGTTCGATTTGTTAGAAACGTATGTTACACCCAAAATACGATTAAAAAGGGGTCAAGTATACTCACAGTGCGTATTTAACGAGAATACAACTTGATTGGGTCGATTGCGCGTATGTCTGCGTTAAATCATTGAAGGATATAGTAAACGATGCACGGTTAAGCGAGAATAGCATCGAAAAGTCAGTTATCCGGTCGGATGGTGCTCATCCGTCCGGATGACATGTTACCCATCCGGATGACATGTTATCCGTCCGGATGACATGTGATCCGTCTGGATTGACATGTGATCTGTCCAGATTGACATGTGATCCGTCCGGATTGACATGTGATCCGTCCGGATGACATGTGATCCGTGCGGATGACATGTGATCCGTGCGGATGACACGTCTGTTTTGCATTCTGAACACTGTTTTCGAGTGTTTATCGGAAGGAATATGTGCGGAGTTGCCGGGGCAGTGCAATTTCGCACCAACACTTGAAATTCCATCAGTTCCGACCCGCTCTAATGGTCGGGAATCACCCCGTTCCATCAGATCTGGCCGTTCTTGACGGTTTCTCATGTTTAGCTCGAAATCGCACAGTGCCTTGCTTAAATACATAGATTTAGGTGAGATTTGTTATCAAAACATGTGGAAATCACCCAGATCTGAGTTGTTTATGGTGGGATGAGGTCACAACTTGAAGTTCATATGAACTCTTGGTGACATCACCTTAAAACACCTCAAAATCAATAGATTTCACGGTTAAAAATCGAATTTTAAAAGATAGAAGGATGTAGAATTGAGTGTAGATCATAGAAGTACAAGTTTTAGGTTGAAATCTTACCGAAATCGCGAGGAATCGAGGAAAAAGGGTCCTGGAGCGTGTCTGGTCGCGTGGGAGCTGCCACATCACTGTTAGAGTGATGTGACTTGCTATTTATAGGCAACAGAGGCTGAAGTGGATTTTGGTCCGGATGGCCCATCCGTCCGGATGGCCACTCCGACGCGATGGATTTCTCCGTTTTCGATCGTTTCGATAGTTTTCGAAGTGTGCGCTTTTCATAGTAACTTTATATTATTTTTATATATGTGTATATATCACTAGGGGCCATATTTACGTATCCATAATTCAAAGTTTCGATAGTTAACAATCGGTTTTCGATTCGAGTATGCGATTATCAGCGACGTTTCACGGCCATCAAGGAGGGTAGTATAGGTCCTTTCTTGATGTCATCGTGAACGTTAGTGCGTGTTGTGCCACAAAGACTGACGGGGTACCATTCACTCGTATTGTCATCGTTGTCACGACGACTGGCGCTATAGCACTCACCCGAGAGTCCTTGTTAGCGTTAGTTGTTTTATGTTCGACACGTCACGGCCACTGAGGAGGGTAGAATAGGTCCTCACTCAATGCCTCCGTGAGTGTTAGTGTTTGTGGTGTGATATAGTATAGCGATATTGTATTTCGGAAATACGCGATTATCCTTCGAATAGCGATATATGCGATATAGTTACATTATGATCCGAATCTCTGGTGCTAGGCGTAACGAGTATATCGAGTAGTAACAACACACAAAAGTGCGGGTTGTTACACATGCTCCCTTGCATATGAGCACGCTAGTCTCCAGGCGAGCCTTCTGCTCCACATGTTTATCTCCATGCGAGCCTGCTGCTTTACATAAGAGCGCGTAACCTCTGTATCACGAGCAAACATCGCCACGCGAGTGCTTTCTCACGCCACTACCGGCAGAAATCTTTAGTCAACCCGCCACCTCCATCGGAATCTCGCCACCTTCAGCGGAAGCTCTTGTCCCACCCGCCAAATCCTGGCAAAAGCTTTTTACCCACCCCGCCGCTCGGCGGACGGTTTGTCCACTCACGCCATCTTCAGCGGACCCGTCCTTACTGACGCCATCAACCGGCGGGCATCATCCTAAGTGACGCCATATCTGGCGGAATAGTTTAGATACCCAATCGCCCCTTGGGCGCACCGAATTTCCTCAGGCGGATGATTTTGGTCACGCCATCACCACCCTCCTCTCGCGACACTTGAATGTTGTTGGCTAAGCCGCCTACTGTCCATGTCGGACACTCACTCCGTTCTACCTGGCACTGGAGTTGAGCATTCTCCGCCGTGGCATGATGGTCTCAACGCGAGATAGAATCCCACCCCCAACGATGCATCACTAAACTGTATGACCTGGCGGCGTATACGTCAATTTTTATGATAAAGCTAAGAATGCTCTCTAGTTTTAAAAATTGTGGAGGATTAAAAGGCATGAAATCATTTACATCAGTACAACCAGTACTTGACATTTGGGGGCATGCATAATTTCTACCATTACAAAGGGCACGCCTTAATCGTTTTGACTAGTTACTTGGATATTTCGATGATCCCAAACATCAATCAGTAGCACTGAACATGATGATCTTGTACGGTATGACACCTTAACACTGACACTTATAGTTTATGCGCCGAGTTTATGACCTTCAAAATGCGTAGGCATAGAAGGGTAATAGTAATGGGCAAAAGTATATGTACAACATATCATTGTAATCCCTGATAAAGTGCATACTTACAATTTCACCTTTAGCCTACATATATTTCACTAAATATGATCGTATAGTTTTGCATACATATCGGTTATATGCTATTCGATTGCACCATGTGGTTTATGCACATTGCTAATTGGCTTACTAATAGAAAATGGTTCTATTTTACCAAATAGACACACGTTTTCGGTTTTTCATCACGTCACCTCGGGTGCAAGACTCGCTTAGTCGCGCCACCTTCGGATTTTATCCTGCTGTTATATATAGTTTAGCTAACATTTAACAAAGATGGTTGAATTTTTTGACAGGGCAAAGAAAGATTATTTGCTCGCATACAAAAGGAGATCGACATTTATCGTACTCAATGCCACAATCTATATATAACCTAAAAAGAGGTGCAAAAAGGCTAGATCATAACTAGTGCAGGGTAGATGATGGCAATTGTACGTCGTTTAACGACAAGCAACCTTCACTCTTCAAATATCTGCCTGCCTACCAGCCTCCACACAAAAGTTATAAACGGGCTTTGCATCTTCAGCGCACAAGAAAGGACTCTAATTACCTAATTCAAGTCGGATCAGATAAGTTTTTTCACTTCTATGACATATACAATTTAATAGACAAGGAATCCATCATGCTTTGCCTAAACTTTTTATATATCATTTTGTTGATAATTGTTACACCTCCATTAAGTAAATATATGCACCAGGGAAGGGTACACCCCCATAATTTATTATGTTACCCTTCTAAGTACAATCAACAGTGCATTGTACACCTGCGTATTATCGTACTGTTTAACCAGTCACGGGTGTAATTCACCGGGTTAAAGGGAGTATCATTCATACTTACACATGCTAAACTATACATTGAATAATCCTTATGCAAGCACGTAGATTTAGCTAGGTAATTTCTCACCATGCCGCCTCAATTGTTTAATTATCATATCCGATAGACAGTCTTAAACTCGGCGCAACCGTTATGTTCGACATCTACACGCAAGACTCACAGGTGACAGGTTTTTAATCTTACCCTTAAATATGATGCTCTCACATAACTCGATAGCTTGACGGAATACTCCATCAGTCATATATTAAAAGAGCGTCTATTAGAATCGCCCACTAAACAAAAAGTGTCGATAAAGGTTTCACCTCTATTTTATGCATACTTATCTACAATACAGTTAAATCGATTAACAAGCATGTCGGAGTTTTCTTAGCATGTTATACTTCATGTTTACTTGTCGATTTCTTTTTATTACCTATCAAGTTCAAAGCTACTAACATACTTTAACATCATTGAACTGGGGGACTAGCAGGGTATAGCGCCATTACGCCTTAAAAGTGATCAGTTTTCCACAGGCTGCCCATTAAGGTGATATCCACTGCACATTAACCCGCATCGGATCTTATATAACGTGGATGTTTCAATACGCCAGACAATATTTATACTTTTCACATCATTTGGCCTACGACTATACCACTTGACACGACATATGCAATTTGGTAGTCAAGACCAACGCACGACAAAACTAGTATACTTGATCATTCGAATAAGTATTCCACACGCTATGTGTAACAACTCTCGCAAAAATTATTATTTCTTATTTTATTTTGTCCAATAGGAAACCCTAATAGAGACCCCCAAATAATATTGCATGACCCCTAAAATTTTCAGAACAATTGGAACTAGGATCAGGGCCCCTGAAACTCATGGGGGGTATTCCCTAATTGATATTATCTACACAGTTTGCTGTAAAAATCAAATTTCGTTGATATGTTGACTCACCTAGGCTATAAATACACGAGGCTACCCTACCCTAAAAGTGTCCCTGTCGCACCAAACGACAGGGACTGTTTTTCAGTATAAAATCCAGGGGTTTGGCACTTGCATGGCTGCGTTGGTTCGACGTTCAAATTCGTTTTGTACACTGAGTTATTCACTTTTTTGTTCAAAAACACACACTAGCATGAAGCTCTGCTGCGACAACGGGGTAATAACTCGATCACTGCTACGATACAATGTCCGATCGATTGAGACCAATCCGATGGATGTTTAAGTGTTACCCGAATACGGGCTATACTTTGTCATTCGTCGTGAGGGTTTTGATTTCGTGAGCTTATCGTAAATGTTGTATTAAGTTACTGACCTAGTTTCGTGTGCATTGTTATTTAAACTAGGTTACAAGGTTAAATCAGTAGGCAAGGTTCTGTCCGATTAAATTTGCAATGTGAGTCATTCTCTTTTTATCAAAGTGCTTTGCAAAACCCTAAATGTTTTCCAGTTATGTTTTGCAGTGATTAAGTCTTTGCTAATCTTTAATTACTGGCAGTATGTCGGGGTTTTGTGCACATTACTACTAATGATTTACCACTTTAGGTGGGCGAGCCTAATTAGTGATATGTCCACAGTCATAGATTCGGTCGAGTGACAGCTGAACCAGATAATTATTTGATAAGGGCAAATATAAAAACCCTTAATGCTGTAAATTGATAACAATGTGTCTTTTGTGCAAATCAAATGACTCGCCAGTATTTCCCCGCTGATAAAACCTTTTTAAAACATGTTTCAGGTGTCCTACTGTGAATCAAGGAAAAAGTGCTATGTAGCATGACAAGCTTGAGGAAGTGACTCAATAAAATAAATAAGCATGTTTTTTGTAAAACAGGGATTTCCCAATGAAATCACCTTTATTGTAAATTATGGGTGTTATTCCCAAATTATGAAATAAAATAATTGGGCATTTTTAAGTTTAAACGATCCTGTTAATACTTCCGCTGCCAAACTAAATACAAATACCACGGGTTTTCTGTCCCGCGGTTTCTGGACCGGGTCACACCGGGCTGGGGGCCATGATAAAAAAAGGTGGTATCAGAGCCACTGATTTAAGCCAATTAAGTATTTAGAAATACTTAATTTTTCGGGTTGCCATTCTGTGATTTTGTGAAAATTTGATTTGTAATAAATAAAATTTTAACTTAAAATTGTGTGTTTCTTCATGTCTGCTAACAGCATGAATGTACTATCAGAGGCACTCCAAAATTTTACTATCCATAGCATAGATATGGATATCACAGGAAATCCATCTGGCTATCAGGCTGATACTGAAGAGCCAATAGTATTCCAGGCCCAGCCGCAAGAGAAACCAAAGTCGAAAAAGAGAAGGAGAATCATAGGCTGGAGACGCGGAAGAAGGAAGAAGCCAGCTGCACAGAAGATTAAAAAGACTGAGGATCCAAAGGCTAAAGGGAAAGGAAAGGAGATCGGAGAGAGTTCAGGGCAAGCCCAGGAAATGCCACCGTGGGAGGAGCTGGATCGCAAACTGGCAAATAGCAACCTCATCGGACCTGCCGATGAAAATCTCTTCAATTACCCAGCTGAAGTACTACTTCCAGTTAATTTAGAGCCTGCTATCCCAGATCCTATTGTCAATCCCCGACCTCTACAAGGAGAGCTGGAAGAATGGTGGACCACTGACTGGCAATTTCAGAATCTCTTGAATAACCCTAACACCTTTTCCCCCCAGTTTGACCCTGAGCCTGCACCAAACCCACCTATGAGCACTGAGAATTTGGCTGAACTCCGCCACTATGGCGAGGAGTTGGTGGATGCAGGAAATCGAATTCGAGAAGTGGGGGAACAGATCTCATGGAAATACGACGAGAGGGAGCGTCGTTTCTAAGACGCCAGTTGGTTGTTGTTGCATGGTGGTGTGATTATGTGTTTAATAATAATAAAATAATAATAAATAATAAAAATATAATCATGTAAAATAACTTAAAATAAAAATTTTGTAATATAACTGGTGTGTATGGATGCATACTAATATATAAAAATATCAACGTCGCAAAGTCGACAATTTTGGCTATACGTGTTGACATGATTATGTGTGATTATTTTATTGTGTTTGGTTGTTATTTATTTTGTGCTAATAACTTATATATATTAATTACCAGATGGAACATGCTGGTAATGAACCAGTTAACGAGGTTAACCAATCCGAGCAAAACAATGAAGGTCACTTTCTTAATAGGCAAGATATAGAAAACATCGTTGCTCAAGGAATAGGAAATGCTATCCCAGCAATCGTCGCTGCGGTCAAAAGCCCTGTTGATCCTTCACAAGCTCACCCCAGTAAACGCACGCGTGATGATAATTTCAGTAATAGTGTTAATGGAGGCGGCAATAACGACAACTTAATTCAGGCCCCAATACTCAAGAAAATGAAAGTTGCAACACCTGGTTGCACCTATAAGGAATTTCTTGCCTGTAAACCTGTCAAATTTGCAGGCAATGAAGGGGAAACTTCCACGCTACGTTGGTTGAAGAAAATCGAGGCAGTAATTAAAATAAGCAAATGTGCCGAGGAGGATAAGGTCATGTATGCTTCTCACCTTTTTAAGGAAGAGGCATTAGAATGGTGGAACACGGTACTGCAAGCCAAAGGAAGTGACATGGCTTATGCCATGAGTTGGGAGGAATTTAAGCGATTGGTGGAAAGAAAATTCTTCCCTGAATATGAAAAAGAGCAAATGGCGAATAAGTTCCTGAGCCACCGAATGGTGGATGTGGATTGTCGTGGGTATACTTCGAAATTCTTCGAATATGCCAGAATTGTGCCAACTCTGGCCTCGCCAGAACCGGTACTTATCTCTCGCTATATTTGGGGTTTAATTAGCGAGATTCGTGATATCGTCAAGGCTGCGAGACCCCACACAATTGACGATGCAGTGGAATTGGCCAACACTCTGACTGACTGGCTGGTGCGTACACGAGAAGAAAATAGGAAAAAGGAGTTAGCCCAAAAGATTACCCAAGGATTTCGTGTGGGTAATAATAATAACTTCAAGAGGAAGGGAACTGGGTCCTCTTCTACCCCGCCATTTTGCGGGAATTGCAAAAAGAAACATTTTGGAAAATGTAGAGAAAATTGCAGTTTCTGCAAAATTCCTGGCCATCGGGAGGAGGAATGCAAGAAGAAATTAAAGGTCTGCTACAACTGTGGGGAAGTTGGGCATTTCAGACCAGAATGCCCTAAATTGGTCAAGCCAGCGGATAACAAGGCCAAACCTGCTGAAGGAACTAACAAGAATAACGCAAGAGCCTTCCAATTGACCACGCAGGAAGCCGAACTGATTCCCGATGTAATAGCTGGTACGTTTCTGGTACACAACGTTTATGCGAAAGTATTATTTGACTCTAGTGCAAACCAAAGTTTTATAAATACTTCTTTCTGCCAAGCTCTTAAGCTACCCTTAACCAAACTTAGGCAGATTTATACAGTAGAAACGGCAGACGGGAACTCTGTTAACATAGATACGGTTTTGCAAAAAGAAAATATAGAACTTTCAGGTCATAAATTTTATGCAAACCTATTACCTATGAATTTAGCTGGATTCGATGTCGTATTAGGAATGGATTGGTTAGCAGCCAACCATGCTCGAATCCTCTGTGATAAGAATTCCATAGAAATTCATACACCTGCAGGAGAAGTAATTATGATTATAGGAGATAAGCCGTGCAAACCATTAAAGTTCATTTCAGCAATAAAAGTTGATAGTTATGAGCGAAAGCAAGTAATAGTATATATGATTTCGGTAATCATTAACACTAAGGATAAGGAACTTAAGGAAATTCATGTAGTATCAGAATACTCGGATGTATTCCCAGAAGAACTACCAGGATTACCACCAGATAGGGAAGTAGAATTTAGAATTCATCTGATTCCTGGAACTACACCCGAAGCTAAAGCACCCTACCGGTTAGCCCCCACCGAAATGCTAGAATTGAAAAAGCAGTTAGATGAATTGCTAGGTAAGGGATTCATACAACCTAGTTCATCCCCTTGGGGAGCACCAGTGTTGTTTGTGAAAAAGAAAGATGGGTCGATGCGAATGTGTATCGATTACAGGGAATTGAATAAAGTTACAATTAAGAATCGATACCCATTACCTAGGATTGATGATCTTTTTGATCAATTGCAAGGAGCTAGATATTTTTCTAAGATATATTTATGCTCCGGATATCATCAGTTGAAGGTACAAGAAGAAGACATACCTAAAACTGCTTTCAGAACTAGGTATGGTCATTACGAGTTTACAGTCATGCCATTTGGATTAACAAATGCTCCTGCAACATTTATGGACATGATGAATAGGATCTGTAAACCGTACTTGGATAAATTTGTAATTGTCTTCATCGACGATATACTTATTTATTCCAAAAGTTAGGACGAGCATTGTGAACATTTACGAGCACTCTTAACTTTGTTAAGAAAGGAGCAGCTTTACGCCAAATTCTCGAATTGCGAATTTTGGTTGCAGGAAGTGCAATTTTTAGGACACATGGTGAATCACGAAGGTATTAACGTAGATCCCCCCAAAATAGAAGCGATCACCAAATGGAAAGTCCCACAATCAGCTATGGAAGTTAGAAGTTTTCTAGGGTTAGCTGGATACTATAGACGATTCATTAAGGATTTTTCTAAGATAGTTGTACCATTAACTAAGCTAACCTGTAAAACAGTTAAGTTTGAATGGGGACCTAGGCAGGAAGAGGCCTTTAGGATTTTAAAACAAAGGTTAACCAACACCCCAATTCTTTCCTTACCCGAAGGGACAGAAGATTTTGAAGTTTACTGTGATGCTTCTAAGCTAGGATTAGGATGTGTGCTAATGCAACGCAAAAAGGTAATTGTGTATGCCTCAAGGCAATTGAAAAAGCACGAAGAAAATTATACGACTCATGACTTAGAATTAGGAGCAATAATTTTTGCCCTTAAGATTTGGAGACATTATCTGTATGGAAGTAAGTTTACTGTTTATACAGATCATAAGAGCTTAAGATATATATTTGGGCAAAAAGAATTAAACATGAGGCAAAGAAGATGGATGGAAATTTTGAGTGATTACGACTGTGATATTCAATATCACGAAGGAAAAGCAAATGTAGTCGCAGATGCCCTAAGTCGTAAGTATCATGAAAAGCAAAAACGAGTTCGTGCTCTTAGATTAAATCTACAGTTAGATTTAATGGAACAACTAAAAAACATTCAAGAAACAGCAATCAAGGATGATGCTGAAGGAATGAAATGAAGGATAAAAGACTTAAAGCAAGGGGCTGATGGAATTTGGAGATTCCACAAGAAAAGAATTTGGGTACCTAAGCAGGGAGAGTTAAGAAATAAAATTTTAGAGGAGGCCCATAAATCTAGGTATACTATGCATCATGGTAATAATAAGATGTACCAAGATTTAAGATATAATTTCTGGTGGATAGGAATGAAAAATGACATAGCTATATATGAATCTAAGTGTCTAACTTGTTCACAAGTTAAGGCAAAACACCAGAAACCTTCAGGGTTACTCCAACAATTAGAAATGCCTGTTTGGAAATGGGAACTAATAACCATGGATTTTGTTACTAAGTTGCCCAAAACCAGAAAAGGTAACGACGCAATTTAGGTAATTGTGGATCGATTAACCAAATCAGCTCATTTCCTGCCCATGAAGGAAACTTTTAGTATGGAAAGATTAGCCAAGTTATATGTAGACAAGGTAGTATCCTTACATGGAGTCCCACTCTCTATTGTATCGGATAGAGATAGTCGTTTCACTTCGCATTTCTGGAAAAGTTTTCAAGAAGCCATGGGGACCAGACTAAATTTAAGTACTGCATACCATCCCCAAACTGACGGACAAAGTGAAAGGACGATTCAAACCCTGGAAGACATGCTCAGGGCATGTGTAATAGATTTTGGTGGAAACTGGGATAACCACCTACCCTTAATTGAATTCTCCTATAATAATAGTTACCATTCAAGCATCGAAGCTGCCCCATTCGAAGCACTGTAAGGACGAAAGTGTAGAACTCTAGTTTGTTGGGCAGAAATAGGAGAAAGCCAATTATCAGGTCCTGAAATCGTACAAGAAACCACCGACAAGATAACTCAAGTCAAGGAAAGACTGAAAACAGCACGAGATCGCCAAAAGAGTTATGCAGACAATAGACGCAAGCCGCTAGAATTTCAAGTTGGAGACAAGGTACTCTTAAAAGTTTCTCCTTGGAAAGGGGTAGTTCGGTTCAGTAAGAAGGGAAAACTAAGTCCAAGGTATGTAGGACCATTCCCAGTAATCCAGCGAATAGGACCAGTCGCCTATCGCCTACAACTACCAGAAGAGCTAGCTGGAGTACATGACGTATTTCATGTATCTAACCTCAAGAAGTGTTTGACCGACGAATCCCTGGTAGTACCTCTTCAAGATATAGAGGTAAATGAGAAGTTAAAATTTGTGGAGAAACCACTGCAGATAGAAGACAGAAAGGTCAAGTTTCTTAAGCACAAACGACTAGTGCTGGTCAAAGTCAAGTGGGATTCAAAGAGAGGACCGGAGTATACTTGGGAACTGGAATCAGAGATGAAGCGAAAATATCCCTACTTGTTCCAGTAAATCTTGAGGACGAGATTTTTATAAGGTGGGGAGGATGTAACAACTCTCGCCAAAATTATTATTTCTTATTTTATTTTATCCAATAGGAAACCCTAATTGAGACCCCCAAATAATATTGCATGACTCCTAAATTTTTCAAAACAATTGGAACTAGGATCAGGGCCCCTGAAACTCAGGGGGCTTTTCCCTAATTGATATTATCTACACAGTTTGCTGTAAAAATCAAATTTCGTCGATCTGTTAACTCACCTAGGCTATAAATACACGAGGCTACCCTACCCTAAAAGTGTCCCCCGTCGCGCCACGCGACAGCCTGTCGCGCCACGCGACATGGACGGTTTTTCAGTATAAAATCCAGGGGTTTGGCACTTGCATGGCTGCGTTGGTTCGACGTTCAAATTCGTTTTGTACACTGAGTTATTCACGTTTTCGTTCAAAAACACACACTAGCATGAAGCTCTGCTGCGACAACAGGGTAATAACTCGATCACTGCTACGATACAATGTCCGATCGATTGAAACCAATCCGATGGATGTTTAAGTGCTGCCCGAATACGGACTATACTTTGTCATTCGTCGTGAGGGTTTTGATTTCGTGAGCTTATCGTAAATGTTGAATTAAGTTACTGACCTAGTTTCGTGTACATTGTTATTTAAACTAGGTTACAAGGTTAAATCAGTAGGCAAGGTTCTGTCCGATTAAATTTGCAATGTGAGTCATTCTCTTTTTATCAAAGTGCTTTGCAAAACCCTAAATGTTTTCCAGTTATGTTTTGCAGTGATTAAGTCTTTGCTAATCTTTAATTACTGGCAGTATGAGGGGGTTTTGTGCACATTACTACTAACGATTTATCACTTTAGGTGGGCGAGCCTAATTAGTGATATGTCCACAGTCATAGATTCGGTCAAGTGACAGCTGAACCAGATAATTATTTGATAAGGGCAAATATAAAAACCCTTAATGCTGTAATTGATAACAATGCGTCTTTTGTGCAAATTAAATGACTCGCCAGTATTTCCCCGCTGATAAAACCTTTTTAAAACATGTTTCAGGTGACCTACTGTGAATCAAGGAAAAAGTGCTATGTAGCATGACAAGCTTGAGGAAGTGGCTCAATAAAATAAATAAGCATGTTTTTGTAAAACATGGATTTCCCAATGAAATCACCTTTATTGTAAATTATGGGTGTTATTCCCAAATTGTGAAATAAAATAATTGGGCATTTTCAAGTTTAAATGATCCTGTTAATACTTTCGCTGCCAAACTAAATACAAATACCACGGGTTTTCTGTCCCGCGGTTTCTGGACCGGGTCACACCGGGCCGGGGGCCGTGACACTATGCGACAGGAAAAATACTTATTCGGGTGTGTATTCTCCACGCCAATACGCGACATGGATAACAGAAAACCCACACGTCATAGGCGACAGGGACTATTCGCACGAGGCAATTTAAAAAGACATGCCACCTACTATAAGCATTCCACACGCCAGTGCATTTCCAGGAAAAGCACATAGTAGCTTACATAAAGTGCTCATTCACGCCAAACGCGTATAAAGCATTTTATTATCTCAATGAGTGTTCACTCACTCTAAGCGCGTAGAAAGCACTTTGTCGTTCAAGTGTTCATTAACGTCGCGTGGGTTATAAAGCACTTTCTGATATCTACAAGTGTTCCTATAAACATTTGTAAACAAAATATTACCACCGCATTTGAACTGCATATCACGGTAAAAAACAACTCTGACACGAAATATTTTTCATGATAACAAAGTCAGATGATCAAATTATACAGCGCTAAGAGTGGGCATCTTGGTAATAGATGTATTCAACCACTACTACTCCAGTGGGTATCTTGGTAATAGATGCACAACCACTGATGAAAAACCAAGTACTTGTCCCACAATTATAAAAATATGGTGGGGAACATAAATAGCGCTCTAAGCACCCTTCCGAGGTCACTGAGCATAGCAAGCACCTCTGCATGGGGTGCATTGTATATCATTCTTTCCGACTTCTATGATAATTGCTATAACCGGATCATCAATAACAACGACTGGTACAACCACCAGCGGTTTCACATTCGCCTGAGGTGGGGTAACACCCGCATATGCGTTTATGACCACCAATGGCTTCACATTAGGACAACGGAGATCCCGGTGACACGGACGCGTGGTAGGGATCTTCGTCACATCAACTTCGACTCTTTCAATGGGTTGAACGTTGTTACCGCACCATATGCAAACTAACAAAAGTCACACCACAGGATGGATATTCTACAGTAGCCCACACGATTGTGTGCGCACCGCCAAGGCAGGGCCACACCCATAAAAGTCATCCAAGGGCGAGACACTGAACTACCAAAACTCAGCCTGTTCCAAGACTCGTGCACGAGACATAACCACGTACGCGCAACCTTAACGAGCTCATGGCAATGCGCCAGTACCAATGGCAACTGCCTGCAATCAATCAGCTTGCGCCAGGTTTATCCAACCAGTTTCCACGATCGTGTGATATTCACTGCTTCATTATCTCCACTCACAGCTAACGACAACCACAACAAACGTGGCCAACAACTTTCTCGCACTCGGACGGCATGTAAGCCTAAAATTACTGATCTTCACTCCCGAGCTCCTAATAAGTCTAAGTGCTCCTCCCACGCTTGCACGCGGGAGCAACAATAGACTGGGGGACATGACGAGGTATGGTACCGGACCCGACCCGAGCGGTCGGACTTTCCTTCTATTTATCACTTTTATAGTAATTATATATTATTATTGCGTACTAACCCGCGAAGCCCAACGCGTTGTAGTTTATACTACACTAGGCTGTGGGCTCGTAGAGACAACCCCTAACTGGGCCTGACCCATTGAGGTTAGGGTTTTCCCATATCTCCTATATAAGAAGGTCTCCACCTACTTATTAGGGCATGAGATATAGGGCAACACACTTTTGTAGCTGGAAATAGGGGTTTTCTTCCTCTACCGGCCGTCTCTACATTGCCCACGTTTCTCTCTTCTTGTTTACAGGTCTAGAATGAAGTCGAGAAAACGAGGTATGGCCGTTCATCACCGTAGAAGTACCGACCCGCTCGGGTTACTCTTTTACACTATGTACGAAAACTTGTGTACTCGCCTTTGCTTTTGCATTGAACTTTATTTTAAACATGTTACAGGTCGAGGACGACGATGCTTTGAAATTGAAGTAGTGATGATGCTTAGATACACACTTAGACATCTTAAGTTTTAATATGTTGTATCAATTTTGTACTTGTTTGTTGTATTGTCATTCTTGTATTTCAAGTTGTTGTATTTAATTATTATCACCAATAGTGTTATGAAGTCTCTTGCAATCTCGTTTTCATCTCACTTCGATGTTTCCGCCATCGGTTGGGTGTGACAGACCTAATTGCCCTTTAAGTTAGCAAAAATGACGGAAATACCTCTGACTTAACAGAGAAAAATGGATGGAGTTAACGAGCAGTATGAAAATTTAAGATCAAAAAGTTATTTAAACCTAAAAACAGTATAAAACCACCATGAAAATCAGAGAGGCAGACCACAATTTATTTCATTTGGAAAACCCTAACTGTAACTGTAAGACCCAAACACGTTTTAACTAAAAAGACGCAGCGGAAATTACGAACCATAAAATTTCTTTCATAACAATGCTCTAACATTTTTTAATATCATTTAAAATGACTCTCATCAAAGAAGGACATCATCGTTATTAATTGACGTATCGAAATCATCATACAAATACAAGCTATGTGACTACTCCTTCCGTACAATCCGCGCTATTTGACTCGATCGTCAACCTCTTAGACTTCCTAATGATGTTAAAACCGTGCAACCTGCAATCACCACATACATGCGAATCATTAATATTTGGTGACATCATTCACAATCTAAAAATATGTAATTAGATGACCACATCAGATTTATTCTATTCATACTAATCCTTTCGAGTTAACTTCCTAAGTAAAATCTTGCATCCCAACGTCAAATCTTCGTAAGGTCAACATTAGCGTACCTGCACTTTCATTTCATTCTCAAGACACATGATTAGTAATTTTAACTTTCAAGCGTATTAAAACTAAGTGTGTGTGTATATATATATATGCATCTTCTATTCTTTCGTATACATTCAATCCCACTTCATATATACATATGCACATACATACATATATTTATACACATAAATACATCCCTATCTGAACTCTCATATACCTTTCATATCCCATATGAACATACTACAAAATCTTAAACACGAACATCTATAAATATATATGTATAGGTCTTATACATACAACCTACATTCATAGTCATACCATTCATTCTTACCTATGGATTTCATCATTTGCAACTTCTTTTGACCCGTTTCACATATTTTTTGATTAAACCGGCCCCGATACGTCCCAACACGCATTTAACTAATATCTTAGTTGATTTTACTTCTATCCAAACCTTTCCTTAACATTACCACATCCCTATACTCACCGTCATAAATTCTTTCGATTAAAAGTTTTGACCCATTAACCCCTATAATGAGGTTTTACCGGTTTTACATCATACAGACCATTTGAACGAATCTTACCTTAGCATTTCTCATTTATTTGTATGTTCCACCTTGATCTCAATTATTCAAATATATGTATATTCATGTAAATAAATACGAAGTGATTCCAGAAATCACTTACCTTAGATGTCCGCATTCGTATCCGTTTCATTGCTTCCTCTTTACCCTTTTAGCCTTCCATGCGTCCATCCATCTTGACATGATCCCTATACTTTCATGTCATCGCATTCACATTCTTGTTAGTATACATGATTGTATATATTAACGATCATATCAAATTCATATTCCACATTTGACTTTCATTAGTCAATTCATTCACTAACATGCATAGCTCAATTCACTGAAATTAGGCTGTTTTGGGACGTCTGTTTACTATACTTACGAGCTTGCAAAAATTACGATCTTTTTATGTGGCGTGCCCCTCGGAGGGTTTATCCTTGTGTTAAATTTTTAGAGTCTAACTTGCAACCAAAAATTTATAAAAAATCATTTACTAAGCAGCAATCAGATTCATCACTTTCTGACTGCAGCCCACAGAAAAATTCATTTAAAAATCCTCGATTATCCGATTGATATAATTCCAGTTGGAGATTTTCTTAACCTCCTGAAGCTACTTACAGTAAAAATTTGAGATCATAACTCAATTCCTAAATTGAGTTATGACATTCGTAATGGGCTGCAAATTCTGCCAGAAAACGCAGCTTGAACCTTCGATACGGAAAAATTCATAAAACGTTCATTTTTCGTCGAAAAAATGCAATTTCAGTTGGGTTTGAAAGATTTTTCCTGGAAGTTCATCACAAACTCAATAAACATCAGTTTTCTTACAAGATTTGACCCGGTTACAGCCGATTAAAGTCGGCTGTAACTTTTTGTACAGATTCTGCTTCATCACCCGTATTCTAGCTCGAGTTCCATCTAAAGCACATTTTCCAATTTAGTTTACTTCTAACTTCATCACTATCATATTTCATTCATTCATGTCAAGACATTTCATAAAATCTCACATCCTAACTTTACTTAGACATTTCATCATACACTTGGTGTGCGTACACCATTCAATGCACAATGTACAACTAATTTATTCATGATCTTCCAAGTTCATACATAATTCATCAAATACTACTAGAATCAACTAAACTCACATAATCTTCATTCTATATCAATCTCATTTAACATTTACTATACTACACATAATTCATACTTCAACACTACACCAAATTTCACATTCATGATCATCAAGTTTCATCATAATTCTACATCAAGTGGGTTTTCATCTTTAACATCAAATTAATCAAAATTATGACTAACACATGTTCCTTTTGATGATGCTAACACATATTCATGCTCAATTTCATACAATTTCATGGATTGATCATAACATACTTCATATCAAAAATCACCAAATCATGAATAACAACTTACCATACGTTTGTTAAGTTGAGATGGTGATAATTCTTTATTCATGCAAGAGATTAGCTTCCATTTTGTCCATCAATTTCTTCAATTATGAGGTTTTGGGGAAGAAACCCCCTTTGTTCCTTCTATGTGTGTCGACACACACAAAAATCCATGCACTTCTATTTTAGTTGCAAACTTCAATCCAACTTCCCACCTTTAGTCCCTCTAGTTTTTCCATTCTTTCCTATTTATCACAAACTTCATTTCCTTATAATTTAACTCATACTTTAACTAGGTTATTTAAAACCGGTTAACCCACTTTATGCCATAAAACAAGAAAACATATTCGTAAATTAAACATTTGGGTTTTGGGGCGTTACAGTAACTCTTGTCGTCGACAACTTCATCAGCCGCATCGCCTAACTCGACAACTCTCATATGATGGATTCCGTTGAAAAACTTACTGATTGAAGAAGAAAATACACAACCGAAACGAAAGAGAGGAATCCGGATAGCAATATACAGGATTGTAGATTGTTGTGGAACTTATAGGGTTTTTAATTTGAAACCTAATTGAGAATGGAAAGAATTCCATTATTTTGGAAATATAGATTTGATTGAAGTGAAACGGCCGGATGTTTAAGAGAAGTTGTGTGAAGGTAAAGAAGAGGTTTGCCACTCAAAAACCAATTATCAGGTTAATGAGCATTGCCAAGTCATCAAAAAAATTGTATAGGAGACTGACTTGTGGTAAAGATGTATTTTTTAGTATAGGAGAAAGATTCGTATGAATTACAAACATGCAAGCAAGAAAAATCTTTATTTAGAATCGAAATCGAACAAAAATAATACATCTTTCGTTAGTTCATTTATTTTGTATAATATTTCATTCGTTTATGTTCTTTCATTTACGTGTGTTAACATATTCATTTAAATTATTTATTGGTCATTATCATTACCTTATCGAATATATTTAAACTTCATTTTTGATATTGTACGTCATTTATTCTTTTATGTTCGTTTATGTTTACTTTGTCCATTTGCGTGATGTTATTTCTGGGATATTAATGAACATCAACATGCTTATTTTTATAACGAACAAACATGGATAAAAAATATGATTGTTTAAGTGTTCGTGTTTGTTTGCTTAAAGTTATAATGAATGAATACGAACAAGCTCCGTTCATATTTGTTTGGCTTGTTTACATGTCTAGAAATACACACAAAATATCTGTAGCATCATCTCTAGTTTTGACTAATTATCCGATTAAGACCATGAATACGGTATAATCACTTTCATATACATGTATCTAAGACCCGACATGATTAGTGATTACGTGTTTGTATTTTTAGTAAAGATTGATTATTACTTCATGAGTAAATGGGGCAGGAGATTATTATGGTATTTAAAATTCAAATGATGGAAGAAGAATTTTAGCCAAAGTTCAACCTTAGGGTGTACGGGGCGTTCGCGGGGAAGGGGTGCGGTGACCCTAGTCACCGATCGGTGGTGTGCTACCAACCAAGAGGGGAGTGAAATCGGGGAGGAGAGAGGAGGTGAAACCGGGGGGAAGTCACCGAAGAAGAAGGAGAGAGGAGGTGGGGCCAGCCGCAATTTCAGCCAATGAATTTTTTTTTTTTTTTGAATAAAAAAAGCAATTCTCCTAAGAGGGGAGTGGCGCCATCAAATTGGGGTGTTAGGGGAGTTTAAGAGGGGAGTTGACGTGGCACACGAGGATTGGTTATGCGTAAGAGGGGGGACTCCCCTCTTAGGGGAGTGCCCCTTACACCCTTAGAAAGCAAGCTTGTTTATGAACGTCACTTTTGAAATGATTAAATGTCCAAGGCCCCTTTAACTTAAGCAATCATTTTATATCATGATTTCTAGACGACTCTAATTATTGTTATTGATTTTGAATTAATTTAAATCCAGCTCATAATTAAAGGTCATTTGCGTAATTTTGTTGATTTTTGACTATTTGGATAGTTTTTATGTTTATTGTTTAATGAAAATAAAATTAGATTAAATTAATGTGTACTTTCATCGATAGGGATGGAGTGGCACTCTGGTCTGGACCACGCCTCAAATCCCAACGCAAGCCGATTATGATTGCGAACAATAATTCCTATTGCAGTCAGTCCGTATATTTTAAATACCTTTCTCACCTACTAAAAAATACATACATATTTTCTTCAATGACCGAAGAAACACAGAACTAATTAGTAATCAGTTTGGTTTATGTTTCTACCATGATGGTTAATCTTCTTATGGTTTCTTGAGCTCCTTAACGACCGTGGTTATCTGCAAAACAGAACACCGTTACTCGCTAAGAGGGGAATGTGGGGGTTTCCCTCTTAACCGGGCTCCGGCGTGAGAATAAGCGACTGCTTTGGAGAGATAACTAAGTATTAAGTGAGAGAGTAGAGGGAATGGAATGTTTAACCTGTGAAGTGAGGTCTCTATTTATAGCCGGAGAGGTGTAAGAGGGTGTGGGCTGATGGGCCTTGGGCCGGAAGGCGACAACATGGAGGATATGCTCATTGTCTCACTGGTGTCGACCGTTAGTGGCCTCTAGGAGCTTTATGGAGTTGGCGCAATGTGATTGGAGCCACGTGTCACTGTTGTCGGCCTGGCCGCCCTTCTGCCATCAGCAGGTGAGTGGGGATCGTGGGGCAGTTGTCTCTGCCCTGTGATTGGTGCCACATAGGCGTCCTTAAGTACTTTTTGTCTCCTGCATGTCAGACGATCGTGGAGCACGATTGCGCAGGGTCAGAAGGACCTTGATTGGTTCTTTTATTCTGCCACTTGTACCTTGTGTACTATCTGAAAAGGCCTTGCGCCGTAGTCACGTATGATTCTTGCTGAGCACGTTACTACCTCGCGCGAGGCATAGGCTTTCAGATGTTCTTTTCAGAATGCTAAGTGTTGCTAATTGGAGTTTCTTCTTATGTAGACCTCGCGCCTCATTACACAGATGTGTTGTAGCCCGCGCGAGGTTGACGATAAAGGAAATTGCTGAGTAAGGAGTATGGTCCCGCGCGCCCTTGCAGGAGGTTGCGCAGCTTTTTGGGACCATACCCCTTCAAGTCCCCCCAGTCCAGTGCTGCACCATGCGCAAGGCAAGTGGTTGGAGCTCTGGACTTAAAGAAAATAAAGTAGAAGGATGCTTCTGCCTTTGGTAGACGGCGCGCGTGTAACTTGTTGGTTACTACGGCGCGGCTACCATGTTTGATTACTAACTCATTGTTAATACTGCGCGGTCTTGATAGCTTCTGCATGACGTTTGTGTCACACCCCGACCGCGTAAAACAACAAAGCGCGGCGGAAACATCGGGGAGTGTTGTAACAGAATCATTGTTTCATAACACATGGAAATTGAAGTATTGTTTTATTGAATAAAATAGTTACAATGTCTTGACAATCAAAGAAACATAACATAAATAACTAGTCTTGCATCTTTTATTGTCACTAAGGCCCAAGTCCGCCTAAGTGTATCTTGATCAATCCTATGCTTCATTTCCTGAAACACATGTGAAAATAGGTACGTCAGCATAAAAATGCCAGCGAGTACATAGGTTTTGTGAAAATGGGATTCATGACTTAAGTTTAAGAAAATGTTTAGTCATGAACCTTGTAATTTGCTTTGTCTTTGTAAATCATTTGAAAAACAATAAGTTCAGATGATATGTATAAATAAGAGAATAATACATGATTAAATGAATAACCATGTAAAATGAGTTTGTATAAGATAAGTTGTTTGTAAATCAATGTCTTGTGAAAAGTATGTTACTTGTATAAAATGTTCTATGTTTCAAACTGAAATGATTCAAATAACGCTACAATATGTAATACCATACAAACACTTATATATAGGAAGTACCAGCGGCGTATCCACCATGCTTGTATCATATCACACACGCACCGTTACTCAAATCACTTACCCAAACAAACCACCAATGTAAGATGTCTATGTTTAAAAAAATTGTCAAATGTATTGAATAATATGTCAAAGTGTTTATGTCAAGATGTAAATCATGTAATGTAAAACAAATGTGATATGTATGGCTAGTGAAATGCATCAACTAAACCATAGGTGAAACACACAAAACAAAGCATTGAAGTAAAACTTGGTTTAAATCAAAGTTATGTTTTGTGGGAAATGCATGATCAAATGTCAATCATGTTAAAATGTCTATGTCGAAATGTCTATGTCAAATGTCTATGTCAAAATGTCTATGTCAAATGTCTATGTCAAAATGTCTATGTCAAAATGTCTTTGTGTAAACCATGTCAAAATGTCATGTATGGCTAGCGAAATGTGTCAACTAAACCATATGCACAAGAACATAGTATTGAAGTAAAACTTGGTTTAAATCAACGTTATGTCTTGTGAAAATGCATGCTATACTGAATATGAACATTTATGCGGTGTGGTAAAAATGCATACATCCAAGCCTTGCGACTGTGGCGATAAACCCTTAAACGACTTAAAGGATTATCTGTGCTTCATATCATCGAATTCGGTCATTCCTTTCATCCCCTTTCCCTGGGATGTCCGGAACGGGAGTTGTCAATTCCTATGGTACCACTACCTACTAACGAACGACGTAGCTAATGTTAATGAATGTATTGTCCCATTTAAACGAACCAAATGTCATACCAAAATGTAAGCATGTGATGAAATGAATATGTACTAAGTATGCAATAAATGAACATATATAGCATGTGATGTGTTGTGATGTGATGTAAAACAATGTACTAAGTAGGTACACAATGGCATACATAGCATAAAATGTGATGTAAAACGATGTACTAAGTAGGCACGCAATGGGCATACATAGCATAAAATACAATGAAATCATGTACTATAAGTGTACTAATGAACATAACAAGCATATGATATGAAAACATGGAAAGCATGAAAGTAACAAGTAGGCACATGTGTTCCACCCCAAAACGTTTGGAAAACAGTAAAAGAGGGGTCTATGTACTCACTTGAGATTGCTCAGTAGTTCTTGAGTGACAACCAAACAATGCTAGAGATCACGGATATCAAACGGCACCTAATATAGGTAACTATGTTAATAAACCGGACCTAAATCGGAAGACTGGGTAGCATGAGGGTTTGTAAACCAAATGAGTGTAGGAACTCATGTGATATGGTTTAACAAAGCCTACATACTAAATGAAACTTAACCTTAGTGTTTACGACCCATTACGACCCGTTTAGGTAGCTTATGCTACTTTAATGCATCGTTCGCGTGAAACGCGTTCGGACCGCCTAACTAGCCCTATGACAAGTGTTATATGCCTAAACATGTTACATAATCAGTTATGTGGCAAAATTTTAGGTTACATATGCTTAATTACCAATTATACATGAAAAGGGTATTCTGGTAATTTACCTAAGGCATATAAACTACCTATCATACAACTACTCAAACGATGTGACCATAGGGTATAACCTCGGAAGGTTATTCCCTATACTATGGTCACCTAATCTATTGGGTCGGATCCTAATGATCGACCAAATGGGTCGGGTTTGAAGGTATAAGCGATTTATCAGATCGCTTACCCTACGACCCTAGACAACGTGGTAATCAGTAGGCATAGTCCCAAGGGACTATAACCAACGTGATTACACTCACGTTGCGAAGTTCAAACGAACTTCGCATTGACCATAACTGGTCAACGCAGAAAGTCAAACAAAGTTTGACTTTCAGACTCGAAAAGATTCGAAAAGCAATAAAAGAACGAAAGAATACTTACGAAGGGTCCCCGAATGCTAATCCCGATCCAAGTAGCTCAGGTATGAAACAATGGTTTCAACTTAGAGCTCCTCAAATCAGAATTCTTGTAAGTTTTGCAATGGGGTGGATGGGTATTTATAGGAATACCCGAACCGTTAGGATCATTTCATGGAAACCGTGCTTGAATCTTGTACGTACATATGTCACAAAGTTGTGGTACCTTAAAAATGGTCTAAATGAGCTGAATGTGCAGTTGGGAGTATGTGGTTGAGGATTAAACAGCTGGAATCAGCTGACTAATCGATCTTATCTGTTCTGGAAGGCTGAGGCGGCCCGCTTCAAGATCAGACAAATCTAATGCGGGCCGCATGGCCCTTCTGATCAGCATATAACTTTCAAAAATGACAGTTTCAGCCCCTGCACGTGTTTAAGGCCATTTCCGACACTTCTAAGGCCCGTAAAGCCAACTTTAAGGCCCTAAAATGATGTCTAAACATTGTGGACATGAAACATGCTCAAAAATATGTCGGATGTCAGTTCGTTTGGTCGTACGAACGCGATGTTCGCTTAATTACGACGGAATGCGCACAAGCGCGAAAAATGATCCAAATTGCGCGACGAATGGATTTTTCTTATGGCGAACACTAAAATATAATATAGTCATGCTTATATAAATTTTTGGATGTCCGGATGTATTCAGAACGTGAGTTATGCGCGAAAATGCAAACTTGTGCACTTTTTGACACTTTTAGTCCCTGAATGATCCAAAAGTTTATTTTAGCACACCGAACCCCTCAAAGCCTATTTCTAAGCTATGTAAAGAATATTTAAGGTGTGTTTAACTTATGGTCATGTTCCGGAATGTCTGTTCCAGTACGAATCATCATACTTTCGCAGTTTGTCAAGTTTAGTCCCTGTAAGCGAATTAACTTGTTTTTGTCATACCAAAGCCTTCAAAACTTATTTCTAAGTTATGTAAAGGTTATTTAAGGTATGTTAAGCCAATGTCACTATTCCGGAGTGTTTGTTGCATTTAAACTGGTTATATTTACGCATCGGTGCGCGTTTAACCTTCCAGAAAGCGATTTAGAGTTTGGAATTGAACAAAAATTGATACGTGCAAATGATACACATATTTATACAAATCCCAAGTATGAAATATAATATTTCATTGCTACAGTATTTGTGTGATGGCCGTGGAGGCACAGGTGTTACAGTCTCCCCTACTTTAGGAAATTTCGTCCCGAAATTTTTTTATTTAGAGGAAACTTGTGAGAGTTTAAAACATGAAGTTGAAAAGATCGAACAACATTGGTTAGGGTCCTGAACTTCTAGTAACTTTAATGACATCATGATCGCAATGTAAGAGGGATACTTATATACAAGTATATGAAGCGTCATTGGTGCGTCCACCGTACCTCCATTACATCGTTCTCATTTTGTTATTGTTGTCACTATCGGTTCTTACACATAATAAACCTTACTGGGTTTCTGTGCACTAAATTTCATAATTATGTACGCGTCCATAATTAGACAATTCCTTGCACAGTTCACACAGTCTATTTTATAATGCGTAGGGTAAAACCAAATGAACAATCATGTGATGAGTATGACTAGACCGCCGTAGAGTCCTTTTAATTAAATCAATAAATGATCTAAATAGACCATCAAGGAGTCTGTCCAGCTACATCACTAGATGTCATTCTTTAACCAGATTGTGAATCAATCTTTTGACTAGACCACTAAAAGGGTCTCTTATGAACCATGGAGCGGTACTATGAAATCCTAGGGTCTTAACTATTACATAGAAGCCCATTAAGGATTTAAGGTAGTACCTTTTTGAATATCCTACTACGAATCCCTCATATGAAGATATGAAAGATTCTACGAGGATTTGGATAACGAATACCCAGAGTATAAAACACAAAATGCATAAAAAGAAAACATAAGATGCATAAACACATAGTCACATAACCACAAAATTGTTTAACTAGCAATTTGTTCTGCTAACAAAGCACATGTATTTAAAGCACACTAGGAATCCATCTCGTGGATTTCATTTGGTACTTTAAACATTATCGAGAATCTAACTATAAAGATAGAAAGATTCAAAAGGAAAATTCGATTTCGATTGTAAGGAACCAAAATGTTCGAATTAAGGTACACTAGGAATCCAATTAAGGACTCTGATTTGTATGATAATCATCCACAAGGGTCAAATCGTGGAGATAAAAAAAATAATCCCATAAGGATTTTTTGAAGTTGAAGATGTTTTGAAATCTTGCACTGGATGTGCTTAAGTCAAAACATAAGTAAAATGCTTATGAGGTTGAGATGCTAGATATGTCAAGGCGACATATGAAGCAGAATTTGAAGGTTAAGTAAATGTATGAGGAAAATATCTTTGGAAAACTATGCATGGGGTTCTAAAAATGTTTTCAATGTTTTTGAAACCTTATATATAATACATTTGGAATCATAAAGTAGGTGTACTAGGTAAGTATATTTATAAAAATGTTTTAAAATCATGCGAGATGAATTTTGAAATTATGTATAAGGTTTTTGAAAAACATGAATGATGCTTTTCGAATCATGCACTTGATAAGAAAATGTACTGTGTTAATATTGTTTTCAGACTATATGAAACATTTTGAAATTAGGAAGGTTGGTTTTGATAACATGGCCAATGTTTTTGAAATAACATAGACAGTGCCTTTAGAAAAATTGTTTTCAAACTATATGAAATGTTTTGAGATCATGAAGATTGTTTTTGAAATACTTGTACTGTATATGTTGAAAAATCAAAACGTAGTGGGTATGAGACTTGAAAATACCCTTAGTTATCTAACCAAGGATTCAAAGGTACAGATGTGCAGAAGCATGATTACTCATAATGTCACTTTATTTTCTGTACTTTGTTTCTTTGAGTGAAACGAGTACTTAAAACTTTCGAGGGAATCATGAGCGATCATTTGAAAGAGAGAATCACAAGAGTAGTTTGTAAGGAACATAGTTCCTTAATACAGGTATTATATGGAAATGCCATAAACACATGTAATTATACTTGCATATCAGAATTGTGAACAACAACTTTTATTTATGAACGAGACATATTGTTTCACAATACACGAAAACAAAAGAAACAAAGGCATAAGACAGTAACATCCTTTGTTCAGCCGAATGCTCATCCAAGGGTTGGATTTGCATTAGCAAGCTTTGGGCAATCCCTTTGGAAATGGCCCATCTCGCCACAGTTGTAGCAAGACCCTCGTGAGAAATGAGCTTGAGCAGGATTGTCGCCAGCTTGATTTGGTACTGCTGTAGTTGGGCAAACCCTTGCTGTATGACCTATAAGTCCACAAATCTGGCATTTGCGGCACCTCACACTAGCATGATGATGAAGGTTACATTGGTTGCACAAGGGTGTAGTTCCATTGTATGGCTTCCTAGCAGGGGGTTGAGTTGGTTGGTTGGGAACAGCTCGACCATTGTGAATGACCACGGCGAACTTCTGAGAAGCCTTTCGCTTCTTTGACTTCTTAGGGGATCGTTCATCCATGGACTTTGATTCCCCGATTTGTTTCTTGGCTGGGGGTGCTGTCACCTGACTAGGTCATGCCTGTCTTGGTGACCCTTGAGTGGCTTCATCCTGGAGACGATACATGGCAGTAGCCAATTCAACAGCCTTCAGGACTACTTCGCCTATTCGTTGGGTAAATTTGGCAGTCTGCTCGGATATCTGGGCGTCATCGTGATGAAGAGACATTCTAGAAGAAAATGAAAGACGTAGAAAGAAACAAGTGAAAGATTATTGGACAAATAAAACAAAATGACAACGCATAGAAATTGCGATCACTTGTTTGTTACCAAAGGCAAACAAATGAAACGGTGAGTAATCAAAGTAAACAGGTCTTATTAATGTATCACTGAAGACATGCTCGCCTATAAGTGAACACTCATCCCAAGAATTCCCAGGTAAGCACAACTGGTCTCGCGTCTGATGAGATATATACGAAGTGCTTGCCTAGACAGAAAACCCAGAATACAGGCATTCACCTTTCCAGTTTGCACATGTTCACATTATAAGACCCAAACTTTGACGAGATTTTGAAAATTCAAAGGGGTTCAAAACCTTGTAACAGAGGGTTCAAAACCTTACGATAGAGGGTTCAAAACCTAGTAATCAATCATCCTAGAACAGATGATTAGTTTTCAAAGCGGTTTTGAAGTTTATGTTCTTGCTGTGGTCGTCGCCTAAGGATAGGTGACGGTATTGTTTTATGACTAAACGCAAGTAAACTCGCGTTAGGGTCCTAGGAAGGTTATAGACTAGGTCAAAGTATTACTAATAACCTAATTCCCTATAACCATGAGCTCTGATACCAACTTTTCTGTCACACCCCGACCGCGTAAAACAACAAAGCGCGGCGGAAACATCGGGGAGTGTTGTAACAGAATCATTGTTTCATAACACATGGAAATTGAAGTATTGTTTTATTGAATAAAATAGTTACAATGTCTTGACAATCAAAGAAACATAACATAAATAACTAGTCTTGCATCTTTTATTGTCACTAAGGCCCAAGTCCGCCTAAGTGTATCTTGATCAATCCTATGCTTCATTTCCTGAAACACATGTGAAAATAGGTACGTCAGCATAAAAATGCCGGCGAGTACATAGGTTTTGTGAAAATGGGATCCATGACTTAAGTTTAAGAAAATGTTTAGTCATGAACCTTGTAATTTGCTTTGTCTTTGTAAATCATTTGAAAAACAATAAGTTCAGATGATATGTATAAATAAGAGAATAATACATGATTAAATGAATAACCATGTAAAATGAGTTTGTATAAGATAAGTTGTTTGTAAATCAATGTCTTGTGAAAAGTATGTTACTTGTATAAAATGTTCTATGTCTCAAACTGAAATGATTCAAATAACGCTACAATATGTAATACCATACAAACACTTATATATAGGAAGTACCAGCGGCGTATCCACCATGCTTGTATCATATCACACACGCACCGTTACTCAAATCACTTACCCAAACAAACCACCAATGTAAGATGTCTATGTTTAAAAAAATTGTCAAATGTATTGAATAATATGTCAAAGTGTTTATGTCAAGATGTAAATCATGTAATGTAAAACAAATGTGATATGTATGGCTAGTGAAATGCATCAACTAAACCATAGGTGAAACGCACAAAACAAAGCATTGAAGTAAAACTTGGTTTAAATCAAAGTTATGTTTTGTGGGAAATGCATGATCAAATGTCAATCATGTTAAAATGTCTATGTCGAAATGTCTATGTCAAATGTCTATGTCAAAATGTCTATGTCAAATGTCTATGTCAAAATGTCTTTGTGTAAACCATGTCAAAATGTCATGTATGGCTAGCGAAATGTGTCAACTAAACCATATGCACAAGAACATAGTATTGAAGTAAAACTTGGTTTAAATCAACGTTATGTCTTGTGAAAATGCATGCTATACTGAATATGAACATTTATGCGGTGTGGTAAAAATGCATACATCCAAGCCTTGCGATTGTGGCGATAAACCCTTAAACGACTTAAAGGATTATCTGTGCTTCATATCATCGAATTCGGTCATTCCTTTCATCCCCTTTCCCTGGGATGTCCAGAACGGGAGTTGTCGATTCCTATGGTACCACTACCTACTAACGAACGGCGTAGCTAATGTTAATGAATGTATTGTCCCATTTAAACGAACCAAATGTCATACCAAAATGTAAGCCTGTGATGAAATGAAGATGTACTAAGTATGCAATAAATGAACATACATAGCATGTGATGTGTTGTGATGTGATGTAAAACAATGTACTAAGTAGGCACACAATGGCATACATAGCATAAAATGTGATGTAAAACGATGTACTAAGTAGGCACGCAATGGGCATACATAGCATAAAATACAATGAAATCATGTACTATAAGTGTACTAATGAACATAACAAGCATATGATATGAAAACATGGAAAGCATGAAAGTAACAAGTAGGCACATGTGTTCCACCCCAAAACGTTTGGAAAACAGTAAAAGAGGGGTCTATGTACTCACTTGAGATTGCTCAGTAGTTCTTGAGTGACAACCAAACAATGCTAGAGATCACGGATATCAAACGGCACCTAATATAGGTAACTATGTTAATAAACCGGACCTAAATCGGAAGACTGGGTAGCATGAGGGTTTGTAAACCAAATGAGTGTAGGAACTCATGTGATATGGTTTAACAAAGCCTACATACTAAATGAAACTTAACCTTAGTGTTTACGACCCATTACGACCCGTTTAGGTAGCTTATGCTACTTTAATGCGTCATTCGCGTGAAACGCGTTCGGACCGCCTAACTAGCCCTATGACAAGTGTTATATGCCTAAACATGTTACATAATCAGTTATGTGGCAAAAGTTTAGGTTACATATGCTTAATTACCAATTATACATGAAAAGGGTATTCTGGTAATTTACCTAAGGCATATAAACTAACTATCATACAACTACTCAAACGATGTGACCATAGGGTATAACCTCGGAAGGTTATTCCCTATACTATGGTCACCTAATCTATTGGGTCGGATCCTAATGATCGACCAAATGGGTCGGGTTCGAAGGTATAAGCGATTTATCAGATCGCTTACCCTACGACCCTAGACAACGTGGTAATCAGTAGGCATAGTCCCAAGGGACTATAACCAACGTGATTACACTCACGTTGCGAAGTTCAAACGAACTTCGCATTGACCATAACTGGTCAACGCAGAAAGTCAAAAAAAGTTTGACTTTCACACTCGAAAAGACTTGAAAAGCAATAAAAGAACGAAAGAATACTTACGAAGGGTCCCCGAATGCTAATCCCGATCCAAGTAGCTCAGGTATGAAACAATGGTTTCAACTTAGAGCTCCTCAAATCAGAATTCTTGTAAGTTTTGCAATGGGGTGGATGGGTATTTATAGGAATACCCGAACCGTTAGGATCATTTCATGGAAACCGTGCTTGAATCTTGTACGTACATATGTCACAAAGTTGTGGTACCTTAAAAATGGTCTAAATGAGCTGAATGTGCAGTTGGGAGTATGTGGTTGAGGATTAAACAGCTGGAATCAGCTGACTAATCGATCTTATCTGTTCTGGAAGGCTGAGGCAGCCCGCTTCAGGATCAGACAAATCTAATGCGGGCCGCATGGCCCTTCTGATCAGCATATAACTTTCAAAAATGACAGTTTCAGCCCCTGCACGTGTTTAAGGCCATTTCCGACACTTCTAAGGCCCGTAAAGCCAACTTTAAGGCCCTAAAATGATGCCTAAACATTGTGGACATGAAACATGCTCAAAAATATGTCGGATGTCAGTTCGTTTGGTCGTACGAACGCGATGTTCGCTTAATTACGACGGAATGCGCACAAGCGCGAAAAACGATCCAAATTGCGCGACGAATGGATTTTTCTTATGGCGAACACTAAAATATAATATAGTCATGCTTATATAAATTTTTGGATGTCCGGATGTATTCAGAACGTGAGTTATGCGCGAAAATGCAAACTTGTGCACTTTTTGACACTTTTAGTCCCTGAATGATCCAAAAGTTTATTTTAGCACACCAAACCCCTCAAAGCCTATTTCTAAGCTATGTAAAGAATATTTAAGGTGTGTTTAACTTATGGTCATGTTCCGAAATGTCTGTTCCAGTACGAATCATCATACTTTCGCAGTTTGTCAAGTTTAGTCCCTGTAAGCGAATTAACTTGTTTTTGTCATACCAAAGCCTTCAAAACTTATTTATAAGTTATGTAAAGGTTATTTAAGGTATGTTAAGCCAATGTCACTATTCCGGAGTGTTTTTTGCATTTAAACTGGTTATATTTACGCATCGGTGCGCGTTTAACCTTCCAGAAAGCGATTTAGAGTTTGGAATTGAACAAAAATTGATACGTGCAAATGATACACATATTTATACAAATCCCAAGTATGAAATACAATATTTCATTGCTACAGTATTTGTGTGATGGCCGTGGAGGCACAGGTGTTACAGTTTGCGGTAATTTGGGCGGGAAAATCCTCGAAATTTGGCGGTACCATGGGCGTGCGCCCGCTTCAAGATGGAGAGGAATACTGGTATGACCAGATAAAGGTTAACTTTATGTACCCTGTTGCTGATGCGTTCGCCTCGCCACCTACTGCAAACGAAGGTGCGCACATACCGAAACCTCGCTCTTTGCGCTCTGTGACTTCTGCTGGGAAAGAGGTTGTCTATCTTTCCAGCGAGGAGTCTGTAGGGTCTTCGAACGGAGAGCTAAGTTCGTGGTCTAACATCTTTGCAGGTGTGTTGCGCGACTTGGGCATTGACCCAGAAGAGAAGAAGAAGAAGAAAAAACCAGTGAAGAAGAAGAAAGTTGCTGCCTCGGATGCTGAGATGACCAGCAAGGGTGCTGGGAGTAGTCGCGCAACCACTGGTGCTGTGGATCAAGGTATTTTTCGCCTTCTTCAGAGTGACTTGAGGGATTTCGTGGTTATTAGTGACTCACTTGAAGGCTTGTCACGCGCAGGCGGGAAGAAGACTGGAGCTGGTGGCTCAGGGAGCGCGGGTTCTCGCAACCCGGACGCTGACGCTACTCCTTCCTCTGTTGCGCATGAGGAGGAAGAGGAAGAGGAAGAGGAAGAAGAAGAGGATGCTACTGAAAAGTTGATCAGCAGAAAAAGAACTAGAAGTGAGATGACTGCTGGTGTGTCTGTTGCGTCGAAAGCTGGCGGGGCTCTTGTGCTTGGTAAACAGAGCAATATGCGCTCACTTTATAAGTTCTCTCCTGGTAAGTTGGTTTTAGTTCGTCCTTTTTTGTTGCTTTCCTTTCTTGATCCCTTTGTTTCGGCAGAGGGTAAGAAGAAGACCCCTGAGAAGGGTGTTGTGTTTACGGAGCCAGAGCCAAAGAGGCCTAAGATTACCATCAAGTCTTCGAAGACTGCTGGGGTAGAATCTGAGAAGGACAAACACATTGCTGAAGAGGACAAGGTGAAGGCTGCTGAGCTGGAGAGGATGAAAGCTGAGGCCAAAAAGAAAGCCGAGGAAGATAAGCGTCAAGCCGATGAGGCGCGCAAGGGCAAGGCTGCTGAAGAGAAAAGGAAGAAAGCCGAAGAAGAAAAGAGGAGGCAAGCCGATGATGAGAAGAAGAAGGCTGAGCAGGAGAGAGAGAAACATGTTGCTGAAAAGGCTCTTGCTGATGCTGAGAAAGAGAAAGAAAGGAAAAAGACTCATGGAGAGGCTGGGAGATCTTTCAGGAGTTTGGTCCTTGTCGTGATTGGTTCTTGAATTCCTTTACTCCTGGTGAGGTTATTCGCCAGAAGGCGAAGACTCACGAAGCGCTATATCGCACTTATGTGATCGAGGAGGCCAATACTCGTGCTTCTAACCATCAAATAGTTCGTGAGTGGCGGACAATGGTTAGGGAGCGGTCGGATTGGGAGAAATACCGCGAGCGGATGCTGAAGCGTATTAGTGAGTTTGAAAAGTCTAAAGCTGCCTTTGATGAAGAGAAGGCCAAGTTTGAGGCTGATAAGAAGGCAGAAGAATGGGGGCGCGAGGGCCTGAAAAACAAACTTCAAGCTGCCGAGGATCTTTTGTCGAAGGAGAAAGCTGAGTTTAAACGTATATGCGCGAAGGATAACCAGCGCGCATTTGCTGATCGAAATAAGATTGTTGACCTCGAAGCCAAGGTTGCAGAGCTGACGGCGAAACTTGAGAGTGCGCAGGCTGTGCAAGCTGCTAAAGAGCAAGCTGAGGTTTGTAAAACATTAACCTTTCCTTTCTGTTCTGACAAATAGCCTAAGTCCCCTTATATATTCTTTTTAGGTTGAGTTGGCTAAGGTGAAGGCTCGGATGTCGAGCAAGGACAAGGATTTGAAGGCCAAGGATGTCGAAATTGCAGAGCTGAAACGTCGCCTGCGAGAGCAGGTTGACAAAAGTGAATCCTTGGAGATCGATCTGGAGGCTGAAAAGTCTAAGGCTGCCTCAGCTGAAGAAGCCAGGCAAAAGGCCGAGGAGGCGCGAGCCATAAGCTCCTCTGCCTTGAATGTGGCTCAGAATAATTATGCTGAGGTCCAGGGCATTGTTGACGCGCTTTCCTCAGATATTGAATGGTTGCGCGGCAGAGGAATAGTTCTGGTATTTGCCTCTTTTTAACTTAGGCTTTATTTGCCTTTATTTGCCAAGTTAGTTCCTCATTTGCTCCTTCTGATGTAGATGGCTAACTCGATTCTGAATGCTGGCGAGTTGGACAAGACTGTCGCTGCTCTCATAGATGCTTCACGCGCCGTTGGTTATCGCGGAGGTTACATGGAGTGTGCGCAACATGCCGAATCAATATTTGGTCAAGAGTTTGATACCAGTCATTGCTCGGTGTCCGAGGGAGCTGATGCCGAGTTGGCTCGTGCTGAAAATGCTTACAATCATTTAGCCTTGCCTGTGATGGACTTGGTTTCGAAGGCTCCAGAACATGATGACTGGTGCGAACGTATAAAGGGCATTCTTGACCCGCCGGAGCATGTTGAACTATCTGACGAAGATGAAGAGGCGGGCAATGATGGTGATGGTGAGGGTGATGGTGGCGACTTGTAACACCCTTAAATTTATACTTGAAATAAATCATTAATTTATACCAAAAGATAATAGATTAACATAAGTTATAGTAGCATAACCTTAGTCATCTAATGACTAAGGTGGGAAATTTCAAAAATTGTTTAATTAATTGTTTACAACCCATGAACAAAATCTAAGTATGATTAAAACGTTGCGGAAGCTTCAAAAGGTATGTGTTCGGTTCTTCAAAGGTTGCTTGATCATCATCCGTGAATCTTTGAGTACCTAAAACTGAAATGTTTGCATAAACATTTATGTTAGTATTATTGGAATTAAAACTTGATTGAAAACACAATTGAAAAGATCTTGAGGTTTTACAATTGTTTGCAAAATTTACAACTTTTCAGACTCTACCGTAACTTACGGTTCCACCGTAAGTTACGGTGGTCAATTTTTTTCAATATGGAGCCACCGTAAATGAGAAGATCCATACCGTAAATGCCTGACATCTACCGTAAATTACGGTGATACCGTAATTTACGGTAATCACTGTAACATTCTGATTTTTGATATTTTGTTTGTTTTGCCCAACCTTGTTCTCAATTTCTTCATCTACCTAGACCAATATTCTGATTTTTCATAATCAAACAAGTCTTTTATGATTGATGACATAAACCAAATGAATGTACTACATTACATTCCATGCCTTGAAATTGTCGTTTGACCCGTATGGCTCATCTAAGGGATTTCCTCGAATTTTGATGACAACCAATGAGGTCTAACAATTTCTTAACCTATTATTTGAACTAATGAACACCATCGCTTAATTCCAACTCGACTTTTATTCATCAAAGAATTACAAGCGTACTAGACAACAAAATTTAACTCAAATGTAACACACCAAGTTACATACCTTAGCGCACGCCCTTTAACCGCGAATCACCGCCTGCTTGTCCACTCGACGTTCCGGTATCTTGTCCTATAGAGTTCAATTCAAGACATGTTTAGAACTCTCTTTAGACCTCACTTCGCATATTATACTGAAACATCATAATTATGCTTTAAAGCTTTAAATTTCTATTTTTAAGCCTTCTTTGAGGCATTTCTACAAACACTATGAGGGCAGAATTTCTTCATCATTTGCATTTAAGTTCATAATTTGCTAGCTAGTTAACTTAACATCAATAATGCCCTCATATAGCATTTTAATCATCATACTTTTCTGAAATCACTTTTCTATAATCAATTTACACTAGAATAATCATCTAAACCCTAGTGTTCATCATCATCATGTAAAACCCACAACCCACCTTCAAGGTGTTCATGGAAATTTCCTGAATTTGGTCATGATTTTACATGTAGTTGGTTAGGTTTCACTTCTAAACACCATATCAACTCTAATCTAACCATATAACACACATGCAACATCAAATTTCCAGATTTCCTAAATCATGAGAATTTCAAGTTGAGAGATTTCATTAGGTTTTACATACCTTACAATCCTCTCACGATGAGGATCACGATTCTAAGCTCGGATTTTCGTTTGGACCAGATTTGCACCTCCAATTTGAGATTTTAAGTAAAATTCTAGGGTTTGAAGGTGAGGGGTGTCGCCCCTGCTCTTGTTCTGTACGACCAACACCTCCTAATGGGGGTGTTTGGTTTGTTTTATTTATTTAATTAAAACTCAAGTTTCAATTTTTACAAATTAAGCCCCTCCATTTTAATCATCTTTTAATCTAGCTGCTTTTAACCCTAGTTTGAGTTATTTCTAGAAATTAACTAACTAGGTTAAAGTCCCAATTAAATAAATTCTCGTTTATTTAAACTTTATAATTCTAATATAAAGTTTTATATTTTTTTCGGGGTGTTACAAGTCCACCCCCCTTAAAAGGGTTTCGTCCCCGAAACCGTAGTACGTACCAAATAAAGTAGGGTAGAGCCGACGCATCTCTTCCTCTGTCTCCCGTGGTGTCCGAGCCTTTTCTGTGCTCCCATTTGACCTTGACTTGATCGATTTGTCTATTTCGTAGATATTTGACCTTTCGATCTAAAATCTCCAACGGTCTCACAGCGTAATTCAGACTATTATCCACTTCGATATCATCATAATGGATATAGGCTGTTTCGTCTGCTAGGCACTTTCGTAATTGTGACACGTGAAACGTGCCATGAATCCCACTTAGTTCCTCCGGTAGCTCAAGGTGGTAAGCTACCTTGCCAACTCTCCTGATAATTTTGAATGGCCCAATAAACCTCGGGCTAAGTTTCCCCCTTTTTCTGAATCTAATAACGCCCTTCCATGGTGAAACCTTTAGCATGACCATGTCACAAATTTGGAATTCGATTGGCCTCTTCCTTTTATCAGCATATGCCTTTTGCCTGTCTTGAGCCGCTTTCAAGTGTGCCCGAACTATATCGATCTTTTCATTTGTGGCTCGTACTATATCTTGGTGAGCGAGTTCACGTGGACCCACTTCACCCCAACATACCGGGGTTCGACACTTCCTACCATAAAGCATTTCGTATGGTGCCATCTTAATACTAGATTGGTAACTGTTGTTATACGAAAACTCGACTAACGGTAGGTGAACATCCCAACTGCCTCCAAAGTCGATTATACACGCCCGTAGCATGTCCCCCAATGTTTGTATCGTTCTTTCACTTTGTCCATCCGTTTGAGGATGGTACGCAGTGCTAATGAATAATTTGGTCCCCATTTGCTCTTGGAAATCTCGCCAGAAATTCGAAGTAAACCGAGTATCCCTATCAGACACGATGGACACCGGCACCCCATGACGTGCTATGATTTCATTGGTATAAACTTCTGACATCTTTTCTGACGTATAAGTCTCACGAATCGGAATGAAGTGAGCACTTTTCGTCAATCGGTCCACCACTACCCATATGGCATCAAAACCACGATTCGTTTTAGGCAACTTGGTCAGTAGGTCCATTGTGATATGTTCCCATTTCCAAACCGGAATATCTAACGGTTGGAGTTTGCCGTATGGTTTCTGATGCTCCGCCTTGACTTGTAAACATGTCAAGCATTTTTCCACATATTTCGCCACATCCCACTTCATTCCGGGCAACCAATAATTTTGTTTCAAATCATTGTACATCTTGGTTGCACCCGGATGAATTAAATAACGGGATTTATGAGCTTCATTAAGTAGAAGTGCCTTCACTCCGCAAGTATGTGGGACCCATATTCTTCCGGATCGAGTCTTCAACCCGTTATTTCCATCCGACAAATCTTCCACTTGCCCGATTATTCTTTCTTTCTTCCAATTCTCTTCTTTCAATGCTTCCAATTGTGCCTCTCGAATACATTCAAGTATACCTGAGGTCACCACGAGTTGCATCGATCTTACTCGTATTGGGACATAGTCCGCTTTTCTGCTTAGCGCATCCGCCACCACATTAGCCTTTCCGGGGTGATAATGTATTTCACAGTCGTAGTCTTTCACCGTTTCCAGCCATCGCCTTTGTCGCATATTTAGTTCCTTCTGATCGAAGAAGTATTTCAAGCTCTTGTGGTCGGTGAATATGGTGCACTTTACCCCATACAAGTAATGCCTCCATATTTTTAATGCAAATACCACCGCTGCCAACTCGAGATCGTGCGTGGGATATTTCTTCTCGTGTATCTTCAATTGTCTCGAGGCATAGGCTATTACCTTGCCCCGTTGCATCAACACGCAACCGAGCCCCGATAACGAAGCATCCGAATACACCACCATGTCTTCAACTCCGTCCGGCAATGTCAATACCGGAGCTTGAGTTAACTTTTCTTTTAACGTTTGAAACGCTTTCTCTTGATCAGCACCCCAAATAAACTTTTCTTTCTTCTGTGTTAACTTTGTTAGCGGTGACGCAATCTTGGAGAAATCTCGAATGAATCTCCTATAATATCCCGCAAGCCCCAAAAAGCTTCTAACTTCCGAAGGGTTCTTCGGAATATTCCATTTTGACACAGCTTCTATCTTTGACGGATCCACCAGTACTCCGTCGGCACTTGTGACGTGGCTGAGAAATTGTACCTCTCGTAACCAAAAGGCACATTTAGAGAATTTTCCATACAACTTCTCTCGTCTAAGTGTTTCTAACACTTCTTGTAGGTGGTGTGCGTGTTCAGCTTCACTTTTCGAGTACACCAAGATATCATCGATAAACACGATGACCGACTTATCCAACATTGGCTTGCAAACCCGGTTCATGAGGTCCATGAAAGCCGCGGGTGCGTTTGTTAGCCCAAATGACATCACGAGGAATTCGTAATGTCCGTATCTCGTGCGGAAAGCCGTCTTCGGCACATCTTCTTCTTTGACCTTTAGTTGGTGATACCCCGATCTAAGGTCAATTTTTGAAAACCTGTTCGCGCCTTGTAGTTGGTCGAATAAATCATCTATCCTCGGGAGCGGGTATCGGTTCTTTACCGTGAGTTTGTTTAACTCCCGGTAATCAATACACATGCGCATGCTCCCGTCTTTCTTTCTCACGAACAATACCGGTGCCCCCCAAGGAGACACACTCGGCCTTATGAATCCCTTGTCAAGCAGGTCTTGAATTTGGGACATGAGCTCTTGTAATTCCGACGGTGCGAGTCGGTACGGGGCTTTTGCTACGGGTTTTGCCCCCGGAATCAATTCGATCCCGAACTCTACTTCCCATTCAGGCGGTATCCCCGGTAAATCCTCCGGAAACACATCTTCATAATCTTGTACTACTGGTACATCCCCAATCTTTCGTGATTCTTTTTCGGGCTCATTAGCGTATATCATGAATGCCTTGCATCCTCGCTTCATAAGCTTGTGAGCTTTCAACATTGAGCATACTATGGGGTTGCCTCCTTTTTCGCCATAAATGGTGACGTGTTTCCCGCTCGGAGATGTTAGTTTTATCTCTTTACGAAAACACACGATCTTTGCATGGTGTTGAGATAGCCAATCCATCCCAACGACTACTTGAAATTCTCCCATTGACATCGGGATTAGGTTTATCAAATATTCTTCGTCATCAATGCTCAGTTTACAGTTTTTACATACATCACAAACAACAAAGCTCTTGTTATTACCTATCTCTACTTCTAAAGGCACAGGTAATTTTGTTAGAACAAACAAAGGATGTCGAATAAATCCATATGAAACAAAGGATTTATTCGCACCCGTATCAAATAACACGTGTGGAGGAATTGAATTTACAGCAAATATACCTGAGACCACGTCAGGTTCAACCTTTGCTTCTACGGCGGTTAGTTGAAAAGATCTTGCCTTTGCTTTAGGGGCTTCACCTTTCGATTCTTGCCCATCCATCTTTCCAACCAGTTCCGGGCATTCCGACTTCTTGTGACCCGTTCGATAACAGTTGTAACAAACCGTCACTTTCTCCGGGCATGATATAGCCATATGTCCCGTCTTCTTGCATATGGGACAAGGCTTATCCTTGTAACGACATTCGCCTTTATGACCTTTCCCGCAGATTCTACAACTTGGCGACCCGCCTTTCGTATCAGATTTCTTTGCGCTTTCGTTTGTTTGTGCCTTCTTAGTAGGGCTTGGATTCACATCTTGTGCCCTTCGTTCACCCCGTTCTATGCTCTTCTTCAGTTCGATTTCCCTTTCCCGAGCAGCATTGACAATCTCGGTAAGGGTCTCGTATTTTGAAGGGGTTATGAACTCTCTATACTCCGCGCTTAGCATGTTATGGTAGTAATAGACCTTTTGTTCTTCATTTATCACCAAATCATCACAGAACTTTATCTTGTCCATAAACATCCCCATGATCTTGTCTATGGATTCACCCTTGTGTCTGAGTTGCATGAACTCTTCCTTGATTCTATTTATGACCGCTTTGGGACTATGGTGTTTAGGAAACGGCGTCTTAAACTCCTCCCATGTCATGGCCTTAGCCGCTTCACTTCCAATCTCCTTCTTTTTGTTATCCCACCAGTCTTTCGCTTGACCTCTTAATTGACCCGTACCATAAGCTACGTAGTCATTTTCATCACAATGAGTTCTCTCGAATACTCCTTCAATATCACTTAGCCATCGTTGGCACACAATTGGATCAACCTCCCCATTATATATTGGTGGTTTACAGGCCATGAATTCCTTGTATGAACAAGGCTTTCGTCCACCATGCTTTTCCTTTGCTGAATTGGAATCATCTTCCAATTTCTTGATTCTCTCTTCTACTATTGATAAAACTGTGTCTTGAATTTTATCAATAAAGCCCGACAAGCTGTTTTCGATCGCCTTTCCTACCTCTTCGGCAATCGCTTCCTTCATTTGCTCGGTGACTCTTGGCACCGCATTATCATTACCTCCATCAGCCATCTCTATTTCTGAAATGTTTACATAGTTTGTTAAACATTCCATTTATAACACATGCTTTACTTGTTTTGATTTAATCAAGTTCATAACTTAATTTAATCATTCTTGTTTCAATTCAATCAAGTTCGTAACTTGATTTAATCATTCTTGTTTCAATTTAATCAAGTTCGTAACTTGATTTAATCATTCTTGTTTCAATTCAATCAAGTCCGTGACTTGGTTTAATTATTCTTGTTTCATACATTTCTTGTTTTTGAGTGAGCTTACACACTCTTTTCATGCATATTTGTTCATTTCTCATTTTCTACGTAGTACATAATTTATTAACAAAATAAGTTAGTTCTTACCGGACGATCGACCAAGCTTGAACCGAACACTTTGTTGACAACCTTAGGCTCTGATTACCAACTTATAACACCCTTAAATTTATACTTGAAATAAATCATTAATTTATACCAAAAGATAATAGATTAACATAAGTTATAGTAGCATAACCTTAGTCATCTAATGACTAAGGTGGGAAATTTCAAAAATTGTTTAATTAATTGTTTACAACCCATGAACAAAATCTAAGTATGATTAAAACGTTGCGGAAGCTTCAAAAGGTATGTGTTCGGTTCTTCAAAGGTTGCTTGATCATCATCCGTGAATCTTTGAGTACCTAAAACTGAAATGTTTGCATAAACATTTATGTTAGTATAATTGGAATTAAAACTTGATTGAAAACACAATTGAAAAGATCTTGAGGTTTTACGATTGTTTGCAAAATTTACAACTTTTCAGACTCTACCGTAACTTACGGTTCCACCGTAAGTTACGGTGGTCAATTTTTTTTCAATATGGAGCCACCGTAAATCAGAAGATCCATACCGTAAATGCCTGACATCTACCGTAAATTACGGTGATACCGTAATTTACGGTAATCACTGTAACATTCTGATTTTTGATATTTTGTTTGTTTTGCCCAACCTTGTTCTCAATTTCTTCATCTACCTAGACCAATATTCTGATTTTTCATAATCAAACAAGTCTTTTATGATTGATGACATAAACCAAATGAATGTACTACATTACATTCCATGCCTTGAAATTGTCGTTTGACCCGTATGGCTCATCTAAGGGATTTCCTCGAATTTTGATGACAACCAATGAGGTTTAACAATTTCTTAACCTATTATTTGAACTAATGAACACCATCGCTTAATTCCAACTCGACTTTTATTCATCAAAGAATTACAAGCGTACTAGACAACAAAATTTAACTCAAATGTAACACACCAAGTTACATACCTTAGCGCACGCCCTTTAACCGCGAATCACCGCCTGCTTGTCCACTCGACGTTCCGGTATCTTGTCCTATAGAGTTCAATTCAAGACATGTTTAGAACTCTCTTTAGACCTCACTTCGCATATTATACCGAAACATCATAATTATGCTTTAAAGCTTTAAATTTCTATTTTTAAGCCTTCTTTGAGGCATTTCTACAAACACTATGAGGGCAGAATTTCTTCATCATTTGCATTTAAGTTCATAATTTGCTAGCTAGTTAACTTAACATCAATAAATCCCTCATATAGCATTTTAATCATCATACTTTTCTGAAATCACTTTTCTATAATTAATTTACACTAGAATAATCATCTAAACCCTAGTGTTCATCATCATCATGTAAAACCCACAACCCACCTTCAAGGTGTTCATGGAAATTTCCTGAATTTGGTCATGATTTTACATGTAGTTGGTTAGGTTTCACTTCTAAACACCATATCAACTCTAATCTAACCATATAACACACATGCAACATCAAATTTCCAGATTTCCTAAATCATGAGAATTTCAAGTTGAGAGATTTCATTAGGTTTTACATACCTTACAATCCTCTCTCGATGAGGATCACGATTCTAAGCTCGGATTTTCGTTTGGACCAGATTTGCACCTCCAATTTGAGATTTTAAGTAAAATTCTAGGGTTTGAAGGTGAGGGGTGTCGCCCCTGCTCTTGTTCTGTACGACCAACACCTCCTAATGGGGGTGTTTGGTTTGTTTTATTTATTTAATTAAAACTCAAGTTTCAATTTTTACAAATTAAGCCCCTCCATTTTAATCATCTTTTAATCTAGCTGCTTTTAACCCTAGTTTGAGTTATTTCTAGAAATTAACTAACTAGGTTAAAGTCCTAATTAAATAAATTCTCGTTTATTTAAACTTTATAATTCTAATATAAAGTTTTATATTTTTTTCGGGGTGTTACAGATAAGCACAACGGTGATGGAGATAGTTAGGTAGTTAGGCTTTTTGCCTTGTAAAAATTCATGTAGGTTTTTGATGTAACTCCTTGCGCGGGCGCGCTTTTTATCTAATGAATGACATTATCTTTATGTAACTGTTGCGCGGTTGCGCTTATTAAATAGTATGTTTGCTTATTCTTTCCCGTTACAATTATTGCACTGTTGTTAGAAACTTTGGTTAAGTTAGCGCGAATAAATATAAGTGTGGCTCTTGTGTGAGTGTAACTGCCCGGTCTCGCACTATGTTCGCGGAGAACCTTGGAGGCCTAACTCAAGAGCTTGTAAGTTACTGGAGTGTTTTCGTGCTAATCAGAAGTTTAACATGCATTTGTAACGAAAGAAATCAGTCGTGATAAAGGAGCATGTCGTATGCTTTCATTGACTTAGAAGTGGGCACTTAGGCCAATATACATTGCTTGTAAAGGGCGTTTAGCCAACATACGAAAGTAAAGAGGCGCATGGCCGACATAAGTGGATAAAGGCGCAGGGCCTAGAATAGTCACATATAGCATTTGCGCAGTTGTTGCGCATTCCACGTGCGCGGGATGATGTGTCCATCCAGGGTGCGCAATTTGTAAGCCCCTTTTCCTAGCACTTCGTGAACCAAGTATGGGCCTTCCCATTTGGGTGCTAATTTTCCTGGGCGTTCAGTGTTTGAGGCTTCGTTGTCTCGAAAGACGTATTCCCCTGGAGTGAAGGTACAGATGCGGACTCGCGCATTGTAGTACCTTTCCAGTTGTGTTTTGTACTTGGCTTCTTTAATTCGCGCAATTTCGCGCCTTTCTTCTAGCAAATCCAAGTCAAGACGACGCTCTGCCTCGTTGTCGATTGCGTTGACTGCTGTCAACCGCGGAGAGGGTAGGCCAACTTCTGTCGGGATAACCGCTTCTGAGCCATAGACTAGGCTAAAAGGGGTTTCGCCGGTACTTGTTTTCGGCATGGTTCGGTGAGCCAACAAGATACTCGGGAGCTCATCCACCCAGCCTCTTCGCTTCGTGCCCAGCCGGGCCTTTATCCCATCGACGATACACTTGTTCACACTTTCAACCTGTCCGTTGGCCTGGGGATGCGCAACGGAGGAGAAAGTGTGTTCGATTTTCATTTCTTTCAGCCACTTCTGGAGGTCCTCAGAAGCGAAATTGGTTCCGTTGTCTGTGACAATCTTGAGTGGGAGACCAAACCTGCAAATGATGTGTTCCCAGATAAACTTGCGCACCATCATTGCAGTGGTTGAGGTGAGAGCTTTGGCCTCCACCCACTTAGTGAAGTAATCAACGGCTACAATTATGAACTTGACGGCACCAGGAGCGTCTGGGAAGGGTCCCACCATATCAATTCCCCACTGCTGAAAGGGCCAAGCAGTGGATACGGGGATAAGATCGTTCTTGGGGCGCAGGGTTTTTGGAGAGTGTCGCTGACAGGAGTCGCACTTGCGCAGCTCCTTCAGGGCATCAACATGCATCCCTGGCCAGTAATATCCAGCGTTTATAATCTTTGCGACAACCATGCGTGGCCCTGCATGGATACCGCATATTCCTTCATGAATCTCCCTTATCAGATAATTCGCATCTTGGGGGTCCACGCAGCGCAGTAGTGGCCCCAAGAAGGATTTGCGGTATAAGATACCACCATTCATTTCGTACTGTAGAGCTTTGTTTTGAATCGTTCTTGCCTCTGCTTTACTCTCAGGGAGTGTTCCTTCTTGCAAATATTGGTTGATAGGGGTCATCCAGGATGGCTGCCCTATCTCGATCACATTGACTTGTCGTAGCAAGACTGAAGGATTCTTGAGCACCTCAATCCTTACATCTTTGGCAAGATGTTGAAAGGAACTTGAAGCAAGCTTGCTCAAATGTCACACCCCGATTTCCACGTGTCACCGGTGGGCCCGGTGGGGGAGTATCATGACATGGTCGGCAACGTAATAGTCAAACAACACAATATTATTATGCACAGCGGAAGCAAATTTAAAATATAATACAACCGAATTTAATATTGTTTATCAATGTAACAATATCCGGAAGATTATCCACAGTAGGATCGAAACAAAATAATATAAATGGTTCAACAGACTTCAGGCATCCTAAGCTTGCGAGACTTTTTATTGATGCTTAGGAGACAATCCAGCCAATTTCGTTTAGTACCTGCATTCAGTCTTTTTGGGAAAATACGTCAGTTTACACTGGTAAATACAATCAACTGACTCATTTTGGAAAATGATTGAAAATTGGTTTGGATGCACATGGCATAAACATTTTTATAACTTGGGAGAATTATTTAATATTATAATCTTGTGAACGAATTACATGTTACTTATGCATTCAGTAGCCCGGATCTTGTCCGGGTTAAAGATCAATAGACACACCACATAATTGAGTTATACACTGACAGGTGTACGCCTACACCCCGTGCTCAGGTCGTGGCCATCTCGTAAGATGATGCCAAGGATATCCGGGACATGGTCATTAACCCCCCAAAGGCTGTAAAGTAAACAATACTGTTTAAACGAGCCGATCAAATTATTCAACTACCCACTTACTGTGGAGATTTGATGCCCGATCAAGCGGTATGCTATATACCGTAACCCAAGCCCGTATAGGGAAAATAAGTTAAAAGTATTTACCTGAGTAAGTATTAATCACAATAAGCAAAAATGCACGTAGCTTTTACCGGTCCTCCTAATCTGGAACGAAGGTTTATAATAACCTATTAGAATTCTAACGGGTCTTTTATTAAGCTTAAGCTTAGACCGGCTAGTTTCAAGATACGGTTCGTACGCACGATTAAGCGAAGACCGGATAGAATGTGATTCAGACCCGACAAGTTTGAAGACTTGTTTAATATGGGTTTATTATTCACATTCTGGATTTTGAGATAAAACCGATAAGGTTTGACCCGTTTCGGCTAATTTATGTAAACTTGTTACATAAACCGAACCGTGCGCGTAATAAGCGTAACGGGTATCCGTAAGAGCCATATACAGGTTTCCTAAGTTAATATGCTTCAAATATATTGTGACATCAGTAAGATGTCTTTCATTATGCCCGAAACCTATTTAAACACAAACTAGGCCCCGTAGGGGTAGTTTGGTCATTTAAAAGTGTATAAAAGAGTTTTAGTAACATTCTGAGTTACGGGTCTGATGTAATCAGAAAATATACTCAATTTCCTAAGTTATATCAGTAGGTTAAAGTATGTATGTGAAATTTATCATTTTTAACCAAACTATGCCCCGTAGGGGTATTTTGGTAATTTCACATAAGCCGAAAAGCTCAAAACTGAAGTCTGAGTTTATCAACCTTTACTTACTGTTAAAACATTCTAATTTGCCTAAAATATCAGTAGGTATCAACCCGGGTATGTTCGATATGATTTTAATACATACTATGCGTTAGAAACGCTAAATAAGGCGATTAAAGGCCATTTCCGGGTTCGATACTTAAATCTGATATTTTTATATTTCCATAAGGCTTAAAATAATTTATTCATCATATGTGATCAGTAGAAAAAGGTTTGGAGTCGTTTAGATGTGTAAAACTCATTTTATGGCCCATAAGGGCAAAACCGACAATTACCGGATTAAGCCTACGACTATGAGTTATGCTCAGCCTAAAATTAATTAAAAATCTTTAAAATTCCCAAAATAATATATTACATCAGTGGGTATTAATTTTGACACCAAAAAGTAGGCTTAACTAGGCTATACGCTAATTACGCCGTTTTATTAACATAAAGCATTAGTTTTGCGATAATGAGCATAACTCTTAATCTACAAGTCAAACTGATGTCAAACTTTGCATACAAGTGTATATATCAGTATTTAAGGTTTCTACACTTTTACATTTTCATAAATCACGTTCTAAGGTAATAAGGGCATAACGGTCAACATATGAGCAATTAACGGAAACATGCATATTAATTGGATAACTAATGAACCAAGGTGTATAATCACAGAGGGTTGTTCTAACATGTAACCTAGTCCAATTAAAGCTCTGAGGCATTTCTAAAACATGCCTAAACGGGTCAGAACTGAAAGTCAAAGTGAAAGTCAAACTATGCGACTTTCGGTTCCGAACCGGGTCTAAACAGGAAATTGTCGGGTTGAACATGTTTAGACATGTTCTTACACTTATTACTAAGTTATAACAATGATCAAACAGGTTGTATATGATTTGCATTGCTAATTATGCATAAATGGCATTTTAAGTATCCTGTTGACTTTTTATAAACTAGTTTGACCCGACTTTTGACCTGGTTAGAGTGGTGATCAGGGGAAACCCTTTTGAGGTTTTATTACCCACATAAATACCAAGCTATAACTACTTTTAATTCGAGATATGACTAAGCCATTGTTGACTAATCTCGAAGTCAAACCGTAATTACGTCGGTTTGACTTTTAGCTAATTAACTAAGCTAAAATTAATTAGAAAAGGTTAGGCAATTTACAAAGGTCCTAAGCTTGATTAGAGAAAACTATAGAGAAGGTTGGAGCTCCAGAAGTGATCCAAAAATGCAGGAGAAGTGAATGAGAAGAATGGTTGCACAAAGAGGCTTTATATAGGTCTTTAAGCACCATGAATTGTTGACAACAAAGGCTACCAATGACCACAATTCGTTTACACATGTCCCTAGGGTCTAGGAACATTTTAGGGGTCGTCCACATGTGAGAAAAACCGGCTAGATGGGTTAAAATCGCAAAAAACAGGCTGCTGAAGGTTTTCTGGTTGCTGGGTAATTGTTGCGCACCGTAACAATTATTTGTTGCGGTGCGCAACAAATCATCAGGGACCAAAAGTTGCTTATTTGTTGGTGTTTCGAAGGGGCAGCCACTTGTTTCGAAATTGTGACTTGTTTTATCAATTAGGGACCTCCAAAAAGTGCTTTGTACAGTATCATACCCTACCATTATGAATTGTATGCTTGTATTCCAAAAGAAAGTACCGAATTATAAGGTTTACCGTTGGAATTTCTTCGTAGGAGTCCACCAATTAAATCATGCATCATTCAATGTTATAATTCACTGAATTTTGAACATGTATGAGATGTTTTTAATATGTTTTGAGTCTTGGGATTTATAACGAGGTCGTTCAGAGGTGCAAAAGTTAACATGACGACACTTTTAAATCCTGTCAAACATTTTTATTAAATCCGAGTTTACAACGCGTTTTGTCTTACATGACACGTGTCGTTTTATTATTTAACACGAATTTTTGAGGTGTTACATCCTCACCCCCTTAAAATAAATCTCGACCCGAGATTTACTGAAACAAATAAGGGTACTTTTCTTTCATGGTGGATTCAACTTCCCACGTATACTCGGGACCTCTACGGGCATCCCATTTGACCTTTACAATAGGTACATGCTTCCTTCGAAGCTTCTTAACCCGTCGATCCTCAATCGACAAAGGTTTCTCAACAAATCTTAAGCTCTCATCTATATGCACATCTGTATGTGGTATAACCAGTGATTCGTCAGCGAAACACTTTTTCAGATTGCAGATGTGGAACACATTATGAATTCCACTGAGCTCTTCTGGTAAGTTTAACTTATAGGCAACTGACCCAACACGTTCGATAACCTCGGAAGGTCCTATGTATCTCGGGCTTAGCTTGCCTTTCTTACCAAACCGCATCACTCCTTTCCAGGGTGACACTTTTAGTAGGACTTTGTCACCTACTTCGAAGTGAAAATCCTTACGCTTAGGATCAGCGTAACTTTTCTGCCTATCCCGGGCAGCTTTGAGACGGTCTCGAATCTGGACAATCTTGTCCGTTGTTTCGAACACGATCTCTGGTCCTGATAACTGGACATCTCCAACTTCCGCCCAACAAATAGGCGATCTACACTTTCTACCGTATAATGCCTCAAAAGGCGCAGCCTTGATGCTGGTGTGGTAGCTATTGTTGTAGGAGAATTCGATTAACGGTAGGTTCTTATCCCAACTACCACTCAAATCGATCGCACATGCACGTAGCATGTCTTCCAACGTTTGAATAGTACGCTCACTCTGACCGTCTGTCTGAGGATGGTAAGTCGTACTAAAGTTCAAACGTGTGCCCAAAGATTGCTGGAAGCTCTTCCAAAAATGTGACGTGTACCTAGTATCTCTATCAGAGATAATAGCTACAGGTATGCCATGTAAGGCTACAATCTTATCAACGTATAACTGGGCTAACATATCGGAGCTATAAGTCTCCTTGATGGGTAAGAAATGAGCTGACTTAGTCAGTCGGTCAACTATAACCCATATCGTATCATTTCCTTTCCTTGTCTTGGGTAACTTGGTAATAAAATCCATAGTTACCATTTCCCACTTCCACATAGGAAGTTCAGGCTGTTGTAGCAAACCTGACGGTTTCTGATGCTCGGCTTTGACTTACGCACATGTCAAGCATTTTGCTACATGGGCGGCTACAGACTTTTTCAAGCCTATCCACCAATAATTTGCCTTTAAATCCTGGTACATCTTATCAGCTCCAGGATGAACGGAGTATTTGGAACTATGGGCTTCCTGGAGGATGACATCTCGAAGTCCTCCATAAATTGGAACCCATATTCGTCCGTTTAATCGTAAAATTCCGTCCTTGCTAAGAGTTAACTGCTCCTCAGTTACTCCTAACTTTTCATTAGGATAGTTAGCTTCCAACACAGCTTCCTTCTGTGCAGCTAACAACCTTTCAATCAAATTATTCTTTATCTCCATACGTTTGGCGTTAATTCGGATGGGCTTAACCCTTTCCTTCCGACTCAAGGCATCGGCGACTACATTCGCCTTGCCGGGATGGTATTTGATTTCACAATCATAATCATTTAAAGTTTCCATCCTACGGCGTTGCTTCATGTTTAATTCCTTCTGATTAAACAGATGTTGGAGGCTCTTGTGATCAGAATAAATCACACATTTGACACCATAAAGATAGTGCCTCCAAAGCTTTAGTGCGAATACAACGGCACCCAGCTCCAAGTCATGGGTGGTGTAATTCTTTTCATGCACTTTCAATTGTCTTGAAGCATAGGCAATAACTTTGCCTTTCTGCATAAGCACACACCCCATGCCAGTGTGCGAAGCATCACAATAAACCACAAAGTCTTCAATTCCATCTGGCAGTGTCAGTACCGGGGCGTTGCTCAACTTTTGCTTCAGAATATCAAAGGATTCTTGCTGCTTGGGGCCCCAAACAAACTTAACCTTCTTCTTAGTTAAGGAGGTTAGGGGTGCAGCAATCCTTGAAAAGTTTTCAATGAAACGCCTGTAATATCCTGCCAATCCCAGGAAGCTAAGAATTTCTGTAGGCGTCTTTGGCTCTTGCCAGTTCATTACGGCTTCAACCTTAGCGGGATCCACCTGGATACCACGCTCACTAACCACGTGTCCAAGAAATTGGACTTCTCGTAGCCAAAATTCACACTTAGAGAATTTGGCGTAGAGCTTCTCCTGATGTAGAAGTTTGAGAATACAACGAAGGTGTTTCTCATGGTCAGCTTGGTTCTTAGAATAAATAAGAATCTCGTCGATGAAAACGATGACAAATTTATCCAAGTAAGGCTTGCAGACGCGATTCATGAGATCCATGAACGCGGCTGGTGCATTAGTGAGCCCAAAAGGCATCACTAGGAACTCGTAGTGACCGTAACGAGTCCTAAATGCAGTCTTGTGCACGTCTTCATCTTTGACCTTCAATTGATGGTAGCCTGACCTCAAATCAATCTTCAAGAAGTAACTTGCCCCTTGAAGCTGATCGAACAAATCGTCGATTCTGGGCAAAGGATACCTATTCTTGACCGTGACTTTATTAAGCTCGCGATAGTCGATGAACAGACGCATTGACCCATCATTCTTCTTGACAAATAAGATTGGCGCTCCCCAAGGAGATGAACTAGGTCTAATGAAACCTTTAGCCAGTAATTCATCTAGCTGCGTCCGCAACTCCTTCATTTCTGTGGGTGCCAATCTGTATGGTGCTCTAGCAACAGGTGCGGCTCCGGGGATGATATCAATTCTGAATTCCACTTGTCTATCTGGTGGTAGACCAGGTAGATCTTCAGGAAATACTTCTGGGTATTCAGAAATGACAGGGATGTCTTCTATCTTCGGTTTAGGCTCATCAATAATCACTTGCGCCATGTAGATGACACACCCCTTCTTCAAACACTTGGAAGCCTTGAGCATAGTCACCTGCTCAGGCAGTCCATACTGGGTATCTCCCCGAATGGTAAGTGATTCACCAGACGGAGTCTTTATTACTACTTGTTTCATGTTACAGACGATTTGGGCCTGGTTATGAGATAACCAGTCCATACCCAGAACTATGTCAAAACCAGCCAACTTAAACGGAAGTAGAGACAGAGGAAAAGAATGGTTCTTAATGGATATAACACATCCATCTAACATAGTTGAGACGGTTTCTATGGTTCCATCTGCTAACTCTACCTCATAATTCACTTTTAAGGCTTTGACAGGTAACTTCAGCAATTCACAAAATTTATGATCTACGAAAGACTTATCTGCGCCTGAATTAAAAAGTACTCTTGCAAAGACATCATTTACAAGGAAGGTACCTGTTATGACATTATCGTCTTGCACAGCCTCTTTCGCGTCCATTCTGAAGACTCTGGCATTAGTCTTCTTAGCCTCCTCAGGCTTCTTGTTGTATTTCGGGCAGTTGGTCTTGATGTGCCCCTTTTCATTGCAACGGTAGCACGTTGCGTCTTTTATCTTTTTGCAATCCAGGGTTTTGTGATCCGTGGACTTGCAAATTCCACAAGCAAAGGGTTTTGACTGAGTCTGAGAGTTCGACTCCAGTCTGCACTTTCCATAGTGCTGCTTCTTGCAAATTTTACACTTGGGTTTTTCACCAGAATTATGCCCATCCTTCCTCGACTCCGACCCTTTCTTGTTGTCACCGCTCCCACGGTGCTTCTTGTTCGACTTTCGTGAACCATCATCTTCACGCTTCCTCTTCTCGGCCTCCTTATTCCTCAGCGATCTCTGCCTGACCGCATCCAGAGTGAGGGATAAGGAAATGTCAGTTACAGACCTGAAGGTAGCTGGCCGAGAAGCTTTTACGCTTACCTTGATCTCCGGGGCTAAACCACCGATAAAGCGAGCGATTCTTTTTGGCTCCGGGGTCACCAGGAAAGGAACCAACCGGGACAGCGTATTGAAACTTGTCAGGTAAGCTTGACAGTCGAGGTTCGTCATCACCAACGATAGAAAGTCAGATTCTATCTTCTCCACCTCATGTTGAGGGCAGAAATTTTCCTTGATTAGGGCAATGAATTGATCCCACGACATATTATACAATGGTATTTTTCCGGTGGCCTCGATCAGAGATCTCCACCATGCTAACGCTTCACCCTTAAAGGATTGTGACACAAACTTAACTACATCCCTTTCAGCGCACCCGCTGATATCTACCACCGTGTCCATTTCGTCCAGCCAAGTCATACAGTCGACGGCTCCTTTTTCCCCAGTAAAATCCCTGGGCTTACAAGACACAAAGTACTTATAGGAGCAACCCTTGTTACGGGGTTCTTGATGCAGTACTAAATGCTGAGATGGGACACTTTGATGGTTGGTGGACTGACGGTCATCACCATCTTTCTTGGGTCCATTCTTTTTGAGAGGAGGCTTGCTATGAGCCTCAGAATGTGTCTTGGGCTTTGAATGTGGTGCAGAGTGGGTCCTACTTCGAGTACCACTGTATTCTTCATACTGCCTTTCCAAAGCCTGTGTAACAGCGCCGTCTATGATCGCTTTTAATTCAGCACCCGTTAACGTAATCTGGGCGTTCTTATTTTGCTCCACTGGATGGCTATTTATTTCATTTGAGTCAGCCATTTGAGTTGAACTGTTGCAGAAAACAAGGACAATATTTTATTTGGGAGTTTATTATGGAATTACCCCTTAGGGTAACTCGTTAACCATGGTAAACAGAGACCATATTTGGTTAACTTATTAATCGTATTAATTTAGGATTTCAATTAAAATTTATCCTAATTATAAACAATAACAATATGTATTAGCACATAAGGCTTAGTCACATGGACAATTTTATAAGCTATGATTTCAGAGAATCAAGACTTTTAAGGTTTGAACCTAGTTCATTACCCTTATCAGACAGGGGGTCATAGCTACCACTGTCTTTTGGCTCATATAGAAGTGAGCTGGGCCCGTAGGCATCATATTACCACGTATGGTAAAATATGATCATCTTAATTGATGATCTTAACCCATGATTCAGAGGTCATATAATTGGGTTTGGAATCTTCTCAAGAATCCTTATACATATAAGAATGACATGTGATTTTAATGAATCACTCTTGCCAGGAGTGTTAACATGTTTTAAGATGTTAACAGGGATTTGAATCTTTTAAATAGGTCTTACCATCTTGGCCCGGTCTTATATTTGACACGAGGCTAGGTTTCACACTTTAAGATTCTTAATTAAATAATTACATAGGCAAATTAATTTAAAATGAATGATTTTAATTTATTTATTTCATTTATAAATTATTTATGCGCAAATGGCAAACATGAAATTTTTATAAAACAAACATTCCATTAATTATACCTAGGTTACATGTTGCCCTAAACGGGTCTTTTCAACAACAAACTTACATAAACATGCCCGCACAGGGGTCTAATTATACAAACATGCCCACACAGGGGTCTTACAGAAGACATAAGTCCTCGCAAGGACTAACACACCAACAAATGTCCACGCAGGGACTAAACAAACATACTAGCCCATGCAGGGACTTTAAGCAAACATCATACCCACGCAGGGGTTAACGGAAAATAGACCCACGCAGGGGTCAAGATAAACACACATACATACCCACGCAGGGGCTTAACAACCAAATACACCCACGTAGGGGCTTATACAACAAGATATGCCCACGCAGGGGCTCAACAACAGCTGGGAGGATTCAATAATCCTTCTTGTTCTTCCCTTTGATCAAGCCTACTAATCCCTGGAAGAAACTCTGCCTCTCTTGGCGGTCGCGGCGAGATTCCCGCTCAACCTGATCCAATCTATGTAGAATTTCCTCCTGTTCTGGGGGAGAAAATCGTGGCGGCTGCGACTGCGTCCGAATGATAGGCCTGGGAGGTATTGGGTACCCATGAGTTGGGTAGCCTACTCCCCATGGATCTCCATAGGGACCTTGGGCGTTGAGGGCGTTGTAATTTGCCGCTACCATATAAGGATCTGCTTCAGCGTAACCGTAGTTATTGTCAGCTGGTAGTTCAAACGGGTTGTAAGTACTTGGACCCGTGTACGCTGGGATTGGGTTATCAAAACCCATAGGCGGTGGCTGTTGAACAGCTGGGTTAGAGGGTCCACCCATTTGTGGGTCCTCCTGAGGTGGCGGATAGTGACTTGCACTTGACTGTCGTGGGGAGCTGAAATGAAAGTCTCCCGCACGTGATGACATACGTGCACCTGACCTCCTACGCCTCGGTGGTGGCGGAGGCACCTGATTAACTGGTGGTGGTGGAGGCGGTGGCGTAACTGCCACAAACCGGTGATCCTCGGAGGAATCTTGATGATGCTGCTGCTGCTGCGGCTGTTGCTGCTCATGAGGCGACGAGTGGTGAGGAGGTGTGTAGTACCACTCGTGCCGAGTGAACATGGCTTGGAAACTGTCTGGACCACCATAGGGTGATCCGTGAAAAGACGATCCGTCGGAGATCTCTATCGGGTGGTTCGGAGTACCACTCGCCGGCATGACGGGGTCCGTATCCTCGTCCATGTCATCCGCATTATCACCGGAGAAGTGATCGTCTGGCCCTAGTGGGTTGAAACCCACGGGTTCTGGTAAGTAATTGGCCGGATTGAATTGGCCTCGAAAGATGGGTGTGGGGTCACCATACGAGTGATGAGACAGGGATCGCTGAAGTGGTATGTAGGACGGTTGAGGGTTATTGGGTTCATAAGGGTTAAGAACAGGCGGCGTTGAACTATGCGAAACCGACCGCCTGGCCGGCTCGAACAGGTTTCTCCGGTTCTCCCGAGGGTCGTCACTCTCGGTGTTGGATGGAGCTCGCCGTTGCGAAGGTCCAGCTTCATGATCGTTGGGGGCGGTGACTGGCCCCTTGCCTCGTCCTCGTCTCCTAAAGAATCTTGGCGGCATTTTCAATTCCTGTCATAATAATATGAGATAACAAAACAAAACAATAATATGTGCAAAATAAAGGACATTTCAAACAAAGTGGAATTTGTCCTATGTTATATGTCTAGACTCGAAAGTTTAGTATGTGCAATTGTGTTATTGAGATTAAACACAAAAGGCTAGTGTTTAATTCACTCAATGTTGGCTCTGATACCAGCCTGTCACACCCCGATTTCCACGTGTCACCGGTGGGCCCGTTGGGGGAGTATCGTGACGTGGTCGGCAACGTAATAGTCAAACAACACAATATTATTATGCACAACGGAAGCAAATTTAAAATATAATACAACCGAATTTAATATTGTTTATCAATGTAACAATATCCGGAAGATTATCCACAGTAGGATCGAAACAAAATAATATAAATGGTTCAACAGACTTCAGGCATCCTAAGCTTGCGAGACTTTTTATTGATGCTTAGGAGACAATCCAGCCAATTTCGTTTAGTACCTGCATTCAGTCTTTTTGGGAAAATACGTCAGTTTACACTGGTAAATACAATCAACTGACTCATTTTGGAAAATGATTGAAAATTGGTTTGGATGCACATGGCATAAACATTTTTATAACTTGGGAGAATTATTTAATATTATAATCTTGTGAACGAATTACATGTTACTTATGCATTCAGTAGCCCGGATCTTGTCCGGGTTAAAGATCAATAGACACACCACATAATTGAGTTATACACTGACAGGTGTACGCCTACACCCCGTGCTCAGGTCGTGGCCATCTCGTAAGATGATGCCAAGGATATCCGGGACATGGTCATTAACCCCCCAAAGGCTGTAAAGTAAACAATACTGTTTAAACGAGCCGATCAAATTATTCAACTACCCACTTACTGTGGAGATTTGATTCCCGATCAAGCGGTATGCTATATACCGTAACCCAAGCCCGTATAGGGAAAATAAGTTAAAAGTATTTACCTGAGTAAGTATTAATCACAATAAGCAAAAATGCACGTAGCTTTTACTGGTCCTCCTAATCTGGAACGAAGGTTTATAATAACCTATTAGAATTCTAACGGGTCTTTTATTAAGCTTAAGCTTAGACCGGCTAGTTTCAAGATACGGTTCGTACGCACGATTAAGCGAAGACCGGATAGAATGTGATTCAGACCCGAAAAGTTTGAAGACTTGTTTAATATGGGTTTATTATTCACATTCTGGATGTTGAGATAAAACCGATAAGGTTTGACCCGTTTCGGCTAATTTATGTAAACTTGTTACATAAACCGAACCGTGCGCGTAATAAGCGTAACGGGTATCCGTAAGAGCCATATACAGGTTTCCTAAGTTAATATGCTTCAAATATATTGTGACATCAGTAAGATGTCTTTCATTATGCCCGAAACGTATTTAAACACAAACTAGGCCCCGTAGGGGTAGTTTGGTCATTTAAAAGTGTATAAAAGAGTTTTAGTAACATTCTGAGTTACGGGTCTGATGTAATCAGCAAATATACTCAATTTTCTAAGTTATATCAGTAGGTTAAAGCATGTATGTGAAATTTATCATTTTTAACCAAACTATGCCCCGTAGGGGTATTTTGGTAATTTCACATAAGCCGAAAAGCTCAAAACTGAAGTCTGAGTTTATCAACCTTTGCTTACTGTTAAAACATTATAATTTGCCTAAAATATCAGTAGGTATCAACCCGGGTATGTTCGATATGATTTTAATACATACTATGCGTTAGAAACGCTAAATAAAGCGATTAAAGGCCATTTCCGGGTTCGATACTTAAATCTGATATTTTTATATTTCCAGAAGGCTTAAAATAATTTATTCATCATATGTGATCAGTAGCAAAAGGTTTGGAGTCGTTTAGATGTGTAAAACTCATTTTATGGCCCATAAGGGCAAAACCGACAATTACCGGATTAAGCCTACGACTATGAGTTATGCTCAGCCTAAAATTAATTAAAAATCTTTAAAATTCCCAAAATAATATATTACATCAGTGGGTATTAATTTTGACACCAAAAAGTAGGCTTAACTAGGCTATACGCTAATTACGCCGTTTTATTAACATAAAGCATTAGTTTTGCGATAATGAGCATAACTCTTAATCTACAAGTCAAACTGATGTCAAACTTTGCATACAAGTGTATATATCAGTATTTAAGGTTTCTACACTTTTACATTTTCATAAATCACGTTCTAAGGTAATAAGGGCATAACGGTCAACATATGAGCAATTAACGGAAACATGCATATTAATTGGATAACTAATGAACCAAGGTGTATAATCACAGAGGGTTGTTCTAACATGTAACCTAGTCCAATTAAAGCTCTGCGGAATTTCTAAAACATGCCTAAACGGGTCAGAACTGAAAGTCAAAGTGAAAGTCAAACTATGCGACTTTCGGTTCCGAACCGGGTCTAAACAGGAAATTGTCGGGTTGAACATGTTTAGACATGTTCTTACACTTATTACTAAGTTATAACAATGATCAAACAGGTTGTATATGATTTGCATTGCTAATTATGCATAAATGGCATTTTAAGTATCCTGTTGACTTTTTATAAACTAGTTTGACCCGACTTTTGACCTGGTTAGAGTGGTGATCAGGGGAAACCCTTTTGAGGTTTTATTACCCACATAAATACCAAGCTATAACTACTTTTAATTCGAGATATGACTGAGCCATTGTTGACTAATCTCGAAGTCAAACCGTAATTACGTCGGTTTGACTTTTAGCTAATTAACTAAGCTAAAATTAATTAGAAAAGGTTAGGCAACTTACAAAGGTCCTAAGCTTGATTAGAGAAAACTATAGAGAAGGTTGGAGCTCCAGAAGTGATCCAAAAATGCAGGAGAAGTTAGTGAGAAGAATGGTTGCACAAAGAGGCTTTATATAGGTCTTTAAGCACCATGAATTGTTGACAACAAAGGCTACCAATGACCACAATTCGTTTACACATGTCCCTAGGGTCTAGGAACATTTTAGGGGTCGTCCACATGTGAGAAAAACTGGCTAGATGGGTTAAAATCACGAAAAACAGGCTGCTAAAGGTTTTCTGGTTGCTGGGTAATTGTTGCGCACCGTAACAATTATTTGTTGCGGTGCGCAACAAATCATCAGGGACCAAAAGTTGCTTGTTTGTTGGTGTTTCGAAGGGGCAGCCACTTGTTTCGAAATTGTGACTTGTTTTATCAATTAGGGACCTCCAAAAAGTGCTTTGTACAGTATCATACCCTACCATTATGAATTGTATGCTTGTATTCCAAAAGAAAGTACCGAATTATAAGGTTTACCGTTGGAATTTCTTCGTAGGAGTCCACCAATTAAATCATGCATCATTCAATGTTATAATTCACTGAATTTTGAACATGTATGAGATGTTTTTAATATGTTTTGAGTCTTGGGATTTATAACGAGGTCGTTCAGAGGTGCAAAAGTTAACATGACGACACTTTTAAATCCTGTCAAACATTTTTATTAAATCCGAGTTTACAACACGTTTTGTCTTACATGACACGTGTCGTTTTATTATTTAACACGAATTTTCGAGGTGTTACATCAAAGCATCAGCTTGTTTGTTTTCAGAGCGATTGATGTGGATTACCTTGTGAGACTTGAATTGTTGAAGCAATTCTTTTACCTGCTCTAGATATAGGGCCATAGCTTCACCCTTCGCATCGTATATACCGTTAACTTGGCTGGCTATCAGGAGTGAATCGACGTGTGCTTGCAAATTCTTAGCTCCCATTTTGATGGCGAGGCGCAAGCCTGCCAGAAATGCCTCGTACTCCGCCTCGTTGTTGGTATTCTTAAAATCCAACTTGATGGCGTAAGTGAATTCGTGGTTTTCAGGGCTCACTAGGCGCAATCCAGCTCCCGCGCCGTCCTCATTTGAGGCCCCATCGGTATAAAGCATCCACATCTCGTTTGCCGTGTCTTTTACCGGAGTTTCAACAAGCTCACAATCCTTGATTTTATCAACTGGGACTTCTGTGATGAAGTCCGCTAGAACTTGACCTTTGATGGCTGGGCGAGGCCGGAACAGAATGTTGTGGCCCCCCAGCTCGATGGCCCATTTTGCTAACCGCCCGGATGTTTCTGGCTTTTGCAATATCGTGCCAATGTGGAAATTTGTAAGTACGGTGATCACATGCCATGTAAAATATCTGCGCAACCTTCGGGAGGCGTGTAGCAGCGCAAGAACCAATTTCTCCATCGTTGAATATCTCGTTTCCGGGTCAGTGAGTACCCTGCTGACGTAATAAATTGGAGTTTGGACTCCATTTCTCTCCACCAGTAATACCGACCCTACTGCCTTATCTGAAGAAGATAAGTACAGTATGAGTGGCTCTTTTTCAAACGGTGCAGTCAGGGTAGGGAGCTCGATCAAACATGCCTTCATTTGCTGAAAAGCTTTTTCTGCTTCAGGGGTCCACCTGAACTCTTGTTTCTTCACACAATTGCGCAGAGTGCTGATAAAAGGATATGACTTTGCGGCGTGATTTGACAGAAAACGGTTAAGCGCGGCTAGGCGGCCGGCCAACCGTTGCATTTCTTTGATTGTTCTTGGTGACGGCATTCGCTCTATTGCCTGGACTTTTTCTGGATTTACTTTAAAGCCGCCATTTGTGACTATGAAGCCTAAGAACTTCCCTTATTCCATACCAAACGAGCACTTGGCTGGATTCAGTTTCATATTCACGCTGCGCAATGAGTTGAATGTCTTTTCGATATCCTTCAACATTTGGTCCTCTTCAGGACTTTTGACCACCAGATCATCAATGTAGACCTCAATGTGCTTCCCGAAGTCTCCCGTGAAGATCTTATCCATCAGGCGCTGGTATGTGGCGCCAGCTTTCTTGAGGCCGAATGGCATCTTTGTATAGCAAAAAATCCTAAGATCAGTACGAAAAGCCGTCTTGTCTTCATCTTCGAGCTTCATTTGAACTTGATGGTACCCCTTATAGCAATCCAAGAAGCATTTCCATCTGTATGGCGCGAGGGAGTCTATCTTTTTGTCGATCTCAGGCAAAGAGTAGCAATCTTTAGGGCATGCCTTGTTGAGATCGGTATAGTCAACACACATTCGCCATCCTCCACTCGACTTCTCTACCATCACAGGGTTCGCAACCCAACTTTGATAGCGTACTTCTCGCTGGATGCCGGCTTTAAGTAACTCGCATACTTGCTCATTCATTGCTTTTGTTTTGTCTGCCCCTAAGCTGCGCCTTCTTTGGACTTTTGGTTCAACAGAGGGGTAAGTGTTTAAACAGTGCTCGGTAATGTCGCGCGGGACTCCGGTCATGTCAGCCGGGGTCCAGGCGAATATATCCATGTTCTTGAACAGGAGCTGCTTTAGGCGAGTTCTGATGTTTGGTGAGATTGTGTGGCCTATCGTCACCGTTTGCTCCAGGTACTTACGATTTAAAACCCATTTTTCGGGCTCGGTCGTTGAAACCTTCGCCGCTTTTGTTGGGCGCATCTCTTCTGTCGACATCACTTCTTTCTTTGCATAAACGATTGTCACCCCCGTCTTGGTTGGGAAACCAATCGCTGAGTGAGGGGTGGAAGTTATCATGTTCAGCTCACCTTGCGTCTCTCTCCCGATCAGCACATCATGTCTTGACTTAACAGGCATCACCATGAAGTTAACGTTTGTTGTTCTTGAATGCTTCCCGTCAGAGAGTGTGACGGGGAAGCTGATCTGGCCTAGCGGGAAGACCATTTCATTGCAGAATCCAGACAGTGGATAATCAACTGGTTCAAGTCTCGCTTTGTCTTCATCATCGAACTGGTTAAAGCACTACTCATAGATGATGTCTGCTGTACTCCCCGGGTCAATGAAGACGTATTCAGTTTCATAATGGCCTATGATACCGGTGATGACGATGGGTCGTGTGGCTCGAGGACCCCCGCGCACCACCGGGAAAATGACCTGCTGTTCCTGCCATGAAGGCTCATAAGGTCTCTTGCCTTTTTCTCTCGCGCTATACCTTGGTCCGTTAACCATGTGGGTCTCTAAGCGTCGGACTTTCTTGTGATTTCCCTCATCGTGGCGATGGAGCTGTCGAGTTTCTTTGCGCACGTTTTTCACCAAGTGACTCAGCTTTCCACTCTTCAGCGCTCTCTCGATCTCTTGTCGTAAGCTGTAACAATCATCTGTTAAGTGGCCTGTATCCTTGTGGAAATCACAATACAGGTTGGGGTCTTGCCCCTTTTTGTTCGTCATAGGCCTTGGAGCCTTAAAATCATGGTTCTCCGTCATTAGCACCTCTTTTGGTGTTTTTATGAGCGGAGTCCAATGCTTTTCTCGATTATCATCTCTAACTGCCTTTCGATAGCCGATGCGGTCAATAGTATCTCGCGCGTCTTCTTTGTAGCGGGACCGTTCTTCATAACGAGGTCGTTCACTATAACCGCTGGAGTGATTGGCCTTCCACCCAGGGTTTTTGCCTTTGTTTCGTCTGTTGTCGTCGCGCGAGTGACCCCCTTTAGAAAATCGATCTTCGGAACGATAACTGTTGTTTCTAGCGAGTGACTCTTCAGTTTGCGCGACTATCTTCGCGGCTTCCATGAGCTTGTCCCATTCCTTGGGCATTCCATCTTTCCCAGTGATGGTTCTAATTAGGCTATCGCAGCGGATGGCTTTCTTGAAGTGGCAGCGCATGAGTTGCTCACTAACGCCGCCGATTTCCAAGCACTCTTTGTTAAAGCGAGTGATGGAATCTTCCAAACCCTCGTTATCTCTGCGCCAGATGTCTTCAACCTCAGCTGTGTCGCGCTGGTATCGTCTTTGTTGACTGAAATTGTCACACCCCGATTTCCACGTGTCACCGGTGGGCCCGATGGGGGACTATCGTGACGTGGTTGGCAACGTAATAGTCAAACAACACAATATAATAATGCACAGCGGAAGCAAATTTAAAATAAGATACACCCGAATTTATTTATTGTAAACAAAGTCACAATCATCCGGTGTTTATCCATAGTAGGATCGGATTAAAAACATTGTTTATGGTTCAACAGACTTCGGCATCTAAAGCTTGCGAGACTTCTAATGATGCTTAGGAGAATCCCAGCCTATTTCGCCTAGTACCTGCATTTAATCTTTTTGGGAAAATACGTCAGTTTACACTGGTAAATACATTCAACTGACTCATTTTATAAAATGATTGAAAATTGGTTTGGATGCACATGGCATAAATATTTTTATTAACTTGGGAGAATTATTTAATATTATAATCTCGTGAACGATTTACATGTTACTTATGCGTTCAGTAGCCCGGACGTATCCGGGTTAAAGATCAATAGACACACCACTTTAAGTGAGTTATACACGGGAGTACGCCTACACCCCGTGCTCAGGTCGTGGCTATCTCGTAAGATAATGCCGAGGATATCCGGGACATGGTCATTAACCCCCCAAAGGCTGTAAAGTAAACACATCTGTTTAAAACGAGCCGATCAAATTATTCAATTAACCACTAAGCGTGGAAGATTTGATGCTCGATCAAGCGGTACGCTATGTACCGTAACCCAAGCCCGTATAGGGAAAATAAGTTAAAAGTATTTACCTTTGCAAGTATAAATCCTTAATTGAATAAACTGCAGATAGCTTTTACTGGTTCTCCTAATCTGGAACGAAGGTTTAATATAACCTATTAGAATACTAACGGGTCTTTAATTAAGCTTAAGCTTAGACCGGTTAGTTTTAACGATACGGTTCGTACGCACGATTAAGCGAAGACCGGATAGAATGTGATTTAGACCCGACAAGTTTGAGGACTTGTTTAATGTGGGTTTACTATTCACATTCTGGATTTTGAGATAAAAATGATATCGTTTGACCCGTTTCGGCTAGTTTATGCAAACTAGTTACATAAACCGAACCGAACGCGTATAACGCATGACGGGTAATCGAAAGGGTCGCGAACAGGTTTCCTAAGTTAATACGCTTTAAATATGTTGTGATATCATTATGATATCTTCCATAATGCCCATAACGAGTTTAATCCCTAAATGCGCCCCGTAGGGGTATTTCGGTCATTTTAAGGGTTATAAAAGAGACTTATAATACTTCTGAGATACGGGTCTGATTTAATCAGCAAAATTATTAATTTTAACAGACCACAACAGTTGGTGAAGAGTCTCATTTCCCAAAATGGTTTTAAACCCAAATTATGCGTTTAATACGCGTATGTAGTCGTTTTAAGCGACGTACGGTTTAAAATACCATTCTGAGTTTTCTGATCAGCAAAACAGGCTCAATACACTCTATTTATTATTTTAAATCAGTGGCAATTGGATTGGTATCAAACGGATTCGTAAAACTCGTTTTATGGCCTAAAAGGGCATATTCGGTATTTACCGAATCAATGCGATAAGCCTAGCTTAAGATCAGTTTAAAAATAATTAAAAATCTTCAAAAATCCCAAAATATTATTTAACATCAGTGGGTAAAAGTTTTGGTACCGAAAATCGGGTTTAGATAGGCTATGCGCTAATCGCGCCGTTTAATTAATAAAAAGCTTATTATTTACGCTAATGCGCATATCTCCTAATCTAGACCTCCGATTGACGTGAAAATTTACGTACATGTTTAATAATCAGTAACTAAGATTATTGTACTTCCACATTTTCAAAATTCTCGTTGTATGGTCATAAGGGCATTACGGTCCAATTTAAGCGATTAACGGAAACGTGTGCATGCATCGGATAATCAACGAAACAAGTACAGAGACTTATACTAACATGCAACCCTACTCTAATGAAGCACTAAGGCATCTTCGAATCAAACTAAAACGGGTCAGAACCGAAGTCAAAGCAAAAGTCAAGGTTTTGCGCCTTTCGGTTCCGAACCGGGTTTAAACAGAAATTTGTCGAGTCGGGCAAGCGTAGACAAGTTTTTATACTTATTATCATGTTAAAATAAATCTCGACCCGAGATTTACTGAAACAAATAAGGGTATTTTTCTTTCATGGTGGATTCTAATTCCCACGTATATTCGGGACCTCTACGGGCATCCCATTTGACCTTTACAAAAGGTATATGCTTTCTTCGGAGCTTCCTTACCTGTCGATCTTCAATTGACAAAGGTTTTTCTACAAACGTTAAGCTCTTATCTATTTGCACATCTGTATGTGGCATGACATGTGAATCATCAGCGGAACACTTCTTTAGATTGCAGATGTGGAACACATTGTGAATTCCACTGAGTTCTTCTGGTAAGTTCAACTTGTAGGCAACTGACCCGACACGTTCGATAACCTCGAAAGGTCCTATGTATCTCGGGCTTAGCTTGCCTTTCTTACCAAATCGCATCACTCCCTTCCAGGGTGACACCTTAAGTAGGACTTTTTCACCCACTTCGAAGTGAAAATCCTTTCGACTTGGATCAGCATAACTCTTCTGCCTATTCCGGGCAGCTTGGAGATTGTTACGAATCTGGACAATCTTGTCCGTCGTTTCGAACACGATCTCTGGTCCTGATAACTGGACTTCTCCAACTTCCGCCCAACAAACTGGCGATCTAAACTTTCTACCGTATAATGCCTCAAAAGGCGCAGCCTTTATGCTGGTATGGTAGCTATTGTTGTAGGAGAATTCGATCAATGGTAGGTTCTTATCCCAGCTACCTCCCAAATCGATCGCACATGCACGTAGCATGTCTTCCAACGTTTGAATAGTACGCTCACTCTGACCGTCTGTCTGAGGATGGTAAGCCGTACTAAAGTTCAAACGTGTGCCCAAAGATTGCCGGAAACTCTTCCAAAAGTGTGACGTGTACCTAGTATCCCGGTCAGAGATAATAGCTACAGGTATGCCGTGTAGGGCTACAATCTTGTCAACGTATAACTGGGCTAACATATCGGAGCTATAAGTCTCCTTGATGGGTAAGAAATGAGCTGACTTAGTCAGTCGGTCAACTATAACCCATATCGTATCATTGCCTTTTCTTGTCTTGGGTAACTTGGTAATAAAATCCATAGTTACCATTTCCCACTTCCACGTAGGAAGTTCAGGCTGTTGTAGCAAACCTGACGGTTTCTGATGCTCGGCTTTGACTTGCGCACATGTCAAGCATTTTGCTACATGGGCGGCCACAGACTTTTTCAAGCCTATCCACCAATAATTTGCCTTTAAATCCTGGTACATCTTATCAGCTCCAGGATGAACGGAGTATTTGGAACTGTGGGCTTCTTGGAGGATGACATCACGAAGTCCTCCAAAAATCGGAACCCATATTCGTCCGTTTAACCGTAAAATTCCGTCCTTGCTAAGAGTTAACTGCTCCTCAGTTACTCCTAACTTTTCATTAGGATAGTTAGCTTCCAACACAGCTTCCTTCTGTGCAGCTAACACCCTTTCTATCAAACTGTTCTTTACCTCCATACGCTTGGCGTTAATTCGAATGGGTTTAACCCTTTCCTTTCTGCTCAAGGCATCAGCGACTACATTCGCTTTGCCGGGATGGTATTTGATTTCACAATCATAATCATTTAAAGTTTCCATCCAACGGCGTTGCCTCATGTTTAATTCTTTCTGGTTAAACAGATGCTGGAGGCTCTTGTGATCAGAAAAGATCACAAACTTGATTCCATAAAGATAATGCCTCCACAGTTTTAGTGCGAACACAACGGCACCCAATTCCAAGTCATGGGTGGTGTAATTCTTTTCGTGCACCTTTAACTGTCGTGATGCATAGGCAATCACCTTGCCTTTCTGCATAAGCACACACCCCATGCCAGTGTGTGATGCATCACAATAAACTACAAATTCTTCAGCGCCTTCAGGTAAGGTAAGCACAGGAGCGTTGCTCAACTTTTGTTTCAAAACATCGAAGGACTCTTGCTGCTTAGGGCCCCAAACGAATTTTACTTTTTTCTTGGTCAAGGAAGTTAGGGGTGCAGCAATCCTTGAAAAATTTTCAATAAAACGCCTGTAATAACCTGCCAATCCCAGGAAGCTACGAATTTCCGTAGGTGTCTTTGGCTCTTGCCAATTCATAACAGCTTCCACTTTAGCGGGATCCACCTGGATACCACGCTCACTAACCACGTGTCCAAGGAATTGGACTTCTCGTAGCCAAAATTCACACTTAGAGAATTTGGCGTAGAGCTTCTCCTGACGTAGAAGTTTGAGAATACAACGAAGGTGTTTCTCGTGGTTAGCTTGGTTCTTAGAATAAATAAGGATGTCATCAATGAAGACAATAACAAATTTATCTAAGTAAGGCTTGCAGACACGATTCATGAGATCCATGAACGCGGCTGGTGCATTAGTGAGCCCAAAAGGCATCACTAGGAACTCGTAATGACCGTAGCGAGTCCTGAATGCAGTCTTGTGAACGTCTTCATCCATAACCTTCAACTGATGGTATCCTGACCTCAGATCAATCTTTGAGAAGTAACTTGCCCCTTGAAGCTGATCGAACAAATCGTCGATCCTGGGCAATGGATATCTATTCTTGATCGTGACTTTATTAAGCTCGCGATAGTCGAGGCACAGACGCATCGACCCATCCTTCTTCTTGACAAACAGGATTGGCGCTCCCCAAGGAGATGAACTAGGTCTAATGAAACCCTTAGCCAGCAATTCATCTAGCTGCGTCCGCAACTCCTTCATTTCCGTGGGTGCCAATCTGTATGGAGCTCTAGCAACTGGTGCCGCTCCGGGGATGATATCTATCCTGAATTCAACTTGTCTATCCGGTGGCAAACCAGGCAGATCTTCAGGAAACACTTCTGGGTATTCCGAGATGACAGGGATGTCTTCTAACTTCGGTTTGGGCTCATCAATAATTACATGTGCCATGTAGATGACACACCCCTTTTTCAAACACTTGGAAGCCTTGAGCATAGTCACGTGCTTAGGTAGTCCATACTGGGTATCTCCCCGAATGGTAAGTAACTCACCAGACGGAGTCTTTATCACTACTTGCTTCATGTTACAGACGATTTGGGCCTGGTTATGAGATAACCAGTCCATACCCAGAACTATGTCAAAACCGGCTAACTTAAAGGGAAGTAGAGATAGAGGAAAAGAATGGTTCTTAATGGATATAACACATCCATCTAACACAGTAGAGACGGTTTCGTTGGTACCATCTGCTAACTCTACCTCATAATTCACCTTTAGGGTTTTGACAGGTAAATTCAACAATTTACAAAATTTATGATCTACGAAAGACTTATCTGCGCCTGAATCAAAAAGTACTCTTGCAAAAACATCATTTACAAGGAAAGTACCTGTTATGACGTTATCATCCTGCACAGCTTCTTTCGCATCCATCCTGAAGACTCTGGCGTTAGTCTTCTTAGCCTCCTCAGGCTTCTTGTTGTACTTAGGGCAGTTAGTCTTTATGTGGCCCTTTTCATTGCAACGGTAGCACGTTGCATCTTTCATCTTCTTGCAATCCAAGGTTTTGTGTTCCTTGGATTTGCACAAACCACAAGCAAAAGACCTTGACTCGTTATTTGAGTTTGATTCGAGTCTGCACTTTCCAAAGTGCTGTTTCTTGCAAGTTTTGCATGTAGGCTTCTCTCCAGAACGATGCCCATCTTTCTTTGATTCCGATCCCTTCTTGTGATCACCGTTCCCACGGTGTTTCTTATTCGTCCTACGCGAACCATCATCTTCATGCTTCCTCTTCTCGGCCGCCTTATTCCTCTGCGATCTCTGCCGGACCGCATCCAGAGTGAGGGATAAGGAAAGGTCAGTTACAGACCTGAAGGTAACTGGCCGAGAAGCCTTTACACTGGACTTGATCTCGGGTTCCAAACCACCAATAAAGCGAGCAATTCTTTTTGGCTCCGGGGTTACCAGGTAGGGGACCAGCCGAGACAGTGTATTGAAGCTTGTCAGATAAGCTTGACAATCGAGGTTCTTCATCACCAGGGATAGAAAGTCTGATTCTATCTTTTCCACCTCATGTTGAGGGCAGAAGTTTTCCTTGATCAAGGCGATGAATTGATCCCACGACATACCATACAACGGGATCTTTCCGGAGGCCTCCATCAGAGATCTCCACCAAGCTAACGCATCACCTTTGAAGGACTGTGAGACAAATTTAACCACATCACCTTCAGCGCATCTGCTAATGTCCACGACCGTGTCCATTTCATCCAGCCACGTCATGCAGTCTACGGCTCCTTTCTCCCCCGTAAAATCCATGGGTTTACAAGACACAAAGTACTTATATGTGCAACCCTTGTTACGGTGTCCCTGATGCAGTACCAACTGCTGAGATGGATTACTTTGGTGGTTGGTGGACTGGCGATCATCACCGTTTTTCTTTGGTACATCCTTTTTGGGAGGAGGCTTGTTATGAGCCTCTGAATGTGTCCTTGGCTTTGAATGGGATACAGAGTGAGTCCTACTTCGGGTACTACTGTATTCTTCATACTGTCTATCCAAAGCTTGAGTAATAGCGCCGTCTATGATTGCTTTTAACTTGGCACCCGTTAATGTAATCTGGGCGTTCTCATTCGGCTCCACAGGATGGCTATTGACTTCATTAGAGTTAGCCATTTGTATTGAACTGTTGCAGAAAACAAGGACAATAATTTATTTGGGAGTTTATTATGGAATTACCCCTTAGGGTAACTCGTTAACCATGGTAAACAGAGACCATATTTGGTTAACTTATTAATCGTATTAATTTAGGATTTCAATTAAAATTTATCCTAAACATAAACAATAACAATATATATTAGCACATAAGGCTTGGTCACATGGACAATTTAAATTTTAAGCTATGATTTCAGAGAATCAAGACTTTTAAGGTTTGAACCTAGTTCATTACCTTTATTAGACAGGGAGTCATAGCTACCACTGTCTTTTGGCTCATGTAGAAATGAGCAAGGCCCGTAGGCATTAAATATGATCGTCTTAATTGATGATGTAAATCCAGGATTCAGAGATCATTAAACTGGATTAGGAATCTTCTAAAGAATCCTTATTCTTTTAAGAATGACATGTGATTTTTAACGAATCACTTCTGCCAGGAGTGTTAACATGTTTTAAGAGGTTAACAGGGATTTGAATCTTTTAAACCGGTCTTACCATCTTGGCCCGGTCTTATATTCGACACGTGGCTAGGTTTCACACTTTAAGATCCTAAATTAAATAAATTTCATAGGCAGATTAATTCAAAAGGAATGATTTTAATTTATTTATTTCGTTTATAATTTATATATGCACATAATGGCAAACATGAAATTTATAAAACAAACATTCCATTAATTATACATAGGTTACATGTTGCCCTAAACGGGTCTTTTCAAACAAACCATTTCCCACGTAGGGGTCAAACAAGTACTTACCCACGCAGGGGTTAAATTTAAAACATAAGTCCTCGCAGGGACTGATTACTTAAATAGATGTCCACGCAGGGACTAGGTACATAGATAAATGTCCTCGCAGGGACTACATACACACAGAGATGTCCACGCAGGGACTTAATTTAAAGTAGATATATACATAAAGGATTTACTGATCCTTCTTGCTCTTTCCCTTGATTAAGTTTGTCAAGGTCTTAAACATCCCTTGATTACGCCGTCGATCTTCCCGTGCCTCATGTCGCACCTCTCTAATACTTTGCAGGATCTCCTGATGCAGTGGTGGCGACATTTGTAGAGACGGCGGGGGTTGTTGGTAAAACGGGGGTTGTGTAGGTATCTGGTACCCCTGGACTGGGTACCCTACTCCCCAAGGACCTCCATACGGTCCCTCAGGGTTAAGGGCGTTGTAATTTGCAGCTACCAGGTATGGGTCGGCTTCAGCGTAACCGGGGTTAGGGTGAGTCGGTGGCTCAAACGGGTTATACATTGAAGGACCCGTGTATGCTGGTATCTGATTATCAAAACCCATTGGTGGCGGTTGCTGCGCGACGGGGTTTGATGGTCCACCTATCTGTGGAACTTCTTGATCCGGCTGATAATTTCTGCCACTTGATTGTAGAGGAGAGCTGAAATGAAACTCTTCTCTTCGTGTGGTCATCCGGGCTCCGGTTCTCATATGTCTTTGCGGTTGTGGAGGCGCCGGTTGAACTGGTGGCGGTGGAGGCGGTGGCGTAACTGCCACAAATTGGTGATTCCCAGAGGAATCTTGATGATGCTGCTGCTGCTCATGCGGTGAAGAATAGTGAGGCTGCTGCTGCTCATGCGGCGACGAATGGTGAGGAGGTGTATAATACCATTCGTGCCGAGTAAAGATAGCCTGGAAGCTATCTGGACCATTATAGGGTGGTCCGTGATAAATGGAACTATCCGAGACCTCGATAGGATGGTTGGGAGTTCCTGATGCGGGCTCGACGGGGTCGTCTTCCTCGTCCATATCATTTCCTCCAGAGAAATGGTCCTCCGGTCCCAATGGGTTGAAACCCACTGGTTCTTGTATGTAATTTGCCGGGTTAAACTGGCCTTGAAAGAATGGAGTGGGGTCTCCAAAAGGGCGGTGCGACATAGATCGCTGTAACGGTATGTTCGAATGATGTGAGTTTCCAGGCTCATTTTCTGATTGTGGCCCGTAGGAGTCTTGAGCGGGAGTCGTCGAGCTATTCGAAACCGACCGTCTTGCCGGTTGAAAGAGACCTCTCTGGTTCCGTCGAGTACCATCACTCTCGGCGGGGATAGGACCTCGTGTATTCGAAGGTCCTGCTTCGTGATCGTTGGGGGCGGCTACCGGCCCCTTTCCGCGTCCTCGCGTACGCAAGAATCTTGGAGGCATCTTTGTTATTCCTGTCAATAAAACATAAGATAACAATAACAAAAATATAAATATAAAGCTTAAAGGACAAAACAAAAACCGAATAAGGTGGAATTTGTCCTATGTTATAAGTCTAGACTCGAAAGTTTAAATATGTGCAATTGTGTAACTGAGATTAAACACAAAAGGCTAGTGTTTAATTCACTCAGAGTTGGCTCTGATACCAACCTGTCACACCCCGATTTCCACGTGTCACCGGTGGGCCCGATGGGGGAGTATCGTGACGTGGTTGGCAACGTAATAGTCAAACAACACAATATAATAATGCACAGCGGAAGCAAATTTAAAATAAGATACACCCGAATTTATTTATTGTAAACAAAGTCACAATCATCCGGTGTTTATCCATAGTAGGATCGGATTAAAAACATTGTTTATGGTTCAACAGACTTCGGCATCTAAAGCTTGCGAGACTTCTAATGATGCTTAGGAGAATCCCAGCCTATTTCGCCTAGTACCTGCATTTAATCTTTTTGGGAAAATACGTCAGTTTACACTGGTAAATACATTCAACTGACTCATTTTATAAAATGATTGAAAATTGGTTTGGATGCACATGGCATAAATATTTTTATTAACTTGGGAGAATTATTTAATATTATAATCTCGTGAACGATTTACATGTTACTTATGCGTTCAGTAGCCCGGACGTATCCGGGTTAAAGATCAATAGACACACCACTTTAAGTGAGTTATACACGGGAGTACGCCTACACCCCGTGCTCAGGTCGTGGCTATCTCGTAAGATAATGCCGAGGATATCCGGGACATGGTCATTAACCCCCCAAAGGCTGTAAAGTAAACACATCTGTTTAAAACGAGCCGATCAAATTATTCAATTAACCACTAAGCGTGGAAGATTTGATGCTCGATCAAGCGGTACGCTATGTACCGTAACCCAAGCCCGTATAGGGAAAATAAGTTAAAAGTATTTACCTTTGCAAGTATAAATCCTTAATTGAATAAACTGCAGATAGCTTTTACTGGTTCTCCTAATCTGGAACGAAGGTTTAATATAACCTATTAGAATACTAACGGGTCTTTAATTAAGCTTAAGCTTAGACCGGTTAGTTTTAACGATACGGTTCGTACGCACGATTAAGCGAAGACCGGATAGAATGTGATTTAGACCCGACAAGTTTGAGGACTTGTTTAATGTGGGTTTACTATTCACATTCTGGATTTTGAGATAAAAATGATATCGTTTGACCCGTTTCGGCTAGTTTATGCAAACTAGTTACATAAACCGAACCGAACGCGTATAACGCATGACGGGTAATCGAAAGGGTCGCGAACAGGTTTCCTAAGTTAATACGCTTTAAATATGTTGTGATATCATTATGATATCTTCCATAATGCCCATAACGAGTTTAATCCCTAAATGCGCCCCGTAGGGGTATTTCGGTCATTTTAAGGGTTATAAAAGAGACTTATAATACTTCTGAGATACGGGTCTGATTTAATCAGCAAAATTATTAATTTTAACAGACCACAACAGTTGGTGAAGAGTCTCATTTCCCAAAATGGTTTTAAACCCAAATTATGCGTTTAATACGCGTATGTAGTCGTTTTAAGCGACGTACGGTTTAAAATACCATTCTGAGTTTTCTGATCAGCAAAACAGGCTCAATACACTCTATTTATTATTTTAAATCAGTGGCAATTGGATTGGTATCAAACGGATTCGTAAAACTCGTTTTATGGCCTAAAAGGGCATATTCGGTATTTACCGAATCAATGCGATAAGCCTAGCTTAAGATCAGTTTAAAAATAATTAAAAATCTTCAAAAATCCCAAAATATTATTTAACATCAGTGGGTAAAAGTTTTGGTACCGAAAATCGGGTTTAGATAGGCTATGCGCTAATCGCGCCGTTTAATTAATAAAAAGCTTATTATTTACGCTAATGCGCATATCTCCTAATCTAGACCTCCGATTGACGTGAAAATTTACGTACATGTTTAATAATCAGTAACTAAGATTATTGTACTTCCACATTTTCAAAATTCTCGTTGTATGGTCATAAGGGCATTACGGTCCAATTTAAGCGATTAACGGAAACGTGTGCATGCATCGGATAATCAACGAAACAAGTACAGAGACTTATACTAACATGCAACCCTACTCTAATGAAGCACTAAGGCATCTTCGAATCAAACTAAAACGGGTCAGAACCGAAGTCAAAGCAAAAGTCAAGGTTTTGCGCCTTTCGGTTCCGAACCGGGTTTAAACAGAAATTTGTCGAGTCGGGCAAGCGTAGACAAGTTTTTATACTTATTATCATGTTATATTAAGGTTAAAACAGGTTACACACCTTTCGGATCATTAATTGTGCATTAAATCGCATTTTGTATTTCTGTTGACTTTTTCGGTCAACGTTTGACCCGACAAACGACCTAGTTAGGTCTGGAATTGGTACTTGCCCTTATAAGGGTTTAATACCCATATAATTACCTATCTATCGGTACTTCTAATTTGACACACGACTGAGCTATCGTTACTTAATCACGAAGTCAACCGTAATTTACGATATATTGACTTTTAAGCTAATAATGAAGCTAGAATTAATTGAGAAGGGATTAGAGACTTACAAACTGATTTATGGTTGCTTAGGAAGGCTCTTGATCAGCTTGGATGTTCCTTAGATGATCAGATTGTTTGCAAATGATGTGAGGAATGTTTGTGAATGAATGGGTTTCTTTATATACAAGATTCAAGCACCACCACAAGTTGACAACAAAGTCTAGGGCCATCCACAATTGATCAACATTTGTAACTAGTGTGTAGGGATGTCTAGGGGCCATGCACATGCAAGAGAAACCGGATTAGAGGGTCACATTCGCGCACAACAGCCAACAGCAGGTAATCTGTCGCTGGGCAACCCCTCGCGTAGCGCGAGGGTCCGTCGCGCTACGCGACGCCCTCTGCAGAATCAGTTTTTGATTTTGTTTGTTGTGTTTCGAAAGGGCAGCCGTAACTTCTGACTTTGGGGCATCAATTATCACTTAGGGCCCTTCATAATGTGTCTAGAATAGTCTCATACCCTACCATTATCCATTGTTTCAATTGGATCCAATAACAAGACCCGAAAACAACGGGTTTCCATTCTTTTCTTCGTAGAATCCTATCATACATTTCCAATTCCATTATTGGCAATAATTCCCTGAATTGAGGGTGCATAGATGTGTAAAATATTAAATCGGGTCTTGGGATTTATAATTGAGGTGTTCAGAGGTAATAATTTAACATGACGCCACTTTAAATCCTACCGAAAACATCTTTATTAAATCCGGGTTTTCAACGCGTTTTTGTTTGACATGACACGTGTCGTTTTAATATTAAACCCGAAATTTGCGAGGTGTTACAGAAATGACTCAAAAATTGAGTCCTGAAATCCACCCACGATTTTATCTTTCCAGGAGGAAGGCTGTCGAACCAGGCGCGAGCAGCTCCCGTAAGCGTTTGGATAAACAGGTGGCACCACATGGGCATATTCCATCCTCCCATGCAGCCTACGCTTGTGAAAACTCTGACGTGATCATCAGGATCAGTCAATCCGTTAAACTTTCCGACTGTCGGAGGTAACTTCTCTCTTTTGAGTGGCGCGAGAGCGATTTTTGGAATGAACTTGGAATGCTCTACAGCTTCAGCTGGTCGATAGGCGAGGCGGAAGTCTTGTTCTGCCTCTTCGGTGTACCCCACGTGTTGCCTTGGTTTGTAGTATTCGTGATTTCTTTGTAAACGATTGAAGACCGAAGATTCTTCGTCATTCTCCCAAGTTGGATCATTTGGGTCAGTATCTTCCCATTCATTGTTTATGTTGCGCGGCGTGAGCCGGCTATGAACTGGGCCTCTTTGAATGTTTGACGGATCATCATAATAGCTCTCTGTTTCTCCCCGTGTATCGCGCGTGTCCTGCACGCTTAGTCTTCGGGTAGGGGGAGGTCTGTTGGCTCTTCCTTGGATATTTGGCGGTGGTTGCATCTGGCGTGGCCCGTGACTGGGGCCGGTTGGTGTAACCAAGGACGGTTCTGCCGTTAAGACTGCTTGTTGCGCGCTCAAGGATTGATACGCCGCGTTAATGGTGGCGAGTTGTTTGGCGTACCATGAGGCTGGGGTTTCGCCCTCTGGTAGCCCTAGTAGCGCCGAGATATTCTGAGGTGGAGCTGGATTCGAAGGTCCAGCACCGTTGTTTCCTGGGGTAGTTGTTTGAGTGATGCGGGTGAAGCTCCCGCGCGGACCCCCAGTGTTGGCTACCTCGATTTCGCCGATTTCTTCAAAGTGCTGGGGTTGGATGTTTTGATTATCCACCCCCAGCGCTGCATCAGGGTTTTTTCCAAGACCAACAAACTCAGGAATGATTCCTTGACCAGCCATGATCGAAGGAAGAAAAAACAACGAAAGCTCAGAAAAAAGAAGATGAAAGTGTTTTTTTGTAGAAAAACCGGTGGGCGCCAATGAAGAAACACAGAACTAATTATGAGACTAATCAGTTTGGTTTATGTTTCTACCATGATGGTTAATCTTCTTATGGTTTCTTGAGCTCCTTAATGACCGTGGTTATCTGCAAAACAGAACACCGTTACTCGCTAAGAGGGGAATGTGGGGGTTTCCCTCTTAACCGGGCTCCGGCGTGAGAATAAGCGACTGCTTTGGAGAGATAACTAAGTATTAAGTGAGAGAGTAGAGGGAATGGAATGTTTAACCTGTGAAGTGATGTCTCTATTTATAGCCGGAGAGGTGTAAGAGGGTGTGGGCTGATGGGCCTTGGGCCGGAAGGCGACAACATGGAGGATATGCTCCTTGTCTCACTGGTGTCGACCGTTAGTGGCCTCTAGGAGCTTTATGGAGTTGGCGCAATGTGATTGGAGCCACGTGTCACTGTTGTCGGCCTGGCCGCCCTTCTACCATCAGCAGGTGAGTGGGGATCGTGGGGCAGTTGTCTCTGCCCTGTGATTGGTGCCACATAGGCGTCCTTAAGTACTTTTTGTCTCCTGCATGTCAGACGATCGTGGAGCACGATTGCGCAGGGTCAGAAGGACCTTGATTGGTTCTTTTATTCTGCCACTTGTACCTTGTGTACTATCTGAAATGCCTTGCGCCGTAGTCACGTATGATTCTTGCTGAGCACGTTACTACCTCGCGCGAGGCATAGGCTTTCAGATGTTCTTTTCAGAATGCTAAGTGTTGCTAATTGGAGTTTCTTCTTATGTAGACCTCGCGCCGCATTACACAGATGTGTTGTAGCCCGCGCGAGGTTGACGATAAAGGAAATTGCTGAGTAAGGAGTATGGTCCCGCGCGCCCTTGCAGGAGGTTGCGCAGCTTTTTGGGACCATACCCCTTCAATGACTTTTGAGAAAACATAATAACTTGTAAGTTTGTTTTAGTATATGACGCTCTTCTTGCCAGGCGTATCACGCTTCCATCTATTGTCTGCGTTTTTTGCGATCACACCCTTGAAACCATGGTTGCAAAAGTCGCTAGGCGCTCCCTAGTCGGTCGAGTGGGGAGTTCAGAGTACTCGGTCTAGGCGGGGAGTACTCGGACATGCTAAATTATAAAGAAATTAGTTTTTGAAAGTTAATATATGTCAAATAACATAAATTTACTAATAATTATAACAAAATACATGAAATGATATTTATACTTTAATATTTTTTTAATGTGATAGATATAGAAATTTTGTTTTATTTTTTTAAGTCAAACTTGACCTGAATTGACCTACTAGATCCGATTTTGGCAAAGGTTGACCGCGTTTGATCAATTCCTAGTAATTAGGCGGAGTTGAAGAAAGTCGCATTGGCAACCTGCCTTGGAATGATTACTCGGAGAGTACTCGGACTTGGAAACCTTGTTTTACAACCATGCTTGAAACTGCGGGTCACCTCCTAGTTACATGTGATTTTGCCCAGAACATTTGGACCGTTATATTCCAATGGCTAAAGATTCCACTAACTCGTTTCACGTTAAGTATCGTGCAACCATTCGAGCATATCTCCACTTATAAAACTCACAAACTTCTCAAGAAAGCAATCTGGACCATCATGGCTGCAACATGCTGGAGTATTTGGAGATCGAGAAAGGAGTTTATTTTCAAACAAAGACCCCCTAATCTAGCAAAATCGATCGGCGACATTAAGGCTTTATCATACTTATGGGTGAAAACCACGGCTGGACTCCCGAACTTAAGTTGGGAGAATTGGAGAGAATTCAAGTTCACGGACTTCCCCTTGTAATTTTATAGTTCTGTTTTGTCTTCGTTTTCTTTTATGTACTGTTACGCCTTGAGCTTCTTGCTTAAGCCTCTTTAATAAAATCGCCTTCTTTCAAAAAAAAAAAAATGGTTTAAACATTAATGAATGCTTAAACGTTGTATGTTTTTTTTCCAAATTATAAATGATGGCTTATACTTCCATACTTATAAAAATCTATTTTAAATTATGATATAAAATCAAGTTCTATCAACTCTTCGGTGGTGTTTGTTTTTTTCAAGAAGAGCTTCCTGGCCTCTTCTGTCTGCACCGTGCAGACGCGGGAAGAGGTTTAGGTGCTGAAGAGTGTTTGTTTTTTTTTTCAGAGAAGTGCTTTTTACTTCTCCCCAGCCTCTTCATGAGGAAGAGCCACAACCAAAGCTTCTCCAAGAAGAGCTTTACCTCTTCTTGGCACCACCTCCACCTCCACCCCTGCTCCGCCCCTGCTCCGCCCCCACCACCACTGCTCCGCCACCATCATCATCATCACCACCCCTGCTCCGCCACCATCATCATCCTCCGCTGCTCCAGCCCCAAATCGACATCATAAACAAAACCCCCAAATCTGCTCCACCTCCACCTCCACTACGCCACCACCTCTGCTCCACCTCCACTCCGCCACCACCTCCGACATCATCATCAACATCACAAACAAAACCCCCAAATCGACAACCCTCATCATCATCAACATCGATCTGTGGAAAAAACCCTAAATCGAAAACCCTCATCATCATCATCATCGACATCTGGAACGAAGAGAGAGAGAGAGAGAGATCGTAGAGAGAGAAGGGGCGGCGGTGGTGGTGGGTTTTGATGGCTGTGGTGACGGTGGTGGTGATGATGGCGGTGGTGGTGGGTTTTGATGGCTGTGGTGACGGTGGTGGTGATGATGGCGGTGGTGGTGGGTTTTGAAGGCGGAGGTGGTGACGGTGGTGGTGATGATGGCGGTGGTGATGTCCAGATTGTAGAGAGAGAGTAGAGAGAGAGTAGAGAGATCTGACTTGTGTGTTGTGTAGAAGAGGTTTTATAAAAAAAAAAAAAACAAACCATCTTCTCCTTGCAGACTGAAGACATTTGGTCCACCTCTTCTCCTGCAGATGTGGCCTGCAGCAGAAGAGGTTTTCGTGCAGAAAAAACAAACAGCACCTTCATATAAATGCTTAAACGAAAATGACGTATAGAAAGTACACATAGACAATTCAAATCGACAAACATTCGTCATGGAGTGAATGATTTCTTTTAGCATATCATCAAGCCCTCCTTCCCAACTGTCCCACACCAATATAAATGAGTATGACCAACTTTGCATTAATTAGATTTCAATATACATATCTATGTCTATATTTTAATTTAGGATTTTGTGGGTGTTCATTTGGTTTTTGGCTTATTTGAATCCGCTATTTGAATATTGAATGCTTAAAATTAATTCAAATTCACACCGATATCCTATTAGATTTCGAAAAACCGTTTTGAATTCGGTTCGAATTAAGGTTAATTAGAATAAACCAAGAAAAAGAAACTTGTATATAAAATAAATTATATATATACTGTGTGTGAGGATCAACAGGAAATACTAAAAAAGTAAAGAACTAGAGAACAATGTATTTAACATGTTAAATTTATATTAAAATTCAACTTAAAATGCTAAAAATCATTTTTGAAAAATAAAATATTTTTTACCTTTTCTAATTGTTTTTTAAGAAATTTCTTTTGTTTTTTTGGGTTTTTGAATTTTTTTTATTAATAAGGCTTCAACGTGTATTTATATGAAGAAACTTCGAATTTTTTTTTATGTTAGATTGAATTTTTAACATATTAAATATATGTTACCTGATTCCTCACTTTTTTAGTGTTCTCCAATGAACTTTTAGTGTATGTTATAACAAAAATAAAAATAAAAATTATAAATTGAATTCAGTTTGAATTAAGGTTGATTCGAATAAACCGAGAAAAGAAATATGTATATAGAATAAAATTTATTTATATCATATGAAAAGTGATTCTTTGGTTATTGGTAGCTTATATTTCTATACCTTTTAATTATGCTTGTTGGTTCGTTGTTTGTTTTGGGTCGGGGGTAACTTTGAAAGCTGCATTTTTATTCCTAAAGATAGAGGTAATGTTTGTCTATATTTCATCATCCCAAAAGACTACATGTAGCTTTGTTATTTATAAGATTTACCGGTATCATTGTTGTTGTTATATAAGAAAAGTAAAAATTGTACATGTGTAATTTTAATATGAATATTCTGTTTGAATCGGTTTGAAAATCACATAATCCAATGTGTTTGCAAATGAAATTTGAAATTCAGTTCATATGTTAAGCTTATTTGGAAATCCGAATTTGATTTTGTTTTCCTAATCATATTTGGATGATAAAAGTTATATTCATTTTAATGTTAAATGATTTTTTTAATGAATAAAAGTTATGAAAAAATTTAAGCTCTGACACTTTAAACTATTAAGACATTAGAGGTTGTTGGATAAAGAATCTTGGGTGAGCTTTTTGGATTGGAAAAAACGGTAGGGGTGGAGTGACCAATTTTACATCATCGAGGCGTGGTTTAGAAAGATTAATAATCACGTCATATGAGTGCTAATCATGACCATTTCTTTTGTGTTCTCCCCTTTTACCCAATTTACACTTTTATCCTTTTATCTTTTCTGCTTTGACTCAAAATCAATCCCCTTTAAGTTTTCATCCAATCGATTGATGTAAACTTGATACAATTTGCCTCTCGGATAGTGATGGCAAAAATACCCGAGTCCGACAGGTATATTTGAAACCCGACACAAATGGGACGGGTATACCCGATATCCGACAGGTATTGGGCCGGGTATGAGATTAGTTTTAAAAATTTTTGCGGGTATGGGTCGGGTATTGTATTAGGTGATACCCGACCCGATTACCCGAAACCACATACCCGTTTACCCGAACTATATACCCGAAGTTTTTAATTTATATTTTTATTTTCCATTAACCTTTATCTATTAGTGATTTATTTTAGTATGTTCATAATGTGAAAAAATAAATTTTCTTTTAGCATATGTATTTGATAATAGTATTTATATTTTGTATGTTGTGAAGTATATATATATAAGTGTATAAATATTATAAATTTATTATTAATTTATGATAAAACTTATATATGTATGTAATGTATATTTTAATTTAGAGTTAAATGTCATTTTAGTCACTGTTGTTTGGACCATTTTTACAGTTTAGTCTAAAGGTTTCATTTTTCACCTGTGGGTCCAAAAAGCTTTCACCATTGCTATTTTAGTCCACTGAGTTAACTTTATCCAGTTTTTCTGTTAACGAGAAGGCCAATTCGGTCATTTTATATGTAATTATGTTAACTAGAAAGGCAATTTGGCCATATAAAATGACCAAATTGGTCTTCTCGTTAAAAGAAAAAGTAGATGAAATTAACCCAATAGACTGAAATAACAACGGTGAAACCTTTTTGGACCCACAGGTAAAAAATAAAACCTTTGGACTAAACTGTCAAAATGGTCCAAACCACAGGGACTAAAATGGCATTTAACTCAAAAAAAATGTTAATTAGTTGAAACATATTCATTTCCCTTTATATGATTAAATGTTCTTAGTTGTTTTCATACACTTAATTACTTGTTAAGACATATAAACACAGTTTGTTTTGTGCATTTCATTTTTCACCACAACTTGTGGGTCAAATTAGTAATCGTACAAAGATTTCATTGCCGTTCCTCTCTTAATTTCACCATATTTTCACATAACCATTTCTCTCATTTTTTTTAATTCAAATAATACTTAGTTCTAATTTCACATCATTTCTCTGTTGAACCAAATTCATATATAAAAAACAATACACATTCACGTTATTTGCTGAAAAGAAGTACAAGTGTGAAAGTGAGAATGTTTAGGGGCAACTGAAGGTGTTGGTCAACCTGTGAGCAGTTGTCTAGTACAAATGTTCAAACGTCTTAATCTTATCACAAACCTAAAGTGGTCACACCACTCAGACTTCATCATCAACTCTAGTTTTTTTCTTTTTTTTAAACGGTTATTTTTTTTTTAATCTGCTGTTGTCTGTTTTCTATGAGACTTGAATTTAAAATCTTTCCCTTTCTAAACCAAGTGTTTTTAAAGACTTTATCTTTACTAATGGATCACCACCCCATTAATACTCTAGTGTTTTGTTACATTCCAAACTTATAATTAAGTGACAGAGACTCATAACAGATACAAAGAATCAAAAATATAATAGTTTCTAGAAACTTGTTAAAGAGTACGGGTAACGGATGAGGTCAAGGACCCATACGTACGCAGTAGCGGATCTAGAAAATATTATAGGGGCAACGTTTCAAAGAAAAAGGGCAACGAAATCAAAAAAACGTTAATTTTTTCCAAAATTTACACTAAATTTGCCCTATCATCAGAGCATCAAGGGGTAACCTACCCCTTCTTGAAGGGTAGATGTCACACCCTGGCTTTGCGGAAGCGTGGTTAATTTGGTGTGACTTCTTAATACCATAGCTTAACCATAACAAGCTATATGAATTAAAAACATGCAAGATCATCCATTAAGTTTTTGAAAACCAAACACAATACCATTGTTTTAACGTACCCTGACAAACATAATCTTGTTCAACAACCATTACAAACTTGAAACATAACATAGACATGGTTTAAGGACTGTGTCTTGTCCAGGAAAGAGACACATCCCCTAAACCCCGGATGACCTTGGAAACTAGTGCAGCGGAAAACATGCCATACCGTGCCAGATCTCGTTAATTTCCTGAAATACATGTAAGTTGAAAAATCAACAATAATGTTGAGCGAGTTCATGTGCAAGTGAGTAAGTAAAACACTTGTAAGTATAAAAGTTTCCTGGTATGTAGCAGTGTAAGAGGACTTATGATCACCAATGGTTTGCAAGGCCATTAGCATGTAGTGAAGTGCAAGTAGGAAGATACAAACCTAGCGTATTTGGCGTTGGGGCACCAAGTCACCACCTGGTCCATTATGCGGGCTCAGGGGTTGGGCTCGCTACACCCAGATAGATCTACCGCTTAAGTCCCTCGGTGTTCTAACTACCCATTCACATGATCTAAAACCTCCTTACGTTAATCATACCATGTATAAAGTACTTGTAAACAAAGTAACATGTATTTCACCCCCGCAGTTAAGAAAACTGAAAACAGTTAGAGAAAAGGGGGACATGAACTCACAGTGAAGCGTCTCTACCAAGTATCTCCTGCTCACGCAGCTGTGTAACGACCTACACGTACTAAATCTATTAGACGGATGGCCGTGCCTTAGCTTTAAGGTTTAAGTTTCTGGGAAATAGTTAGGCAACTATTTCGTGTTCACATTCTGTATACTTGGTAGTTATTCTCCTTCCCAAGGATGGGGGATTTGTACAAGTATTATGTATGTGGTGACTTTAAGTATTGACAAGATACGTTTTCAAGTCTCATAACCAATCACTTTAAAGATTTATGTCAAAACTTATGGCGAGGTTTAATTTCGAGAAATGAGGTTAAATATACTTGTTAGAAAAACAATAATTTTTCTAAGGAAAATTCGCCAGAGTATCCCCTAAAAACGGGAGTGTCCGTGCTAAAGCGCACATCATTTTCTTTTTGAAAACAACCCATGATCATCAATAGTCAACCCTTACGTTTTAACACGCGAAACGCTACCTTTGTCGTTTCAGTTTCAATATGTGGAAACTGGACTGTTTTCGGACGACTAAATAAAATACTTAACTTATTCCAAAAATTCCCAAATTTTTACGGGACGTCCCAATCGACCCAAAAATGATTGTGTAAAAATATCGGGGTCCAGTTCCTTATCAATAATTTAGAGAAAATCGTTTACTGAACTGTGATCAGATTTGTTACATTCTGATCACAGTTTACGGAAAAATTCGTCAAAAATTCCTCGTAAGTCCGTTTATCGAAATTCCAGTTCGAGGGTTACAAATACATCTGTGACTACCTTAGATAAAAGTTTCAGGGGCTGTCTCGGTTCGGGTTTTAAGTTGTGACCGAAAACGCACAGCCCAATTTACTGCAGTAACAAACAGCCTTAGCTGCTGTCACGAAAACAGGTTTTTAAAATAGTAAACGACATCAGAAAAATACGATTCCAGCGCCATTTTCTTCGTTTTTCGAAATGACACGATTTAGACTTTTGAAATTCCGTTTTTCGAGTTTTTAAAGTCCGTTTACAGCCTGATGAAGGCGGCTGAAACAGTGACTCAGCTTGCTGTTTTGTGGTTTAGACGTTATTAAATCGTGTTATAAGTGTCCGATTAGCGGGTTAAACAAGAAAACAACTTTTAAATATCAAGTATGTGTTATCCAACCCTTAAACCGACAAGATTCCACTTCATAAATCATACACAAGTAAACTTTTATGTAGATTTTATGTTCATAACTTATGTTTCAAAATTTTCTAATATTCTTGTTATTGTAAGATCCTTCTTTTAGAAGCATGATTTCCTTGATGCGTGGTCCTTTGAAAATACCGGTTGTAGATACGTAGATCTACTAGTTTTAAACACTATTTTGCAAGTTAAAACACTTTTACACAAGTTCATGATTCGCGTGTGGTAGAGTTTCACCTTTTAACCCTCGTATCATTCAAAACAAGCTTATGTGAAGATCCAAGATCTTACAAAGTCGGGTTAAACGGTGATCCGAGCTACCATATCATAGATCGGGTCTCAAAAATCTCATATTCCAAATACTTCATCTTTTACACAAGTTACAAGCTATTAACCACCACTTTTCACATTTTTAGTAGACTTTAAAGCTTCAAAATGTAAGTTAACGATATTTAACCGACAAAATTCCTTTTAACCACTTTAGATATGTTCAAGAACAAGTTTTAAGTGATATACCTCTAGCTCTAAGCTAGGGAAGATTCTTGATGAAAAACGCGTGGATAAAAGCTAACGAAAGAGGTCCTTCGCGTTCCGTTTGCTCCAAGGCTCCTAATACGTGACCTTTGATGTTTGTAGATGCTTGGAATGATGATGATCAACTCGAAAATATGATGGTTGGAATAGGGGTGCTTGGCCGTAAGTTTCTAGGGAGAGAAAGAGAGTTCTTGTGGTGTGTTTAGGTGATGAAAGTTATGGTGGGTTAAGAGATTAATTTATAGACAAATCTTAAGGTCTTTAACCAATGGTAGTTATGTCCCTTAGATATTTAGCAAGCAAGATTAGGGGATCTTGTAAGTACAAGATATGTCCCCCTCTAATGGGGACGGTTAACAAGGGGGGGGGGGGGTCTTGGTTCGAAATCAACTAGTTTAGTTAGGTTGGAGTTTAGGTTAAATAGGTTAGTTTAGTATTAAACTCCGTTAGTAATATATAGCGTGTTATGACGGGTGTTAGGGTAATCAGGGACCCTAACTAGCTCAGAAAAATATAAATAGTGAAAATAGTAATATTTTCTTGTTCCGGGTAAAGTCCGGTTGTCCGGTTGGATAGTAATCCGTTAAAGCGTTACAAAAGCTTTAAAGTGTCGTTATTGTTATTTTTAGTGACACATTTTGTTTCCAACACTTTTAGAAAGTGTCTAGTAATACTTTCCCCATATTTTGGCACTTTACTAGTCAGCTAGAAGCTGGATTATTTATTAAAGTGCTGTGTTTTGTACTTAAAGTACGTTTTAGGCACATCCGAGTCAGTGTATCTTATTCCTAGAGACGCAGTACCACAACCCTTATATCCCTACACTCACTACCAGTGTAGCCAAAATATTTGAGGCTCTTAACAGGCCTTAGAGGCAGTATCTGCCTGATGCTGGTTATATCAGCATGTTCACTGTGTATCCGTTTAGTGCTACTGTGCTTTTTGTGCATCATGTTTGTCACTAGGGTTCAGCATGTAAATAATGTAGTGACAGCAAGCAAGTATGATGCAAGTAAGTTCATGTATCAGTATTCAAGTAGCAGTTCATCAGCTAGTTCAAACAAGCACAGTAATTAAGCAGTAATTCATCATTAATTAAGTTGTACGGATACCTGGTTTAGTGCGGGTTGTCACATTCTCCCCCCGTTAAATAAATTTCGTCCCGAAATTTAAGTTCTGCTTGTAGAAGCAGGGTTCTTAGGAAAAAGGTGGGGGTATTTTGTCTTTCATCCGGTCCTCACGTTCCCAGGTGAATTCAGGACCATATCTGGCATTCCAACGAGCTTTGACGAGTTTGACACTGCTCCGGCGGGTCTTGTTAACTTTCCAATCTGTGACCTCGACAGGTTCTTCAACGAAGTGGAGCGTGTCGTCAACATGAATCTCGTCGGTGGGAATGGCAACGTCAACTTGGGTTGGACTTTTCTTTAAATTGGATACATGAAATGTATCGTGAACACCATTCAGTTCAGCAGGTAGGTCCAACTTGTATGCTACTGTTCCAATTCTTTCCAGAATTCTGAAAGGACCAATGTAGCGCGGATTTAACTTCCCACGCTTACCAAAGCGTGCCACCCCCTTCCAGGGTGAAACCTTCAATAACACCATTTCCCCAACTTGGAAATCCACATGTTTCCGGTTTGGATCCGCATAGGCCTTTTGTCTGTGGCGAGCGGCTTCGATGCGTTTAAGAATTGCGCGATCTTGTCTGTCGTCTCTTGGACGATCTCGGGACCAGCAAGCTGCCTGTCACCTGCGTCAGACCAACATAGTGGTGATCGGCACTTGCGTCCGTATAGGGCCTCAAATGGCGCGACACCAATACTGGTGTGGTAGCTGTTGTTGTACGAAAATTCGACCAAAGGTAAGTGTTTATCCCAGCTACCGCCCAAATCCATAACACATGCCCTCAGCATGTCTTCCAAAGTCTGTATCGTTCGCTCGCTCTGGCCATCAGTTTGCGGATGGAACGCAGTGCTCAGATTCAATTGTGAGCCAAAAGATTCTTGGAAAGATTGCCATATTCTTGACACAAACCTTCCGTCTCTATCAGAGATGATCGAGAGAGGTACTCCATGACGTGCTACGATCTCTCTCATGTATATTTCCGCAAGTTTACTAGTACTGTCTTTCTCCTTGATTGGTAGAAAGTGTGCGGACTTTGTTAGGCGGTCAACTACTACCCAAATCATATCATGGCCTCTTGGCGTTCTTGGCAATTTTGTAACAAAATCCATTGAGATTTGTTCCCATTTCCACTTGGGAATCTCAGGTTGTTGCAGAAGTCCCGAAGGCTTCTGGTATTCCGCCTTGACCTTAGCGCACGTTAAACATTTGCTCACGTAAACAGCAACGTCGCCTTTCATCCTAGGCCACCAATAATAATCCTTGAGATCCTGGTACATCTTATCCGATCCAGGGTGGATAGAGTACCGTGACTTGTGCGCTTCGTCGAAAATAACTTCCCTTAATCCACCAAACAGAGGAACCCAAATCCCTTTCTCAAAACATAACGTTCCTTCCTCGTTTGGTACCAAAAGCTTCTCCATTCCACGGAGATATTCTTCCTCAAGGTTTCCCTCCTTGAGAGCTTCCTTTTGTGCGGCACGAATGCGCAAGGAAAGATCGGTTCGTATAATCATTTTCAAAGCTCTAACCCTTATGGGCTTGATTCTTTCCTTACGACTTAGGGCATCGGCGACTACATTCGCCTTTCCTGGGTGATATTTTATCTCGCAGTCGTAATCGTTCAACAATTCAACCCATCGTCTTTGCCTCATATTCAACTCCTTCTGGTTGAACATATGTTGTAGGCTCTTGTGATCTGTAAAGATTGTGCATTTCGTACCATATAGGTAGTGTCTCCAGATCTTTAGTGCAAAAACCATTGCGCCAAGCTCTAAATCGTGTGTGGTATAGTTCTTTTCGTGCACTTTCAGTTGACGCGATGCATAAGCAATGACCTTTTGGCGTTGCATCAACACACAACCCAATCCTTGACGCGATGCGTCGCAGTATACCACAAAATCATCAGTACCTTCTGGTAGAGCTAAGATTGGCGCGTTACAAAGCTTATCCTTCAATATCTGAAACGCTTCTTCCTGTTTGATTCCCCAATCAAACGTCTTATCCTTCTGCGTGAGGAGCGTCAAAGGTTGAGCGATCTTTGAAAAGTCCTCAATGAATCTTCGATAGTAGCCAGCCAAACCCAAGAATTGTCGAATCTCGGTTGGCGTCGCAGGCGTTTCCCAATTCTTGATCGCCTCGATCTTTGTTGGGTCCACGTGGATTCCATCTCCATTCACCACGTGCCCAAGGAATTGGACTTCGCGTAGCCAAAATTCGCACTTGGAGAATTTGACGTACATCTGTTCCTTCTTTAGCAGCTCCAAAATGGTTCTAAGATGCTGCTCGTGTTCAGCCTTTGTCTTTGAGTAAATCAAGATGTCGTCGATGAATACAATCACGAACTTGTCCAAGTATGGCTTGCAAACTCTATTCATCAAGTCCATAAAGACTGCAGGTGCGTTTGTTAGACCAAACGGCATAACGAGGAACTCGTAGTGTCCATAACGAGTTTGGAAGGCTGTTTTCGGGATACTCTCCTCTTGTATCCTTAACTGATGGTATCCAGACCGTAAGTCGATCTTTGAATAAAAGCTTGAGCCTTGCAGTTGATCAAACAGATCATTGATTCTTGGCAGAGGGTATCTATTCTTAATCGTCAGCTTGTTCAATTCTCTGTAGTTGATGTTTATTTGAAAATCATCATCCTTCCTTTTGACGAGTAGAAATGGGGTTACCCCAAAAGGAAATTTTGGTCTGTTATCTTCCTTCTCTAACCATTGCCAACACTTCTCTGTCAATCCTTGCATCTCCGAAAATTGTAAGTTGCTATGATGCATCGACTACGGGTGCAGTGCCCGGAATTAAATCGACGCGGGATTCGACTAATCGTGAGGAGATGATTTCGGCAAGTCTTCGAGGAAGACTTCAGGGTATTCTCCAATCACAAGGATATCTTCGAGTTTTGGTTCTTCGACTTCCTTTTCCATAACATGAGCCAAGAATGCAACACATCCTTTGTGCGAGAATTTTTGGGTCTTCTTAGTCTGATAATCCGTAGGAGCGTATCCTGCTCCATGAGTCACGATCTTTTCTTCGTTCGTTGTCGGGGCGCGGATGACAATCTCCGCATGGTTGTTCGTCAACCAGTCCATCCCAATCATCACGTCGAAACTTCCAAACTCAACTGGCAATAGATCTAGCGTAAACTTACGCTCTCCGGGTTCTATCGTGCCGATTCCAGTTACTGCGTTGGCTTCCACTAGCTTCCCCTAAGCTAGTTCTAATGGGTACTGGAATAACTACTCACTCACTACGTAAACCAATTATGTCCTTGAATACTAGAATTGTGGATCGTAAAATTTGCAACAGTAGTTGGCAATACAGACGCATAATATTGAGTAATGTGGGACGTACCGCTATCCATGCTTGGATCTCTGGCGTGCCTCCCTAGCTCCGATGGGGAGCTTTCATCCTTGCGCCTGATTGCTTTTCGGGCAATATCTTCTGAAATGCTTTCTGCTTCCACAGTTTAAACATCTTCGAGCACGCTTCTGTTTATCACTCATCCTGCCTTGACAATTATCATTGTCGCTGTCCCCTTCGTGATTCTCACTACCGTCTTGGCCCCCATTACTAAGTTCAGTATTTTGCCAACAAGTTTCCTTGACATGTCCCACCTTGCCACAGTTACCACAATTTCCATATTTGCATCGCCCGACATGATAACGTAAACAATTGTCGCACTTAGGTAGGATACCCTTGTAATCTTTTCCCTTTTTGGCCTTCTTCTTGTTACTTACCCGAGTAACCATCTTGAAATTTGCAAGCTTCCTCTTGTTATCCCCAGATGCCTTTATAGCAGTCTCCTTTTTCTCCTCCGCAGTGGAAAATTTTCCTTGTCTAACTGCTTCTTCCGTGAGTGCTATGCTTATGTTGATAGCCTCGGTGATCGTTGAGGGTTTTGATGCTGTTACCAGGCTTAGAATCTGAGGTGCCAATCCCCTTATGAACTGTTCAATTCTCTTAAACTCTGGTGTCCCCAGGAGTATGGCAACTTGTGATAATTCGTTAAATCTCTGCACATACTCTGCTATCTTTGGTCCTTTCATTTTCAAGTTCCACAGTTCTGTTTCCAATTTCTGGACTTCTGCCCTCGAGCAATATCTTTCACGCATCATATTTTTCAGTTCGTCCCACGTCATAGCATGCGCAGCAGTCTCGCCCATCGTCCGTATTTGATGGTTCCACCATGACAGAGCCTCATCTACCAATAGTCCAGTTATATACTTGACTTGATGTTCGTGGTCACATTTGCTCAATCGTAAAACAGAATCTGTCTTTTCAACCCAGCGTACGAAGGCTAAGGCACCCCCGGTGCCGTCGAACTCTCGAGGTTTGTGGTCTAAGAACTGCTTGTAGGTGCAGCCGTTGGGTGGGTTGTTTCCTGAGGTACCTCCGTTGCGCTCGGAGTGATGGGCCTCGTATTGTGCGATGACTGCAGTAATGATTCCCTGAAGTTCCACCTCGTTGGTGGGTATGCGTACACCCCGTTTTGGAGGCATTTCCTAAAAGATGTTTCACGTAGGTTAGGTCATTGCAACCAAAATGCACGTATGCATTAACAATATCAACACATAACATCTCATGCTATCAATAAATCATCCACATAACACCTCATGTTATAAATAAATTAGCCTCTGCAATGGTCGAGGGCTTCGAGGTAGTAACCATACCCCTGACCTGGGGTGCAAGTGTCCAAATGAATCGTTCAATCCTTTTGAACTCCGGTTTGACTAAGTAGGGGGGCGACCCTAGATAAGTCGTGCGATTGCTGGACGAGTTCAGGAATTTTCTGGTTCGTCCATTTTCAAATTCCTGAATTCCACCTCAAGCTTTTAAATTTCAGTCCTAAAACAACATTTCTTCTCAATCGTTTCCTTGAGCTCGTCCCAGCTCAGTGTATAAGCAGCGTCTGTGCCAAGGGTTTGAACCTAGAGGTTCCATTAAGAGGGTGTGCCATCTAGAAACATCCTCGAGATATAGGTAACACTCTGTTGGGGCGAACAGTTACTCGTTCTTAGAGTGGAGTTGGTCTCTTCGGACCAACGAACAAATGCATCGGTGCCTCCTGTTCCGTCAAAGTTTAAGGGCTTGCAGTTCAGAACTGTTTATAGGTGCAGCCAGTTGGAGAGTTATCTCCAGTAATGCCATCGTTGTACTTAGAGTGGAGGGCTTCATGTCGTGCATTTATTGGTGAGATGCGTTCTTGCAGCTCGGCTTCTGTCCTTGGCAACGTACTGGTGTTCGTGTCACGTCCGGGTGACATTCCGTCTTGTCGGAATAATGCGGGCTAGACAACATTTCAATTCTCTTATGAGATACATAGCACCATAAGTCATCATGTAATCACCCAAATTCACACGCAAATATACTCACTGTATGAGTGGGGAAGTAAATTTCTGAGCCTTCACATAGGCTTGCCAAATTTGGCTTGTTGCTTGTATTAGAATGAACTCAAGGCTACATCGCCTAAGTCATTCGTGTTCAAGTTATTTCCTGCTACATTGGTTATCATTAGCTTGGCCTGCAGAGTCCACCAGGATTCCTGTGCACTACAAATCGTTATTACGTGGGCCCCCGTAATAATAAATTGCCTTGCACAGTTACCCCAAATTTTCTCTCATCCAAGCAGATGATCAATCAAGGAGCAACAGCAGGTGCATCGGCATGAACAGGGTCATGCTCCAATGCGGGGTCAGGAGCAACGCCTGGCTCAGGGGCCACGGCTAGCTCCGAACCAAAACTCCATCTCAAAATCAGCTGGATCAACAAACACAGGGGTCGACAGGGCTACAGGATCCCCCAAGGGCTGGTCTAAGTGCATGAACTCAATGTCATGGTCTGGATCAAAACCAGGCGGAAAAACAGGATTGTCCTCAATATCGCGATCAAACTCAAAACTGTGTGCGGGATCCGGTGCAGCTGGTGATGCCATATCAGGGTCGGCGTCGTGTAAGTAGCGCTGCACTCCCTGTGTATACAAAGATGCGGATGTCAGAAACTCAAATGAGTCTGGGATAGGGGAATGGTCATGAGTTTCCCCTATAGGAGCGTCCGCATGCAGTAGTCTAATACCAGCAGTAATAAGGCCCTGCCCTCGAATGGGTCCTCCTCCAGTAGATCGTTATCGTCTTTAGAGGCCACGTTGGGAGGGCGTATCATCAACAGAATAAGCGGCAAGGGGGCAAATTCCCCACAAGATAGCCATCAGTAGGCTCTGCTACGACTTCAGGCAGTGCAAAAGGGCTGAAAGTCGTCATTGTCCGTGCCGGTAGTATCGGAAATGTACACCTCGTGCTTCAATGAAACTATGTCATCTGGTACTATGGCCATGGGATTCGTAGTGTCCATCTTTCTAATACTTGATGAAAGCATAACGTTTGTAACACAAACACATAGACGTATAATAATCAGTTAATCACATAGTCACCAAGTAAGGTATCACGTAATTCTCCTAGTCTTACTAGCCAATTTCATCCAGTCTATAAGACTGCTCTATCCTTCACCTTGACCACTTAGATCGCTCCTCGGTCTCCTTGACCGAGCCTACTCTTCCTAGCCTTGCTAGACCACTATCTTGGTCACCTAGACCAAACCTCGATCCTCCAGACCGAGCCTTATAACAAACCAACGTGCTCAACTACCTCGATCACCTCGATCCTCCAGACCGATCCTCAGCCCTCCAAGCTGAGCCTATAATAAATAAAATGTGCTCAACATTTGTTTGTAAAAAGTTTTGGATCTAGACTTAAGTGGTATGCAGAAAAATGTTTTCGTGAGAGCCCTAGTGATCATAGTCTAGACTCGAGAAAGAATCCTAGTTCGCTATGATCAGAGCTCTGATACCAAGCTGTCACACCCTGGCTTTGCGGAAGCGTGGTTAATTTGGTGTGACTTCTTAATACCATAGCTTAACCATAACAAGCTATATGAATTAAAAACATGCAAGATCATCCATTAAGTTTTTGAAAACCAAACACAATACCATTGTTTTAACGTACCCTGACAAACATAATCTTGTTCAACAACCATTACAAACTTGAAACATAACATAGACATGGTTTAAGGACTGTGTCTTGTCCAGGAAAGAGACACATCCCCTAAACCCCGGATGACCTTGGAAACTAGTGCAGCGGAAAACATGCCATACCGTGCCAGATCTCGTTAATTTCCTGAAATACATGTAAGTTGAAAAATCAACAATAATGTTGAGCGAGTTCATGTGCAAGTGAGTAAGTAAAACACTTGTAAGTATAAAAGTTTCCTGGTATGTAGCAGTGTAAGAGGACTTGTGATCACCAATGGTTTGCAAGGCCATTAGCATGTAGTGAAGTGCAAGTAGGAAGATACAAACCTAGCGTATTTGGCGTTGGGGCACCAAGTCACCACCTGGTCCATTATGCGGGCTCAGGGGTTGGGCTCGCTACACCCAGATAGATCTACCGCTTAAGTCCCTCGGTGTTCTAACTACCCATTCACATGATCTAAAACCTCCTTACGTTAATCATACCATGTATAAAGTACTTGTAAACAAAGTAACATGTATTTCACCCCCGCAGTTAAGAAAACTGAAAACAGTTAGAGAAAAGGGGGACATGAACTCACAGTGAAGCGTCTCTACCAAGTATCTCCTGCTCACGCAGCTGTGTAACGACCTACACGTACTAAATCTATTAGACGGATGGCCGTGCCTTAGCTTTAAGGTTTAAGTTTCTGGGAAATAGTTAGGCAACTATTTCGTGTTCACATTCTGTATACTTGGTAGTTATTCTCCTTCCCAAGGATGGGGGATTTGTACAAGTATTATGTATGTGGTGACTTTAAGTATTGACAAGATACGTTTTCAAGTCTCATAACCAATCACTTTAAAGATTTATGTCAAAACTTATGGCGAGGTTTAATTTCGAGAAATGAGGTTAAATATACTTGTTAGAAAAACAATAATTTTTCTAAGGAAAATTCGCCAGAGTATCCCCTAAAAACGGGAGTGTCCGTGCTAAAGCGCACATCATTTTCTTTTTGAAAACAACCCATGATCATCAATAGTCAACCCTTACGTTTTAACACGCGAAACGCTACCTTTGTCGTTTCAGTTTCAATATGTGGAAACTGGACTGTTTTCGGACGACTAAATAAAATACTTAACTTATTCCAAAAATTCCCAAATTTTTACGGGACGTCCCAATCGACCCAAAAATGATTGTGTAAAAATATCGGGGTCCAGTTCCTTATCAATAATTTAGAGAAAATCGTTTACTGAACTGTGATCAGATTTGTTACATTCTGATCACAGTTTACGGAAAAATTCGTCAAAAATTCCTCGTAAGTCCGTTTATCGAAATTCCAGTTCGAGGGTTACAAATACATCTGTGACTACCTTAGATAAAAGTTTCAGGGGCTGTCTCGGTTCGGGTTTTAAGTTGTGACCGAAAACGCACAGCCCAATTTACTGCAGTAACAAACAGCCTTAGCTGCTGTCACGAAAACAGGTTTTTAAAATAGTAAACGACATCAGAAAAATACGATTCCAGCGCCATTTTCTTCGTTTTTCGAAATGACACGATTTAGACTTTTGAAATTCCGTTTTTCGAGTTTTTAAAGTCCGTTTACAGCCTGATGAAGGCGGCTGAAACAGTGACTCAGCTTGCTGTTTTGTGGTTTAGACGTTATTAAATCGTGTTATAAGTGTCCGATTAGCGGGTTAAACAAGAAAACAACTTTTAAATATCAAGTATGTGTTATCCAACCCTTAAACCGACAAGATTCCACTTCATAAATCATACACAAGTAAACTTTTATGTAGATTTTATGTTCATAACTTATGTTTCAAAATTTTCTAATATTCTTGTTATTGTAAGATCCTTCTTTTAGAAGCATGATTTCCTTGATGCGTGGTCCTTTGAAAATACCGGTTGTAGATACGTAGATCTACTAGTTTTAAACACTATTTTGCAAGTTAAAACACTTTTACACAAGTTCATGATTCGCGTGTGGTAGAGTTTCACCTTTTAACCCTCGTATCATTCAAAACAAGCTTATGTGAAGATCCAAGATCTTACAAAGTCGGGTTAAACGGTGATCCGAGCTACCATATCATAGATCGGGTCTCAAAAATCTCATATTCCAAATACTTCATCTTTTACACAAGTTACAAGCTATTAACCACCACTTTTCACATTTTTAGTAGACTTTAAAGCTTCAAAATGTAAGTTAACGATATTTAACCGACAAAATTCCTTTTAACCACTTTAGATATGTTCAAGAACAAGTTTTAAGTGATATACCTCTAGCTCTAAGCTAGGGAAGATTCTTGATGAAAAACGCGTGGATAAAAGCTAACGAAAGAGGTCCTTCGCGTTCCGTTTGCTCCAAGGCTCCTAATACGTGACCTTTGATGTTTGTAGATGCTTGGAATGATGATGATCAACTCGAAAATATGATGGTTGGAATAGGGGTGCTTGGCCGTAAGTTTCTAGGGAGAGAAAGAGAGTTCTTGTGGTGTGTTTAGGTGATGAAAGTTATGGTGGGTTAAGAGATTAATTTATAGACAAATCTTAAGGTCTTTAACCAATGGTAGTTATGTCCCTTAGATATTTAGCAAGCAAGATTAGGGGATCTTGTAAGTACAAGATATGTCCCCCTCTAATGGGGACGGTTAACAAGGGGGGGGGGGGGGTCTTGGTTCGAAATCAACTAGTTTAGTTAGGTTGGAGTTTAGGTTAAATAGGTTAGTTTAGTATTAAACTCCGTTAGTAATATATAGCGTGTTATGACGGGTGTTAGGGTAATCAGGGACCCTAACTAGCTCAGAAAAATATAAATAGTGAAAATAGTAATATTTTCTTGTTCCGGGTAAAGTCCGGTTGTCCGGTTGGATAGTAATCCGTTAAAGCGTTACAAAAGCTTTAAAGTGTCGTTATTGTTATTTTTAGTGACACATTTTGTTTCCAACACTTTTAGAAAGTGTCTAGTAATACTTTCCCCATATTTTGGCACTTACTAGTCAGCTAGAAGCTGGATTATTTATTAAAGTGCTGTGTTTTGTACTTAAAGTACGTTTTAGGCACATCCGAGTCAGTGTATCTTATTCCTAGAGACGCAGTACCACAACCCTTATATCCCTACACTCACTACCAGTGTAGCCAAAATATTTGAGGCTCTTAACAGGCCTTAGAGGCAGTATCTGCCTGATGCTGGTTATATCAGCATGTTCACTGTGTATCCGTTTAGTGCTACTGTGCTTTTTGTGCATCATGTTTGTCACTAGGGTTCAGCATGTAAATAATGTAGTGACAGCAAGCAAGTATGATGCAAGTAAGTTCATGTATCAGTATTCAAGTAGCAGTTCATCAGCTAGTTCAAACAAGCACAGTAATTAAGCAGTAATTCATCATTAATTAAGTTGTACGGATACCTGGTTTAGTGCGGGTTGTCACAGTAGATCCGCCCCTGTACGTACGACACCTCTGTCCGACTTGTCACCCCTCTAGAAACCAATTTATCTCTCCAAAGTCATGAATTTTGCGACATTTTCTCTTCTCTCTCACATAAATTCTCAATCTCTTCCAAGGAAGGTGATGAGATATGACCCGGATCAATCCTGGACGACCTGGACCAATACTGAACTCGGTATTTTGGCCAACATCTTTGTCTTGGGAATATGCGAAGTTGTTGGTCTATTCCATTCATATGACCAAATGCCTTTACATTGATTGAAAAACCATCCAACGTAGATGCTCAAACATTTACTTATGAAAACAAATTGATTCATCTATAGTCATGGGCATGATGAAAAAACTTCATGATTCTTTTTCATAATTTGTCTAAGTTATTCTTTGGTATAAGAAGATATATATCTGGTTCGATACTTATGTATATATTGATTTTTTTACATGATAATTGTTTCATTCCAATCACCAGGGCAAATGATATAAGTATAGCAGATAGAGCAACAAACTTGTCACACCCCAACCGATGGCGGAAACATCGGGGGGCGACACTAAGCGTTCAGATTGTTCAAAAGATTACACAACACTAAATTGTTTCGATATAAATTAATTTCAAGATTTCATAAATTGTCTAAAACATCAACCACATCATAACGTATCAAAATAATATACAACCCAAATAAAGTTCAAATTGTTTAATTAACTAGAATGGGTTTCTAAGCAACATCCTAGCATGTTTCTTGGTTTCCTCAGCTACTATCAACCTGCAATATGTATTAAAATACTATCAACAATAATGTTGGCGAGCATACAAGTTTTGAATACATAGCATAATAGTTTAAAAGACTCATATCCATCATGTAAACACATAAAAAGTTCACCATGCTAGTTTACGCTTAAGTGATAGCCCAAGTTTCCAATGCGTTAAATGTCTTTCCCAAAGACTAACGGGAGGTTAAATGTCTCCTCCTAACAATACCCCAAAGACTAACGAGGAGGTGCATTACCCCTATCGCGCTACCATTGTTAAGGCGGAACTACACACAAGGATTAAACGTTCACGTAGCATAAAAGTCTCAAGAATCACAAGTTTCAAGTTTCATGTTCACAGCGGATAGAGTATGTATCCAAATAAGTTTCAAGTGTCATGTTTATAGAATACATGTTGCATCCCAAAAGTGTTTAAAACAAAAAGGGATCGAGTATACTCACAGTGGGTGCTTAGTATCAACACCGACTAATTGGATCGAAGGGAGCGCTGGAGTTAGCTTAATTATAGTATAACAGTATGAGTGTTGAACAGAATGTCACATCGTGCGAAAATCGAGTAAAAGTGTCTGACTGGTTTCTGATTGGATGGTCATCCGGACAGATGGTCATCCGGTCGAATGACCATTCGAACTAGATGGACCCCCCATTCGATCGGATGGTCATCCGATCGGATGACCATTCTATCAACAGGTTATTCGATCAGCAGTGAGTTTGCAAATCGTCTCAACTTTTTAAGTTTTCGTTGTAGTATATGATCAAGTCATTCGATCGGATGGTCATCCGGTCGGATGATCGTTCGATCGAATGACTATTTGAGTGAAAATTTAACAGTTTGAAGTTCTGATTCAAATAGTTTAGGTGTTGAGGGTTACAAAGAACAGTCACCTGGTCGGATGATCATTCGATCGGATGGTCGTCCGATCGGGTGATCATTCGACTATGTGATCTTGTCAATTTGAAAACTGTTGTAAAAACTTTTACGTTCGAGCTTAACGGAGACGACATGACAACGTATCATAATAACGGAAACTCACTAAGGTTCAGCTCGTCTGATCGGATGTGAATCACCCCATTTGATCAGGGTACTGTTCTTAACGGAGTTTCATGTCTGACTCGTAGATCGGTCATTTTCTCTGGTGGAAATCCGTTTTCAAGCCGACTCCAGACTAAGGAACAAGTCTAAGGCCTGTTTGATTCCAGATTTCACCGGGTTTGAGTAAAAAGTTAAGAAAGTTGAAAAGCATGAATTTTGTTTGAGAAAATGTTTAAATTTGCCAAGTTTTGTGTTAAAATGTGTAGAAATCCTTAAGATTTGCACCATTCTCGGTAAGATGACATCATTCAACCGGTGACATAAGCAACCTGTGATGACGTCACCTTCAAAGGTCCAAATCGGGCGATTTCAGGGTGAACATGTATGATTTTGATTGAGGAATATGATAAGAAAGTGTGAAAGGATGAAAGTTGTACAAGAATCATGGGGAAAACTTGCAAGAATCGCGTGAAATCGCAAGAAAAGTGCCTTAGAACGAGTTGGAAGCTTCTGGATCGGACGAGGCTGTCGCATCAGTGAATAGTGATGTGACAGCGGGCATTTATAGTGTGAGAGGGGGAGTAAGGCGGTGGGATGGTATGGATCGGATGACTATTCGATCGAATGGCCATTCGATTGGATAGTCATTCGATCGGATGCCCATTTGGACTGCCAATCCCCGTTTGCTAGTTTCCGACTTTGGTTCGTTTTGCGAGCTAGATTAAGCGTTGCGTATTGTTGTGAGTAATCATTACATTGGTATAATTATGTAGATAACACAAAATTTCCCGTGTTTCAATTCTGTGTCTAAGCTAGTATCCCTTTCACTAAGTATCAAGTATCAACGTATCAAGTATCAACGTATCAAGCATCAAAGTATCTCGTTCAATAGAGAATCAAAGTCTCTCATTCCATAAGTATCAAGTTTCTAGTTTAACCAAGTATCAAGTTTATTAGGCGTCAAGTTTCAAGGTATCAAAAGAATCTAGAATCAAAGTATCACAAAATTCAAAGTATCACAAGATTCAAGTATCATGCATAGCAAATGTCTAGTTTCAAGATTCGAGTTTCATAGTATCATAAGAGTCTAGTATCTCAAGAGTCAAGTTTCATACTCGTTCATAAAGTATCAAAGTATTATAGTTTCACGTAGTTTAGCATTAATAAGACTCAAATATGTATCCTTAAATATTACAGGGACTAAACTTGCCAAAAGATAAAAGTCTGGGGACTCAGGGCGTTACAGTCTCCCCTCCTTTAGGAGATTTCGTCCCCGAAATCTAAGAGGAAGACTGTTCGATGAGCTGTGGATACTTGGTTTTCATTTTACTCTCGAGCTCCTAAGTGAATTCGGCGCCACGTTTTCCTTCCCACCGCACCTTAATGATGGAGATTTTACTGCGCCTCAACCGCTTGGTACCTCGGTCCATAATTTCGACCAGTTTCTCCACAAAATGAAGAGTCTCGTTTATTTGCAAGTCTTTGAGGGGAACCTGAAGTTCCTCGCCGGCTAAGCATTTCCTGAGATTGGATACGTGGAACGTTGGGTGTACGTTGTTAAGTTCCTGTGGCAGGTCGAGTCGGTACGCCACCTTGCCAATCCTTTCGAGTATCGTGAAAGGACCCACATAGTGAGGGGCGAGCTTTCCCTTCTTACCAAAGCGAACTACCCCCTTCCAGGGAGATACCTTGAGAAGAACTCGGTCTCCAACATTAAATTCCAGAGGCTTATGCCTTTTGTCAGCATAGCTCTTTTGTCTGCTCCTGGCCTTGAGCAAATTGTCGCGGATTCGAAGAATCTTGTCCGTTATCTCTTGTATAAGCTCAGGACCAGTAAGTTGTTTGTCACCGACCTCATGCCAACTGGTAGGAGATCGGCACTTGCGACCGTATAAAGCTTTGAAAGGAGCCATCTGAATACGAGAATGATAGTTGTTGTTGTACAAGAACTCGATCAATGGTAAATGCAGATCCCAGTTACCACCAAAGTCGATGAAACAAAAACGGAGCATATCCTCTAGGGTCTGGATAGTACATTCGGTCTGTCCATACGTTTGAGGATGAAAAGCCGTACTAAGATTCAAATGAGAACCCATAGCGGATTGAAACGTTTGCCAAAGACGGGAAGTGAAACGACCATCATGGTCAGAGATTATGTCAAGAGGTATGCCATGACGGCATATGATTTCATCGGTATAAATTCGAGCCAGTTTCTCCACTTTATAATCTTCGCGAATAGGAAGAAAGTGGGCTGATTTGGTCAAACGGTCAATAATTACCCATATACTATCATGACCGGTAGGTGTACAAGGTAATTTAGTTATAAAGTCCATAAAGATACTATCCCATTTCCAAACAGGGATTTCGGGTTGTTCAAGAAGACCTAAAGGACGTTGATGTTCAGCCTTTACCTTTGTATAAATAAGGCATTTGGAGACGTACGCAACAATGTCTTTCTTCATACCAGGCCACCAATAAGTCATACGCAAATCATGGTACATCTTATCAGCACCAGGATGAACAGAGTATCAAGATTTGTGAGCCTCATTCATAATGAGCTCACGAAGATTATCGTGATCTGGCACCCAGATGCGATTAAGATAATATTGAAGTCCATCAGTCTTTGTTTCAAGTTGATCAATAGAAGCACCTCGTATTTCAACGATTAGACTACCTTCATTGGCTGACAAATACTGGGCTTCGCGGATACAAGCATGAAGATCACTAGTGATCTGAGAACAGAGGATGCTACGAACATGAGTCTTATGACTAAGAGCATCGGCCACGATATTCGCCTTGCCTGGATGGTAGCAAATTTCGCAGTCATAGTCGTTAAGCAATTCCACCCATCGTCGCTAACGCATATTCAGTTCCTTTTGGTTAAAGATGTGATGTAGGCTCTTATGGTCAGTGGAAACCACACACTTAGTACCATATAGGTAGTGTCGCCAGATCTTTAACACAAAAACATCTGCGCCAAGCTCTAAATCATGGGTAGTATAATTTTTCTCATGTATTTTGAGTTGTCAGGAGGCATAAGCGATGACCTTGTCCCGCTGCATGAGCACACAGCTAGGGGTGTTCACGATCCGATCCGATCCGATCGTGGGTCTGCTCGAGATCGGATCGAATTACAACCGATCGGATCAGTTCGGTTTGAATTTGGAAACCGAGCATAAAAGTTGTGCTCATGATCGGTTCGAATTTAAATCGATCGGATCGTTTTCGCTCGGTTTCGATCAGTTTTTCTCAACACTTATACATCGACGGAGTAGTCAATTGAACACCCTTAACACCAAACATCAAATGATTAACGCCGGAGTTAATAGATAGATAAGAGTCGGAGTATACCTGAAATCATGTATACCGAAGTTGATGGATTTCACGACCAAGATATGCGGTGATTATTACGGGGTCGATCTAACAGATCCGAAATATAAGGGTTTATATGAGACGAATATAAGAAGTCCACGAAAATGGATTTGAGACGAATTTGATCATATCGTGAAGATGTGAAGTACCTGCAGATGAAAATCGTTAGATGATAGATCGATGTGAAGTACCGGAGCTAGGGCGGGGTGTGCAACGAGCGTGGCTGTGACCTGCGTGACTGCTTGAGTGTGTAAAACACTTCAACTGAGCATCTAAGTGTGTTGTGGCTGCGTATGATTAGAATAGGGTAAGGAATGGGCTGGGCTAGTTATTTTTATGGGTTAAGGAATGGGCTAAGTATGATTGGGCTAGTTATTCTTATACTTATATTAAATAAATATATATATTAATTATTTAATAAAAATAATTCGAGCGAAACCGATCAATCGACGAGCGATCGGACCTATGCTCATGCTTGGATCGTTTTCAAATCGAACCGATCCGAGCGGCTCATTTACAAATTGAGCGTGAATCGAACGATCATTTTTCGAGCAATTTTCGAGCGATCGTCGAGCGATCCTCGATCGTCGAGCAGTTTGGACAGCCCTACACACAGCCCAAGCCACGGTTCGAGGCATCACAATATACCACAAAATCGTCATTCCCATCAGGGAGAGCGAGAACATGAGCATTACACAGTAGATTCTTTAGAGTTTGAAAAGATTCCTCTTGCTCGAGACCCCAAGTAAAAGGTTTCTCTTTCTGAGTCAGCGAAGTGAGAGGAACGTCGATCTTTGAAAAGTCTGAGATGAATCGACGGTAATAACCAGCCAATCCTAAGAAGGAACGAATCTCAGATGCAGATTTAGGTGTACTCCAGTTCTTCACAGCTTCGATTTTAGAAGGGTCAACATGGATTCCTTGCTTACTAACAACATGCCGAGAAATTGTACTTAATCAATCCAAAATTCACACTTAGAAAACTTTGCGTATAAGCGTTCACCACGTAAAAGTTCTAACATAAGACGCAAGTGTTGTTCGTGATCAGCTCGGGTTTTTGAATAAATAAGAATATCATCAATAAAGACTATCACAAAATGATCCAGGTAAGGTTTACAAACACGATTCAAAAGGTCCATGAACACAGCGGGGGCGTTGGTCAAGCCAAAAGGCATAACCACAAACTCGTAGTGCCCATAACGAGTGCGAAATGCGATTTTGGGGATATCTTCTTCGAGAAAACGGGGCTGATGATAACCAGATCGGAGGTCGATTGTCGAGAAACAGGACGCGCCTTGTAGTTGGTCAAACAGATCATCGATGCGGGGGAGAGGATAACGATTATTAACAGTGAGTTTATTAAGCTCGCGATAGTCGATACACATACGAAATGAACCATCTTTCTTCTTGACGAATAACACAGGAGCACCCCACGGAGAGGTACTTGGACGTATAAAGCCTTTGTCGAGTAGTTCCTGCAGTTGACTGGATAGTTCTTGCATCTCGGGGGGTGCAAGTCAGTACGGAGCCTTGGCGACAGGAGTCGAACCAGGTATGAGATTAATACGAATATCAACAGATCGAGGAGGTGGAAGACCAGGAAGATCTTCAGGAAAGACATCGGGGAAATCACACACTACTGGAACATCGCTTACGCTCTTTCCCTTGCCCTTTTTTTTCCACCACGTGGGCCAAGAAGGCAAAGTACTGTTTACGTAAACACTTATTCGCTTGAGTGCATGACATCAACTTCAGTCCTCTAGAAGGTCGGTCTCCATAGACGTGCAAAGTTTCACCAGACGGGAGAGGTAAACGAACGTACTTCTCGTGGCAAGCGATTTCGGCATGGTTCTTACACAACCAATCCATGCCGATTATGATATCAAAACTACCCAATTGCATGGGTATGAGGTCAATAGCAAAGACGTGGTCGTTAAGAGTCAAGGAACAACCACTGAGAATAGAATCAACTAGAATAGACTTACCATCGGCAATCTCAACAGAGAACGACTTAGGTAGTTTTGAGCGTACAGAGTTTAACAAAGATTCAAATTCTACGGACACAAAGCTTCTATCGGCACCAGTATCAAATAGTATCGAGGCGTAAAAATTATTGACGAGAAACGTACCATTAACGACGTCATTGTCGTTACGAGCCTGATTTGCATGTTGAAAGCTCATCCTCGAGCGGCTGGTTGTTGCTCTTGATTCGGCTGGGGACACTGGGAACGGAGATGAGTAGTGTCTCCACACTTGTAGCATGCGTGAACATTGTTTGCAGGTCTGGGATTCTGCGGGGCTGGTAGGGCTAGCTGGGCTGGCTGAGCTTGCTGGATCTGGTTGGCTTGACGGCAGTAGGGAGTTGTGTGACCATAGCGATTGCAATTGGCACACAGACGACAAGCAGAGTTGGCCGGGTGATGAAAATTACAAGTCGCACACTTGGGATGCACCCCAGTGTACGGCTTCTTGATGTTCTCAGGAGCAGGAGGGTTAGCAGCAACAAGCACAATGGCATTGCCCATAGGGTTTGCATTTGCAGCAGGGACAATTACATTGCAACCAGAACCTTGAGACTTCCGTTTCCTGTTCTTGTTGCCACATGGTTGCTGAGTGATTTGGTTAGTAGGTTTCAATGGAGCAGAGTTTTCAAACTGTTTATCACGTACACGGTTGTTGATTAAACTTGATGCAAGCGGTAAACTTCTTCAATAGTGTCGAGCTGAGCTGCTTCAATGGCGTCATGCATAGAAGGAGGTAACCCATGAATGTACTTGGTGATCATGCGTTTAGGAGTGGACACCAAGTGTGGTACAATGATGCTGAGTTGCTTAAAACGGGTAGTATAAGCCAGGTTGTCGTCACCCACTTATTTCAGGTGCCAGAACTCGTCCTCAAGTTTCTGTTGTTCATGCGGAGGGCAGAATTCAAGCATCATCATTTCCCTAACCTCTGCCCAGGGTAAAGCATAAGCCTCATCATTTGAGCGAATGTTTCTCTTGTTTGTCCACCACTCTAGAGCTCTTCCTTGAAACATGCATGTTGCACTCCTAGTCTTTAGATGCTCAGGGCATTCACTGTTGATGAAAATAACTTCTATGATGTCAAACCACTCCAGCATTGCAGTCACCCCATCGCTGCCCGTTAAAGGTTTAGGGTTGCAAGAGACAAAATGTTTGTAGTTGAAGCTCACAGGCTTAGGTTTCTCTGCTTTAGAGTCCATAGAGGAGGAAGGAGTGTTTGAACCCTGGATCTCAGAGACGATCTTGGGGACAATGCGTGCGATCTGATCGGCCATGAAAGACATCATTTTCTTCTGAGAGTTGGCCTTGGATCTCTTGAGAGAGTCGGACAGTTTACGGGAAGACATCTAAAGATCCAAGAAAAGGCTCGAATGGGACTAGTTCATAACGTCTCGCTTACTAATAGCCTTATGAATACATAACACAGCATAAATTTTCACACGTTCACATAGAATACTCAACTTGTTTCACCTTTTACAAAACGTTCAGTCATGTTTCACATAGCACAAAAGGTTGAGCATTCTCACCACAAGTCCGCAAAACACCGAATTTCGCATGGCACGTGGTATGAAAGTTTGGTAACATGTTGGAAACACTTATATATAGGAAGTACCAGCAGCGTATCCACCATGTTTCGACCATGTTACATCCGTCTCGTCATTCGGTGTCATGTTACGTTTCGTGTTTTGTCACACATAACAGTACACTCCATGACTTTCACGCGCTTTTACCAGTTACGTATGCCTTTGGGTACACGTAGATTAATCAAGTTGTTTCACAAAGCATAACGTTCAATTATGTTTCTCATAGTTTAATCAAGACTTCCACAATGAATAAAGCTTCATAAATTTAGTTCGATCCTGAGAGATTATGATTACTGTTTTAGATTGGGAGGATACGTGCGATTCGTGCAAAAAATCTCGAAACGAACAAAGTATCAAGTATAAAACCACAAGTAAAATCGAGATAACATAGAAGATAGGCTCATAAAACATAGGATTGTTCCGGGTACAAGAACGTCGACTAACCAAAGTGAATCGAACCCCTCTCGAATTGAGGCCACGTATCTTGGCTTACGTAGACAAATACGTCATCGATGTTAGGCCTACAATATTTGTCCTTTCAGTCACTACACGTCCTTAATTGATAGGGAATTTCGAGACTTTGGCGAGACAAAAAATCAAAGAGTTGGACTAGTTATCAAGATGTGAGTTTCACCTCTAGCTTGACAACATCGTACCCTAATAGTGTCGGTACTATCATAAGATAAGACATACTAGAATATGATATGGAAACTTCCCTTCAAGGTTTGGATGTCACTCCTATCTTGAGGGCAAATCTCGTGCAGAATACAAACACTGCTGAAAGTTATCATCAAAGGCGGGAATCACCCCTGTTTGATGAGTCGTCTCGAGAGTGTTTTCAAAGTATCCAAGTGTATATTGTGTCAGCCTTAGGAAAGGCATGTAAGTTTAATGGGAATGTGTTGCTAGGAAGCATATACGGTAGAATACACAAGTCTTAAACAACAAATAAGAGTCAAGTTTCCTAGAACTATAGACTAGGCAAAGTATTCCTACTTTTCCTAATTCCCTATAGTTATGGCTCTGGTACCAATCTATCACACCCCAACCGATGGCGGAAACATTGGGGCGCGGCACTAAGCGTTCAGATTGTTCAAGAGATTCCACAACACTAAATTGTTTCGATATAAATTAATTTCAAGATTTCATAAATTATCTAAAACATCAACCACATATCAAAATAACATACAACCCAAATAAAGTTCAAATTTTTTAATTAACTAGAATGGGTTTCTAAGCAGCATCCTAGCATGTTTCTTGGTTTCCTCAGCTACTATCAACCTGCAACATGTATTAAAATACTATCAACAATAATGTTGGCGAGCATACAAGTTTCGAATACATAGCATAATAGTTTAAAAGACTCATATCGATCTTGTAAACACATAAAAAGTTCACCATGCTAGTTTACGCAGTCCAAATGATAGCCCAAGTTTCCAATGCGTTAAATGCCTTTCCCAAAGACTAACGGGAGGTTAAATGTCTCCTCCTAACAATACCCCAAAGACTAACGGGGAGGTGCATTACCCCTATAGCGCTACCATTGTTAAGGCGGAACTACACACAAGGATTAAACGTTCACATAGCATAAAAGTCTCAAGAATCACAAGTTTCATGTTCACAGCGGATAGAGTATTGTAACACCTTGTAAAATCACGTCCAATGACGTATTGACACGTGTAATAAACCCTAATAAAGTCAAAAGTTGAATTTGAGGGACAAATTTTGCAAAAAAATAAAAAAATTTGATTATAGAAGGACTGGAAATGTTAACATGCTTATTATAAGCCTCTAAATAAGATTACATGGTAATCATATTCATAAATGGGCCACTTGTTGATCATGAGTAGCCGTTTGCGTAATTAATTGAAAGTTTGCGCAATGAAGGGTTAAAAGTGTCAACATGTTAATTCTTACCTCTGAGAGACCTTTTAACAAACCAAGAGCTTCATGATAATTTATTACACTCTCGGGAATGCCTAATATTGGCCATTAAGGGCTTTTATGCCTTTAAGTGACGTTACGCGCAACTTCGTAAGTTCAAGGGGTTAAAAGCGTCAATATATTTAATTATACCTCTGAATGACCTTTTTACGAACCCGAAGCATCGTGATGTTTAATAATACTCTCAAGAATGCCTAACATGGGTTAGGTTAGGCTTCGATGCTATTAAACGATGATATGCGCAAGTTTGCGCATTGGGGGGACCAAAAGCATCAACTTTTGAATCTACGCCTTTTGGTGACCATTTAAGCAAACAAAAGCATAGTAATATTTAAACACATGCTTGGGAATACCCATTATGGTCCATGGAAGGCTTGGGTATCATTAAACGACATTTCGCGCTACTTTGTGCGACTAAAGGACTATTTGCGTCAAACTGCAAAAGTATACCTATTCGTAGGGTATCGAACCTTCTGGAATATGATCATAAGTTAAAAATGCCCTAAATATCCTTTACATAGCTTAAAAATAGGCTTAGAGGTGTTTGGTGTGCAAAAATAAACTTAATTGATCAACAGGGACTAAAAGCGTCAAAAAGTGCATAAGTTTGCATTTTCGCGCATATCTTACGTTCTGAATATATCCGGACATCCAAAAATTTATGTAATCATTAAAATATTTTATTTTAGTGATCGGCATGATAAAATTCCATTCGTCGCGTAATTTGGATCGTTTTTCGCGTCCGTTCGTGTTTCGTCGTAATTTGTCGAACGACGCAACCGTACGACCAAACGAACCGACATCCGGCATATTTTTGAGCATGTTTTATGTTCCCTATATTTATGCGTCATTATAGAGCCTTGAAAATGGCTTAACATGCTTTAAACATGTCAAAATGGGCCTTAAACACTTGCAGGGACCAAAGCTGTAAATAAGCAAACTGTTTGCTGAACTAAAGTGCATCAGATCTGCAAAAAATGGCTGATTTCAATTCAGAAGCTGGGTTTCTGGTTGTGCCTCATGCAAAACCACCTTCCCAAACGCATGTATCTCATAAGAACGACTCTCATCACTCATCGAATCAGAGGAGTGTTCCACCTAGACAGGTTGTGCTTCATCAAGAGCCACGTGTTAAAACCTGTTCATATAAATATTTTATCTCCTGCAATCCCAGAGATTTCACTGGGGAAAAAGGAGCCATCGATTGCATGACTTGGCTCGATGAGATGGATGCAGTGGTTGATATTAGTGGTTGTGCACAACAGGACATTGTGAAATTTGTGTCACAATCGTTTAAAGGTGAAGCGTTAGCTTGGTGGAGGTCCCTAATCCAAGCTACAAGGAAGATCCCGTTGTATAATCTGACGTGGGATCATTTTGTTCCTCTCATCAAAGAAAATTACTGTCCTCAACATGAAGTTGAGAAAATTGAGACTGACTTCTTGACCTTGGTCATGAAGAAGTTAGACTGTCAGACATACCTTACCAGTTTCAATACCATGTCTCTACTGGTTCCATACCTGGTTACACCGGAACCAAAACGTATAGCTCGATTTATTGTAGGTTTAATTCCGGAAATTAAGGCAAGTGTGAAGGCATCAAGACCTACCACATTTAGGTCAGCGGCTGACCTGTCACTATCTCTTACCCTTGATGTGGTTAGGCAGAAATCGCTCGAGAATTCTGAAGAAGAGAAAAGGAAACATGAGTATGAGAACTCACGCCGTGCTAATAAGAAACATAAGGGGAACTCTGAGGATAAGAAGAGTTCCGAGTTTAAGAAGGACAACCAGCAGTCGGGTGAAAAGACCAGGTGCAAAACCTGTAGGAAATACCATCTCAGGAAATGCGGGTTTGAATCTCAGCCTCTACCTTGTGGGATCTACAAGTCTAAGGAACATAAAACCTTGAATTGCAAGAAGTTGAAAGATGCAACCTATTATGGTTGCAACGAGAAGGGGCATATCAAGACTAACTGCCCTAAGAATCAAAAGAAGCCTGAAGAGGCTAAGAAAACAAGCGCGTGAGTCTTCCTGATGAACACTCAGGAGGCAGTACAAAAAGATAACATCATAACAGGTACCTTTCCTTATCAATGATGTTTACGCGATAATTTGTTTGATTATGGCACAGAAAAGTCTATTGTGGACAATAAATGTTGTAAGCTGTTGTATCCGCCTGTTAGGACTCTAGACATATAACGCGAGCTAGGATTGGCCGATGATACTTTAGAGACTGCTTCAACAATCTTAGATGGGTACTTTATATCCATTAGGAATCACTCTTCTCAAACATCCTTATGACAAGCTTTCAAGCTATCTAAAATCATCAATATGATCAAGACAGATGTGACATTTGATCCCCTGTCAAAAAGGTGATGGACTAGATCCAAACCTTAGATGCCATTGATGGTCTTTTTATGGCCTAGGCTAAGTATAATTAGTATATATTTAAATAACATTCATTAAGAATGTTCGTACTATATTAGCCTGTATGGTTTAATGATACCATGGTTAGTATATGTTAGGTCATCAGGATGATGAATAGCGGTTGCTGGATTGCAACTAAGTAATTGTTTCATTGGTGTTAGGAACCAAGTCTCGAGTATGACAAACTCAGATAAGACAACCGCCAATCGCGCCATCGATGATGCGACACATGTTAATGATGCTACAATTGTGAACCTCAAAATTGACAAAGATGTTCTCCAAGCTATGATTGACGCAGCTGTTGGAAAGGCTGTGAGAAAGGTCATGAAAAAGTTTAAGGAACCCAATGCTACTTGCTCCAAATCCTATTTAAACCCACATTTCTTTACACACAAGAAGGATCTTGCTCATGCCTCGAATGCGAAGAATGAACTAAAAAGGAAAAAGGAGAAAGATAACTCCCATACTTCCAAGAAAAAGGGTAGGCTTGAGCTTAAGGAGAACAAACAAAAGTCCAACAAGAAACCTGTATGCAAGACCTGCAAGAAGCACCATCTAGGGAAGTGCAGGTACGAACCAAAATCCCAATCGCAGCCTAGGGATTGTGGGATCTGCAAATCTAGTGAGCATAAAACATTAGAATGCAAGAAGATAAGAGACGCGCCTTGTTACAACTGTAACAAGAAGGGGCATATCAAGTCAAATTGCCCAAAATATGTAAAGAAGCTTGAAGAAGTTAAGAAGAACAACGCTAGGGTCTTTCAAATGGATGAAAAAGAGGCCATACAAGATGACAATGTTATAAACGGTACGTCTCTTATCAATGATGTATATGCAAGGGTATTGTTTGATTCGGGTGCAGATAAGTCGTTTGTGGATAATAAATTTTGTAAGTTATTTAATCTGCCTGTTAGAACCCTAAGCATAAAATATGAAGTAGAATAAATGCTAAGAGTTCTATTTTGAATAAGATACCAATAAATCCTTCATGGATGGTAAGTATAACGAACTTTTAAAATCTTTCATAAGAACCTCAGATATTAAGCGTAAGGTAAAACTTACAGACGAAAATCATAGGAACCATTTCTTCTGTTCCTGTCAGAAATCTTCAGTCATAAAATTCTAGAGAACCCTCTCTCCAGATGAAGTACGTCATCATATGTAGTTGATATCTCTTTGATCTCTATCTATTGCGAATACCAGACGGTATGACAAAAGCGCCATATGAGGATTAGTGTATCTTAATATGTTCTATAGATTGCTTCCATGCCTGACCAGTATGGAGGTTTAATGCATGGAACCACAAAGATATTCTAATGGTCATATGGTACTAAAGTCAGCTAACGGTATTCAAAGAAGATATACAGAATGGAATTGTCCAAGTAAATGTCTCTGATTAAGGAATCCGTGGACTCGTAAAGAAAATGTGTCACTTATCTGACACGGACAATGATAAATGAACCAGAGCCAGAGATTTGGAAAATCTCTGTAATCTCCTTGTGTCTTGATTATCTTCTCCAAAGACTACCCTGTTTACCTCCTGAGACAAGTAAAGTTAAGATTAACATCCCGCTTAGGGCTGCAGTATTGTGTAATCTCCGTGACGATTAGTACCTCCAACTCGGGAATAATAGAAACCCTAGTTAGATGGATTTTAAGATAAAGGTTCTTAAAGCCTAATTCGTAATTCTAAGAGTTTCAATATTATTAGTTAGGAAAGACGGTTCTCTTGCTTATGCATTAGTTACCGCAACCCTATTTAGACAACAATTAAGAATCGCCATCAGCTGCCCAGAATCGTCGATTTGTTCGACGAACTGTAAGGATTAACTATTTCTTAAGATTGGTTTTAAGCTGTAGTTGGAATAACCATCTTACCTTAAATAAGCTCTTCTATAATAGTTATTATAAAAGTATCAAGGCTGCTCCTTTGGAGACCTTGTTTAGATGGAATGTCAAAGATCCGTTTGATGGACAGAAGTTTGGGTAAGTCCAATTATCAGGATCTGAAAGTTTCCTTGGAAACAACGAATAAGATCATACAAATCCGAAATCGTCTGAAAGTTGCCAGTAATCGGCCGAAAAATCAAGGATTGATGAAAGTCGCAACCCTCTTAATTCCTTAATAAGGAATAAGGTTCAATTGAATGTATCACCCTAATAAGGGTGTGCTAAATTTTTAATTTATCAGGCTAGTTAAGTTCTGATATATAGAATCATTCGAGGAAATCGAATATATATCAAAATTGGTAACCTATAAGCTAAAACTTACCTGAGGAGCTTAATGGAAATCAATGTGTCCCACACTAGTGATTTAAGGAGATGTTCGCCGATAAGTCGAGAAGCATTATCACATAATGATATGCAGATTTATGATTTAATGAGAAACCTGTACAGATCAAGGATCGACAGGTTAAGAAACTCCGAAAGGAAGTATGTACCTATTGTATAGGTCAACTGAGATGCCCTTAGAGGCCCAATTATGCTATAGAGGTTAAGTCCATGATACATCAGAAAATACTTCCATTATTTTAGCAAATCTCGAGGTCGAGATTTCTTTTAAGGGGGTTAGGATGTAACACCTTGTAAAATCACGTCCAATGATGTATTGACACGTGTAATAAACCCTAATAAAGTCAAACGTTGAATTTGAGGGACTAATTTTGCGAAAAATCAAAAACTTTGATTATAGAAGGACTGGAAATGTTAACATGCTTATTATAAGCCTCTGAATAACATTACATGGTAATCATATTCACAAATGGGCCACTTGTTGATCATGAGTAGCCGTTTGCGTAATTAATTGAAAGTTTGCGCAATGAAGGGTTAAAAGTGTCAACATGTTAAATCTTACCTCTGAGAGACCTTTTAACAAACCGAGAGCTTCATGATAATTGATTACACTCTCGGGAATGCCTAATATTGGCCATTAAGGGCTTTTATGCCTTTAAGTGACGTTATGCGCAACTTCGTAAGTTCAAGGGGTTAAAAGCGTCAATATGTTTAATTATACCTTTGAATGACCTTTTTACGAACTCAAAGCATCGTGATGTTTAATAATACTCTCAAGAATGCCTAACATGGGTTAGGTTAGGCTTCGATGCTATTAAACGATGATATGCGCAAGTTTACGCATTAGAGGGACCAAAAGCATCAACTTTTGAATCTACGCCTTTTGGTGACCATTTAAGCAAACAAAATCATAGTAATATTTAAACACATGCTTGGGAATACCCATTATGGTCCATGGAAGGCTTGGATATCATTAAACGACATTTCGCGCTACTTTGTGCGACTAAAGGACTATTTGCGTCAAACTGCAAAAGTATACCTATTATCCTTTACATAGCTTAGAAATAGGCTTAGAGGTGTTTGGTGTGCAAAAATAAACTTAATTGATCAACAGGGACTAAAAGCGTCAAAAAGTGCATAAGTTTGCATTTTCGCGCATATCTTACGTTCTGAATATATCCGGACATCCAAAAATTTATGTAATCATTAAAATATTTTATTTTAGTGATTGGCATGATAAAATTCCATTCGTCACGTAATTTGGATCGTTTTTTGCGTCCGTTCGTGTTTCGTCGTAATTAGCCGAACGACGTAACCGTACGACCAAACGAACCGACATCCGACATATTTTTGAGCATGTTTTGTGTTCCCTATGTTTAGGCATCATTGTAGAGCCTTGAAAATGGCTTAATAGGCTTTAAACATGTCAAAATGGGCCTTAAACACTTGCAGGGACCAAAGCTGTAAATAAGAAAACTGTTTGCTGAACTAAAGTGCATCAGATTTGCAAAAAACAGCTGATTTCAATTCAGAAGCTGGGTTTCTGGTTTGCAAATGCTTTTTTATCATTCTAGGGGCTATTTTTGGGGCACCCATGGTATTCTACAACCATGGGCACACATGTAAGGCCCAGATCGAAGCACGTTTATCGATGAACGATCTTAACGGTTACCCGAAAACTATATAAACCCCATGATTTCATTTGCAACACACCGTGATCTGATCATATTCTCTAAGTTGGAGTGTTTATACTCCATACCTGAGAATTATTAGATCAAACCTCCATTTCTTGGACCCCTTATAAGTATTCTTTCGTGCTGTTATGCGTTTTTAGCACAAAAGTCAAACAGTGTTTGACTTTCTACTTTGACCAGTCAATGGTCAACACGAAGTCCGTTTGAAATTCGTAACATGAGCGTAATCTCGATGGTTATAGTCTCTTATGACTATACCTCCTAATTACCATGTTTGCTTAGTTAATTGTCGGGTCAAAGTAATTAAAATAAAAGTCAACCGAGTCGGTTTTTAAACAAAATTCATAATTAATTATGTAAAGGCAATAAAATCAGTTTTGTCACTTTAATAACTTGGTAAATATTAATTGAACATGTCTAGGCATGTTTGACCCGACAATTCTGAGTTTAGGCACGGTTCGGAACCGAAAGTCGCAAAAGTTGACTTTTGCTTTGACTTTCAGTTCTGACCCGATTTAGCTTAGTTTAGTTATGCCCTAGGATTCCTTTAGGACCATATTATATGTTTGTGTAACCCTATGAGGTTATACAACATGGTTCCATAGAAATCCTAGTTCATTGCATGTTTCCGTTAAATGCTTAAAAGTTGACCATTATGCCCTTTTGATATTAGTACGAGAATTTTGAAAATGTGAGAGGATAAAAACCTTTATTACTGATTTATAAACATGTCCTAAAAATTTGACATCAGTTTGAGGCCTAAATTAGGAGTTATGCTCAATATCGTAATTTGAAAGTTTTTTATTAATTAAACGGCATTATTAGCATAAAGCTTATTTAAACCCGAATTTTGACACCAAAACTTTTGCCCACTGATGTAATATAATATTTAAGGATTTTTGAAGATTTTTTTTTTGAATTTTAAACTGATCATAACATAGGGTTCTTGCTTTGACTCGGTAATTGACGATTATGCCATTTTTGCTAATAAAATGAGTTTTACACATCCTTTACATATCAAACCTTTTTCTACTGATTTTATATATTAAATAAATTATTTTAAATAGTAAAGGCTGTTCAAAATCTCAGATTTACTTATTTAACCCGAATACCGTCAAATACCGACTTTTATGCGATTTAGGCGCATAGTATGGTTTAAAACCATATTCGGCACCCAAAGCTTGATACCTACTGATGTTATGAATAAATTTTTATACTTTAACAATAAATAAAAGTTTGAAACTCAGAATTCCAAAATTAACCCGTAAAGCATATGTGAAATGACCAAAATGCCCCTACGGTGCATAGTTTGGCCATAAATGATAAATTTCACATATGTAAAATATCTTACTGATATAACTTGATAAAATAAATATTTTTACTGATTATTTTAGACCATAACCTCAGATTAATATTTAACCTCTATTATAACCTTTAAAATGACCAAAATACCCCTATGGGGCATAAATTGGTTTTAAATTCGTTTTGGGCATAATGGAAGGTATCATACTGATATCACAACATATTTAAGGCATATTAACTTGTGAAACATGTTCATGACTCTTTTGGTTACCCGTTATGCATTATTCGCGTTCGGAACGGTTTATGTAACTAGTTTGCATAAATTGATCGAAACGGGTCAAACCTTATCATTTTTTCTTCAAAATTCAGAATGTGCTTAGTTTACCCATATTATACAAGTCTCCATACTTGTCGGGTCTAAATTACATTCTAATCAGGTCTTCGCTTAATCTTGCGTTTTGAACCGAAAACCTTTCGTTAAAACTAACCGGTCTAAGTTACAACTTAAATAAGACCCGTTAGGAATCTAATAGGTTAATAAAACCTTCATTCCAGATTGAGAGCCCCAGTAGAGGTACTTGTGCTTGCTGATTAGAATATACGGCTGAGTATAAATTGCATTTTAAGCTCAGGTAAATACTTTTAACTTATTTTCCCTATAAGGGCTTGGGATACGGTATTATAATAATACCGCTTGGTCGGGTATTGAATGTTTAATCATATTATGATTAAATTATTGAGGTAACCCGTTTTAATCTGTCTTGTTTGAAATAAAAGCCTTTGGGGGTTAATGACTATGTCCCGGATATCCTTGGCATCATTATTAAGAAATGGCCACATCTTAAGCACGGGGTGTAGGCATACACCTGACAGTTGCGTAAGGGAAACGGTATCTCACTCTCTTGTGGGCCTATACTTGTGGTGTGTCTGTTAATCTTGACTCGGTTTCTAACATCGGGCCCTGAATGTATAACGAACATATAAATCTGTATACAAGATTATTTTTTAAAATAATTGTCCCAAATTATAAAAGAATATCTGTGCCTTGTGCATTTAAATCAATTTTCATAAAGATTTTCAAAAGAGTCAGTTAATTGTATTTACCAGTGTAAACTGACGTATTTTACCCATATTATACAAGTCTCCATACTTGTCGGGTCTAAATTACATTCTAATCAGGTCTTCGCTTAATCTTGCGTTTTGAACCGAAAACCTTTCGTTAAAACTAACCGGTCTAAGTTACAACATAAATAAGACCCGTTAGGAATCTAATAGGTTAATAAAACCTTCATTCCAAATTGAGAGCCCCAGTAGAGGTACTTGTGCTTGCTGATTAGAATATACGGCTGAGTATAAATTGCATTTTAAGCTCAGGTAAATACTTTTAACTTATTTTCCCTATAAGGGCTTGGGATACGGTATTATAATAATACCGCTTGGTCGGGTATTGAATGTTTAATCAGATTGTGATTAAATTATTGAGGTAACCCGTTTTAATCTGTCTTGTTTGAAATAAAAGCCTTTGGGGGTTAATGACTATGTCCCGGATATCCTTGGCATCATTATTAAGAAATGGCCACGTCTTAAGCACGGGGTGTAGGCATACACCTGACAGTTGCGTAAGGGAAACAGTATCTCACTCTCTTGTGGGCCTATACTTGTGGTGTGTCTGTTAATCTTGACTCGGTTTCTAACATCGGGACCTGAATGTATAACGAACATATAAATCTGTATACAAGATTATTTTTTAAAATAATTGTCCCAAATTATAAAAGAATATCTGTGCCTTGTGCATTTAAATCAATTTTCATAAAGATTTTCAAAAGAGTCAGTTAATTGTATTTACCAGTGTAAACTGACGTATTTTCCAAAAAGATTAAGTGACAGGTACTGTACGTAATTGGCTGGGAGCTCCGGGCGTTAATAGGGAATCTTGCAAATTCTAGACGTCTAAAGTCTGTTGAACAGTTTTTATCTTTCTGTTTTAAGATCTGCCTGTGGATCCATCTTACAACCCGTTTGTAATATTGATGTTACTTTGAATCGGTTTGTAATATATTTACTTTAGACTTCCGCTGTGCATTGAACTGTGATTATTTGACTATGATGATATCAACTACGTCACGATACTCCCCACCGGGCCCACCGGTAATATGTGGAAAAAGCGGGGTGTGACAAGTATGTTTCCAAATAAGTTTCAAGTGTCATGTTTATAGAATACATGTTGCATCCCAAAAGTGTTTAAAACAAAAATGGATCGAGTATACTCACAGTGGGTACTTAGTATCAACACCGACTAATTGGATCGAAGGGAGCGTTGGAGTTAGCCTGATCATAGTATAACAGTATGAGTGTTGAACATAATGTCACATCGTGCGAAAATCGAGTAAAAGTGTCTGACTGGTTTCTGATCGGATGGTCATCCGGTCGGATGACCATTCGAACCAGATAGACCCATTCGATCGACAGGTTATTCGATCAGCGGTGAGTTTTCAAATCGTCTCAACTTTTGAAGTTTTCATTGTATTATAAAATCAAGTCATTCGATCAGATGGTCATCTGGTCGGATGATGATCTGATCGGATGACTATTCGAGTGAAAATTTGACAATTTGAAGTTCCAATTCAAATAGTTTAAGTGTTCAGCGTTACAGAGAACAGTCACCTGGTCGGATGATCATTCGACTATGTGATCTTATCAATTTGAAAACTGTTGTAAAAACGTTTACGTTCGAGCTTAACCGAGACGACATGACAACGGAAACTCACCAAGGTTCAGCTCTTCTGATCAGATGGGAATCACTCCATTCGATCAGGGTACTGTTCTTGATGGAGTTTCATGTCTGACCCGTAGATCGGTCATCTTCTCCGGTGGAAATCCGTTTTCAAGCCGACTCCAGACTAAGGAACAAGTCTAAGGCCTATTTGATTCCAGATTTCACCAGGTTTGAGTAAAAAGTTAAGAAAGTTGAAAAGCATGCATTTTGTCTGAGAAAATGTTTAAATTTGCCAAATTTTGTGTTAAAACGTGTAGAAATCCTTAAGATTTGCACCATTCTCGGTAAGATGACATCATTCAACCGGTGACATAAGCAACCTATGATGACGTCACATTCAAAGGTCCAAATCCGGCGATTTCAAGGCGAAAATGTATGATTTTGATTGAGGAATATGATAAGAAAGTGTGAAATGATGAAAGTTGTACAAGAATCATGGGGAAAATTTACAAGAATCGCGTGAAATCGAAAGAAAAGTGCCTTAGAACGAGTTGGAAGCTTCTGGATCGGACGAGGCTGTCACATCAGTGAATAGTGATATGACAGCGGGTATTTATAGTGTGAGAGGGGGAGTAAGGCGGTGGGATGGCATGGATCGGATGACTATTCGATCGAATGGCCATCCGATCGGATAGTCATTCGATCTGATGGTCATCCGATCAGATGCCCATGCGAACAGGCAATCCTCGTTTGCTAGTTTCCGACTTTGGTTCGTTTTGCGAGCTAGATTAAGCGTTGCGTTGCATATTGTTGTGAGTAATCATTACATTGGTATAATTATGTAGATAACACAAAAGTTCTCGTGTTTCAACTCTGTGTCTAAGCTAGTGTCCCTTTCACTAAGTATCAAGTATCAACGCATCAATCATCAAAGTATCTCGTTCAATAGAGAATCAAAGTCTCTCGTTCCATAAGTATCAAGTTTCTAGTTTAACCAAGTATCAAGTTTAATAGGCGTCAAGTTTCAAGGTATCAAAAGAATCTAGAATCAAAGTATCACAAAATTTAAAGTATCACAAGATTCAAGTATATCGCATAGCAAATGTCTAGTTTCAAGATTCGAGTTTCATAGTATCATAAGAGTCTAGCATCTTAAGAGTCAAGTTTCATACTCGTTCATAGAGTATCAAAGTATCATAGTTTCACGTAGTTAACATTAATAAGACTCAAATATGTATCCTTAAATATTACAGGGACTAGACTTGCCAAAAGATAAAAGTTTGGGGACACAGGGTGTTACAAAATTGCACCGTCATCCCCTTCTTGATCTTTTCGATATCATGCTACATTGATAATTTGATATAATTGTATTTAAAACTGGTTGTTTGATTCTACATTTTACGTGTTAAACAAGAAAAAACCTCAAACCTAGATAAAACATTTAGACGGGTCAAACTTCAAATTTATTGGTATGGTGTTTGTCCCTTTACAAAAGTTGTGTGTGCTCAAATCCTAACAAGTGTTATTAAGATGTAAAAATGGTTAAACAAGCAAAATAAATAAATAAATAAATAAATAAATAAATGGCTAAATTTGCACACCACAGGGATGGAACTCATGACATCTTACTATCATAAAGCCTATCTACTAAATGCTCATCCCTATTGAATACCATAAACAGAAATTTGTAAACAATAACTTTTTTAGCATACGTTGTCTTAACCGGGTCCGCGCTAGAGAACTCACTCGCACAATAGATCTCCAATTGAAACCCTCAATGAGAAACCCCTATCATCCAGACTCGAACTTGAGACCTAGAGGGGAAAACTAACCCGGACCTACCATAGGTGAAAATTAAATACCCGTGGCCACCACTAGAGCACTAGTGATGGTTTGTAAACAATAACTATTACATAAAAGTATTTTTTTTATCTAGACTACTACAAAAATATATAAACTGGTTAATATGTTTTTAAACCAATTTTTAAAGTGATTATACTGATTTTATTTGTTAAAAAAACCACTATACTTACAATTTTGAAGAAGAAAAGAATGAGAGTTGGTTTTCTCGTTTGAAAATATTAGTTATTTTATTAATAAAAAATTAAGGTCATGCCAAAATGAATGGTGGTCCACTAGCTTAAAATGCTTACCTAAACTCCTGCACTTCATAACATGACATCTTCACGTAGCTTTTGTCCCACAATTAACTATTTTGTTATTATATGTTGACATAGAAGCCTTTCAAAACAAATTATTGACATAGAAAGTACAGTATATTTCTTCAACCCAAATATTTAACCTGTTTCACTAAGATGGTCAAACTATATATATATATATATATAGGGTAGGGTTCCAGCGTGAACAACATCTCAAGAATGAACTGCGTGAACAGATATTGACATTTGATTTCCTTTTTAGTTGTTAAGGGTAGGATTGTAATTATATAAATATTAGATTTAAATCATTATTTTAATAATTGAATTAATTTACATCTTTCCTAATTTAAATTCATTATCCACATTATGTTTTATTTATTAATAAGATAATTATCAAAACAAACAACAAATCACCATATTTCAGTTTTAATTTTTATTTCAGATTTCATCACTAGAGTTCAAATTTTGATTTTTACGATCCACGTAACGTTAATATTTCAAGGGTATACACATGTGTACTTGGATATAAGTAGAACAATACACATGTGTACTCAACATCGTACATATGTGTAATTAGCTACATAACACATACATAGAAACAATACCTGCAAAACTATTTTATATTTAACAAATTACAAGTTCCATAATGTTTTCCAAACCAAACAAAAAAAACATATAATTACAAGTTTCAGTTTCGTAAAAACAATAAACCAAACATAATTGAAAAAACAAAAAACATAATCTTTTATAACTATTCGCCACGTTATATGTTGAATCATCCTTATCGACCTCATACGTGAATCATCCTTATCGACCTTCCATCTCCACTTTTCTCGTTAACGACATCTCCTATAAAAGCACAAAAAAACTCAGCAACTAATACTTTGCATAATTCACAAGTGTACATTAGGTTATAATTAGAGCAAAATCAGAATACACATGTGTACATCGCATTAAAAACAGAGCAAAATCAGAATACACATGTGTACATCACGTTAGAAACAGAGCAAAAACAAAGAATTGGAAAAAAAACCAGAAACTAATACTTTGCATAATTCACAAGTGTAAATCAACAACTTTACACATTCAATACACAAAAAAAAAAAAAACTGTTGGATGGAGTATGACCAACAAAACTGTTGGATGGAGGCTCACAATCACAGTAACAATTTATCAAACTATCATTCTCTTCACCACCAGAATTAACAACCGATCAACATCCTTTTGTTTTTTTTCTACAACATCAAACCCACACACCCTTTAAACCTATATTTAAATCCACACCAATGTTTACTTACAGTAGGATAAGGAACATCTTGATACAGGTAGAAATTAGTTAAAAATGTTGAAGCTAACTATATCATCACCATCCAGGCATCCACATCGACTTTCATAATCACACACAATTCCCCAAGTTTCACCGGTAATTCTGTAAATTAAAAGTGATCAGATCCATATTTCGATTCCACTTTACAAACACATACGTTTCAATTCATGAACTACAAAAAATTTACAGTAGAACTAAAACTAACCAAAGAAAGAGATGGAGCTGACAATGACAATATCACAAGTTTGAGATGGAGTCGGTCCGAGATTCAGCGCCGGAACTTACCACAGTCGTCGGCGGTGATGGCACTGTTGTCGGAAAAAATCGCTAGAGTAGGTAGGAATGGAGAGAACGAGAACGACATCTTCTCTGGTCATCACGAGGGTGAAGATGACGATGTAGATGAAATCTAGAGAGAGATGAAACAGAATTTGATGAGATTTTAATTTAATGGAAACAATTTAGGTTTCCTTATTGAATTTTTTGATTGTGTAATTACACATATACCCTTTTGTATTTAATTAAATGGAAAAAATTAACCAAATAATTACCATCATGCCACTCATTTAAATCTCAAGATCATAACAATCAAGGGCCCAGATCAGTTCACGCAGTTCACTCTTGGGATTTTGTTCACGTTTGAACCTAATCCTATATATATATATAGGGTTAGGTTCATTTGTGAACCTCCCCTTGTTTGTGAACTTAATGAACATATCTTGACCCTTGATTTAGTTTTAAGATTACAAGGGTATGATTGTAATTAGTAATTTAAATTTGATTTTTTTATTTAATTATAATCCAAATTTTAGTTTAATTTAACACGATCAGTTTTCCATTTTTTATGTAACTGCTTCCTATTTTCTTGCAATTCAATTAAAGGAACGAATAATCAAAATTTTGAATTCAGAATTTGTGACAATCAAAAGGAATGAAAGATATTTTTTTTATAAAGCTTAACTAGTTATGTAGCTTTAAAGTTTACCAATTTATTGTTCTGGACATTCAATGTATATTATTTTTTTGTAATACATATGTATAATGTGTGCTTTCATCACAACACAGAACTTCATAAAAGTGGACCATCCAAACATGTCATTATATGAGATAAATTGTAACTTTCGTAGTATATTATGCATTACACATATGTACCCATTCTAAATTGTCCTTTTTTTTTTCTTTTTTGTTCTGGACATCACACTTATGTATTATTCTTGCAATACACATACGTATAAAATGTGCTTTCATCATCCACACAAGTTCATAAAAGATAAACATCCAAACCCGTCATAAAATACGATAAGTTGTATTCAAGTTATAGGTAGCAACTGAAAATAACACAATCTATAAATTTAACCACCAAAATAATGGTCGTAATCATACTACATTAAATATCCGAATAAAGCATCTCAAACCTACCGTAAAAATATTCCACCAAAACAATTAAAAAGGCAAATCGTAAGTGTAAACACCAAACCAAATAGTTCACAAACTTCTTCCTAAGTTGTGCTATTTTGGTTTTCGTTTTGGACTCATCAGTTGGGAATCGGGCGTCCCGACGCCCTTCAACGATCCCATCCAGGTTTCCATGTGGCGCATCGCATATACACCGCAATCAACATAATTTCCTACATTCGCCCAACTAATATCCAAACGTACATGCTAGACAGCTTCAGTCTCATAGCAACGAGGATGTCTCTCACGCATCAGGTACTTTACCACCACGTCTTTCTACACACAAATAATACGGTATATTGTACAAGTGAGTAGCTGTATCATTATACACGTTTCTAGATAAAGTGAGCTTATGTATAAGACATCTATATAACGGCAATTGTGAAGTATATGACAGTCAACACACATGTGTATCCGTAAAGTACACTTGTTTACAAGACATGTAAAATACACATGTGTATCCGTAAAGTACACTTATGTACAATACATCTAGATAACGTCAATTCTGAAGTATATGACAGTCAATACACATGTGTATCCGTAAAGTAAACTTATGTACAAGCCATTTATATAAAGACAATTTTGAAGTATAAGACAGTCAATACACGTGTATCCGTAAAGTACACTTATGTACAAGCCATTTATATAAATACAATTTTGAAGTATATGACAGTCAATACACATGTGTATCCGTAACATACACTTAAACAACAACATAGGTTTTAAAACACAGACTTGTTGTTCAATTGGATGAACCGTAAATTAAAGAACAAAATTGTCAAAATCGGAATAAAACTACCACAAAAAACAACAAATCAAAGTTAAATCAAACATATTAAACAAACCTCGCTAAACAAATAAAGCTTTTTATATGAAAATTTAACTAAAACATTAGCTTTTTACATGCAAATAACAGAGAAAAACCTAGAAATATAGACAATCAGATGAAATAGAGAATTGTAAAAAACTGAAATTCACTATATGGTTGTACCTTGATATGTAGCCTTAAGATGTAATCTGCATGAAAGATGGTGATGTTGAATGATTCGCCGGAAGAAAAACAGTAGGTCGTTTTTGATCTTCAAGAGAGAACGAGACGAGGGTTTTTTCTTTGATCAACAATTTGATCTAAAATAATTGATATTAGAATTGAACGAGAGATTCCAAATTTTCAAGTTATGGAATTATCGAAATTAGTGGAAGTTACTAATTAGCCCTTATATTAAAAACCATGTAATATATAAGAATTACAAAACTGCCACTATTATTAAATCTCAAGATCTCCTCATCCAATGGCCAGGGTATGTTCATTTTTGTTCACAAAATTAACATTGTTCACTCTTGATCCCTACCCTATATATATATATAGGGTAGGGTTCCAGCGTGAACAATCTCCCAAGAGTGAACTGCGCGAACAGATATGGACCCTTGATTTCCTTTTTAGTTGTTAAGGGTATGATTGTAATTATATAAAAAATTAGATTTAAATCATTATTTTAATAATTGAATTAAGTTACATCTTTCCTAATTTAAATTCATTATCCACATTATGTTTATTTATTAATAAGATAATTATCAAAACAAACAACAAATCACCAGATTTCAATTTTAATTTTTAAGATCCACGTAACCTTCATATTTCAACGGTATACACATGTGTACTTGGATATAAATAGAACAGTACACATGTGTACTCAGCATCGTACATATGTGTACAGTAATTCACAGGTGTACATCAACATTCAATACAAAAAAAAATTATGAGATATCACAAAACAGACGATATACACATGTGTACATCACATTAAAAAGAGGGCAAAATCAGAATACACATGTGTACATCGCATTTAAACAAATAATTATTATAATAATTGAATTAAGTTACATCTTTCCTAATCCTTGATTTGATTTGTGAGAGATTTATGCAATCAATTTAAGAGGATAATTGATTACTTGATTTGTGAGAGATTTATGCAATCAATTTAAGATTGAAATTACACATATACCCTTTTTGTATTTAATTAAATGAAAAAAATTAACCAAATAATTACCATCATGCCACTCACTTTAATCTCAAGATCATAAAAATCAAGGGCCCAGATCAGTTCACGCAGTTCACTCTTGGGATTTTGTTCACGTTTGAACCTAATCCTATATATATATAGGGTAAGGTTCATGCGAGAACCACCTTTATTGCGAGAACCGCGAGAACCAATGTGAACACAACCTAAAATAGCTAAAAAAACCTAACCCCCACCCCCCCCAAGCTAAATGCTAAAAACTAAACCCCCCAAAAAACCTAAAAAAAAACCTAACCCCCCCCCCCACCCAAAAAACCTAAACCCCCCTCCCCCACCCCCCAAAAACCTAACCCCCCCCCCAAGCTAAAAAGCTAAAAACTAAACCCCTAAAAAACCTAAAAAAATCTAAAAAAAATCAAAATTTTTTTTTTGATTTTTTAAATATTTTTTATGTTAAAATCGCTACTTTTCGCATCCAAAAAAAAATTTTTTTTTAAATTTTTTTTTTTTTGGATGCGAAAAGTAGCGATTTTGTTATAAAAATTTAAAAAAAAAAAATTTGTGTGATTTTTAGCTATTTTTAGGCATTTTTGGTTGCGTTCACATTGGTTCTCGCGGTTCTCGCAATAAGAGGTGGTTCCTAACGGATCTTTGTCCTATATATATATATGTCATTTATCACTTTCGATTAAAAACAAGTTAAATAATGAAAATGTCCTAGGGGCTGTTTGTTTACTTTTTAATGAGGCTCTTAATGGTTCAGATCTCTTACTGGTTCAGCACTTAATAGTTCAGACTGTTTGTTTCACGAGCAGATGTCTGAATGTTCAGACATTTGCCTCTGAATGGTTAAGATTTATACAGAGTCTGAATGGTTAAGACCTCTAATCTGAATTGGTCAAACATTTGGCTCTGAACGGTTAAACATTATACAGGCTCTTAATGGTTCAGACCTCTTACTGGTTCAGCACTTAACCATTCAGATATTGCCAAACAGCCCCTTAGTTAATTTTAAAAGTATGCAAGATTAACATATAATATAATACTAGGTTATAACCCCATGTATTACACGGGTCAAATAAATGAATTTTATATACTAAATAATAAAACAATATATCTTTAAAAACCTCCTTTATTGCACGAGTTAAATAAATATCATTTTATATATTAAATAATAGAAAGTTATATCTATAAGAACCATATTGTACGGGTTGAATAAATATAATTTTATATACCAAATAAAAAAGTTATATCTTTAAAACCACGTGTATTACACGGTTTGAATAAATGTAATATTGTTTACTAAATAATAAAATAATACATCTTTAAAAACCTCATTTATTACCCGGGTTGAATAAATGTAATTTTATATACCAAATAATAAAAAAAAGGTTACATCTTTAAAAATATGTGTATTAGACGGGTTGGATAAATGGAATTTTCTATACTAAATAATAAAAAAATATATATCCTTAAAAAACCCCGTGTATTATACGAATTGAATAAATCTAATTTTATATATCAAATAATAAAAAAATTATATCTTAAAAAACCTCATGTATTACACGGGTCGAATAAATGTAATTTTGTATAGTAAGTAATAAAAAAGGTATATCTTTAAAAAACCAAGTGTATTACACGGGTTTAATAAATCTAATTTTATATACCAATAATAAAAAAAGTCATATCTTTCAATATACTAATTGATAATACTCAATATGCGATGGATATGGTGATTGTGAAGATGGTTCTTGAAAGAAGACGTGTCATTCAAGAAGCAAAACAACATCTATTTGAGTGATAAAATGTTGGTACCAATTCCGACAAATTGATTTATAAATTATGCAGTAAAATTGATATAATAATTTTTTAGTAATGAAAATAAAAATATTTCATATATTAATACAAAGTTTGATTTCGTGATAAATAATTTGTTTTATTTAAAAATATCTTAAATTAACAATTTAAATTTTAGGATAATATTTTATTAGAAAAATAGAAGAATGGTATTCGAAATTTAAAATAGGATGAAATTTAATGTTAGCTCATTATTCTTTTATTTATTTAATTAATATAAGATAAGTTTGTAAGTGATGCGAAAAAATCATAAAATAAATGCTTACAATGAATGACAGGTGTCACATATTAATGTTTTATTATATAGTATAGTATAGATATAGATTTAGATTGATATAAATAGATTAATTAATATAAGATAAATTTGGAAGTGAGGCGAGAAATCATAAAAGAAATGATTACAATGAATGACAGGTGTCACACATTAATGTTTTATTATATAGTATAGTATCGATATCGATTTAGATTGATATAAATAGATTATTCTATTGTAGTAAAATTTGTTAACGAAGTCTCAATAAATTTAACCCTTTATTTAAAACTTGTAAATGTGACGAAGGCTCAATAAATTTAACCCATTATTTAAAACTTGTAAATGTAGAAATGATAAATAATTAATTTATAATCCCAATACTTTCGTTGTGCTAAATGTGAATACCTATATCAATCGTCACGTATAAACCCCAAGTCCAGGCCCACCGGGAAATCAGGGTGTGACAAACACATATCCGTATTAAAATCACAATCAAACATACAGTCATTCTTATGCAAACACTCAATCCTTCAACATGCTATTTGTTTATACATACTAGGACAATCATATGCATGATATCTATCATTAACTTGAAAAAACCTACCTTAACATGTGTAACGTTATAGGATTAGCACATTGCCCTGTTTGTTGGACCATTGTTAAGTGTTCAATCAATACAGTCTTATTCACCTCGGTGATCAGATTATGCCAGTGGAACTTTGGATTGATTTTTAGCATATGCATGTTGGTATGGTTTATGTAACTTAGTATACAATTAAAATGTGGATTTGAGACTTTATTCATACTTATGCTATGTAGACAAACTTGTATGCTCACCGACATGATTTTTGTTGACGAATATTTTATATACATGTTGCAGGAAATGTATGATGTCGATATCACAAGAAATCTATTTATGGTGGACTAGAAACTCATCAAGCTTTATTTATGTATTTTTTATGTTATAGTAGTGAAATTTGCAAAATGTTGTGAAACAATGTATCATATAATTTGAATTAATGGAAATGAAATTCGAGTATTAATTATTGTCGCAATCTAGTGTTATGATGTTTTTGAGAAACCTATTATGTCTCGCCTCGATGTTTCCACCATCGGTTAGGGTGTGACATATTGGGCTTGTTCGGTCCAATCGCGTATGTAACCGTTGCACAAAATCGGTTGTTTTTGTAAAAATACTTACCTCAGCTGTAAATAACCGTTATGAATCATTTTATGTTAAAATAACCTATTTAGTATGTTTCAACGATTAAGAGCAACTTATTTAGTTTAATGAGCACTACCTTGACCTTCAACCGGTTGGAAATCTCCTTGAGGTAAAAAACCTGCTCAACGGTGCTCATCCAATTAATAAAGTCGTCAACCAAAACACTCCCATCAAAAGCTGTAATTTCCAACTTGAGACCCAAGCTCCGTATTGGACCATTCCGAGGATGGGCCCAGGCATTCCTTCGTAAATCCCTGAATGGGTTCCTGTCCATATCTAAATCATCCCCTACCACAGTTTCCGTCTCGGTATCCTCCACCTAACATTGGTTCAACTCCAACTATAACAACCCTCCTAAAATTTTTGACACCCTAAAAATAATTAAAATATCCCAATACGTCCTAAAATACACCCCGAATATGAAAACGGGCCCCGAATACCTTCATTTTTATTAAAATTAAATAAAAACAAAATTCATGTGGCGCTCGCGGGCCGCGACAGCTGGTCACCAAGGCGCAGCCCGATGCTGCTACGTGTCATGCCATCCGTCAAGCCTACAATTGTGAGTCGACCAAGCTAGGCCCTACATAGCCTATGTCGTGGGCCGCGTAAGACCCCCTCTAAGTCTACGCGGGGCGCGAGAGATGGCCGGATCACAACTATAAATAGGGCTGATCAGTTTCACTTTCAATTCGTTCAGTCTTTCACTTTCTCTCTTAATTTATACGTAGTATACATTATACTCGGGCATAATACCCCCTAAATAACGAAGTTCTGCCTCGTTGTAAGTATCATAACCCCGGTTACATATTAGATACGCTGCCCAATTAATCCAGGGTTCCGTAACGGCTGTCGAGGTTCTGCCCGACGTCGTCGTTGGAATGCCGTCTCTGGGAGGGTATTACTAATGTAAATATTGGGTTATTATACTAACGTGTGTGCATTTGTGTATTTAATAGTAATCACCAGGAAATCCTTAAGGAAAACCCTAAGACAACAATGTGAGTAATCTCCTTTTTGTAAACCTTTTTGCAAACTATTTTTACAAAACCTTTATTTATTTTAAATTATAATTAGCAGTGATTGAGTCTTTGTAATACTTCAATTACTGCCGGTATGTTGGGGTTTTGTATACAAAATGTGAAACACGTTACCATTGGACAACGAGATAGCCAATGAGTAATATGACCCACCAGTCAGGATTGACAGTACTGAATGAGTAATTGTGTAGATATAAACATTGTAATCGCTCTCAATACTGTTAAATGATAAAACTCTTCTTGATTAAACTGGGATTCACTCACCAGTATTTCCCACTGACAAAATGTTTTTAAACGCGTTTCAGGTAATAAAATGTGAAAACCAAATAGAAGCCAGCTGGACAACATTGAAGGCTTGGAAAAGTGGCTATAAAAGTTATCTAAATAAAGAGATGTTTTTATTAAATAAAATAGGGTTTATCCCTATGAAAATGTGTTTACTTAAAAAATGGGATTTTTCCCACGTGTTTAATATTATAAAAGTGTGGTATTTTACTCTGATAAAATATTTCCTAACTACGGTCCTGATGTCATTTCCGCTGCCAAAATGATAAACACCGATACCACTAAAACTGGTCGCGGCCGCCCGTTCCCGGGTAATCAGGGGATGGGGGTTGCGACACCAACTCTCTGATTCTCTCTTGTAACCGTTCGATATCCTAATCACGCGAATGGAGGTTGTTCTCTTCATTATCTACGTCAACATTTCTACGCAAGGGAGGGCGACCTCTGCCACGTCCAACCATTTGATTACTGTAGATGTGATACCAATTGATGCAAAAGGGAAGCACACACAAATGGTGATCAAGAACATATAGAACTAATAAAAAGCTTTGAAAGTCAAAAAAATTGATTAAATATTCAATATAAAATAATCATAACCATAAATTCTAACCAAACATAAACCCTAGATCCTCACTTATAGGCATGAGTCATACTCTAAAAGCGAAAAGATTACAATTAATGAGAAAATTGAAATTTAAACAATTAATAAAAGATAATGCTGAAAATCTCTCCTCTTTGCGCCCTTTTTTGTTGTTGCTACATCCCTACAAACCCCTCTCCTTGCCCAACTCGATCATTGGGTCAATCCTTAGGTTCTTATAGTATATATGTTTTATAAAAATGAGTTTTATTCAAAATAACTTTCGTACTTGCTTTGATACCGGTACATGCATTGGGCGGGCGCACCCCTTGAAAATTTGGTTAAACCCCCTCGTTCGTTCCCTTGAATTTTTTTTTGTGTATTCCATAGGACAAAATCACAATCGCACCCCTTGAAAATTTAGTTAAATGTTCTTACAATTATAGCTCTAAAGAAGTCCGATAGTCACCTGAGAATATCAACCGTCGCCGGTGGCTCGACGAAGAGGAGAGGCTCGTGTTAGCGGACGAGGTCGCCAGACATCTGGCTTGACCTCTACCTCTAACCTGATCTGTCGATTCTTCCATTCGCCATTCGGGATCGGTCTAGTAATAGGCACTGCGGGTGTTGGGGAACAAATTGCCGGCGGCTCGACGAAGACGAGGATTTGAGATAGTGTGTGAGGTGCGACTGGTACCTCATATTGGTTGTGGTGTCGACTTTACCTTCCATACTATCTTGACTTCCGGCTATTCCATTCGCTGTTCGGGATTGTGTTTGCCCTGAGTATTCATCGGTATTGAAATGGAGAGAAGAGGGAGGGGAGGACAAGAGACGCGGCGGTGGAGAATTAAAGAGAAGATGCCGGAAAATAGCGACAAAGCGAAAGAGGATGAAGAATGGGAGAGACTGAGATGTAAGAAAGGTGAAGGGGAGATGAACGAAGAACCCAATACCATAATCTTCATAACAAACTTGCCGGAAGGGGTGTCCAGGAAGGAGATTTGGTTGGAATGCAGGCGCTGCGGAAACATTACAGATGTTTTTCTACCTTTCAAAAGAGACCTAAAAGGGAAGCGATTCACTTTTTTTAGATTCAATAAGTTCCGGGATCTTATCAAGCTGGTGCAAGCTTTAAACAATATCTGCATTGGGGATAGAAAGGTTAAAGCAAATGTGTCGAAGTTCGAAAGGGAGGAAGATATTGAAGGTAAAGGTGGTATAGCTCGGAAAGGTGAGGTACAGAGAAGTTGGCCGGAGAACAAATCGATACCAAAGGCAACCTACGATCGACCAAGAAATCAGGAAGGAGGAGGTGTACCAATTGTAGCCCAGAGCATAGTTGGTGGTGGCAAGTCATACTTGGAAGCGCTAAGAGGAACTAGGGAGGAAGCAATGGGAGAAAGGTTGATACTGCCAGATAACTACGAGGAAAACATGGATGAATGGAGTAAAAGAACTATTAGCATGGAAGCCAAATCAATGGAAATACTGTGTAGAGCAAAAATTCTGTTACGAGAGGTAAGTTCACACACAATGGAGGTAAGATATGCTGGAGGTTTGGGAATTCTGGTTACATTGGGATCACAGATGGTAGCTGACAAAATTCTGACCACTAATAGACAAATGTGTGAGGAGTATTTCACCGAGGTTAAAAGATGGAAGAATGATAAGAACTGGTACGAAAGACTGGTGTGGGTCAGGGTATGTGGAATTCCAATCAGTTTAAGGAACAAAGAAACATTCAATAGAATTGGTGAGAAGTTGGGTAGGGTGATAAAAGAAGCAGAGGTCAGCAAAGAAGATAGTAATTTGACGAGTGCTCATATTGGTGTAATAGTAAAAACAGGCCAAGTTATTAATTCAGAGATTACCGTAATGCATAAATCAGCTGTGTTTAGGTGCTGGTTATCAGAAGTGTCAGGCAACTGGGCACCAAAATTCGTCGAAGATGATTCAGTGTTCATTAATACTCCTGATGACACAAACTCAACAAATGATGAGGAAGATGAACAGATTCCAGAAGATGCTAATAATGGAGGAGGCGATGAGACACCGATAGATGAGAATAGCGAAGAAGATGATGAAACAATTTAGGTGGAATCACAAAACAATATCGGAGAAAATGCAACTCCGGTGACCGGCGGGGAAAAATAGGGGAGACGAACGGACAGGAAGTTAATTCGACAGGTGGGGACAACGGGAATCGGGAAGATGCAATTAATTTTGGCGGTAATTGGAAAGAAATATTTGCAGAATGCTTGGAGAAGGAAAAGATGCAAGGAACACAAATATCGAGCCAGAATGTAGGCGGCAACTTTAATATCGGTACATGTGGGGACAGTGAAAGTTTTACTTTTCAAGCTAGACCTAGGGAAGCTAATAGTGATAAAGGAAGTGGGTCTGAAACAAATAATGATGGACTTAATAAAGGAAATAGGCCCAGTATTAGTAATTGTAGGTCCCCTGGATGATATGGATCGTCACAAAATTGTATAGCTAACCTAGAGTGCGGAATCCTCTAGATCAGATTTGCACAGAAACGAGTAGAAACACAGAATTCACAATTAATCGGGTCTTCTATTGATTATCCAAACTAGAAGTTTTACAATCAATTCAAGACCTCACAACCTCACAGCCTCTCTCTGTGATCTTGCTCAAAACCTAATTTCATTTTTCTCTCTCTCTCTAGACTTTCTCTCTAGCCTCCAAGAACTCTTCTGACCACTCTAACTTCTAAAACCCTAATCACAATTCATGTTTATATACCACAAGTTTGTGAACTGGGCTACCTACTGGGCTAGGCAATTTTCCAAGCCCATTACAACAATAAACTCACTAACCAATAAGCTAAGCCCAATACAAAATATCCAAAGACTAAATAATCAAACTATTAAGCTGTTGTCACCGAATATGCACCAACAGACTCCCCCTTGACAATAGCTTCATAGTGTAACTTTGTCTTCAAACATATTGTGTTCTTTTGGTCTTTGGATAGCGTCAGCTACACAGCTTCTGACATCAACAGACTCTCACTTAGCTGATCCTTCCAATCTCCAAAACTTCCATTCATTGTAGATCAGTTAGCTAGCAATCCTTGGTTAAGTAAGTCAGCTCCAACTCTTCCATATCTCTTTCTACAATGTAGTAGAAGGATCCTACCATGCATCTTCACACATTTCTCACTTCACTCTCAATCTGCACTTTACTTGTATTCTGCACTTCATTTTGATAACTGCATCAATCTGTTTAGAAACAAGCAAGTATCTCGAAAAACCATTAGTCTTTTTCACATTTAAAGATAAACCAATATTTTATCTCATCATGCAAAAACAACTTGTCAATTCAAAATGGAAGTCTTTTAAAAAAATATTTTTGGTATTTTTGATTTTTTTTAAATAAACTAAATAAACTCAACTAAACTAAAAAATATTTACAATTTCATCTTTTTGTGAGAATCATGTGCACGAAGATCATATCTGTCGCAACCCCCGATCCCTATACAATTACAGGAACGGGCGGTCGCGAGCCAGTTTTGGTGGTATCGCGTATTGTCTAATTTGGCATCGGAATTTTCATCAGGACCGTAGTTAGGAAATATTTGATCAGAGTAAAATACCACATTTTCATAATATTAAACACATTGGGATAAAACCCAAGTTTGCAATACACACATGTTCATAGGAATGAATCCTATTTCATTTAATCAAAACATCTATTTTAATTTAGGTAACTTTATTGCCACTTTTCCAAGCCTTCAGTGCTGTCCAGCTGGCTTCTATTTAGCTTTCACAGTTTGTTACCTGAAACGCGTTTTAAAAACATTTGTCAGTGGGAAATACTGGTGAGGGAATCCTAGTTTAATCAAGTTTAAATAAAAACCATTATACAGTATTGAGGGCGGTCTCGCAATTACATTTGTTTCCAAGTCATAACAATTATCACCCGTGGTAATGTCAGACCCGACTTGTGGAAATGTTACCCCTCTAGTAACAAATTTTGTTTACAAAACCCCAACATACCCACGATAATTGTATCCTTACAAATACTCAATAACCGTTTAATATATAACTAATCGTATGAGGTTTTGTAAAAACAGTTAACAAAAAGCGAATCAACTCACATTGCTGTCTTAGATTATCCTTTTTGGTTTCCTGAGAATTATCTATAATTTACACAAATGCACACGCGTTAGTATAATAACCCATTTTAACATTAGTAATACTCTCCCCGAGACGGCATTCCAACGACTACGTCGGGCAGAACCACGACAGCCGTTACGGTAGATCAATCGGGCATAGTATCTAATACGTATCCAGGGGTTAAGATACTTACAACGGAGCAGAACTTTGTTATTTAGGGGGGTATTAGACCCGTGTATAATGCCTACACTTCAGCTTTGAGATTAAGAAAAAAAATTTGAACGAATTCGAATGAAGGCCCGATGCCTTCTTATATAGTGGCTGAGTTTGGTTCTCTCGCGGCCCGCGTAACACGAGACCGGGACCTACGCGGCCCGCGTCAACGCTGGTCAACAACATAGCTTGTCCGGGTCACTATTGATGTGTTAAAAATGCAACATATAAATTTCATCAATTGTGGCATAAAACTAACCCTTTTTTAGTACTAATGTTGGAAAAAGTGTGCTTTTGTCTTCCTTTTGTATTTTCAGGATTAAATGAGCTCAAATTAACAAAAGAAGCAAAAAGACATCAAAATCTAACATAAATACAAGAAAAGGAACAAGACGTGACATGCCCGACCCCACGACAGCATCTTCCCAAGCAAAACAAGACAACAGAAGACTGAACACGCCTCGTGCTCAGCCAGCACGGGGGCGTGCCCAAGTGTCAGCAGAAAAGACAAAGTGGTAGAACCTTCTATTGCCCACCACGGGGCCGTGCTCAGCGGACACGGGGCCGTGGTCAACTATAAGATTCGCACAATCCAGCAAATCTGCATAGTACAAAGATTCTTCTGCACCACGGGGTCGTGCTCAGCGGACACGGGGGCGTGGTCAACTAAAAAGACAAAACAACATTAAATGAAGAAAGAAAAGGATGTGGACACGGGGCCGTGCCCATTGGACACGGGGCCGTGCCCGAGCTTCTGTTCAGCCTATAAATAGAAGTGCTTGGCTCAAGCTCAAACCATCCCTTGGCACACCACCTCTCTCACACTTCACCCACCACCCACCACCACCATAACACCATCATCCACCCCCATCATCCATTGTCCATCGTAGAGTGTGTGAGTCGTCTCAGGATCCAAGATTGATCGTAAGAGTTCTTGACAATCAAGGCCATGTTTGCCTAAGTCTCTTAGATCACTTGGTGAAGACAAAGTGTCTAGTGTAATACTTTTTATTTCTAATCTTTTCGCACTTTTTACTTGGTTTTGTATTAATGACTTTAATAACTAGTTGCTTATGTTGAAGGTGATCTTTCCTTATCGTTTGTCCGTGGTGTCTTGGCATTATTTTACTGTCTATATAAAATAAAAGATTTTCACCATTCATATCTCCACGGTCTATATGGAGGTATGTTGGCTACCTGGTCAGGGGTTAAGGGAACGGTTTGGTAAAGGTCTTGCCATTGTTCAGCGTTTAGAGGTCCTGCAATGGACCTGGGTCAAATTTAGTAGGACCTCCTTCAATACTTAACGGTATTGGATGGCGGGGGTCCAAACTCTTTGATCCCCTCATAAGTTAACTACTATTAATACTATAACCCGGCTATTTAGGACTGTATCCCTGCTGACTCAGACTACTTAGTCGAGGGTAACGTCACCTCCAAAAGAGGAGCCTACCATAATTTGCATTAATAACTTAATTAATTATCTTCCAATAATCCACCCTTTTAGGATTGTATCCTTGCTGACTCAAACTACTGGGGTGAGGGTAACGTCACCTTCAAAAGAGGGGCCTACTACAATAACTAAGATAATCTCTTAAAATAGTGCAAAAGTGCGGAAATAATCAAAGGTTACACTAGATATGAGTCGGAACCAAGTGATTCATCTTGTCTATCTGTTTTTCTTTTAATTTTTATTTTTCAGCATTTTAGTTAGTTTTTATTTTTCTTAGTTAAAACATTTTTCTAAACTTTTTGATTTGATTAGACGTTGAGGATAAACCGGTACTAAAAGCTCTTGTGTCCTTGGACGACCTCGGTATCTTACCAACACTATACTACGCTCACGATGGGTGCACTTGCCCATATGTGTGTCTAGTGTTAGTAAATATCGTGTTTTATAAATTTAAAACTTGACTAAAAAGTGTTAAAGGGGATTAAAATATACACCTAATATATATAACACTCGAACACGCATCAAGTTTTTGGCGCCGTTGCCGGGGACACAAGGATTTTAAGAAAGTTAGGAATCAACGGCCTAATCGTTTTTCTTATTTTTCATTTTTTTAGGATTTTTTTTATTTTTTCTGTTTCTGCAGAGCTCAGCACGGGCCGTGCCTGGTCGGACACGGGCCGTGCCCAGCATCATCACTGGCAGTTTTTATTTTCTGAGTTACAGAGAGCTGAACACGGGGCCGTGTCGGTGCAACACGGGGCCGTGTCCAACTCCCAGTAACGGGGATCCAGAAAACCATCACTGTATCTCTGACCACGGGCCGTGTTCACCGAGCACGGGGCCGTGGTGAACATTCTGACCAACGTTCTTTTCTGTTTTTATTGCAGGACTTGGAACCCAGGCGCCACATTTGAACCTCCTACGTAGTGCATGAGCTCCAGTTCTAGTAGAGACATAAAATAACCTCTAGAAGAACCCGAACCCTTTCTCAGAAAAAGACTTAAAGCTAAAAATCAAGAGAAAGTTTCGGGGGACCCACTTCCAATGGCGGACCAACGTACCCTCATGGATTACCTACGGCCCACCGTAGGCAATCTCGGCGCCGCTATCAATGCACCGAATGTCGAAGCCAACAACTTCGAACTTCGGCCGCATTTGATACAAATGCTCCAAAACTCCGCAACCTTCCATGGGCTTGCGGACGAGGATCCCCATCTACATATTACTAATTTCTTGGAAATATGTGATACTTTTCGGATCAATGGAGCATCAAACGACACCATTCGCCTTAGGATGTTTCCATTTTCACTAAAAGACCGAGCTAAGGCTTGGCTTAACACCCTCCCAGTTGGCTCGGTAAACACCTGGGATGAACTAGCCCAAAAGTTTCTATATAAGTATTTCCCTCCTGCTAAAACGGCTAAATTAATGACTGAAATTAATACATACTCACAAGAGGATGGGGAATCCTTATATGAAACTTGGGAAAGGTTCAAGGAGCTACTAAGAAAGTGTCCTCATCACGGTCTAGCGGTGTGGCAACAAGTATCCACTTTCTACAATGGGTTGTTGCCACACACAAGACAAACACTTGATTCAAGCTCCGGGGGACTTTTAGGTAATCGTCGCCCAAATGAAATATATAATCAATTGAGGAAATTGCTCAAACCAATTTTCAATGGCACACTCCCCGAGGTAATAAATCTATTGCCCCGGGCGCCCATAAGGTTGATGAAAGCACCTCTTTACAGGCCCAAATCGAGGCGCTCTCTTCAAAAATCAAAAGGCTAGAAATGACAAAAACGGCCTCGGTTATGGCTTGTGAAGGGTGTGGTGGGTCACATGAAAATTGGAGTTGTATGAAAGAATTAGATGAACAAGCAGAAATGGTAAACTACTTTGATAATAGACCTAGGCCGTCGGGTCCTCCAACAGGTACCTACAACCAAGGATGGCGTAACCACCCAAATCTTGGTTGGAGAGATCCCGGCAATAGTAGTAACCAACAAAACCAACGAACTAATTTTCAACAACCACAAAATTTCTCTCAACAACAAGGTGGAAGAGAAAGGCTTGAAGATACCGTATCTCGCCTCATCTCCGACACCGAAAAGAAAAACTCGGATCGATTTCAACAATTGGAATCGAATTTTAGAAATCAACAAGCTAGCATTCAAAACGTTGAAAAACAATTAAATCAACTAGCTCAAAATTTCTCCGAGAGACCACAAGGCGCGTTACCAAGTAATACCGAAACCAACCCAAAGGCGCAAGTACACCTGATCACATTGAGAAACCGAACCGTGGGTCCCGAGGATACCCCCTTACCACCGGTTGAAGGAAGTCAACTCGGCCAAAGCACGACTTCACCTACACCTCAACCAGAAAAGGCTTCTTCACCAATTCAAGAGCCCACCAAGACTCCTCCAATTCCGTACCCCGGTAGGTTAAATCGTCAAAAGACCGATGAGCAATTCGCAAAATTTGAAAGTTTACTAAAACAATTGCATGTTAATATTCCTTTTATTGAGGTCCTAACCCAAATGCCTAAATATGCAAAATTCATGAGGGATTTCCTCACTCACAAAAGGAAAATTGAATCATTGTAATTAGTTAACTTAGGCGAAGAATGCTCCGCTTTAGTACTCAACAAACTTCCACAAAAGAAAATCGATCCCGGAAGCTTCACAATTCCTTGCTCGATTGGGGAGTCCCCCGTTCGTAATGCATTAGCCGATCTTGGGGCTAGCATTAACCTCATGCCCACATCAATGTTCAAACGACTCGGCCTAGGAACAACAAGCCCTACAAAGATGAGCATACAACTAGCCGACAGGTCCGTCAAATTTCCACAAGGTGTCGCTGAAAATCTACTGGTCAAGGTTGACAACTTCGTTTTTCCAACCGACTTTGTCATCCTAGACATGGAAGAAGACACCGATGTCCCTCTCATCCTCGGGAGGCCATTTCTAGCCACCGCTCAAGCTGTGGTGGATATGAATGACGGAACGTTAACATTGAAGTTTGGGGACGAGGAAGTGAAGTTTGAATGTGGAAAGAAAGTAGAGGAAGAAGACCCGGTCAACTACATGAAGGTCATAGACTCAAGCTTGGATGACGCTCTCCGACTGTGTAACATGGGATGCAATACATCCCACTTGGGTAACATGTGACCAGGCTTTGGGTCTAGCCAAGGACCCTTATAAACGTGGCGCACCACGGAGGCATTCCGCGGAACTATCCTTAGTTTAGTTTAGATTAATTTTCTTGTTTTCTAGTTAGTTTTAATTTTCAGGAATAAAACACACTTGAGATGACAAAGGATACAAGGGAAACTTGAACCAGCACTCCATGCAGGAAAAACAGAACCGTCCGACAATTTCTTCGTTTAGCAGGAAGCTCGGCATGGGCCGTGTCCACCCAACACGGCCCCGTGCTGCACAATCTGCAGATAAAGACCCAGTTCAGGTAACTGGACACGGGCCGTGTTCACCCAACACGCCCCCGTGTCCAGGCTTCTGTTCTTTTGTTTTAATTTTGTTACTGGCACTTGAACACAGGGTCGTGCCCGGACAACACGGGGCCATGTTCAGCACCCAGTAACACAAAATTTTTGCTTTTTCACATTCAATAAACCTAAAAACTTATTTTTGGGACACATTGAGGACAATGTGTAATTTAAGTGTGGGGGGGGGGATGCTAAAACCTTGAATCTTGCAAGTCCTAAATACAAGCCTTACACAAAACTCTATTGGAATTGCTAATCATTCATTTTTTTTACTTGTCTAGGTTTAACTCGGGAATTTCAAGTTCTAAAAAGGTTATATTTTTACGAATTTACAACCGATAGCGTCGTGATAAAAAGAACCAACATAAGAAAATTATGAAAAGGCATGACAAACTTAGTTAAAATTTGATTATATATACTTGATCACATAAAAAACCCATTCCCACAAAAGTGAGTTTTGAGCCTTTATTGAGCATACAATTACATATCATTAGACTAAATGCTCATTTTTCGTTTCTTGTGTGAATAGCCGCTTGGTTCTTACGACACTAGAACTTGCCATGACGATACATTCCCGGTCCTTATCAACTTAAACCCGAGTAAGTAAATGATGGAGGCATTAGGACTAACCCTTTTTATTTCTACACCATTATTTTTCTTTTTTTTTACCACCTACCCAAAATCCCCCATAGTTAGCCCCTTTGAGCCTAAACCTTTTCATTTCATAACCCAAACCAAACACCCTTTTACCCACCAAAACCTTTTTATTTTTTTTAACCCTTTGTTTTAGTAACAAGTTCAGTTTTTCGTATGACTTTCAAAAAAAAAATAAATAAATAAAAATAATTTTTTTTTGTTGATGATGAAGCAAAAGAAAATAAACAAACAAGTTCATCAAAAATAACTTTGTTTGAATAATAGCTTCATCAAAATAAAAGTTAAAAAAATAATAAGTCTTACGAAAACCGACACTTGTTACGCTTTTAGCCCTTTTTCTACTAACCACTAACTACTAACCCAACCACCTACCTTTAACCCAAGCCTAACCCTTTACCCACAAAGTCCTCTTGATATCTACAAAGGTATATAAGTTAAAAAAGAGGAGGATTGATTGTTTGGCAAGTCTATGGTAGGAGTAAGTTCCATGCCGCTCTCGAGTGATCCACAAAAATACATTTTCGGCCGAGTGTTGAGTGATCCCCGTGAGGTATGTGAACTTGTATATAAATAGAATTTTAAAGAGGCATGTTATGCCCAAATAAGTAATTTATCTTATGAAAAGTTTTAAATAAATCATGACGAATAGGATTGTAAATAAATAAAAATAAAATTAAATAAAGAATCTTGGAAATCCCGACACTCTACGACAAGCCCAAAAACCTTCTTCTCTACCCATTCCATTTGGGAGTGTAATAGCCACATATTAAAGAGTTTTGCTTGAGGACAAGCAAAGATTCAAGTGTGGGGGTATTTGATGTGTTAAAAATGCAACATATAAATTTCATCAATTGTGGCATAAAACTAACCCTTTTTTAGTACTAATGTTGGAAAAAGTGTGCTTTTGTCTTCCTTTTGTATTTTCAGGATTAAATGAGCTCAAATTAAAAAAAGAAGCAAAAAGACATCAAAATCTAACATAAATACAAGAAAAGGAACAAGACGTGACATGCCCGACCCCACGACAGCATCTTCCCAAGCAAAACAAGACAACAGAAGACTAAACACGCCCCGTGCTCAGCCAGCACGGGGGCGTGCCCAAGTGTCAGCAGAAAAGACAAAGTGGTAGAAGCTTCTATTGCCCACCACGGGGCCGTGCTCAGCGCACACAGGGCCGTGGTCAACTATAAGATTCGCACAATCCAGCAAATCTGCATAGTACAAAGATTCTTCTGCACCACGGGGTCGTGCTCAGCGGACACGGGGGCGTGGTCAACTAAAAAGACAAAACAACATTAAATGAAGAAAGAGAAGGATGTGGACACGGGGCCGTGCCCATTGGACACGGGGCCGTGCCCGAGCTTCTGTTCAACCTATAAATAGAAGTGCTTGGCTCAAGCTCAAACCATCCCTTGGCACACCACCTCTCTCACACTTCACCCACCACCCACCACCACCATAACACCATCATCCACCACCATCATCCATTGTCCATCGTAGAGTGTGTGAGTCGTCTCAGGATCCAAGATTGATCTTAAGAGTTCTTGACAATCAAGGCCATGTTTGCCTAAGTCTCTTACATCACTTGGTGAAGACAAAGTGTCTAGTGTAATACTTTTTTATTTCTAATCTTTTCGCACTTTTTACTTGGTTTTGTATTAATGACTTTAATAACTAGTTACTTATGTTGAAGGTGATCTTTCCTTATCGTTTGTCCGTGGTATCTTGGCATTATTTTACTGTCTATATAAAATAAAAGATTTTCACCATTCATATCTCCACGGTCTATATGGAGGTATGTTGGCTACCTGGTCGGGGGTTAAGGGAACGGTTTGGTAAAGGTCTTGCCATTGTTCAGCGTTTAGAGGTCCTGCAATGGACCTGGGTCAAATTTAGTAGGACCTCCTTCAATACTTAACGGTATTGGATGGCGGGGGTCCAAACTCTTTGATCCCCTCATAAGTTAACTACTATTAATACTATAACCCGACTATTTAGGACTGTATCCCTGCTGACTCAGACTACTTAGTCGAGGGTAACGTCACCTCCAAAAGAGGGGCCTACCATAATTTGCATTAATAACTTAATTAATTATCTTCCAATAATCCACCCTTTTAGGATTGTATCCTTGCTGAAATAACTAAGATAATCTCTTAAATATGTGCAAAAGTGCGGAAATAATCAAAGGTTACACTAGATATGAGTCGGAACCAAGTGATTCATCTTGTCTATCTGTTTTTCTTCTTATTTTTAGTTTTCAGCATTTTTGTTAGTTTTTTTTTCTTAGTTAAAACATTTATCTAAACTTTTTGATTTGATTAGACGTTGAGGATAAACCGGTACTAAAAGCTCTTGTGTCCTTGGACGATCTCGGTATCTTACCAACACTATACTACGCTCACGATGGGTGCACTTGCACATATGTGTGTCTAGTGTTAGTAAATATCGTGTTTTATAAATCTAAAACTTGACTAAAAGGTGTTAAAGGGGCTTAAAATATACACCTAATATATATAACACTCGAACACGCATCACTATCTAGCTTCGACTTGTGTTGGGCCACGTGGCGGCCCAGGGTTCAGCCACATTTCACCTTCACGTGGCCCGTGTAAGGGTTAAGGGGTTCCTTACGCGGCCCGCCTCAAACCCAAAATCAGATTTTTATACTATTTTTAATAATATTTAAGGTATTCGGGGCCCGTTTTCAGGTATGGGGTGTATTTTAGGACGTATTGGGTTATTTTAAAATATATTAGGGTGTCGGAAAATATTTGGGAGAGTGTCGGTTTTCTTTAGAGTTGTTATATCCTCCCCACCTTGTTTTAGAGCTCGTCCTCGAGATCTACTAGAACAAGTGTGGATATTTCCTTTGCATTTCTGATTCAAGCTCCCATGTGTACTCAGATCCTCTTTTGGAGTCCCACTTCACTTTGACCAAAACTAGTCTCTTATGCTTGAGGTTCTTGACTTTCCTGTCTTCAATCTGTAGAGGCTTTTCTACAAACTTGAGTTGTTCATTTACCTCTATATCTTTAAGAGGTACCATCAGAGATTCATTAGCTAAGCATTTCTTGAGATTAGATACATGAAACACATCATGTATTCCTGCCATTTCCTCTGGCAGTTGTAGTTGATAGGCTACAGGTCCTATTCTTCTAATAATCTCAAAAGGTCCAATATACCTGGGACTTAGCTTTCCTCTTTTGATGAATCTTACCACTCCTTTCCAAGGAGAGACTTTTAACAATACTTTATTTCCTACTTGAAATTCCTATGGTTTGCGTCGGTTATCAGCATAGCTCTTATGTCGATCACGTGCTGCTTTCAGTCGTTCCTTGACTGGAATGATCTTGTCAGTTGTTTCTTGCACTATCTCAGGTCCAGATAGTTGCTTTTCCCCAATTTCTGCCCAACAGACTGGGGTTCGGCACTTTCGTCCATAAAGTGCTTCGAATGGTGCAGCATTGATACTTGTGTGATAACTATTATTATAAGAAAATTCTATTAGAGGTAAGTGATCGTCCCAATTACCTCCGAAATCAATTACACAAGCTCTAAGCATGTCTTCCATTGTCTGAATTGTTCTTTCGCTTTGTCCGTCCGTTTGAGGATGATAAGCTGTGCTTAGATTTCACTTGGTTCCCATTGCTTTTTGGAAACTTGACCAAAAATGAGAGGTAAAACGGATATCCCTATCAGAAACAATTGATAAAGGTATTCCATGTAATGAAACGATTTCATTTACATACAATTTGGCTAATTGTTCCATACTAAAAGTTTCTTTCATTGGTAGAAAATGAGCTGATTTGGTTAGCCTATCTATAATCACCCAGATTGCATCATTACCTTTTCTTGTTTTGGGTAATTTGGTAACAAAATCCATTGTTATCAATTCCCATTTCCACACTGGCATTTCTAGTTGTTGTAACAAACCTAAGGGTTTCTGATGTTCAGCTTTAACTTGTGAACAAGTTAAACATTTAGAAACATAGGTTGCTATGTCCTTTTTCATTCCTATCTACCAGAAATTCTTTCTTAAATCCTGGTACATTTTATCACTTCCTGGATGCATCGTATATTTAGACTTATGGGCTTCTTCTAATATACGATGACGTATGTTTCCTAATTTAGGTATCCACATTCTCTTTTCATGGAATCTCCAAATTCCATCTGTTCCTTGTTCTAGTTCCTTTAGAATACCTTTTAGTTTTTCAGTATCATTCTTGATTACTGATTCTTGTGCTTTTCTAATCTGATCATTTAAATCTACTTGCAGATTTAATTTAAGAGAACGTACCCTTTTTGTCTTTTCATGATATTTTCGGCTTAAAGCATCAGCAACTACATTTGTTTTTCCTTCATGATACTGAATATCACAATCACAATCATAATCACTAAGCATCTCCATCCAGCGTCTTTGTCTCATATTCAACTCCTTTTGCCCGAAAAAATACCTTAAACTTTTATGATCTGTGAATATGGTAAACTTACTACCATAAAGGTAATGTCTCCAAATCTTAAGAGCAAAAATTATAGCTCGTAATTCTAGATCATGGGTTGAATAATTTTCTTCATGATTCTTAAGTTGTCTAGATGCGTAAGCTATAACCTTTTGGCGTTGCATTAATACACATCCATAACCTAACTTAGAAGCGTCACAATAGACTACAAAATCTTCAGTTCCTTCTGGTAATGCTAATATGGGTGCATGGGTTAATCTATGCTTAAGAATTCTGAATGCTTCTTCTTGTTTTGGTCCCCATTCAAACTTAATGGATTTACATGTTAACTTAGTTAAAGGAATGACTATTCTAGAAAAATCTTGAATAAGTCTTCTATAATAACCGGCCAATCCTAAGAAACTTCTAACATCGGTTGGTGACTCAGGGGTTTTCCACTTAGTAATTGCCGCGATTTTTGTGGGATCCACATGAATTCCTTCATGATTAACTAAGTGTCCAAGAAACTGTACTTGCTCTAACCAAAACTCGCACTTTGAAAATTTAGCGTAAAGCTTTTCCTTTCTTAAAAGACTTAAAAGTGCGTGCAAATGCTTTGCATGTTCCTCTTTACTCTTTGAATAAATTAGAATATCATCTATAAAGACAATTATGAATTTATCCAAATATGGCTTACATATTCGGTTCATCATGTCCATAAATGCGGCTGGGGCATTGGTTAAACCAAATGGTATGACACTAAATTCATAATGGTCATTCCTTGTTCTAAATGAGGTTTTAGGAATGTCCTCTTCCTGTACCTTTAATTGATGATATCCTGATCTTAAATCGATTTTAGAGAAAAATCGAGCTCCTTGAAGTTGATCGAACAGATCGTCGATTCTTGGTAATGGGTACAGGTTCTTAATCGTGACTTTGTTTAATTCACGGTAGTCAATGCACATACGCATTGATCCGTCCTTCTTTTTGACGAATAAAATCGGTGCTCCCCATGGCGATGTGCTTGGCTGTATGAATCCTTTCTCCAATAATTCGTCTAATTGTTTCTTCAGTTCTTGCATTTCTGCAGGTGCCAAACAGTAAGGTGCTTTGGCAATTGGTGCTGTTCCAGGTAACAGATGGATTCTGAATTCAACTTCTCTGTCTGGCGGTAATCCTGGTAATTCTTCTGGAAATACATTTGAAAACTGAGACACTACTGGAATGTCTTTTAGTTCTTTTCCTTTAGTGTTAGTGATTATAGAAATCAAATACACTATAGACCCTTTTCTTATATAGCTTGCACTTTTCATCACATATATGAATTTTGTGGATCTAGATGGTTTATCTCCCTTAATTGTGATCTTTTCACCCTTTGGTGAATTTACTTGAATTAGCTTTTGATCACATAAAATACTGGCTTTATTGGCTATTAACCAATCCATTCCTAATACGATATCAAATCCTGCCAGATTCATTGGATAAACATTTGTCATGAACTTTTGATTTAAAAATTCTATTCTTGCTCCCTGCAAGATTTCAGAAATCCTAACTGTTTCTCCATTTGCTGTCTCTACTAGACATTCTTGTGAGAGTTTAGTTAATGGTTGATTAAGAAGTTTGCAAAATGAAGTATTTATAAAACTTTGGTTTGCACCAGAGTCAAATAATACTTTAGCAAAAACATCATTAACTAAAAATGTACCGGCTATGACATCCGGAATCATTTTGGCTTCATCTACAGTCAGAACAAATGCTCTAGCATTTTTAGTGTTCTTGTCGTTTGTAGTTGGGGCCAATTTCGGACAATTTGGCATGATGTGACCTTTTTCTCCACAGTTGAAGCATAGTCCATTATTGGATTTCCTTCTGCAATTTTCTTCCTTGTGTCCTGGTGCCTTGCAGAAATTGCAGTGAGTGGAGCATTTTCCCGAATGCTTTTTCTTGCAGACTTTACAGTATGGTGCAGAGGTAGAACCTATATACCTACGGTTGGAATTCCCAGAACGGAATTGTTGGGTAAGCCTTTGAGCTAGGTTTCTCCTCTGGTCTTCTTCTCTAGTACTGATTAATTCATCTGTCAAGTTATTTGCTAGTTCTACAGCTTCTTCTATAGTTTGGGGTCTAGCTGCCTTGACTACATGTCTAATCTCTCCAATTAATCCCCAGATGTAACGGGAGATTAATACCGGTTCAGGTGATGCAAGGGTTGGTACTATTCTAGCATATTCAAAGAATGTAGTAGTATAAACCTTACTATCTACCCCGGTCATTCTTAAGTTCAGAAACTTATTTGCTATATGTTCCTTTTCATTGGGAGGGCAAAATTTCCTTTCTACCATATTCTTAAATTCCTCCCATTCCATATTATAAACCCTATCGCTTCCTTTTGACTGGAGGATAGTGTTCCACCATTCTAAGGCTGAGTTCTTAAATAGATTAGAAGCAAACATTATTTTGTCTTCTTCAGCACATTTGCTTATTTTTAACACTGCCTCAGTCTTTTCTATCCAGCGTAGAGCTGCAATGGGTCCTTCATTGCCCGAGAATTCTATTGGTTTGCATGACCAGAATTCTTTGTAAGAACAACCATAAGGCATGGTTCTTCTTCTTTTGGGAATGGGCACTTGAAGTACGGGTCCATTGTTCACGTTGTGTTCTGATTCAATTGGTCGCTTACTGCTATGCTTACTTTTATTATTCGCATCTTGAACGGTTTGAATAATAAATGGCATTGCATCTATAATTCCTTGTGCCACTATGTGTTGGATGGCACTATTATCCACTTGGTTTCCATTGTTATTGACGCTCGGATTTTCATTAACCAGTTAATGTTACTCTGGTTATCGTTATTCAGATTTTCTTGATTTCCTTTGTCGACCATCTGAATTTTAAACATTTACCACGTATTAATATCACAAAATAATATTTAATATAGTCAATCACATGACACGCATTTTGGTCAAAAGCGTCGATCATTGCGACTTACTCTATTCATATATTATGCATCTATTACACACCAGTACTGGAATAAAAGTTACAATACCGACTGAAATAAAGTTACACTAATAGTAGTAGGCATCCGTAGTTTTTTTTTCATACACATACACACATATTATATTATATTATTATTATTATTATTATTATTACTACTACTACTACTACCGTCTCCACCATCACATTCATGGATATGGATTCATCCAGAAATCTATATTGCGCTCGTCGTATTTCCAGACGAGTCGCTCTCCCACCTGTCGCATTCTTTCACTACTTTCTAAAATTTCCTCACCAAATGTCCTAAGTTCTTGTACATTATCTGCACTCATTGGGGGTGCAGGTTCTAGGACTGGGTTCGGAAACTGGGGTGCGGGTTCCTGGTACGGAGGTGTAGGGACCTGGTATGGGTAAGGGTTTTCTAAGATCTCCCTGATGTATACGTCATTGTCGTAATATGGATCTAGAGGATCTAACCCTGGGTAGGCTCCTAGGTTCGGCATGGGTATGTCTTCATGTATCGGGTAACGTTGCACATAGTCCCGATTGTCATCCCACCATGGGTCGTAATTTGGGTTTAAGGGATTTGGTGCGGGTACCCTAGGTATTTCCTCCGGATTAAAATCATGCATTTCTACTTGATTTTCGGGGTTTTCTATCTCCATCGGTTGGTCAGGAATTTGTGATTGTGGTTGGGGCGTTATCATTTGTTCCAGGTTAGGGTCGGCTGCAGTGGTTGCTAAGATATGGATATTGGCTATACCCCTATTAATTATATCCTGGGCATAGGCATCGGTTTCTCTTTCAGCTACTGCTAGTGCTCTCTGGTCTTGTAACTTTTTCATACGCTTCCTACGCTCGTGTGCCCCTCGACTGAACCATCCTATCTTTTTCTGAGGGAATGGCTCCTCAGATTTAGCCTTAAACACGAATATTCCTTCTTCCGTATCAGCAGAGTACCCTGAGAGGGCAGGCTGAGAAGAGGCACCTTCGCTTCTAGGCGAACCAGACAATTGACGGTACGCGTCAGATGGTCCTTGGTCGCTCATACTGTAAACTAACAAATAGTCAAATAACACATAGCAATAAAATGCAATTATGCACGTATTCCCGTAATTTATTTCCTAACAATTGGAATTTTGATGTCAGCAGAACACTTCTGTGGCTGAATCATTGGCTTAGCTCTGATACCACCTTCTGTCGCAACCCCCGATCCCTATACAATTACAGGAACGGGCGGTCGCGAGCCAGTTTTGGTGGTATCGCGTATTGTCTAATTTGGCAGCGGAATTTTCATCAGGACCGTAGTAAGGAAATATTTGATCAGAGTAAAATACCACATTTTCATAATATTAAACACATTGGGATAAAACCCAAGTTTGCAATACACACATGTTCATAGGAATGAATCCTATTTCATTTAATCAAAACATCTATTTTAATTTAGGTAACTTTATTGCTACTTTTCCAAGCCTTCAGTGCTGTCCAGCTGGCTTCTATTTAGCTTTCACTGTTTGTTACCTGAAACGCGTTTTAAAAACATTTGTCAGTGGGAAATACTGGTGAGGGAATCCCAGTTTAATCAAGTTTAAATAAAAAACCATTGTACAGTATTGAGGGCAATCTCGCAATTACATTTGTTTCCAAGTCATAACAATTATCACCCGTGGTACTGTCAGACCCGACTTGTGGAAATGTTACCCCTCCAGTAACAAATTTTGTATACAAAACCCCAACATACCCACGATAATTGTATCCTTACAAATACTCAATAACTGTTTAATATATAATTAATCGTGTGAGGTTTTGTAAAAACAGTTAACAAAAAGTTTACAAAAAGCGGATCAATTCACATTGCTGTCTTAGATTATCCTTTTGGGTTTCCTGAGAATTATCTATAATTTACACAAATGCACATGCGTTAGTATAATAACCCATTTTAACATTAGTAATACTCTCCCCAAGATGACATTCCAACGACTACGTCGGGCAGAACCACGACAGCCGTTACGGAACCTTAGATCAATCGGGCAGAGTATCTAATACATATCCAGGGGTTATGATACTTACAACGGAGCAGAACTTCGTTATTTAGGGGGGGTATTAGACCCATGTATAATGCCTACACTTCAGTTTTGAGATTAAGAAAAGAAATTTGAACGAATTCGACTGAAGGCCCGATGCCTTCTTATATAGGGGCTGAGTTTGGTTCTCTCGCGGCCCGCGTAACACGAGACCGGGACCTACGCGGCCCGCGTCAACGCTGGTCAACAGCGTAGCTTGTCCGGGTCACTATCTAGCTTCGACGTGTGTTGGGCCACGTGGCGGCCCAGGGTTCAGCCACATTTCACCTTCACGCAGCCCGCGTAAGGGTTAAGAGGTTCCTTACGCGGCCCGCCTCAAACCCAAAATCAGATTTTTATATTATTTTTAATAATATTTAAGGTATTCGGGGCCCGATTTCACGTATGGGGTGTATTTTAGGACGTATTGGGATATTTTAAAATATATTAGGGTGTCGGAAAATATTTGGGAGAGTGTCGGTTTTCTTTAGAGTTGTTATAATATCAACAAAATCAAACTGTTTCACACTTGTAGTTAATTCTTTATTTAATTTTTCGTGAAAAGCAGTCCAAGACGACTACCAGTATGTTTGTCCACTTAAACAAAATGCATGAACATTTCAAGTACCATTACCGTATGATACGTTAAGGTAATATTATTACTGAAATACAAGTGTGTCCCACTTCAGGATATACCCCCGCGATCAAGGTATGCACAAAGACTCATCATAGTAGGTGAGTATACTGAATTCATCCGTTTTGTTTTTCAACGTATAGATAATTGGTGATCAGGTCAGTACTTCCGTACAACAAAGAGACCAAATTAAATACAATTGGCTCTGATAACAATTGTAGGTCCCCTGGAAGATATGGATCGTCACAAAATTGTATATCTAACCTAGAGTGCGGAATCCTCTAGATCAGATTTGTACAGAAACGAGTAGAAACACAGAATTCACAATTAATCGGGTCTTCTATTGATTATCCAAACTAGAATTTTTACAATCAATTCAAGACCTCACAACCTCACAGCCTCTCTCTGTGATCTTGCTCAAAACCTAATTTCGTTTTTCTCTCTCTCTAGACTTTCTCTCTCTAGCCTCCAAGAACTCTTCTGACAACTCTAACTTCTAAAACCCTAATCACAAAACATGTTTATAAACCACAAGTTTGTGAACTGGGCTAGGCCATTTTCCAAGCCCATTACAACAATAAACTCACTAACCAATAAGCTAAGCCCAATACAAAATATCCAAAGACTAAATAATCAAACTATCAAGCTGTTGTCACCGAATATGCACCAACAGTAATACGGACAAAGATAGTGGGCTGAGTGATGATCCTTTTAACTTAAATGAGCTAATCTGGGGAAATAAGCAGGCCGTAAAAAAGGAAGAAAGGAGGTTCTACTTTCATCATCATTAATTGCCTGACCGAGAGGGGATCAATAGACGTCGGTCAGGCAATTAATGATGATGATTTAGACACGATAGATTCTTTCGACTTAAATAAAGAACCTTTAATGGATGTGCAAGAAGAAACAGAGGCAACCATGGAAATTGGAAGGAAGATTGGAATTAGGGTCCCAAAAAGTAGACAGGATGTGCTAAAAGTTGTGAGGGAGGAATTTGAGTCAAATAGTGCACCATGAATTATTTGGTAGTAAATATAAGAGGAATTGGGTGTGTGGAAAAACCGAAGTGGATTAGCAAGCTAGTCAAAGACAATAAAATTTTGATCTTATGCATACAAGAAGCTCAAGTATCAAATGTCGATTCAATAACAATGGGAAGATATTGGGGAAAAGCGGATATGGAATGGGATTTAGTGGATGCTAGGGGTAGGTCAGGGGGCTTAATATCGGTCTGGGATCCAGGGATGTTCTCAAAGCAAACAGTAGTAAAACACGATTCATTTTTAGTAATTAGCGGAATCATGGCTGGTAGTAATGTACAACTTAACATCATTAACGTATACGCTCCTTGTGATGTCATGAGGAGAAGATCGTTATGGGAGGATTTGAAGTCCATCAAGGAGTCAAGAAATGAAGGAATATGGCTCATGGGAGGAGATTTTAACGAAGTAAGAGAAGAACAGGAAAGGATGAATTCCAGATTCGACAACCAAGGCGCAATGATTTTTAACAATTTTATTGCGGAAGCAGGGCTAGTCGAATACCAAATGGGGGGACACAAATTCACGTACATGTCGGACGATGGATCTAATCTTAGTAAAATCGATAGGATACTGGTGTGCGATTCGTTTATGAATAAATGGCCAACGGCAAGGTTCGAAGCACTAACAAAGCATGTCTCGGATCATAGTCCGTTATTACTAACTTGTGCAAACAACGATTTCGGACCAATTCCATTCAGATTTTACAATAGTTGGCTGGAGGATGAAGGCATGGGCGAAGTGGTAAAGAAAATTATAGAGGAGTCAATAAATGGGGGCAATAGCATGAAAGAAATGGCAAATCTATTGAAAAAGCTTAAAGTAGGAATAAAAGAGTGGAGACGGGTGGAGAAATTAAAGGAGGAACAAGAAGTCCAGGAAGCTATGGAAGAAGTGGAAAGGATAGAAAAGACGGCGGAGACAAGGTGACTCACGGGTTCGGAGAAAGAAATCAGAGTCAAGGGTAAATGGAAAATAAAGAAGTATGAGAGGAAGAAATTAATGGATCTAAAACAAAAAGCAAAATTTAGGTGGGCCAAATTGGAGATGAGAACACAAAGTTTTTCCACAGGATCATCAACTGTAGAAAAGCTAGAAATCGCATTAGTGCTTTGAAGGTAAATGGTAACATGATTACGGATCCGAAGGCTATTAAGGAGGAAATTAAAGATAAGTTCATGGCTAGATTTTTGGAAGCTATTGAGCATAGACCGTCCTTGGATGGAAGAGGTTTTAATAGGATCACAAAGGAACAAGCAACGGTGTTAACGGATCGATTTTCAAAAGAAGAAATTAATAAGGCGGTGTGGGCGTGTGGAAGTGATAGGGCTCCGGGCCCCGACGGGTTCTCTTTTAAGATCATTAAAAAAATTCTGGGATCAATTAGAATAAAAATTCAGCGGTGTCTTAAATGACTTCTACGAGAGAGCATTCATAGAACGTGGATGCAACGCATCATTCATAGCACTCATTCCTAAAATTAGAGAACCGTCGTCAGTGGATGAATTTAGACCAATTTCTTTGATCGGAGTATTATATAAAGTGATTGCAAAAATCTTAGCCAACAGGTTAAAAAATGTGATCCCTAGCATTGTGGCCCCGGTGCAAACGGCATTCGTTAAAGGTAGATCTATTTTCGATGGACCGCTCATCACAAGTGAAATAATCTCTTGGGCGAAGAAGACCAAAAAGAAGATGTTCATTTTCAAAGTAGATTTCGAGAAAGCATACGATTCAGTTAATTGGAAATTTATTCTCTCAAACTTGAAAGCAATGGGTTTTCAAAGTAGATGGATTAAATGGGTTGGAGCGTGCTTGAAGTCAAGTTGGACATCGGTGCTTGTAAGTGGATCGCCTACATCAGAATTCAAGTTACAACGAGGATTACGACAAGGTGATCCGTTATCACCTTTTCTTTTTATCCTTGCGATGGAAGCTTTAGACGTTATCATGACCAGGGCGGTAAAGAGAGGTGCTTTTAACACCATCAATACTCCACAAGAAGGCCCGAGCATTACACATTTATGTTACGCGGACGACGTGATATTTATGGGCGAATGGTTAGAAACCAACATTCTTAACCTCAAACGCATCTTAAGATGTTTTTCACTGGTTTCGGGATTAAAAGTTAATTTAAATAAATCAAGATTATACGGTTTTGGAGTGGAAGCCGAGGAGATCGAAGGAATGGCAGGGAGGTTGAAATGTAAGTCGGGTACAATGCCGTTTAAATTTCTTGGTTTAACGATCGGAGCAAATATGAAAAGAGAGAAGTATTGGAAGACGATAGTGGATAAATTCAACAATAAGTTATCGGCCTGGAAAGCCAAGTGCCTGTCGTTCGCTGGAAGAATGGTTTTAGCAAAGGCTGTGATGGGGGCCATTCCAAACTATTTTTTCTCTATGCACCTAGCTCCTAAAAAGGTAATAAAAGCGTTAGACAAGATACGAAGGGATTTTATTTGGGGAAGGAAAGCGGGGAGGTATAAAATACGGTGGATAGCTTGGCAGAGGATGATAAGACCGAAATAAGAAGGTGGTTTTGGGCTAGGAGACTTAAGAAGTACTAACCTCCCTCTATTGATAAAGTGGTGGTGGAAATTCAAGATGAAACCGGAAGAGTTGTGGGTAAAAGTAATAAAATCGATCCACGAGAGTAACAAGAGTTACAAAATAATCCCTATTAAGAATAAATTCGCAGGTATTTGGAAAGATATTGTGAGTGCAGGTAATGAACTTGGACGCATTGGGATTTTGGTTTCAGACGAGATAATAGCGAAAGCGGGATCAGGGAATAAAGTCAAGTTTTGGATTGATAACTGGTGCGATGGGAAAAGATTTAAAGAAAGGTTTCCAGGTCTATTTAAAATCACTAGAAATAAACATGTTAAAGTTCTTGAATGTGTCACGAAACTGGACAGCGAGAATCAATGGAACTTAGGGTGGTTAAGTGTCACGGCCCCCGTCCCGGGGTGACCCGGTCCAGGAGCCGCGAGACAGAAACCCGTGTTATTTATTATTTGAGTTGACAGCGGAAGTCTAACAGGATCGTTTAGACTTGAAAATGCCCAATTATTTTATTTCATAATTTGGGTCAAACCCCGTAATTTACAATGGAGGAATTTCACGAGGAAATTCCCTGTTTTACAAAACATGTTTATTTATTTAACTGAGCCACCACTTCAAGCTTTATTAGTGCTCCGTAGCACTTTTACTTGATTCACAGTAGGTCACCTGAAACATGTTTTAAAAATATTTTATCAGCGGGGAAATACTGGCGAGTCACTCAAATTTGATAAAACGACACATAGTTATGAATTACAACATAAGAGCGATTACAATGGCTACTATCTTATTTTTATCTGGCGCCGTGTCACACCCTGGTGACGATGGTCATACCACTATTGGGTCCTTTCACCCAAATAGTGATGATTATCACTGTTAGGTTGATAAACCTAACCGTGAGAGATTAGTAATGTGCACAATACCCCACTAGCCAGTGATTCAAGATAACCACGACTTAATCCCTGTAATTATAACTTTTGAAAATAATTGGAGTATTGTAAAACATTGTTGATAAAAAGAGAATGACTCACATTGCAAGTTTAGTCGGGCAGAGTTTAGCCTACTGATAAGCCTGATAACCTAATTTAAACAACAATGCACACGAAACTAGGTAAGTAACTTAATACAACATTTACGATAATCTCACGAGATTAAAACCCTCACGACGAATGATAAAGTATAGCCCTAATTTGGGCAGCACTTAAACATCCATCAGATTGGTTTTAATCGATCGGACATTGTATCGTAGCAGTGATCGAGTTAATACCCTGTAATCGTAGCAGCGTTTCCCTACTTAGAATTTCGATTTTGAGCAGTAGACTTTGTTTTTTATTGAAGTTTTCGAGTTCAGATGAAAGCCCATGCCCTGATCAATTTATAGCTGATTTTTGGGTTTTACGTGGCCCTCGTAAACCCTCTCTTAAACTTACGCAGCCCGCGAGGGCCACCTTGTCTACGACTAGGGCTAGCGTTTCACACCTAGGTCTGCCACGTGTGCGACACGTGGCCTGTTCGCTGATCCGGAGATTTAATGAGTTGTCGCGGCCCGCGTAGACAACCCTTATGTCTTACGCGGCCCGCGTGGAACCCAATTTTCTTGATTTCTTGATTTTTCATGTACATTAGGGTTTCAGGGGTCCGGGTTTTCACTTACGGGTCGATTTGGGACATTTTTGCAGGTCCTTACATCCTCCCCACCTTATTTAAAATCTCGTCCTCGAGATTTACTGGAATAAGTGAGGATACTTTCGCTTCATCTCTGATTCTAGCTCCTAAGTATATTCCGGTCCTCTCTTTGAATCCCACTTGACTTTGTCCAGTACTAGTCGTTTGTGTTTGAGAAACTTGACCTTTCTGTCTTCTATTTGAAGTGGTTTCTCAACGAATTTTAGCTTTTCATTGACTTCTATATCTTGAAGAGGTACTACCAGGGATTCGTCAGATAAACATTTCTTGAGGTTGGATACATGAAATACGTCATGTACCCCGGCTAACTCTTCTGGTAGTTGTAAGCGATAGGCGACCGGTCCTATGCGTTGGATTACTGGGAATGGTCCTATATATCTTGGACTCAGTTTTCCTTTCTTACCAAACCGAACTACTCCTTTCCAAGGAGAAACTTTTAAGAGTACCTTGTCACTAACTTGGAATTCTAGTGGTTTGCGTCGATTGTCTGCATATCTCTTCTGGCGATCTCGAGCCGTCTTCAGTCTTTCCTTGATTTGAGTTATTTTGTCGGTGGTTTCTTGTACGATTTCGGGACCTGATAATTGACTTTCTCCTATTTCTGCCCAACAAATGGGGTTCTACACTTTCGTCCATACAGTGCTTCGAACTGGGCAGCTTCGATGTTTGAATGATAACTATTGTTATAGGAGAATTCAATTAAGGGTAGGTGGTCATCCCAGTTTCCTCCAAAATCTATAACACATGCTCTAAGCATGTCCTCCAGGGTTTGGATAGTTCTTTCACTCTGTCCATCTGTTTGAGGATGGTAAGCTGTACTTAAATTTAATCGCGTCCCCATGGCTTCTTGGAAACTTGTCCAGAAATGTGAAGTGAAGCGACTATCTCTATCCGATATAATGGAGAGTGGGACTCCATGTAAGGATACTACCTCATCTACGTATAACTTGGCTAACCTTTCTATGCTAAATGTTTCCTTCATGGGTAGAAAATGAGCTGATTTGGTTAATCGATCCACAATTACCCAAATCGCGTCATTACCTTTTCTGGTTTTGGGCAACTTAGTAACAAAGTCCATTGTTATGAGTTCCCATTTCCATACAGGCATTTCTAATTGTTGGAGTAATCCTGAAGGTTTCTGGTGTTCTGCTTTAACTTGCGAACAAGTTAGACACTTAGAAACATATCTAGCTATGTCTTTTTTCATTCCTATCCACCAAAAGTTATTTCTTAAATCTTTGTACATCTTATTATTACCAGGATGCATGGTATACCTAGATTTATGAGCTTCCTCTAAAATCTTATTTCTTAAATTTCCTTGCTTAGGTACCCAAATCCTTTTCTTATGGAATCTCCAAATTCCATCACTTCCTTGCTCTAATTCCTTTATTCGTCCTTTCATTCCTTCAGCATCATCCTTGATTGCTGTTGCTTGAACATTCTTCAGTTGTTCAATTAAATCTACTTGAAGATTTAATCTAAGAGCACGAACTCATCGTTGTTTCTCATGATACTTACGACTTAAGGCATCTGCAACTACGTTTGCTTTTCCTTCGTGATATTGAATATCACAGTCGTAGTCACTTAGAATTTCCATCCATCTTCTTTGTCTCATGTTTAATTATTTTTGCCCAAATATATATCTTAAACTCTTATGATCTGTATAAATAGTAAATTTACTTCCATACAGATAATGTCTCCAAATCTTAAGGGCAAAAATTATTGCTCCTAATTCTAAGTCGTGAGTCGTACAATTCTCTACATGCTTCTTCAATTGTCTTGATGCATATGCAATTACCTTCTTGCGTTGCATTAGCACACATCCTAATCCTAGCTTAGAAGCATCACAGTAAACTTCAAAATCTTTTGTCCCTTCTGGTAAGGAAAGAATTGGGGCGTTTGTTAATCTTTGCTTTAAAATATTAAAAGCCTCTTCTTGCCTAGATCCCCATTCAAACTTCACTGCTTTACAGGTTAGCTTGGTTAATGGCACAGCTATTTTGGAAAAATCTTTAATGAATCGTCTATAGTATCCGGCTAATCCTAGAAAACTTCTCACTTCCATAGCTGATTGCGGGACCTTCCATTTGGTGATCGCTTCTGTTTTGGAGGGATCTACGTGAATACCTTCGTGATTCACCATGTGTCCTAAAAATTGTACCTCTTGTAGCCAAAATTCACACTTCGAGAATTTGGCATAAAGATTCTCCTTTCTTAACAAAGTTAAGAGTGCATGCAAATGCTCACAATGCTCATCCTGACTTTTGGCGTAAATAAGTATGTCGTCGATAAAGACAATTACAAATTTATCCAAGTACGGTTTACAGATCCTATTCATCATGTCCATAAATGCTGTAGGAGCATTTGTTAGTCCAAAGGGCATGACTGTAAACTCATAATGACCATACCTAGTTATGAAAGCAGTTTTAGGTATGTCTTCTTTTTGTACCTTCAATTGATGGTATCCGGAGCGTAAATCTATCTTAGAGAAATATCTAGCTCCTTGAAGTTGATCGAAAAGATCGTCAATCCTAGGTAATGGGTATCGATTCTTAATTGTAACCTTATTCAATTCCCTATAATCGATACACATTCGAATCGAACCATCTTTCTTTTTCACAAACAACACGGGCGCTCCCCAAGGGGATGAACTAGGTTGTATAAATCCTTTACTAAGCAATTCATCTAACTGCTTTTTCAATTCTAGCATTTCGTTGGGTGCTAACCGATAAGGTGCCTTGGCTATCAGTGTAATTCCAGGAATTAGATGAATTCTAAATTCTACTTCCCTATCGGGTGGTAATCCAGGTAGTTCTTCCGGGAATACATCCGGGTATTCTGATACTACTGGAATTTCTTTAAGTTCTTTACCTTTAGTGTTAATGATTACCGAAATTATATACACTATTTCTTGTTTTCTTGAATAACTGGCCATTTTCATTACTGAAATGAATTTCAGTGGCTTACGTGGCTTATCTCCTGTAATCACCACTATTTCTCCTGTGGGTGTATGAATTTCTATGGAATTCTTATCACAAATAATTCGAGCATGGTTGGCTACTAACCAATCCATGCCTAATACAACATCGAATCCGGCTAAATCCATAGGTAACATGTTTGCAGAAAATTTATGGCCTAATAGTTCTATCTTTCCTTCTCACAAAACCTTATCTATTTTAACAGAATTCCCATCTGCCGTTTCTACCGTAAAAATTTGTCTAAGGTTGGTTAAGGGTAGGTTAAGAGCTTGGCAGAATGAAGTATTTATAAAACTTTGGTTTGCACAAGAGTCAAATAATACTTTTGCATAAACGTCATGAACTAGGAACGTACCAGCTATCACGTCTGGGATGAGTTTTGCTTCTTGAGTAGTCAGCTGAAAGGCTCTTACGTTCTTTTTATTAGTTCCTTTAGCTGGTTTGGCCTTGTTGTCCGCTGGTTTGACCAGTTTAGGGCAATATGGTCTAAAATGTCCAGCTTCTCCACAGTTGAAGCAGATTGTTGATTTCTTCCTCCTGCAATCTTCTTCTTGATGCCCCGAAATTTTGCAGAAATTGCAATATCCTTTGCATCTTCCAAAATGCTTTCTTTTACAAGTACTGCAAAATGGAGCAGTGGAAGATTACCCGGTTCCCTTTTTCTTGAAATTACTACTATTACCCACACGGAATCCCTGGGTAATCTTTTGGGCTACTTCCTTTTTCCGGTTTTCTTCTCTTGTACATACCAACCCGTCGGTTAAGGTATTGGCTAATTCCACAGCATCGTCAATAGTGCGGGGTCTTGCAGCTTTGACAATGTCACGGATTTCGCCAATCAAACCCGAGATGTAGCGAGAAATAAGCACCGGTTCTGGTGAAGCCAGGGTAGGTACAATTCTAGCATATTCGAAGAATGTCGAAGTATACCCTCTACAATCAACATCCACCATCCAGTGGTTTAGGAACTTATTTGTCATTTGTTCCTTTTCATATTCGGGACATAATTTCCTTTCTACTAGTCACTTAAATTCTTCCCAATTCATGGCGTAGGCCATGTCACTTCCCTTGGCTTGTAGTACCGTATTCCACCATTCTAGCGCCCCTTCTTTAAAAAGATGCGACGCGTACATGACCTTGTCTTCTTCGACACATTTACTTATTTTAATTACTGCTTCGGTTTTCTCTAACCAACGCAGTGCGGCAGTCGCCCCTTCATTGCCTGCAAATTCTACCGGTTTACAGGCAAGAAATTCCTTGTAGGTGCAACCAGGCATTGCAGCTTTCATTCTTTTAAGAAATGGGGCTTGTATCACATCATCGTTATTATTATTGTTGCCGCCTCCATTTACACTATTACTGAAATTGTCATCACGAGTACGTTTGCTGGGAATAGGTGGTGGAGGTTCAACTGGATTTCGGGCAGCAGCAAGGATTGCTGGAATAGCATTTGCTATTCCCTGGGCAACGATGTTTTCTATATCTTGCCTATTCAGAAATTGATCTTCATGGTTTTGCTCGGATTGGTTAACTTCGTTAACGGGTTCATTACCAGTGTGTTCCATCTGGTAATTAATAATATATATAAGTCATTAACACAAAATAAATAACAATCCTATAAAACAATCGCACATAATCATGTCAACACATATAGCCAAAATTGTTGACTTTGCGACTTCCATATTTTTATATATTTTAGTATGCAATCATACACACCAAATATGTTACAAAAGTTTTATTTTTAGTTATTTTACATGATTATATTTTTATTATTATATTATTATTATTAAACACACATTCCCACAACCACATACGATCCTTATCAACTGGCACTTCAGAAACGACGTTCCCTCTCGTCGTATTTCCATGATATCCTCTCCCCCACTTCTCGGATTCTATTTCCTGCATCCACCAACTCCTTGCCATAGTGGCGGAGTTCATCCGGGTTTTCTGTGCTCATAGGTGGATGTAGTGGAGGCTCAGGGTCAAATTGGGGGAAAAGGTATTAGGGTTATTCAAGAGATTCTGAAATTGCCAGTCAGTTGTCCACCATTCTTCTAGCTCTCCTGGTAGAGGTCGGGGGTGGATAATAGGATCTGGGATAGCAGGTTCCAGATTAACTGGAAGTTGTGCTTCAGCTGGGTAATAGAAGAGGTTTTCATCGGCAGGTCCGACGAGGTCACTATTTGCCAGTTGGCGGTCCAGCTCCTCCCAGGGTGGCATTTCCTGGGTTTGCCCTGAACTTTCCCCGATCTCTATTCCTTTGCCTTTATTCTTGGGATCCTCAGTCTTTATAACTTTCTGTACCGCTGGTTTCTTCCTACGCACACGTCTCCAGCCTACGAGTCTTCTTCTCTTTTTCGGTTTTGGTTTCTCCTGAGGTTGGGCTTGGAATACCATTGGCTCTTCAGTATCAGCCTGGTAGCCAGTGAAGGTACCAGTGGTATCCATATCTGTGCTATAGATAGAAATATTTCGGAGTGCCTCGGATAGTTCATTCATGCTGTTAGCATACATGAAGAAACACATAAAATTCTAAGTTAAAATTTTCACAGAATCACATAATGGCAATCAGAAAATTAAGTATTAAATACTTAATTGGCTTAAATCAGTGGCTCTGATACCACCTTTTTCTGTCACCGCCCCCGTCCCAGGGTGACCCGGTCCAGGAGCCGCGGGACAGAAACCCGTGGTATTTATTATTTGAGTTGATAGCGGAAGTCTAACAGGATCGTTTAAACTTGAAAATAGCCAATTATTTTATTTCATAATTTGGGTCAAACCCCGTAATTTACAATGGAGGAATTTCACGAGGAAATTCCCTGTTTTACAAAACATGTTTATTTATTTAACTGAGCCACCACTTCAAGCTTTATTAGTGCTCCGTAGCACTTTTACTTGATTCACAGTAGGTCACCTGAAACAAGTTTTAAAAATATTTTATCAGCGGGGAAATACTGGCGAGTCACTCAAATTTGATAAAACGACACATAGCTATGAATTACAGCATAAGAGCGATTACAATGGCTACTATCTTATTTTTATCTGGCGCCGTGTCACACCCTGGTAACGATGGTCATACCACTATTGGGTCCTTTCACCCAAGTAGTGATGATTATCACTGTTAGGTTGATGAACCTAACTGTGAGAGATTAGTAATGTGCACAATACCCCACTAGCCAGTGATTCAAGATAACCACGACTTAATCCCTGTAATTATAACTTTTGAAAATAATTGGAGTATTGTAAAACATTGTTGATAAAAAGAGAACGACTCACATTGCAAGTTTAGTTGGGCAGAGTTTAGCCTACTGATAAGCCTGATAACCTAATTTAAACAACAATGCACACGAAACTAGGTAAGTAACTTAATATAACATTTACGATAAGCTCACGAGATTAAAACCCTCACGACGTATGACAAAGTATAGCCCTAATTTGGGCAGCACTTAAACATCCATCGGATTGGTTTCAATCGATCGGACATTGTATCGTAGCAGTGATCGAGTTAATACCCTGTAATCATAGCAGCGTTTCCCTACTTAGAAATTCGATTTTGAGCAGTAGACTTCGTTTTTGATTGAAATTTTCGAGTGCAGATAAAAGCCCATGCCCTGATCAATTTATAGCTGATTTTTGGGTTTTACGCGGCCCGCGTAAACCCTCTCTTAAACTTACGCGGCCCGCGAGGGCCACCTAGTCTACGACTAGGGCTAGCGTGTCACACCTAGGTCTGCCACGTGTGCGACACGTGGCCTATTCGCTGATCCGGAGATTTAATGAGTTGTCGCGGCCTGCGTAGACAACCCTTATGTCTTACGCGGCCCGCGTGGAACCCAATTTTCTTGATTTCTTGATTTTTCATGTACATTAGGGTTTCAGGGGTCCGGGTTTTCACTTACGGGTCGATTTGGGACATTTTTGCAGGTCCTTACATTAAGACCTCCAAATTCCGAAGAAGAATGGGCTTAGTGGACGACCATGTTACACTTGTTGAACAATGTAAAATTCAAACCAGGAGCGGATAAATGGGTGTGGAAGTCAAATGATAAAGGAGAATTCTCAGTAGCGGCGGTCAGAAATCAAATAACAAACCATGATGGAGCGGTAACGGAAGAAGAATGGAAGCATTGGAACAGGTGGATTCCTCCGAAAGTAAACTATTTTACGTGGAGAGCAATGTTAGAGAGGATCCCGGTTAAAAAGAACTTATCAAGAGAAGGATATCGATTAACAATCATCTATGTTCAAGATGTGAGGCTGATGAAGAAACTGTAGATCATGTCATTTGTGGATGCAGCAAGTAAAAAACAATCTGGAATGCAATCCTTGTCTGGCTGAAATTATCATCATCTACCGAATTCCGAGGAGTTAAAGATGCTTTAGCGTATGTCGACGGTTTATCAGGATCGAAGGAATGGAAGAAGGTAATCAATGCGGTATTTCAAACAACCATGTGGAACGTGTGGAAGGCTCGGAATGAAAAAGAGTTTGAAGGGAACATCAGGACTGAGATTTACATAGCGGAGACAATAATGGCAGATAGTTTCGTTTGGCTGAAAAGTAGATCGAAATTTCACGATTTAGTTTGGGAGAGATGGGTGGATTTTAACATTCGCGACATAGTGAAATAATGTAAAATAAGGTGGAGTTGTTGTTGCGTTTTGTTTTGTTTTGTTTTGTGTGTTTTATTTTGTACTTTGGGTTTTTACAGCATATGCTGGCCCTGTTCTATTAATCATAGAATCTGACCGTTCAAAAAAAAAGAAAATTTAGTTAAGCCACTCATTCACACCCTTTAAAAATATTTTATGAGTCCGCTACTACATGCATTCATTTTGATAGTTTTCTGTTTTGGTATTTTTCCAGCACTTTTGCACTGTCGATATCAGAATCGATACAAATTGATGTAAAACATGTATCAATATATACATATATATTTTTTTGACATATTACCACTTTATCTTTTGATTGCATGAGATATTTTTGTTAGAAATATACTTTATTTATTTTATTTTGTAATATACCTAGAAAAGATCTAGTTTTAATAATTATTATACAATATCATGTCGGTGGGAGACAAATGAACCGAAAGCAAGGACAAATTTGTAACTTGACAAAATCCCCATATATCCACCCATTCTCCAAACAGACAAATTCTACTGACTGGAAGGAAGTCTTCTTCTGCTACTTGTAACTACTCTCCCACGCTCACCGGTGGACTTATTTACCGCCAGCAGCAGCGTAACTATGAAGCTTTACACATGTTTTCAGGTATCTTTTTCCTTCAACATCACATCAATCAATGTGCTCTGTTTCTTCATCATCACTGTAGTAGTAGTAGTGTGGTTTCTGGATTAAATAGCTGCATTATTATCATCATCGGAATCGCTTTGCTTTGCTTTGCTTTTCGGATGATTAAACCAATTTCTTCTTCAGATTCACAAAACAACCCTAAATATATATATATATATACACGTGATTCCTGATCATTCATGAATTTTATCTGCCAAGGTCAAAACTCCGAAAGAATCCGTGTTTTCACGAGTATCGATTTTGACCGGGTTTACGCTCTGTTCCCGAGTTAACTTAACGAACGAGGGAAATATAGAAAGTAAAGGACGAGAAAGAAAAAAAAAAGCTTTCTTTCCCCTATTTCCGTCATAAAGATAAACAAAACTAAAGAATTTAGCCTAGTTTTTCTTTCATTTCCTTCCTTAAATGAAATTCGGGAACACGACATGTTTTGTTTTGTTTTTCTTTCTTTTCCTTCCTTAAATGAAACTCTGGAACACAAAATATTTTTACTTTTTCTTTTCTTCCATTAGTAAACTATGGAACACAGTGTTAGGGGAATTTAAATATTTTTATACCTAAAATAATAATAATAATAATAATAATAATAAGCAAACTGGTTGAGCAGTGGCGAAGCTTGACCCGAATGACGGGGTCGAAAACGTATATACTCAAAAATTTTTATACGAAAACTACAAATATAACACTACTGAGCGAAAAGTTCGGGGGTCGGGCGCCCTTCTATACTTCGCCGCTGTAGTTGAGGTACCTACGTATCACAATTATTTTTTACACTCTGTTTCTTGATTTAAAATTTTTGAAAACTTATAAATATAATAAAACAATACTTATAATAAATATATTAAATCCCTTGTTTTTAACCTAGTTTAGTTATTACTAATAAAAACAAAGCTTATCCAATTCAAAATGAAGATAAACTCATTTACATATTAATCACCAATTTTTTTTTTTTTTTTTGGTGTCTGCCTTATCTATTTTTATTTTTAAAATGATTTTAAAGCTGTCAGTGAACATGAGAATAGATGATAGGGACCTGATTCTATTTATGTGTGGAGCATGAATACGCTATTTTTCTTTTGTGGATTTTTCAAGTCAAGTTGCATTTATAACTTTGTTTGGTATTTAATTCAACAAATAAATCTTCAACCAAATTTGGTATACTGATTTTGATCTTGGAAGTTGGAATAGTATGTATGACGTGTAGACAAAATAATGAGACTAGATTTGAATTGATATTTTATTATTTAAGTCTGTTTCTGCATATATTTGGATTTTTTTTCCTTCTCAAAAGTAGTAGATTTTAAAAGAGTTTTAAAAGTAAGGTACTATTTAGTTTCTTTTTTCTAATAACTTATAATATGTGTGGGCGCTTGCGGTGTGCACATATAATGTATATATGTGTGGGCGCTCGGGGGGCAAAAGTGAAATGGTACTAACTTTAACGTTATTTTACTAATTTCGTGAAAATAATGTTAAAAGCGGCGGATGGTTAATCATGCATCATGTGGTGACGTTGATAGCTAAAAGACACGGGGGTACATGCACCAATCAGTCTCTGTCCTGATTGTTTGAGTGTTATGTGTCTTAGGTCCAAGGCTTGATACAAAACTACAATCGAGCCGGGGGTCTCACCGGAAGCAGCCTCTCTATTCCTACGGGGTAGAGGTAAGGCTGTCTACATCTACCCTCCTCAGACCCTACCTTAGCTTTGCTATTGGTGGGATTTACTGAGTATGATGATGATGATGATGATTTCTAATAACTTATAATATCTAATACTTAATTAATTAAATTTCAAAAAAGTAACATTTGTCTTTCAAAAAAAACTGTTTGTTCTTCAATTGAATTTATTGAAAACTGAGTTGTATCCGATATGAAACTTCTTATAATTTTCAATGCTAGAGGCAGATGGTTCAAATCCTATAAGGTGTAGTTATAGGAGTATTTTTATGAGTAGGTTAGTTTATCATTCAAAAAAAAAAAAAAAAAGGAATAACAATTTGAAGAAATTAAAATTAAAAAAAATAAGACTATCCAATGTGAGTTTAAAGGAGAGAGAACCAGGCCAGCTACCAAAAAAAAAAAAAAAAAAAAAATACCTTCTTTCATGAAAAAAGTCGTTTAAAAGCTTACAATATAGTTTTAGAAAATGTTTCTATACATTTGAGTGTTATATATTTTTTTTTCTCTCTCTACTAAAACAAAGATGCATGGAACAAACTGTTTCATAATTCATTTTAGTAACATAACTTTTAGGACAAATAATAAGTGAATTTGTGATGAAAAAAAAATTCCTTTTTATGATTACTCTTTGGGAAATAATACCAAAACCGGGCATAGTCAGTAGGAGACAGTATGAAAGCAAAGCACATTATATGAAATGGAAAATCTAAAGACTAACCTGATTTTTTATGTCATGTTTCACAATATAAAGTGATTTTCTTGATTTCAAATTAGCTCATTTCATGAGTTAGTATAATGTTGATTGTTGAGATAATCATGTTTACTATTTTTGCAGGTCTTGTTGTTTATATCTCTAGGCAGTGCAGAAAAGTCCAATAAGCAAATAGTTTCGACTTCCAATCCCACACCAAGGTGAACTTAAGCGCACATGATTCAGTTTGCAATTTGTTAAAAATTTTGTTGTAAACATAGCTTAGGTGTCTTCTTCTTTAGCAAGCCAGTTTAAACATTCTACTCGCGTATGTTTTAGGGAAAAACATGGTGAAAACTATTGTGCGATGTATGATATATGTGGAACACGGAGTGATGGGAAGGTAGTGAACTGCCCTTTTGGTTCTCCATCCGTTAAGGTATGGAACTCTAATATTCCTTAACGAAACCAAGATAATAAAAAGATGATGTATAATTATCAGCACACAAACAAATGAAATTACACAAAATTTCACTAAATGCATTAATTTTTTTACAGCCAAATGATTTATTATCTTCTAAGATCCAAAGTTTGTGTCCAACCATTTCTGGAAACATATGTTGTACAGAAGCTCAATTCGATACATTGCGTTCACAAGTCCAACAAGTAAGATGTTTTGCTTCAGTTCCAACTTATAAATAGTGAATCATTATAAGTCAACTCTAAGACTCGATCGCATCTAAGGTTCTATATATTGTTATGTTGTCTTTTTTTTTTTGCAGGCTATACCCTTTCTAGTCGGGTGTCCAGCATGCTTACGTAATTTTTTGAACCTCTTTTGTGAACTTTCATGCTCTCCAAATCAGAGTCAATTCATCAATGTGACTTCTATTTCTCAGGTACAGTCTTTATTGACCGTGTAGTCGTCTACACAGTCTGTAATGCATGTTGCATATTTTATATTTCTTAATCCAAAGATGATTTTACTTAATGCATTTTTGTGTCCAATACTGTGCAAATAGGCTAGATAGAGTGTGTGTTGTATATGTTTATGTGTAGATAGTGGTAACGCATGGGTGATGCGGTTGACTTAGACACATACGTTCAGTGATGTTGAACGTAGCGTTAAGATATGTAAAACGCATGTGTCATACGTTGATGCTCCCAACGTATGACTCATACCCTATGTATAGGGCGACACGCGTTAGTGTGTGACAAGTTTTTGAATTATTGAACACACTTGTTCTCTCCTTGAGCTTAAACGATGTAAACTCTTTCGGTATGAATAAACTGTGATGACTAAGCGTTATGCTGCCAAAATTTCTACCGAAATTGTTTATTAAAATAAAACTTCCGTCTCAAACATATTTAACACCAATCCGTAGGATTCACGATCCATTTCACGGTTTTTCAATTTTTATTTCATTTTTCACATATCTCTTTCAGATGAAGGATAATTCAACTGTGGGTGGAATTGACTACTATATAACTGACACCTTTGGAGAGGGATTATTTAATTCCTGTAAGGATGTAAAGTTTGGTACCGCGAATTCTAAGGCTATAGATTTTGTTGGAAATGGTGCTAAGAATTTCAGAGGTAATACAGTTATCTTTTTATCGTACACATAGATACATTCAAAATCGTGTACATATTACATGACTGTATGTTCTTTTGGCAGAGTGGTTTGCTTTCATCGGTCGAAAAGCAGGCCTTCAGTTACCAGGTTCACCCTATGCAATAAACTTTCGGTCAGATGCTGATGTGTCAGTAAAAATGAAGCCTATGAACGTCACTACTTATTCATGTGGTGACACGTCATTAGGCTGCTCTTGTGGTGATTGTCCTTCCTCTGCTGTTTGTTCCAGTTCTGCCCCTCAACCGCTTCACGAAAAGGGTTCTTGCTCAGTGAGGATTGGCACACTTAAGGTTAAGCATAAAACATAAACTTTTGTCTGGTCTATAAATGTTTTTGTTCAACTGAAAATTGAAATCATTGCAGGCAAGATGCATTGAAGTTTCGGTAGCAATGGTGTATATTTTACTGGCCTCCATGTTTCTTTGGTGGGGTTTGTTGCATAAAAGGAAAGAAATGAACCCGACTTTGAGAACGAAGTCGATGATGAACGTGACTAAGGGTGGTCCGGTACACCAGGTCCACGGGAAAAAAGACAAAAATATTCCCATGCAGGTAGATATAAATTACAACTTTGCATATTTGTATATTAATTATACATCAAAGAATAAAAAATGTCACATTTTTGTCTTTTAGATGTTGGAGGATAACCCTCAAATCACAAGTGGAGTTCAGCTTTCAGTTGTGCAAGGATATATGGCGAAAATCTTCAGGTAAGAGCTCATACAGTCAATGCTAAATAGGTACATATGTACATATATAATGTTCAACTTTAAAATCTTGATTGTGATATTAATTCTCAGGTCATATGGAACATGGGTTGCGAGAAATCCAATTCTCGTCTTGGGTTCATCAATGGCTGTTGTTCTTTTTCTTAGTGTAGGCTTAGTCAGTTTTAACGTAGAGACACGGCCTGAAAAGGTATGTACAAAGTTTTTAGAGTAAAATGCCATTTTGGTCCCTGAGGTTTGGCTAGTTTTGCAACTTTCGTCCAAAGATTTTTTTGGCATCAGGATCCAAAAGGTTTGAAATCTTGCCATTTTCATTCCGCTCGTAACTACATCCATTTTTCTCCGTTAAGTCAGGGGTATTTCCGTCATTTTTGTTAACTTAAAAGGGATATTCGGTCTTTTTCACAAAAAGACCGAATAACCCAGAAAAAGACTGAATTGCCCTTTAAGTTAACAAAAAAGATGGAAATACCCCTGACTTAACGGAGAAAAATGGATGTAGTTAACGAGCCGGATGAGGCAAGATTTGTAACCTTTTGGATCCAGATGCGGAAAAACAAACCTTTGGACGAAAGTCGCAAATTTGGCCAAACCTCAGGGACGAAAATGGTATTTTACTCAAGCTTTATTACTGTCTGTTTATATATTCAATTTTGAAAACTATTTTCCACCTGAACCAGCGAATGCTATGACATTGATTTGCCATCCATGATTCATCGTGCTTTTATTATTAATATAATTTTCATTTGTATAAGTATATTTGAATTTGTGTTATTGCAGCTTTGGGTAGGTCATGGGAGTAGAGCAGCAGAAGAGAAACAATACTTCGACAGCCACCTGGCACCGTTCTACAGAATCGAGCAGGTGAGGCGATATTTACATACATGATTGTTTCACCTGAAATCATGATCTGAAAAATATTAATTTCTTTTTTAAAATGTTCTATGCTTAACATTTTACAGCTTCTATTGGCAACCAAACCTCAAGGTGCGCATATGAAACTGCCAAGTATTGTCACAGATGAAAATATTAAGTTGCTTTTTGAAATACAGGAGAAGGTACTACTTAAACTTACTTTCCAGCTGTCAAGTTGATATATACCTTCCGGTTGCGTAATCTACATGTTGCCTTTTTTAAAATAATATAGGTAGATGGAATTCGAGCAAATTTTTCTGGATCATCGGTTTCTTTGACAGACATATGCATGAAACCTCTGGGTGAGGCTTGTGCAACACAAAGTATTCTTCAGGTAATATAGTAATCAATACTAGAATCATTAGTACCTGATTTTATGTTTTATCATATGTTCTTTACTGTCTGACGCTTTATTTTGGATGTTTATGTTGTAGTATTTCAAAATGGACCCTAAAAACTTTGATGACTTTGGGGGTGTTGACCATGCTGAATACTGCTTTCAGGTATCTTCCTCGAGATATCTCCTGTTCATGGTTCACTTCATCATATCATATGAATGGTTGAAAATATGTTTCTTGGTCAAAGTTTTTAATCATTGACCAGATCGACCTATTCGATTTGGAAACTTTGAGGAATTAAAATTAGAGTAAAGTACATGACGGTCCCTTTGGTTTACCAAAATTTTGGATTTGGTCCCCAGTTTTCCAAAAGTACACAGATGGTCCCTGTGGTTGCATTTGGTTATGCATTTAGTCCCTAGCCAAACATTTAGATTTGCTGGCTAGGGACTAAATGCGTTACAAAGTGCAAACCACAGGGAACATCTGTGTACTTTTGGAAAACTAGGGACCGAATCCAAAATTTTGGTAAACCAAAGGGACCGTCCGGGTACTTTACTCTTAAAATTATATGGAATTTGATAAATTATGTCTCACAGTTGGTTTGATTTTGGTTGAGCTACTTTGACCATATATTTAAGTATTTTTTTTATTTTGTATGGGGATCCATCATGAAAATTTAATCATTCTGAAATTGGTTATTTGGATGATTTACAACAGCATTACACTTCTGACGAGAACTGTATGAGCGCATTCAAAGGCCCACTAGAACCAAGCACAGCATTAGGAGGTTTCTCCGGTAACAATTACTCTGAGGTAATTCTTTCATCTGTTTTGTTTTTATTATCATAAATATCCCATATGTTTTATAGTGACCCTATAATGATGAATTAAAGACAGGCATCTGCATTTATTATAACTTATCCCGTTGACAACGCCATCGATAAGGAAGGCAACAAAACTAAAAGAGCTGTCGCTTGGGAAAAGGCCTTCATTCAGTTAGTCCAGGTCTGCCTTTTTCATTTTCTTTTTTTCTTTCTCTGCAATTACAAAACTATGTGTTTGAAATCTCACTAATCTTCGTAACAGAATGAGCTCCTGCCAATGGTGAAATCCAAGAATTTGACATTATCATATTCATCTGAAAGCTCCATTGAAGAAGAACTGAAAAGAGAAAGTAGTGCAGATGCTATAACAATTTTGGTGAGATAATGGTTTATTTGTGTGTTAGTTTGATATAAAGATTGAATTTTGGTAGTTGTATATACATATATTATATACCAACTTCTTTATGCTTTAATGGTAGTACATTCTATACTTTTCATCTTTTACATATTTGTCACAAAGAATATTTCATTTTTAACCCAATACTTTCCACCTTCAACTTTGGTCCCCTATACTTTTCACCTTTTACAATTTTTTTCATTTTACGTTCCAGTCTAAATTTTGCATTTTAACATGCTGCAACGTGCGTGTGTGGTTCAACGTTTTTACGTCTAATTTTTTCCCTGTTTAACGGCTCTGTCGCATCGCGCGGGGTCCTAAGTCAACTTAGTAATTCTTTTCTATGTTTTACAATTTGGTCTAATTTTTGTGCATTAACATGCCGCCACGGGCGTGCGTGGTTCAACATTTTTACTTCTACTTTTCATTCGGTGAATGGTCATGGGACCTAAATACTAGGTTATATTAAATACTTCTTAACATGGGCCCTTAGGGCATATGCTAGACTAAACACAAACACCTTTAATTTGCTTATATATTAAATGCTTCTTAAATGTCTTGTGTTACTATTTTTCAGATAAGCTATCTTGTGATGTTTGCTTATATATCATTGGCATTGGGCGACACTCCTCGCTTCACTTCCTTTTATATCTCTTCCAAGGTATATTCATATTGTCAAAAAACCCTTCATCATTAATATTAAGAAAATCACTTTTATATTTTAAGGATTAGAGTTTCAACTTTTAACTAATGATTATTCTATTCCAGGTATTGCTTGGGCTTTCTGGAGTAATACTTGTGATGCTCTCTGTTATTGCATCAGTCGGTTTTTTCAGTGCAATTGGTGTAAAATCTACACTAATCATCATGGAAGTCATCCCTTTTCTTGTTTTGGCTGTAAGTTTCATCGCTTTTCTCCATATAAACGATAATATACTACAGTTGACCACTAGCCTGAAGTCAAACTTGAAAACATTGGAAACAGGTGGGGGTAGACAATATGTGCATTCTAGTACATGCAGTTAAAAGGCAGCAGGTTGAATTACCATTGGAAGGCCGAATAAGTAACGCACTTGCGGAAGTGGGACCGTCTATAACTCTAGCGAGTTTATCAGAGGTTTTGGCGTTTGCGGTTGGAAGTTTCATTCCTATGCCAGCATGTCGGGTATTTTCTATGTTTGCAGCACTGGCTATTCTGTTGGACTTCCTTCTGCAAGTTACCGCGTTTGTAGCGTTAATCGTTTTAGATTTTCTGAGAGCTGAAGACCAGAGGGTTGATTGTTTTCCTTGTATTAGAACTTCGGGTTCACTTATCGATACCGATCAAGGTTTGTTAAACAACTATCTTTTTATATATATACTTAAGACGCTATTTTGTCAACATCAATCAACTTTGGCCCCTCAATTTTGGCATCAATCAACTTTGGTAATGACATTTTTAGCCCCTCAACTTTGGTAATGACATATTTAGCCTCTCAACTTTAATAACGATATATGCTTAGCCCCTCAACGTTTGTTAACATCAACCAACTTTGGCCCCTCAACTTTGGTAATGACATATTTGGCCCCTCAACTTTGGTAATAACATATATAGCCCCTCAACTTTAATAATGACATGTTTAGCCCCTCAACTATGGTAATGACATACTTATTCCCTCAACTTTAACAACGACATGTTTAGCCCCTCAACATTGGTAATTTTTTTTTAAATTTCATTATTTATCCTTACACTTTAAAATAGTTACCATATGGACCCTCAACTTTTAGATTTTTTCCTTTTACTTATTTTCTGTGGTTTCTTTTTAGTTTTTTTCTCAACGTAATGTTTTTCTAAAGTTTCCATATGTACCGTCCTAAGTAGGTTATTTCAATTGTATTTCAAACCCGCCGTAGATATCCGCTTTTATGGTTATAACGAGTGTCCATACCAGTTTCAAACTGAACCGATAACTTTTTTGTGACTTTTGAATACAGCCGTGACATGTTTTTATCTTCATGTAGACTGGCCCGTTGAAATTTGCCTATTTTTATCTATGTTTTGAACACACTGCGGAGTGCGGGTGGTAACCCACTAGTTATATTTTATCATGTTATTTAGGTATCTGAATGTTCTTACAGGTAATGATCAGAGAAGATACGGATTACTTACACGATACATGAAGGTATATATAAATTTTCATCATTGATAAAATGTGATAAAAGGTCATTCTTTTTGTGGTCTTAATGTTTGAATGTATGCTACTTTACAGGAGGTTCATGCACCCGTTCTAAGCGTATGGTGGGTCAAATTACTAGTCATTTCAGTGTTTGCTGCTTTATCATTGGCCAGCATTGTAGGTTATTTCATTCGAGCATTCTTGATTGGTATTCTAAAGAGTTTTCAACTCTCACCTTTCTGATATCGTATTTTCGTGTTTATTATTTACAAGGCACTATGCACAAGGATTCAACCTGGTTTGGAACAAAAAATCGTTCTGCCTCGTGACTCATATCTTCAGGTATCAGTTCTTGATATATATATTATATAGGAATAGGTTCAAATGAGAACTCCTCCAAGTTGTGAGAACCGCGAGAATTCCTACTTCCCGTGTGAGTTTTTCAACCAAATTTTGCACAAATGTAGATTAACATCTGACTAAGACATCTGTGAAAAAAAATCGAAAAAAAAAACTGACGAGCCAGCATTCATTTGACATGTAAGTTTGATTTACGGCGGTGCAAATGGCTGCTGACGTCATCCGCCTCAGAATGTTACCGGCGGTGTAAGTTTTTTTTACATCGATGTAGGAAGTCGTATACGTTATATTATTTTTATTTTGGAAAAGTTTCATAAAAAAGGTTTGATCGGAATTTTTTTCTCAAAAAAACCTTTGGATCGAAAAGTTCTCAACTTCTCACAACTCAAGCTAGTTCTCATTAATACCCTTCCCGGGGAAGGATCCACTAAAAAGTAGGTTTTGCCTAAGTAGCCTAAGAAGGATTGTGATTATGACATGTGGCACTCCTTATAAGTAGGAAGGAAGGGCATTTTGGTACTAAAACATTTTGGTCCTTATAAGTAGGAGTGTGAAGACGACGTGTGGCATCCTTTTTGTTTTCTCAAAAAAAAAAAAAAAATCCAGTACGAAAAAATCTAGCACAAAAAATCCAATACAAAAAAATATAGCACAAAAAATCTAGTACAAAAAATATAACACAAAAAAATTCAGCACAAAAAATCTAGTACAAAAAATCTTGCACAAAAAAAAATTAGTACAAAAAAATCCAGCACAAAAATTCAGCAAAAAAAATTTAAGACAAAAAATTGCAGCACAAAAAATTTAGAAATACAACACATTTTTGTGGGTTTTTTTAGTTGTCATATTTTATATGGCAATATGGTAGTCAAATTAAAAATAAAAAGACGTTCGATTTTATGGTGAATTTTTTATGAAAAAATAATGTCGTATAAAAAAGTTATGAACATTTAGTAAACGAGGGTGAAATATGTATGTGTCTTGCATGTGGAGAGAGAAAGTTAATAAATAAGATTTTCCAAATATACCCTTACACTCCTCTTTTTTCCTACATTTCATCTTAACCATTGGTTTGAAAAATGAAAGGTTAAGATTTCTTCTCATCCTACTTGGGCAAAATCAACTTTTTATTTGATCTTACCCCTACCCTTCCCTATATATATATATATATATAGGGAGAAGATCATGCGAGAACCACCTCTTATTGCGAGAACCGCGAGAACCAATGTGAACACAACCAAAAATGCCTAAAAATAGCTAAAAATCACACAAATTTTTTTTTTTGAATTTAAAAAAAAAAAATCGCTACTTTTCGAAGCCAAAAAAAAAAAAAAAATTTTAAATTTCAAAAAAAAAAAAAAAAAAAAAAATTTGGCTTCGAAAAGTAGCGATTTTTTTATAAAAAATTCAAAATTTTTTTTTTAGGTTTTTTGGGGGTTTAGTTTTTAGCATTTTAGCTTGGGGGGGGGGGGGGGGGTTAGGTTTTTGGGGGGTGGGGGAGGGGGGTTTAGGTTTTGGGTGGGGGGGGGGGGGGGGTGGGGGTTAGGTTTTTTTAGCTATTTTAGGTTGTGTTCACATTGGTTCTCGCGGTTCTCACAATAAAGGTGGTTCTCGCATGAGCTCCTCCCTATATATATATATATATATATATATATAGAGAGAGAGAGAGAGAGAAAGTGTACTGTACAATTGGCCTTAACGTACGAGGGTACGCGATGAGAATTCCGCACGTTATAAACCTCAAAAACCTTCCGAGTTTGTGAGTCCGCATGGTGAACCTTTCCGAGTTTATGAAGTCCACATGGTGAATCTTCCGAGTTTGTGAAGTTTCCGAGTTTGTATGTTAAAATCCGCATGTTATATTTTCATCGCGTACGCATTGTACGTTAAGGCCAATTGTATGTTAACTAACCCCTATATATATATATATATATATAGGTAAAGGGTACTGTACAAATTCCCTTATCGTACATTACGTACGCTACAATCTCAGCCGTCAGATCATCTTCCCGCATTGAAAATCGCATGTTGTTTTTTTTTTGTAATAATTTCGCATGTGATAATTTTGATGAAATAGCAGGTGTTTTTTTGTAACAATTTCGCATGTGGTAATTCAATTTCGCATGTGATAATTTTGATGAAATAGAAGGTTGTTTTTTTGTAACAATTTCGCATGTGGTAATTCAATTTCGCATGTGATAATTTTGATGAAATAGCAGGTTGTTTTTTGTAACAATTTCGCATGTGGTAATTCAATTTCGCATGTGGTAATTCAATTTCACATGCGATTTTCAATGCGGAAGATGATCTGACGGCTGAGATTGTAGCGTACGTAATGTACGATAAGCGCATTTGTACGTTAACCAGCCCCTATATATATATATATATATATATATATATATATATATATATATATATATATAGTGTAAAGATCAAATACAAACGGGTCTTAACATATAAAATACCCTTAACGTAAGAAGTGAATGAGGGATTTTTTTTTTTTTGAATTTTTTTCCCCTACTACTTAAGAATGATGTTTAATTGCAAAATGTAAAAAAAATTGTGATTTTACAGTAGTAGTGAAGGAGGGGATTTTTTTTGGATTCTGGGACTAAAATACGTGGTTAATAAGATGGGGAAAAAAAATTCCCTCCTTCACTTCTTACATTAAGGGTATTTTGTATGTTAAGATCCATTTGCACAATAACTTAATCCTATATATATATATATATATAACTAGAAAACAATAAGCAATTAGTCATACAAAGTCTTGAACTGTCATTTCTCCTGCAGGGTTATTTCAATAATGTCTCAGAATACCTGAGAATTGGCCCACCTCTATATTTTGTTGTGAAAAACTATAATTACAGGTATTCTTCATTTATATCTTTTCTCTGTTAATCCTGTTAATTTGCATACATTAGCGAGTTATTAAATGTCATGGTTAAGGATATAAATGTTCTACTGTGCAACTCTTTTTCATTGTAAGCTTTTCCTTTCTTTTCAGTTCAGAATCAGGTCAGACAAATAAGTTGTGCTCAATAAACCACTGTGATTCGAACTCCCTTTTGAATGAGGTATGTTTGTATCTCTCTGATTAAATTAAAATAAAATGGAATATCAGCTATGCATAATGCACGGTATTAATTACTGAGAGCAATTGAATTATATATGCGCAGATATCAAAAGCGTCTCTGGTACCGACATCAAGCTACATCGCTAAACCTGCTGCTTCATGGCTTGACGATTTTCTTGTTTGGGTATCTCCGGAAGCTTTTGGCTGCTGCAGGAAGTTCACTAATCAAACTTATTGTCCTCCTGATGACCAGGTCAAAGTTTAACCGTCAATAATGTGTTGACATACTATATTACTTTGTAAGTGTGTGTACTGAAAGTAAATGATGCTTTTCTCAGCCTCCTTGTTGTTCTTCAAGTGACGGTTCTTGTACTGTAAATGGAGTTTGCAAAGACTGTACCACGGTAAGTACTACATATCTACTACCACGTTTGTATTACTATATTATATTTTGAGTAAAATGCCATTTTCGTCCCTGAGGTTTGGCCTGTTTTGCGACTTTCGTCCAAAGGTTTGTTTTTCCGCATCTGGATCCAAAAGGTTTAAATCTTGCCATTTTCATCCAACTCGTTAACTCCGTCCATTTTTCTTTGTTAAATATCAATCTCTGTTGACTTTCTCCCTGCCCAAACCCTTTAATCATCACAAAAATGTCTAAAAAGATGAAAATACCCCTGAATTAACGTTAAAAAAAGGATGGAGTTAACGAGTTGGATGAAAATTGCAAGATTTCAAACCTTTTGGATCCAAATACGGAAAACAAACCTTTGGACGAAAGTCGCAAAAGTAGCCAAACCTCAAGGACGAAAATGACATTTTACTCTTATATTTCTCTATACTGCTAAAAAGATCTTTCCGATGACTCGTATAGAATCTTCGCTTATTTCTTAGATGTAACAACTTAGCCATGGTGATTAACTATTATTTGTACATTTTAGTGTTTCCGTCACTCAGATTTACAAAACGATCGTCCAACTACCGCACAATTCAAGGAGAAGCTTCCATGGTTCCTTGATGCTCTACCTTCTGCTGACTGTGCAAAAGGTGGTCGTGGGGCCTACACAGATAGCGTGGAACTTACCGGTTCGTGCAACTCCATGTAGTTAATAGTATCATAGCACTGTTGTTTATAAATGCCTATTTGCCGGTTGGGTTAACGCGTCAAGTTAGAAATTACAAGGGCGGGTTGGACCACATTCACTTTTTGTCATTTTTGAAAAAATATTTAAATTATAAATGCTTTAAATATAATTACCAAAACTAAATTACGATAGTAAGAAACTACTAATCGAAATATACGAATAAGACGATTCAGGTGATTGTATGCATTATTTAATTTAATATAACATAATAGGGTGTCTTAGGAATAGTACCTAAGACACAACCTCTATTTTTATAGTTTTTTTGGCCATATTTACAACCGTTCCATCCATGGTAATTTTTTTTTTCTTTTTGTGTATTCAACCCTTCAACTTTTAGCATTTCTACTTATACCATCTCAACTTTCTAAAAACTTGCCAATTTGACTCCCTCGAGTTCTACGTGCTTATTTTTATGTACGTTTTTGGTTGGTCTACGTTTTGTTCGGAAACGAGTTGGGTCAATATAACATGTTTTCACTAGGTGGTATAAATTTGAGTTACTTTACATTTCATCTCCGCCGCAACACGTGGTACCATTCTTTAACGTAAAAAAAAACACTATTTTCTTACGTGCTTATTTTTAAGTACGTTTCGTTATAAATCCAAGTTGGTTTATGTTTTGAGGTAAATCTTCTCGGTAATGAGTCAGGTCAAATATAATCGTTTTCATGCTTATTTTCTTGTGCGTTTTCAGTTGGTCTATGCTTTGATGTAAATTTTGTTCGAAAACGAGTCGGGTCAAATACTTGACGGTATAAGTTCGAGTTACTTTAAGTTTCCACACCGCCGTAACGCACGGCGGGTCAAAATACTAGTTACAAATACAATTTTGGGTGATCTTTTGGCCCTTCTATTCATATGAGACGTTTCTTTCTTAACTACTTTGTCTTGTTTGACCCTTGGCCCGTTAGAGATAAAACATAATAGTCTATATGTTGGCAGGCTTTGAGGATGGTATTATTCCTGCATCCTCCTTCCGTACATATCACACACCCTTGAACAAGCAGGTAGCAAAAAACATATTCAAATATAAAGAGTGTATTTATATCATCCGACTAAATGATCAAAAACTAATTCAGGTTGATTTTGTGGACTCAATGAGGGCTGCACGAGAATTTAGCTCTCGGGTCTCCAATTCCTTAAAGGTAATACATTTAGGCATGGTGGATGTTTTTACCTATTTACTTACAAATTGGTCGATTTGCGTTGTTTTTATCTCAAATGGATCAAACCAGAAAACTTAGCTAAAACGGGTAACGGATTGCACATCACCCAATGTCTATGTTAAAAGCATACACCATTTCAAATCATTTTTTATTCAAAAATTTAGACATTTATCGTAATAAACATCGTAATTCTAACTAACACAATTATTTTTATAAGAAAATTGGTTGCGGGTCAACCCAGCCCGACTTGCCTGTTTTGACCCATACTAAAAAATGGCACACTTCAACCTGACCCGCCTATCGTGCCACATCGAGTTTTTTGTACAGTGTTTCCTGTTCTAACAATTACTACCTCCTTTGCAGATTGAGGTTTTTCCTTATTCGGTATTTTACATGTTCTTTGAGCAATATCTTGACATATGGAAGACAGCATTGGTCAGTCTTGCAATAGCTACTGGTAAGTGATTTTTTATCTTCTTTACGCTAAACCGGTTGGCTAAATTTCCAAACCCATAACTTACTTTCCCATATTTTACAGGCGCTGTATTTGTTGTCTGCCTGGTTATTACATGCAGGTAAGTTTCGTAACTTATTTTCTGATTAATTTTACTTGAAGTTGCAATAAGAAGTTTTCATTGCAGCATATGGAGCTCGGGAATAATCTTTCTTGTGCTGGTGATGATCCTTGTGGATCTCCTGGTATATTTCGTTCCTGTTGAGCCTTGAAAATTTTTGATTTTGTTTACGTGATTTGTAAATTTATTGTATGCAGGGAGTCATGGCTGTTCTGAACATCCAACTGAACGCTGTATCCGTTGTTAACCTTGTGATGTCAGTTGGTATTTCTGTTGAGTTTTGTGTACATATAACACATGCTTTTTTGGTAAGTAGTCTTTTATTGATGTTATCATGGGTAAAAAGGTCATTTCTCACCGTTTTACTTTTCTGACAGGTTAGTAGCGGTGATAGAGATCAGCGGATGAAGGAGTCTTTGGCTACGATGGGTGCTTCTGTTTTCAGGTTTCCAATTTTCTTTTTATTCATTTCATTTATGTAATCTATCATTGCATGCATTTAGTCAAAACAAACCATGAAACTATAACATTTCATTACTGCCTCTATTTCTGCAGTGGAATAACAATCACAAAACTGGTAGGAGTAATCGTCCTTTGCTTTTCAAGGACCGAAATATTTGTGGTATTATTATTATTATTATTCTACTCTTGAATGTTACAACGACGGGAGATAGTTTGTTTAGTACTAAAAAGCAGTTTATGGCATGCAGGTTTATTACTTCCAAATGTACTTGGCCTTGGTTCTTCTCGGTTTCTTGCATGGTTTGATATTCTTACCGGTAAGTTCGAATGCATGACATGAATATGTTCATGACAGCTATTTAAATACAACCCGTAAACCGCAAACTACTAGTGATAATCTGTTTGCATGCAGGTAATGCTAAGCATGTTTGGGCCGCCTTCAAGACGAGTACTTGTCGAGAGGAAAGATGATAACAAGTCTTGTGCTTCACCGTAGTTGGAACTTGTGCTACACGGAATTAAAATAGCGAAAGTTTCTCCCCAAGTGAGTGCAAAGATTGTTGATATATAGTGGTACCTCAAGTTATAGATTACAGCTAGATGAATGTAGATGTAACTTAACTTGTAACCGACCGTTTTATCTAATTATCAACCAGTTATAGTTTTTAGCGCGGTTATTAATTTGGTTTTCGTGTCTAAAACTTAACACCAAGACCATTATAAACATGTATATGGCACAAACATTTAAATTCAAGATCGCCAAATGTTCCCGGTCAATAGTCGTGTGTATAGTACAACACTCCAATGCACATGTGGGCAACTTCTTGACACACAACCCGAATCTTTAAGCTAGATCGTTCTTGGGTCAGACGCTTATCAACCCATCAACAGCACCCATTGGAGAGGCCCTCACAAGGGCGTGTGACTGAGCCTAGATGAACCACGGTAATAGCTTGTTACAAGATCACATTACTACCTACACTGCCACCCGTATGATGAGGTTCAAAAAGAGCCAGTTGAATTGTCCCGCCCTTACACGATCTATAAACGTCAATGCATTCCTCTAGATCGGCATCACAAGTTAAAAGAACCCATTCTGAATCATCATCAAAGTACTTGAGATGAAAACAGTTGATATCGTTTATACTAAACCGCTTTGCAATTTCTTCTAGTATTTGATTAAACCCCCAGTCTTTTTGCAAACGAAAACGCACCTTTTCTTCGCCATATGTCACTTTAACTCTCTGGATATTGTTATCTCGAGCATTCCCGCCTTTTGGGGGTAGTGTTGAAGCAGAAGTGAGCGACTTATGGCTATGCGATGTTTGAAAACCTTTTTGTTCGTGTTCTTCATCTTGAACATAAGGTGAAACATGAGGCTCGGCATCACTCCGATCTCTTTTCAAACCATTATTACCCGTGGACGGTTGGGTCCCGCTTGAACACGATTGTCCAGAACTCAAAGTTTGGCTACATGATGATGAAAGTGACTTGGTGACACCCTCGATGCCCTTTGCATCGATATTATGGATCTTTGAAGGTGAAAACGAGCTTGTGTTTGGATCCGAAGACGCAAGCTTCGGGAAGTTTGAATAAAAAGAGTCGATTTGGAATGAACCGGGAGCCCCTTGAACTGAATCCATCACAAGCTTGATCTTTCGTAACGAGTGACCAACTTTCTTGATCTTCCGCGAAGGCCAACGTTGGATCCCATGTTGTCGACATATCCTTTTCAAAGTTGTTGGACAAACTGCAATAACAAAAACCATAAGCATAAATCTTAAAGGTGCCAAAATGGACAAGTTGGGCGTACGGCTGGGTAACAGGTCGAAATGGATAACTATTTTTACAATAGTAACTAAATCTTTAAATAAAACGACTTTGGAACGGTTGGTGCATTGTAAAATAGATTATGAGCGACTTTTGACCCGTTACCCTTTTAGCTTAATTAGTCTATTTGACCGGTACCATATGTAAACGGATTCAAATTTCTATTATAAACCCGCAAAAAGCTGAATGCTTACCACCAAGATTCTTAGCAGCGTCTTTCAAGCTGCCAGAAAAATACTGCCTGAGCATTTCCAGAGTGATGGTCTTCTCGGTTTTGGCACCGCCCCGCCGTCTCTCTGGTCGTTTAATACCATCATTGACCAAACTACCCTCACCGGAGCCCGACTCATTCTGTTGTTCTCTAAGCAAATCCACGGGTTTTTCCGCCAAGATTTCTTCAACTTTCACTACTTCTACACTATCGGTCACAACCGAACCTTCTTCCAATAACTCGTTATCAGTAAGAATCCTTAAATTCTGGCACATGTTTTCTATAATACCCGACAACGAGTTGAGCAAACTCATTTGCTTTTCTTGATCTTTACAATCAACAGGTAAAAAGAACTCCAACACATAATCAACATTGCCTGTTAAAGTGCTTCTAAACCGAATTGCAACAACCCCGCATAAACCAAAAACCCGAGCATGGTGTGAAAGCGGGTACTCGGTTTTTGTCATCGATGTTACATCTGAAACATAACACGGTTGGTTCGTGGTGAAGGCTCTACCCACAACACCTTGGCCTTTTAACAAATGGTGCTCGGAACATGCTTCTTGAAAATCTTTAAAACGGGGATCGTGCACGTAGCATGCGGGATCCATCGTGGATATACAATGGATCAAGTTTGTATCTGAATGCCGAGACCCGTCTTTTCCTTGTTGTATGCAGGGGACCCAAGTTTGAGCCAAAGGCAAGTTATGCGTTTTGCATGCCGATTTTAGGATCTCGAGAATTTCGGGTAAAGCTGCTTGATATGGATGATCCGTCACCTTGAATTTGGGAGAGTTTGATATTTCGAAACTCCTGAGGTCAACCGCCTATCAAAAGCCGAAAACTTCAAACATTTATTAACAGAATTTTCTTAAGGAATGAACATGTGCAAGAAAATCCGTTTATAGGCCTATATAAAACCATCAATAACAAGCTTTTAAATGATCAAGAAACGAATAGTATAAAATATACCTCAAGAGCTTTACAACAATCTTCAATCTCGGACGCATAATTACTCTTTCGAGTCGTCATAACAACCTCAATAACACCAAGACAGCTTCGTCTATCATGATAAAAAATCGGTACCGCAACACTCCCATGAACATCATACTGCTGAGCATGAACAACTCTCGGGTACTCCACAGGTTTAAAAAACTGAACATCAGGAGTCCATTCAGGAACTTTTCCCACAAATACCCTCCCGAGTAACCCAACAATGTCCTTCGAATCACCCTCAGCTGCAAACTGATAGTTTCCTGATATGTTTCTAAATTTAGAAAGCTGCGGGCAGTTCGACCCGAGTGAGAAAAGTTGATCATTGGTGCTCAAAACTTTAGTTCCTTCTCGGTTTTCAGGCAGCCATATTTGAATAAGCGCGTGTTGGTGTAGTGCAGAATGTTTTACATTCTCGATCGCGTAGACTAGCCTTTCTTTCACCCCGACATTCACACTTGGCGGGATCCACCATCTTCGCCTCGACTGATCAAGAAATCCAACCGAATTACTAACACGGGCTTTTGACAAAATCCCATCTGCAGTTTGACTTTGACTTTGACTAACATATTCTTGAACATCTTCTGGTATATGATCAATGCTGTTGAGCTCCAAGGGTGGCCACAGAAACGAGGGATCAAAAACCGGAATATTATTATTACTGTTTATGAATTCGGATACTTGTGTTGCTTGTAACCAACATCCATCCGAAAAGAGTTCGTCATCCATGTAATCGAAACCCAACATGGATTCGGATGGATTCGCGAACATGTTATTAGCAGGAAACACACCATCATCCATAGCTATGATCTTGTACTCAAAATCCCACAAATTTTATCGAAAAACAGGAACTTTATCACTTATATTTCAAGAACAATCTGTCAAAATTGGGGAAATGAAAAGAAAAAGAAAATTATTTGACTGTAAATCGAGCAAATTACAATTCAAAACTAATGGATTCAATTGTGTTCTGGGATTGAAATTGTTAATATTTCTGATTTTATACATAAATATTTGAACAATTATATCAATTAAATTCAAAACCAATAAATTCAATCATATTTATTAAATTTATACTAAAATAGTTGAACAATTACATGAACTACAAGAATCATAAAGGTGACACACCTGCTATGGCTCAATCTTGAACTCAAAATTGACCAAGATTTGACCTCAAGTTTGAAACTTTTTGTTGATATATCAATCAAAACCTGTCAAAAATGAGAAAAAGAAAGAACAAGAACATTACTTGATGTCAAAATATAAAATAATACCAAAAAAAAAAAAAATTAATAATAATATTCAAACATGTTAAAGACAATATCATCATCATATTCATCAGCTATACTCTTTTACTCAAAATCCCACAAATTGTATCTTAAAAATTGGAACTTTTTTGCTTTTGTGTCAGAAGAAGATGAAAGAATCAAATTTGAAAACAAAAGAGTGAACTGAAAAGAAAGAATTAAAGCTATGAAAGATTATATGCTTGGAAAATCAAAAGATTCCATCAACATGACTACCAAATAAGGAACAGAATATGAACAGTTGATGATATTAGATTCTTGAATATTCTTCTAGATTAATATCTGACCCGGAATAATTTCCTAAAATGCCCATAAAAATCAATAAATGATGAGGGGATGTTTTAGATGCATAGAACACTGTTGGATTGGATGTTTTGGTTTGGTTTGGTTTGGTTTGAGTTAAACAAACACATAGAAATCATCTGAACAACAACAACAACAACAACAACAACAACAACAACAATCTTGTCTAATAAAGAATCACCTCTTTTGAAAGCCTGCTTCTTTCTTTGTTGTTTGTTCAAGATTCTTCTTACAATCTCAGAAGCCCCACCATTAAACTCTAGGGAGAGAGAGAGAGAACACACCTTTGGATTTAAGTGAGAGATTCAAATATTAAGATGTAGGGACATGACAGCATAACAAAAAGAATAAACAAAAGTACTAAATACGTGTATAGAAGAAAGATAAAACGAAAATCTATCTGAGGAGTTGAGAAAACTCACGAAAATCTTATGTAACATTTAAAAAAAAAAAAAAACAGGGAATGTAATATAAATAAAAATGTACTTGAATATTTTTATAAAAAAATGTAGAAAACGCCTACTAGTTTTTTTAAATGTTTAAAATTTGCATGTTACATTTTTTTTGGAAATATATATTATGTAACATGAAATGTGTAACATTTTTTTAAAAAATAAACTACTCGGTGCTTTTTTGTTTTTCTTTTATAAAAGTGTTCAAATATATGTATGTTACATTCCCTATTTTTTTAGAAAAAAAAATAAAAATGTTATATGGCGTTTTTACAAAGGTTTTTTAAGTTTTCTTAACTCAAGTGGGTATTCGTTTTATCCTTCCCCTACGTGTATATCTCTTTAAAATGATTTATATATTGCTTTTCTAGTTGTAACATTCACATTCTTATACTAATTATAATTAGTGATTTCTATGCTCATGGATTTATTTTTGTTTGTTTGAATAGAAGCTTTTGAACCGTGCTCACTCAAGTATGTGTAACTGTGAAATTCATTATATATTCACAGTCAATGCATCCAAAATGCGTTGATTATATTTGAAACTTATGGCTCAATATAGTTCATGTGAAAAGGACTAACTAAACAATCTAGTATTTCCCTAACAATAACAACAATTGTACCTAGTAAACCTTACCGGTTACCTCAATCCTTAGAAATAGAGATGCTGCTTTTGGAGAGAACCTGGGCTCCAACTAGTACCCTAAGACATCACACATGTTTCATTTTTAATATATATAGTTTATTGTCTATTAATTAAATAACTTAGATCTTAAATTCAAGAAAATTGTCATCTTATCCGTTTTGAGATCTAATCTAAGTGTGAAATTAGCTAACAAGTGGTTATATATAAATGAAAATGAAAATAAAAATAAAAATGATATCATAATTTTGGACAGCATGAAATATTAAAAAATGGGTGATGTAAGCAGTTTACAAATTAAAAAATGGGTTATGTTTGTGGAGACTTATTATTATTTATTTTTTTTAAAAGTAAACTTCATTAACAGAACTCTGACCCAAACCGGGCCAGAAAAACAAACAACCAAAACCCTGTTACATATTTACAAAAGAGCACCACTCCCCCCCAATCTACATTTTTATATTTCGATCTATTCTAAAACCAAAGAAAACTCAACGCCTTAACCTCACTCAAAATACAGTCAATCTTAATCGGCTTATTTGAGAACTTAAAATTATTCCGGGCTCTCCAAATACTCCAGCATATAGTGATGATAATACCTTGCATCGCTTCCTTTTTCTTCTCCGATGCTCTAAGACTTGAGTAGAACCCGAGGAGATCCTTGAGCGAGAACGCGAAGATGCACGGGATCCTACACCATGAGCTGACCGCATTCCAAACGACTGAGGCGACGTAGCACGAAATGAAAACATGGTCAGCAGTTTCTTCACTCGAGTTGCATAGCGGACAGTTAGGGTCTTCAATAAAAATGTTCCTTTTCCTTAACGCCTCTCCGGTTGGGAGTTTATCCAATTTCATACGCCAAACGTGGATGTTACACTTTGCATGAAGCCATCTACACCAGCTCAAGATGAATGGAACATCAGCCGAAGACTCAGCGAAATAAAAAAGAATTGGATGGTGGGTGATGGATTGTGGATGGACATGCAATTTGCAAATGCAAAAGCAAAAGGATTAGGACAAAACTCTAAAAAGAATTTATTTAAATTGTTAAAGATGTTCCATAAATAGCATATTATGCTATAAAGTTTTTATTTCCATAAAAATATTCTTAGTTTATAAACTTCTTTTTTTATCAGTTAAAAATAGACCATAATTTTTATAAATATGTTTTGCATATATGAAAATAGACCATAATTTTTCTAAATATGATGGCATGGTCTTTATTTTGATGTTCAAATAGCTTCATTCTTTACTACAGTTTTATCTCAAAATGTATATATTTAGGTTATTTAGAAACTCATAATGTATCATTTTCAAGGTTTATTTTATTTTATTTTAAAAAGAAAATTGTTTCTCATGTCAACTTTTTCATTAACTATTTTGTTGAAAATCTTAAATTTCACACATATGACTTGATTGCAAAGTATTGTGGCCAAATGGAAGAAAATAAAACCAACGTTGAAAATTTGTGAAATCAATTAAAGCTTATTGGTGACAATTTAAAGATTATAAAATTCACAGTCGGCTACGTTTTTTCTGCTTTGATTCTTTTAGGTACATCCCACCTTTTAATTATTTTCTAAACATTCTTAATACATTGATCATTACCTTTTCATTTATTAATTAATCTTGACAAACTTTTTTGGCATTATTGTAAAATACTTTTTCATATATATTATATATTTTTGTGAAGATGTTATTTTGTGTATCTAAATTATAGATTTTCCTTATTAGCATAGATAATTAACAACTACACATATATAAAACAGCCAAAAATTAGGTTTTAGTGGATTTGGTTTTAGTGTGTTTTCTCTTTGACAATTCTCCAATTTTTATCAAGCTCTTATGCTTGATAGAGATTTTCTTATGTGTGTGATGTTCATGTGGCTAAGCTTAGATCTTAGCGTCTTAAGAATGGTGCAATATTTTCTTGTGTGATGGTTTTGTGCCAGATATTGTTCATCTCAGTCTTATAGTTGATTGTAAAACCATGTCTTATGTTTGACCCAATACCCATAAGGTATTTACGAGTCGTCTATGGTATATCGTGTATATTGTTGGTTTGTGAGCGTTGGAATTCATAATACACTTTTTATCATCTTAATTTCATATAACTTTATTACCAAATGGGTGTGTGCATATCAGTGGCGGAACTAGCCCAAAAAGTTAGTGGTATCCTATTTTGTTTTTTAGGATCAGGGGTATCCTTAATATAACGGAAACAGAGTTGAGAGGTATTTTTACACTACGGAAATGGAGTTAAGGGGTATTTTTACACTGCGGAGATGGGGTTGAGGGGTAGCCCGTGCTACCCCTAGTAAGCTTCTAAGTCCGCCTCTGGTGCATATATATAAACTAAAGATAAGTAAAGTAGTAGATTGTTCTAATACCTAAGGACAAAGGACACAATAAAAAAAGATGTTTACTGGTATGTTTCAGATAAACAAATCGGGTATCACCTAATATCATGCATAGGAAATTTTCTTAAAACTAATCGCTATACTCGTCCCATTACCCGTCTCGAATGTTTCAAGTTTCATTTACCATCTCTAGTTACACTTTGCTTGTAAACTCAAAGTTTTTGAAAAACAACACACATAGCTAAAGCCTTAAAAAGAGAGAGTTGACGTTAATATCCAACTAGTTAGTTGTTAATGAAAGAAACAATATATATATGCATTCTAAAGTGGGGTGTAAGTTGTGAGTGTGGTCCAAGCAAAAGGAACTCATAGCTAAGCTGGTATGAAGTGTATGTTGTGAGTGTGGTCCAAAAGAAACTCATAAACATCTATATTAGATGCTCTTTCATTCTTTATTCAATGGGTGATTTACCTGAAAGGAAGGATACATCATTCTATCCATTGATCGTTTGTGATAATATGAGTATGAGTAACCATATACTAATATTATTGAGCATTGATTAGGGTTCAGGATTTTAAATTTCATAACTAATTTTTCCAAGTGATGGTTAGGCTTTACATGATCAAATGCTTTAGTAAAAATGTAGGCTAGTTGATCATTAGTTGGAATGTAATCAAGTATAAATCTTACCTTTCTCACCAACATCTCCAGAAAATGATACATATGTTTGGTTTCAAAGTCTTGAATTGGATTCCTTGTTATGGACATAGCACTTGTGTTGTCTATATAATTAGAGTTTTCGGTACGTTATCTGTACTGTACCAGTACTTCTTATAAAATTCTGATCTATATATGGTACTGTAACCGAATTTCTGGAAAAGTGGGTATCAAATCCCATATCGAATCTATATGTACGGTACCGGTACTTGGTACCAAATTCTCATCCCTAACCGATTGGCTGGACCTTCAGCTTCAAAGCCTTAGAAGCTAAGAGCCATTTGAGACGCCTTCGTGTCTACATCAACGGGCATATACAAAATTTAAAGTTTATTAAAAAAACGAGGGTAATATGGTGTCATTTGTTAAACTGTTTTAATGAATTGGTATATTTTATAATTTAACTACTTTGTAAGAGCATATATGATAATTTTTAGTATTTCATGTCATCCTATCTCATAGCCAAAATGCACTCAAACGCCGCCCTCTCAATCTCCCCTCCTCCAGTATAATTTCATTTGAGGTATTGGTCATCATGAGCGTCTCTACTCCACATCAATTATCATCTCCTCCATGTGAGCTCAAAAAACTCATGTGTCGGAGATACTCTAACTTAAACAACACGTAACGTCCTTAAATATAACATTTCATGACCCCATCAAATACATCTAATAGAATTCGTTATGATGACGCTTCATGACCCCATCAAATACATCTAATAGAATTCGTTATGATGACGCGTAAGATCAGTGGGTAAGATACGAAAGGGATATGGACATGTGAGATGAACGTGGATCTATCTAGGTTAACAGTCTTTTAGGAATACAATGTTATCTTTTTTTAGATACTACTATTATTCTTACCTCGAAACCACAATTTTCACCTACAACTTCTCATACTTTAATTAGACATGAGAAAGTTTACCACAAGGTTTAATATGGTGTTGTTCTTTTCTTTTGTAAACACGTTCATCTTCTTCAAAAATATTTTTAACCACCAAATCATATGCGATGTTTGATTACATCTATCTAACTCCCTTTGTATTATTGTACTTCTTAAAAACAGTCCTATCTTAATTGACATGCTTTCCTAATCAATACATCACAGTCATTGTAACATAAAAAGTCCACTTTGACTATTTTAAGCTCATTGATTTATCTACGTCATAAAAAATAAAACATCATTTTTTTAATCCCGTCATGCAATACTAAATATGGGTTTAGCCGGTACATCTTTTTTTGCCCATAATTGTAGTTTATTCCTGCCAATGAGAGGTGATGGTGGAGTGATAAGGGAGAGACTTGGTATTCTAAGAGACTAAAGATTGAGTCATGTCCTCCCCATTATTTTCTGCGGCACCTGGTGATGATGCGAGACTAGGTGAATAGGTGGAGATCGCTAGTTCGATCCTTGAACTGAGCGGGTTTTACCTCATCGCACTACCGTGCCTTCGGGCGAGTGTTCACGAGCTTCAGCCCTAGGTGAGGGTTTTCCCCGATTCGGAAGCGAGTGTATCCTGATGTGGTGAATTTCGTCAATAACTCATTTGTACGATTCGTTGGCCGTTTAAAAAAATGTAGTTTATTCCTCCACTTATGCTTTAGCAATCATGGTCCTTATATCATTAGTTTTGATTAATATTAGTCATATTCTCTAAGTATAATCTTAACGATTACTATCAATAAACTTCTTTATTTTTATTATTTAATATAAAATATAAAGTTAAGTAAACAAAAAAATATTAGTGAACTATTTATCTTCCTCTTATTAAAAAAAGGATGTTTCGTTGTATATTAACTCCAGATGATGATGTTCAGCACCATAGTTGAACTAAACAACAAAAACTCTCTCTCTCCCCCCCAAAAAAAATCGCCGGATAACCCTAAGAACCGTTGCCGGTGGCTCGACGAAGGTGAGACTGATCGATTTATCGTGCGAGGACTGTTGTGATTGCTAATCCACACCTACCTCTCATTCTAAACTGATTTCGTTGAATCTTCCATTCGCCTTCCGGGACTTGGTTCTCATATCCGGGATTATTTCTCGGTCATTATCATCGAGCGAGTCGAGATCTTGATAGCTTAGTAGGTCTGTTATTGATCGCGGCTATCTTTATAGTTCAGCTAGATCGATACGAATCCTATTAACATATTAAAGATCTGTGTCTTCGGTTGCGGTGATATTTGACGAAGAAATGGAGAGAGGGCGAAAGACTTTCAATAACAATGGGTGGAGATATAAAGACAACACGAGGTGGGCAGACAGTACAAAAGAGGAGCCATGGAGGATAGCAAAATACAAAGGCATAAGACTGATCAACGAACACAAACAGCAGAACAAACCACATGTAAGAGAAACAACGTATTTTATCGGCAACCTACCATATGACTGTTCTAGTTATCTCTTATGGGAGATATTCCAGAAGTTTGGCAATATGACTGATGCATATGTAGCAAAAAAGAAAGATAAGATTGGGAACACTTTTGGTTTCATTAGGTTCGCCGGGGTAAGAGATGTGCATGCCCTAGGGGTAAATCTGGGATCAGTTATAATCGATAAGGTTAGGGTTTCGGTTAACTTGGCTAAGTTTGTAAAAGATAATAAGGTTGGCTGCTATAATCAAAAGAGTTGGCGAAAAGATAACGAAGAGAACAGAAACGTTCAGAAGAGGTAGTATGATACAAAAGCAAAAGGGAAAGCACCTCAACTGGTACCGACTAATATGAGATACAATGAAGGTCAGTACAATCATCATCAGAAAAACGCTTGGTTTCCAAAAAAAACACCGGAGCAAGAACAAGTACATGAAGCAAAAAATACGGAATCAACGATTGATACGGGACTTAGGGACTTGAACGTCCCTGAGGAATCATTGGAAATTAATCTACAGGAGAGTAACATTTCAAAAAAATGGAAAGGGAGGTCTTTTATTGGTGTGGTAAAGAATCCCAACAATCTGAAAGACATACAAACGCTATTAGAACTTGATGATATTTCTGGTTTCTCTACCAAATACGTGGGTGGATTACAGGTTTTACTCGTATTCAAAAGTGCAGCAGATGCAGAGTTTTTTGTCAAATCAAAAAGAGAAAGGTGGTCGGCATGGTTCTCGTCAATGTATCGGTGGCAAGGGCAGAAAATGTCTTTCCAGAGGGTTGCATGGATTGCTATTAGAGGTATACCATTGCAGTTTTGGGGTGCCGATATTTTTAACCAGATTGGTAACTTATTTGGGAAGGTGATAATTCCCTCGAGAGCTTCGGAAGAAGATGACGATCTATCCGTTAACGTTGTGGGGGTCTTGTCTGAAAAGATTGGTCGTATCAATAGCATGTTAACATTAAGATGGGAAGGTGAACCACTAAAGATTTGGATATCAGAAACGGAAACAAATCGGAATGTGTGGGAGGATGAACGCCGGAAAAATGAATGGTCACCGGAATGGGGAGATGGTTGTCCAAAGGGCATGCATGTGGAAGACGGAACATCCTCCTCGGGGAACGATATGTCTAATAATTATGAGGGGGTTCTAGATAATACAAAAAAAAAAACATTTAACGATGAGGCTGTGAAATCGGCGGAAGTGAATAATATGGGTTCCAAGGAAAATAATTGTGATAAAGGAGACATGCCTAATAAAAACACTGACACACCAATTATTAGTGCACAGGTTGACTTATCAGGCGCTGATCCATGTTGTACACCACCACCTCCTCCTGCACGTTATTTTGGGTCCAATATGGAGCCCACTTCTGCTTTGGGCCTTCAAGACCTGTTTAATGATGATGAGTTGGTGGAGGATACTCCACCTATTGGGCCTATTAAAGATAATGTCGAAAACGTTGAGACCCACTCCTCGGACCCATTTAATCTAATGGATCTAATTAAACAAATGGCCCAACAGAAGAACGATATAGACTTGAATAATGCACCTTGTTCCTCTTTTCAAAGTAACAGAGAGGGTAGGTGTGATGACCAGATTCCCCCATCTCATCATAAATCTTGTCAACAGAAGAAAAAAAACATATTTTTCCTTCATTAAAGATGAAGGACACATTGTGGAATGGCAGAATCTCAGCTTCGAACAGGAGCAAGACAACGAACAATACAGGTGAATCATCGAGTGGTGGGGAATCATCGATAAGATGTGTGAGTGAGGATGAAGGTATTAATGATGACAATCATCGGGATTTTATTTCACAAGAAGTGGCGGCAATAGTTCGGGTTGGGGAAACAGTGGGTTTTCGGGTTTCTGGATATGAAGAATGTGTCAAGAAACAGATTGTGGAAGCACAGGAGACAATCAATGACCAATGAATTTCTTATCAACAAACATAAGGGGGGCTGGTGACTCCTGCAAAGCGGAGCACATTAGGAAACTCAAAAGAAATAACAAACTGGGTTTTATAGCAATTCAAGAAACGCATATGTCGAACTCTTCAAACCTACAGGTCAGTAATTTCTGGGATAACACTCTTTTTGATTTCGAATCAATTGAAGCAACAAGAAGATCAGGGGGTTTGCTAAGTATTTGGGATCCTAGTTTTTTTGTTAAAAAGTCGACAGTAAAAAATCGACATTTTTTAGCTATAATGGGTGAATTGTGTAATGGTGGTGGTGAGTTGTCAATAGTTAATATCTATGCACCACATGACCAAATTCAGAAAAAACAATTGTGGGATGACTTACTTGTCCTCATGGGTTCCTCCTCGGGTTCGTGGATATTTCTGGGCGACTTTAACTGTGTTAGAGAACCTAATGAAAGAAAAAACTCGAGATTTAACATACAAGAGGCAAATGACTTCAACTTCTTCATAAATGAGGCTGGCCTAGTAGAATACGCTATGTTGGGTTGTTCGTTTACGTATGTGACGGATGATGGGTTGAAACTTAGCAAGATTGATCGAGTGTTGGTTTGTCAATCATTCCTATCTGTTTGGCCTTCAGCGAAATTATGGGGGCTACCGAGATACAAATCAGATCATAGACCATTACTGTTGCTGTGTTCGGATGTATTTTTTGGTAAACCTCCCTTCAGGTTTTTCAACTCGTGGTTAAAGGAGGAGGGTATTATAGAAGTTGTGAAAAAGGCGTATGATGGTGTAACATGTTTGGACCTCCCAGACAAACTGTTAGCAACAAAATTAAAAGCTATCAAAGCTGCCCTAAAGCCGTGGTGCGAGAAAATTAATAAGAGGGACAGGAAAATGGTAATTGAGCTTCAAAAAAAGGTTGATGAGATGGATTTAAAAGCTTAATCGGTTACTTTAACCGACCAGGAAGTGACCGAAAGAGACTTGTGGCTGAAAACAATAAATGAGTTGGAAGATAATAGGAGGGAGGATCTCAAGCAAAGGGCGAAAGTTAAATGGGCAGCTGATGGAGACGAAAACACAGCTTTCTTTCATGGGGTTATAAATGGACATCGGAAGAATAATCGAATCAATGGACTGAATTTTGAGGGAGTCTGGATTTCGTAACCAAATGAACTTAAAAACAATATAAAAATGTACTTTGAATCAGTTTTTACTGAACAAGTGTTCGACAGACCGAAATTCATTAATAACGGTTTCAAAGTACTTTCGTTATCTCAGTCGGCGATGTTGGTAAAAAGATTCTCTAAGGATGAAATTAAAGATGCGGTTTGGAACTGTGGGGGAGATAAAACGCCGGGTCCGGATGGCTTTATGTTCAGATTCATTAAAGACTTCTGGGAGATACTAGAAAAGGATTTTGGTTCGGCTCTTGAATACTTCTATGTACATGGCAAGTTGAATAGAGGATGCAATTCGAGCTTCATCTCTTTGATCCCTAAAACGAGTGACCCTCAGATCATCAACAACTTTAGGCCAATCAATTTGATTGGTTGTATCTCAAAAGTTGTTACAAAAATTCTAGCAAACCGACTCAAGAAAGTTATGGATTATTTGGTTAGTGATGTGCAAACGGCGTACATAGAAGGGAGGAGTATTCTTGAAGGCCCTTTGATTATCAATGAAATTATTTCTTGGGAAAAAAGTAGTAAACGAAAGATCATGCTTTTTAAAGTAGACTTTGAAAAAGCATTTGACTCGATAAGTTGGGAATTCTTAGATTCGGTTCTACTTCAAATGGGTTTTCCGGCTCTTTGGAGGAAATGGGTTATGGGTTTATTAAGGACGGCCAGAACTTCGATATTAGAAATGGTTCACCAACTTTGGAATTTGAAATTCAAAGGGGAGTCAGACAAGGAGATCCATTATCTCCACTTTTATTTATCTTGGCAATGGAAGCACTACATATTGCTACTCAAAGTGCGGTCGATGGAGGTATTTTCAAGGGTATCAAAACACCAGGATCAGGTCCGATTATTTCACATCTTCTGTACGCAGATGACACATTATTTGTTGGTGAGTGGTCGGAGGAGAACTTTCACAACCTTGCTAGACTTCTAAGATGCTTTCACTTATCTTCGGGGTTAAAGGTAAACTTTTCTAAAAGTAAAGTTTTTGGGGTGGGTGTTGGTAATAGTGACATATCGGAAATGGCTTCGGTACTTGGGTGTGAAAAAGGCTCGTTACCATTCACATATTTAGGCATACCGGTTGGCTCCAACATGGGTTTGGTGAAGAACTGGAAACCCGTCATTGATCGTTTTGAAAAGAAACTATCTCTATGGAAGGCACGGACGCTATCATTTGGAGGAAGGATGACACTTGTGAAAGCTGTATTAGGTAATCTACCTACTTATTACTTCTCGTTATTTAATGCACCAATACATGTGATTAAATATTTAGAGAAATTAAGGCGTAGGTTCCTATGGGGGGGGGGGTGTTCGAATAAGAATAAGATGAGTTGGGTACCTTGGTTTAAAGTGGTGGCTCCAAAGAAACAAGGGGGTTTGGGTATCGGCAGTTTGATGTCAATGAATAAAGCCATGATGGTAAAGTGGATCGTGAAATTCCGAAACGAAATAAATCATCTCTGGACGAGAGTTATTATGGCAATACATGGGAAGAGGCGGAATTATTCGGTAATTCCTATAAAAAACTCAATTAGTGGTGTGTGGAAAAATATTGTACAGATGGGGAAAGGATCAAACCTGAAATTTTCTGATGTTGAGAGGAGGCTGGAGCTGCAGATTGGTTGTGGATACAAGACTTATTTCTGGTTAGACAATTGGGCCGGTGAGTTTGCAATAAAAGATCGATTTCCCAACTTATTTGCACTTCAAACGGATAAATTCAGTTTGGTTCAGCATCGCTACAGCATATCTAATGGTCAAGTCACTTGGTTATGGGGAGGAGATGCACCGGTTACTCAACCGGAGGTGGCGGTTTTATGGGACGAATGTAAAACTTTGCTACAAAAGGTTGAAGTAAAAAAGAAATATGATAGGTGGATGTGGAAACAGGAGGACGAGCGAGAAGAGTTCACCGTTTGCAATCTAAGATCAGAGCTGGATAGTATGACTTTGATACCAGAAACGCAGGTTCTCAAGTGGCTTAGCTGGATACCAAAGAAAATAAACTGTTTCCTTTGGCGAGCGGTGCTAGATCGAATTCCTACAAGAGACGCGTTAGCTATTAGAAATATACAAATCCCCTCGGTCGTATGTGCATTATGTAGTATATGCATCGAATCGGTTGATCATCTACTGATTTCCTGTCAATATGCTCAACTGGTTTTTAACGGCAATCTCGTTATGGGTCAAAATTCCTCTCCCGAGATATGTGCTCAGTTTGGTGGGATTATTGGAGTACATTCAATCACATTGCTCATCACAAGAAAAAAAGAAGGCGGTATACATGATCATTGCGGCAACATGTTGGACATTATGGCGTATTAGAAACAACGTAATTTTTAACGGCAAAACAACGAATGTTTCAAGGGCAGTCGGTGACATCAAAGCACTGTCGTTTGTGTGGATAAGAGAAAGGGCTGGAAAAAGAGATCTAAATTGGGAGGCTTGGGGAGATTTTAGTTGTTTGGATTGAACTTTCTGTAATTTCATTCTGCACTTTTTTGTTGCTGTACCTATACTCTAATGCCTTAGCACCTTGCTAAGGTTTCTGTTTGTTTGTTTTGTTTACTTAATAATATTACCGCCTTCATTCAAAAAAAAAAGATGATGATGTTCTAGTTTCATCTATTATTGTGTTAGGTGATACTAAACTTCCGTACAATTTCGCTTTATGTATTTATTTAGGCCTTCACTATTCTCACGTCCCTATTAAATTATTTTCACATTCATAGCCTTCACTATTCTCACGTCCTTATTATCTTATTTTCACATCCCTAGATGTATATGAGTCGTATAAAGTTATACGGCTCGTATAGAATGTGTTGAACAGAAATAACTGCACTGGAATGTTTGTATCAACTCGTTTTGAATATTGTGGCCAAGAAAGTGTACATGACACTCTTCATTCAAAACACGGCGCACATGTTTTTTCATAATCGGGTCAAACTCTTCCAACATCTCAACCAAACCCAAAAAGTTTTCATTGCCTTTTTTATACAACTTCTCATTTGTCCCACGAAACGCTAAGCCATATTTTGCAAGAAATTTCACAAGCGCAACAATCCGTATAATGACTTGTTTCCAATAATCTTTTTCTTTTTTAAATTGCTCATATGCCACTTTGTCAATTGTTTCTTTGCATTTCAACCTTTGGCGCAATTCAAGCCATTCATTCATATTCTTGAAATGTTCTAAACCAACTTCATGTTCTTTAAGTCTACCACTAGCATGTCTCCAATCCTTATAACCTTCATCATCCAACCCACCTTTCGGATGCCCGTTCTAAAAACTTTACAACAAAAACAAAAGAGTTTGTCAAGTTTTTTCGAATACACTAGCCATTCTCTATCACACGTCTCCCTATTTGATAGAATTCTAGTGTACATGGTATTAGAAAAATGTCTTCCAAATTTATCCACGGGACCCTTAACATCCATATATCTTTTTGGACCTTTCGTAACCAACTCTTTAATCATGTCATTACTAAGCCCACCCCAATTTCTAGGATAAAAAATATCAATATCTGGAACCGAATAAACATCATCTTCATCTACGGTATCATTAACATTATCTTCACCTACGGTCACATTGTCTTCGCCCACATTAGCTTCTTCGCCTACGGTCACATTGTCTTCGCCCACATTAGATTCTTCACCCACATTATCGTCGCCCAAGTTAGAACTAGAATTTTGAGTTTATTTTGAAAAAAACTTGTTTATTCGGTTTTGCTTTACGTTGTCCGCCTTTCTTTTCTCTTCGTCTAGCTTCCTCTTCTTACGTTTTTGATGGCCGGATGGGTATTTGTATTTAGGAACGGGAGGCATAATGTCACGGCCCCCGACCCGGTTTGACCCGTTTCAGGAGCCGCGGGACAGAAATCCCGTGGTATTTAATTAATTGATTTTAACAGCGGAAGTTTATTATCAGGATCTTTTTAAAACTGAAATATTTCCCGATTATTTTATTTCACAACGCGGGATAAAACCCCGGTAATTTACAATCATTTGATTTCACGAAGAAATCTTTTATTTTACAAAACATGTTTCTTTATTTTATCCTGAGCCACTTTCTCAAGCTTGTAGTGCTTCACGGCACTTTTCCTGGATCATAACAGATCACCTGAAACATGTTTGAAAAAGGTTTTGTCAGCGGGAAATACTGAGTGAATCATTCTATTTACATAAAATGATGCATAGTTATTAATTACAGCATAAGAGCGATTACAATGGCTTCTATCTTATTTTTATCTGGCGGCCTGTCACAATGGTGACATGTCACAATGGTGACGATGGTCATACCACTATTAGATCAATGAACCTAAATAGTGATGATTATCCCTAGTAGGTCAATGAACCTAACTGGGAGAAAATTAGTAATGTGCACAATACCTCACTAGCCAGTGATTCAAGATATCCACGACTTAGTCCCTGTAATTATAACTTTTGAAAATAATTTGAGGTATTGTAAAATAGTTGATAAAAAGAGAATGACTCACAGTGCAGATTTAATTTGAGCAGAGTATAGCCTACTGATTAGCCTTTTAACCTAAATTAATAACAGGCACACAATTCTGGGTTAGTAATCAATACAGCATTTACGATAACTCACGAGATCAAACCCTCACAACGAATGACAAAGTGCAATCACTTAAACATCCATCGGAGTCACAACGAATGACAGAGTATTCCCCGAGTTCGGGTGGTACTCAAACATCCTGTCGGAATCACGACGAATGACAAAGGATAACCCTAATGTGGGCAGCACTTAAACATCCATTGGATATATTGATCGATCGGACAATGAATCGTAATAGCGATCGAGTTATTACCCTGATTGCGGCGTCGATTAGTGATCCGTGTGTGTTTTTAATAGTAAACAGAGCTTATCTCAGTGTATATTTCGACTTTGTTCGTCGTTCAAGCGCCCAATTTCAAGTGCCAATGCCCTCTATTTATAGCTGGATTTTTGACTCGCTTGCGCACCGCAAGACTTATCCCTTACGGTGCGCAAGGGACACGTTTTCACCCTAGGCTAGCCACGTCCTAGACTAGCTTTGCTGAATTGACAGTTTTGAAATTTCGATATTTGACAACGAGATTTTTAAGATAATCGTAAATAGGGTTTACCCCCCCCCCCCCTGAGTTTTAGGGGCCCTGATCCTGATTCTGATTGTTCTGAAATTTTTAGGGTTTGTGCAGAATCACTTGGGTGTCTTAATTAGAGTTTCCTATTGGACAATTAAAATAATAAATATGACTTTTTTATGAGAGTTGTTACATTCTCCCCACCTTAATAAAATCTCGTCCTCGAGATTTACTGGAATAATTGAGGATACTTTCGCTTCTTTTCTAATTCCAGTTCCCAAGTGTATTAGGGTCCTATCTTTGAATCCTACTTTACTTGAACTAACACTAATCATTTGATCTTTCTATCTTCTATCTGAAGAGGTTTTTCTACAAATTTTAATTTTTCATTTACTTCTATATCTTGGAGAGGTACTACCAAAGATTCGTCTGATAGACATTTCTTGAGATTGGATACATGAAATACATCATATACTCCAGCTAACTCTCCTGGTAGTTGTAAACGATAAGCAACTGGTCATATACGTTGGATCACTGGAAATGGTCCTACGTACCTTGGACTTAACTTTCCTTTCTTACCGAATCTAACAACTCCTTTCCAAGGAGATACTTTCAATAGTATTTTGTCTCCAACTTGAAACTCCAACGGCTTTCGTTTATTATCTGTATAACTCTTCTGGCGATCTCTAGCCGTCTTCAGCCTTTCCTTCGTTATACTGAATATCACATTCGTAGTCACTTAGGATTTTCATCCATCTCCTTTGCCTCATGTTTAATTCTTTTTGCCCAAATATATATCTTAAATTCTTATGATCCGTATAGATAGTAAACTTACTTCCATACAGATAATGTCTCCAAATCTTAAGGCAAAAATTATAGTTCCTAATTCTAACTCATGAGTGGTATAGTTTTCTTCATGCTTTTTCAATTACCTTGATGCATACGCAATTACCTTTTTGCGTTGCATTAACATACATCCAAATCCTAGCTTTGAAGCATCACCATATATTTTAAATTCTTATGTTCCTTCTAGTAAGGCTAAGATTGGGCATTTGTTAATTTATGCTTTAAGATTTTTAAAGGCTTCTTCTTGTTTAGGTCCCCATTCAAACTTAACTGTTTTACAGGTTAGCTTAGTTAATGGTATAGCTATCTTGGAAAAATCCTTAATAAACCGTCTATAGTATCTGGCTAAACCTACAAAACTCCTAATTTCCATTGCGGATTGCGGAACTTTCCATTTGGTAATTGTTGCTATCTTAGCAGGATCTACGTGAATACCTTCATGATTCACCATATGACCTAGAAATTGCACTTCTGGCAGCCAAAATTCATACTTCGAGAATTTGACGTAAAGCTTCTCTTTTCTTAACAAAGTTAAGAGTGCATGCAAGTGCTGACAATGTTCTTCCTGACTTTTGGAATAAATAAGTATATCGTCGATGAAGACAATTACAATATTTCCAAATATGGTTTACAGATCCTATTCATTATGTCCATGAATGCTGCAGGTGCATTCGTTAATCCGAAGGGTATGATTGTAAACTCGTAATGACCATACCTAGTTCTGAAAGCAGTTTTAGGTATGTCTTCCTCTTGTACTTTAATTAATGATATCCGGATCGTAAATCTATCTTAGAAAATATCTATCTCCCTGGAATTGATCGAATAGATCATCAATTCTAGGTAATGGGTATCGATTATTAATTGTAACTGATGTGTGTAAAATGCAACATATAAATTACATCAAATGAGGCATAAAACTAACCCTTTTTAAGTACTAATATTGGAAAAAGAGTGTTTTTGTCTTCCTTTTGTATTTTCAGGATTAAATGAGCTCAAAAACACAAAAGAAGCAAAAAGACAGCTAAATCCAACATAAATACAAGAAAAGGAACATAAGTGGATTGCCCGACCCCTCAACGGCATCTTCCCAAGCAAAATAGAGAAGGCAGAAGACTGAACACGCCCCGTGCTCAGCCAGTACGGGGCCGTGCCCAAGAAGCAGCAGAAAAGACAAACCTATAGAAGCTTCTATTACCCACCACGGGGCCGTGCTCAGCGAACACGGGGGCGTGTCGAAAGTACAACAGGCGCATTAATTGTAATTGCGAATTACAATTAATGAAGAGAGAGATTGTCAGACAGGCACGGGGCCGTGCCCAGCGGACACGGGGCCGTGCCCAGCCCTCTGTTCAGCCTATAAATAGGAGTGCTTGGTTTCATTTCAACTCATCCCTTGGCACACCACCTCTCTCACACTTCATCCACCACTCACCACCATCACAACACCATCATCCACCAGCATCATCCATTGTCCATCGTAGAGTGTGTGAGTCGTCTCGGGATCCAAGATTGATCGTAAGAGTTCTTGACAATCAAGGCCATGTTTGCCTAAGTCTCTTACATCACTTGGTGAAGACAAAGTGTCTAGTATAATACTTTTTATTTCTAATCTTTTGCACTTTTTATTTGGTTTTGTATTAATGACTTTAATAACTAGTTACTTATGTTGAAGGTGATCTTTCCTTATCGTTTGTTCGTGGTGTCTTGGCATTATTTTACTGTCTATATAAAATAAAGGATTTTCACCATTCATATCTCCACGGTCTATATGGAGGTATGTTGGCTACCTGGTCGGGGGTTAAGGGAACGGTTTGGTAAAGGTCTTGCCATTGTTCAGCGTTTAGAGGTCCTGCAATGGACCTGGGTCAAATTTAGTAGGACCTCCTTCAATACTTCACGGTATTGGATGGTGGGGGTCCAAACTCTTTGATCCCCTCATAAGTTAACTACTATTAATACTATAACCCGGCTATTTAGGACTGTATCCCTGCTGACTCAGACTACTTAGTCGAGGGTAACGTCACCGCCAAAAGCGGGGCCTACCATAATATTGCATTAATTACTTAATTCATTATCTTCCAATAATCCACCCTTTTAGGATTGTATCCTTGCTGACTCAAACTACTGGGGTGAGGGTAACGTCACCTTCAAAAGAGGGGCCTACTACAATAACTAAGATAATCTCTTAATTATGTGCAAAAGTGCGGAAATAATCAAAGGTTATACTAGATACGAGTCGGAACCAAGTGATTCATCTTGTCTATCTGTTTTTCTTTTATTTTTATTTTTCAGCATTTTAGTTAGTTTTTATTTTTCTTAGTTTAAAACATTTTTCTAAACTTTTTATTTTGATTAGACGTTGAGGATAAACCGGTACTAAAAGCTCTTGTGTCCTTGGACGACCTCGGTATCTTACCAACGCTATACTACGCTCACGATGGGTGCACTTGCCCATATGTGTGTTTAGTGTTAGTAAAATATCGTGTTTTATAAATTTAAAACTTGGCTAAAATAAGTGTTAAATGGGCTTAAAATATACACCTAATAAATATAACACTTTACCGCACATCAAGTTTTTGGCGCCGTTGCCGGGGAACACAAGGATTTTAAGAAAGTTAGGAATCAACGGCCTAATCATTTTTTTTCTTATTTTTAGGATTTTCGTAGTTTTTCAGCTTCTGCAGAGCTCAGCACGGGTCGTGCCCACTGAACACGCCCCCGTGCTAAATCATTGGAACTGGCAATCCTGTTTTACGTCAGAAAGTAAGCTGAACACGGGGCCGTGCTCACTCAACACGCCCCCGTGCCCAAGATTCACTTACTGAAAACAGAACCGTTAGATCCCGGCGGTTGGTAATTTCTGACATAAACATGAGTGATAGTAATTGTTTTTACTTTCGGCACTCTTATGGTACGTGGTGTCAATTATGTGGTGGCAAACATAAAGAAGTAGAATGCTACTTTCTAAATTATAGGCCCCACTACATGGACCCACCAACTTCTTATAACCTTAAGAGGGGCGAAAGTAAAAATAAGCACTATTTCTCCCTCGAATGCGCCCAGCCAGATATTCTAGGGGAAATGCTCCTTGACGAGTTATTTCAACTAGAAGAGCTAATTCTGAATTGGTTAAAAGAGCTTAGGAAGGATTTTATTAATCCACCCCAAGACGATGACCATGACGAAATGCTGGAACCGCATTCCGACAACCTCGTTGCTCCCGAAAATACATTCGTACCTAGCAAAGACGTGGACGATAGTCGTCCCTGTGTCGATTGTGCCATGAAGGACTCTCCATCGACTTCGTTCGGTGCATACATAGACCTGAGCGATTCGGCATACACCTTCTTTAACGAGAGCCCGGGAAAGGGTTGGACTTGTCCACCTAGAATAAAAATAGGAATTACCCTCACCGACAACCTCTTGCGTTCTCGCTTTAGTCTAGGACAATTAAGGTATCTTAGGCACTTTGGGGTTGTTCCAACCAGTAAGGAGCCACCCGATACTAGTGAGTTCCTTAAAAAACTAGACAACTTCATAAAACAGTCCCTCGACACGGGGCCGTGTCCAGCCAACACGCCCCCGTGTCCATCAAAAGATTCCCTTCTGATCAATACGTCAGAATACGGACAAACTGTATCAGAACTCCACCTGCACACGGGGCCGTGTCCAATGGACACGGGGCCGTGTCCAGGATGCTGTCGTTTTCTATAAATGCAGCCAAGAATTCTGCACATTTGGACCAACTTGGGACAGATATTTGAAGGAATCTTCTCTCAACTATCCTAGGTAAGTCTAAAAGAAGGTTCCAACAACCCATCTTGTCCTTTCCTCTTTTAGCCATTTCCTTCTTCTCCATCTTTCTCCAAGAACTACCATTAAAAGTTTGAATTTTTCCAAACTTTGTGGTAAGGATTAATGAGTTTTGTTCAAGGAATCTTGGTAAAAACATGTTATGTAACATTGTTTTAAGTTATTAGTGACTAAAAAGACCCCACAAGTTCAGAAAATAACTTAAAAATCTAAGTTTCCTTGCTCCAAAATTCTGCAGAAAGATGAACACGGGGCCGTGCTCAATGAGCACGGGGCCGTGTCCGGTCACTGTTTCATTAAATAAACTATTTTCAGTTTATTTTTCGTAGGATGTTGAGTGAAAACAGCGAAACATCTTCTGTGCATTCGTCAAACAGCCGAAGAGGAAGGAGACCCTTGTTGGTGCACTTGTGTATGTACTTTGTCTGTATTTCGTCATGATACAAAACGATGTCTTTAATGTAAGGTTGATGTAAGTTTGACCAAGTCAACCATCCTCCTGGTTTGACTTGACCAAACAGTTAGAAAAATGTTGTAATATGGCTGGGTCGAAGGATGGTCATCGAAGGATAGCTTAGATCCTTCGATGAGCTCGAAACATAAACATTCGACAGATGGACCACGAAGGATATCATCCTTCGTGGTACATGTGGATCTTTCGAGTCATTTCTGGTCGACAGATGATCTTTCGATCAGTCTGTCTGATCCTTCGACCAGACATGCTGAGTTGGGTATAAATACCCATGTAGTGTGTTGTGTAAAAAAGAGTAAGACAAGAAAGAGAGACAGATAAGGAACACAGAGAGCACACACACATGAGAGAACCTTGAGAGTTTGCAGAATACATCTGTGAACATTGGACTTGTAACCGAACCTTTCATACGCATTAATACAAGTGGTGTTAATCGTTGAATGTTGTGTGTTGTGTTTGTGCTTGTTCTCGTTTATAATCTCGGTTGCATGCTAGCTTGGATTCCGCACTCGCTAGTGTGTTTGATATAACAAGGATAAGGTTTTATCTCATCCTCGAGAGGGACCTACAAGTGGTATCAGAGCCTTGGCTCTTTTCCTTGTTAAAACCGAGTGTTTTCGGGTGTGTTTCGGATTTTTAAAGTTTATATTTTTCTGGAAAATCTTGTTATTTTGACTTGTGTTTGTCATAAAACCTTGTTATTTTTCATTGTCACATGTTAAACATTGGTTTTTAGTGAAGTTTCGGCTGAAATCGGGTTTCAGAAAACCTTCGGTTCATCAGAATATTCATATATTTCTGGGCTGTTCTTCATTTAGTTCATCCTTTGTTCAAGTTGGTTCTTGATATTTTACACTTTTGATCTTAAAAATTTTAAACTTCAAAGTGTTTGTGCATTGAAAAGAGTAAACTGATTAAAATATTGGGATCATTACCTGTTTGGTGAAACCTGCATGTTCAGAAGATATGGTCTGAACATACTTTCTGCCGAAAGTTTTCACCAACCCGTCAACTTTTCACCAACCTGTCACATTTGTCAACTGTGTCAGAGCTGTTCGAAAGATATCTTTCGAAGTCGAAGATTATCTTTCGATCAAAGGAGGTTCGACAGATACCCATCCTTCGAACATCTTTCGAAGTCAGTGAGTTATCTTTCGAGCCAAGGAATCTTTTCGAGGGATATTTTGTTCGAGCTACTGTTACATTTCGAAAGATAAGGATCCTTCGTCTTGGTGAATCTTTCGAAGTCATTGTTCGAAATTCAACAGTGATCTTTCGAACACTGTTGATCCTTCGAACAAGTGTCTATCTTTCGAACAGGTGTTGATCTTTCGATCCTTGTCTGTTTAGGGTTAACAAGTTTGTGTTTCAGGTCTTTCGATCAAGGATCTTTCGGCTGTTTGTTATCTCTCGAAATGGGAACAAACGGTCAGTGGGATCCAACCGCGTGGACTCTAACATCTATGACTCCACAAACATCAGCTACGCAGTCATCAGCTACGCAATCTGCGTCAGATTTCAATAAAGCATGGATGCAGGCTATTGCCCCACCTCAAGCTGCAATGATAACTGCAAATCAATGGGCATTGGTCACAAATCAAAGCAACAGCATTCAATCTATGATGCAGAACGATAGTGAAACTGGTACAAGCACAAAACCGCCAAAGCTAAATCACATCAATGATTGGGGATGGTGGAAAGAAAGGCTGAGAACTTATGTTCAGGGGCAAGGTCAAGATCTATGGATGTGCTTTTTCACTGCATTTGACCATGATTTGGAAGTTGCAGGATCTAATCCAGAAACTTACAGCACCATGTCTGATGATGATAAGAAGAAATTTGAGTTAGAAAAGAAGGCATTCATGATTCTCACACAAGCTCTTCACAAAGACATTTACCACCAGTTTGTTTACTGCACGACTACTAAAAGCTTGTGGGATATGCTCACGTTACGTTGTGAAGGAAATGCTCAATCTAGAAAGATCAAGCAAGAATTACTGAAGAAAGAATTTGAAGGTTTCACGTGTATGGAGAATGAGACTTTGGCAGAGTTATCTACTAGGTTCCATCACTTGTTGAGCGAGATGTTTGGTTTTAGAGTCACTGCCACTCCACAAGAAATGGTGAAGAGATTCGCTGATAGCTTACCAGCTAAATGGAGCAGTTATCTTGAAATTCTGAAAGAAAATGGTGTTCTAGACACAATCAACGTTTATGAGTTGATTCAAAAACTGGAAAACAAGGATGTAGAAGAAAAGCTTAAGGCAAAAAGAACACTAACTCCTCAAAATACAGAGATGTACTTTGGGATTGCCGGAGGTATCAGTGGAGAAAGACCAGCCTCTCAACATGCGAAGCTTCAAACAGCCTTTATCTCAAACACCGGATCTTCGACAACAGATCAGTTTGATCCTTCAGCTTACATGATGTATTCAAGACCAGATGTGCAACCGAAAGCTCAACCGCAACAATCGCAGCAGCAAGGGTTTTATGGAAGCTCTTCAAACTTTCAAGCCACTTCCAATCCTAACTCAGTCAGATTAGACACTTCCAACTTTTCCAAAGTCAGTGTCGAAGTAGCCAAGGAGCATATGGAGATGTTGAACACCTTGGTTAGTGCTTATTGTGGATTAGTTGCAGGTCAGATTGGAAATATCAATCTAACCAATGAAGATTATCAGCAAGTGGATAAAGAAGAGTTTGAAATGATGGATATCAAATGGGCTCTTGCTAGTGCAATTCGAAGAGCAAAGGAGTTCATGGAAAGGACGGGGAGAACCAACTTGGAAAGCAAGAAAGACACCAAGTATGGGTTCGACAAGCAAGCTGTAACGTGCTTTAACTGTGGTGAACGGGGTCATTTCAAAAGGGAATGCACAAGACCAGCTCAGCATGGAAACCAAAACCCCTTCAGAAATCAAGGCAACCAGCAGAACCAGAACAGGAACAATGTTCGTACGATGATACCTGTCAACAACCAAGGCCAAGCAGGGTCATCAAATGCCAACCGGGGGCTGGTGGTTCAAATAGATGAGGGTTGTGATTGGTCGCTTCAGCTTGGAGAAGGAGGAAATGGTGGAACAGCATGTTTTGCTGAAGTCGTAAGGGATTTAAAGCACGCCAGTGGTGGAGAATCTTCCGCCAATGGTGGTGACTCTTCTGAGGATGAAGACTCTTCTGGTTATAGTGGAAGCTCAGATGAAGAATCCTCCACTTCAGGGAATGATCATGTGGATCAAGCTGCTTACTCTTCGTCTTCTCTCCATTCAGCCTTTATGGCTAATGTCGACAGTTCATCAGGTCAGGTATGTGTCGATGAACCCACTGTAGCTAGTTGTGATAACTGTGATAGTTTGCGTGTTAAAAATGCTGATTTAGAGGCAAACATGTCTGAGTTGCAAGGCAAACATGATGCTTTACGAGATAGTTTGTTTGACTTGCAAGACAAACATGTTTCGATGAATGATAAGTGTTGTGAATTGCAAAGCAAACACGAGGCTTTGCAAGAAAAATATGATGTCACACACAAACACAATCAAGAATTGATTGTAGATCTCTCTAAAGCAACTGAAGCTAACTTGTTTTTTACCAGAAATGAAAAGGAATTTAAAGCAACAATTGCGTCATTAAAACATGATGTTTCAGAATTACAAAAGGCTGTTTTGCGAAAACAACATGCTAACAATAATCTCATTGACACAATTGAAAAGCAAATGGTAGAGTTAGCAACGGCCCGATGTGAATGTGAAACAATTAAGCAGAAATTGGAAAGCTATTCCAATTCCCGCTTTGTATTGGATCACATCATTGATGTTCAAGAGAGAAAGAAAAAGGGGGATAAACCATGTATTGGATTCAAATCATGTCCTCCCCCAATGAATCATAATTACTCCAAATTGCCTGATGACGAGGATATGCCCCGTTTTGAACCTACTGTGCCACTTGATCTAGATGATTTTGCAGCAGGCCTCGGGTTCACAACTGGTACATCATCCTCGGGTCGATCAGAATCTGAATCTGAGAATGAAACAGATTCATCGTGTGTTAAGGAACAGAGTCCTCCCATTGTTGAGGATGCTGATTCTTCAGATGATGAATCTGAAGAGATTGTGAACAAACAGTCTAACTCGGTTACAACAGACATTCCAATCGAGAATCACATCCTGTGTGATCCACCAGTGAAACCGAGTAAGACTGAAATGTCAAAAGAAATGGAGTCGATTGTATCAAGTTTTGAAGGGAGTAACTTGTTGTACACGCTCAAAGGAGATAGCAAAATCTACTCCAACAAAGATTTTCCAATTAAAAATGTAAATCAAGATTTAATTGAGCAAATTTTTGAAGGATGCACTGATAAGTTTTTGGGGAACAAAAGTGGCAACGTTACCGTCACTCAATGTGATCCAATTCCGTGTGAACAAATTAGAAAACAATACGGAAACCAAAAACTACAAGTTGAGCGAAAACAACAAGTTAATTCCAGAAAAGGTAAGGTACAGGGAAAGAAGGCTCAGAACAAGAATGTTCAAGCACCTAAGGTTCAACAACAATGGGTGCAAAACAAAAGAGCTCCTGTTAAGAAAAGAGAACCGAAAGTGAACTTTGTTGGATCCACGGGTTCAGATAAACTTGAAACATTTCAGGATAAATCTAACCTTGAGTTTATAAAACAAGTTAGAATTTTAAAACGAAATAATCAGAATAATTACACCCAACACACCAACGCATGTGATTTAGGTCCAAGCACGTCTAGATCACAAAGTTCATTGTCTGGTTCTCCGTCTGATCATCAACATGTTTCTCCGAGGTTTGTAGAGCGGAGAATGTGTTTTGAATGTGGCACAATTGGGCATATTGTAAGATACTGCCCATACCTGCAAAAGTTGAAGCCAAAAACAAGTGCTCCCCAAGAAACCAATTACCAAAAACGAACATTTTCCCCGAAACAAGACCCACGTGTCTTGAAAGAAAGGGAAAAGAAGTTAAAACAAAAGAATCAGAAGGTAATTGAAAAGGCCTTAAAATCAGAGGTCAAAGAAGAAAAACCTGTTCAAGCAAAACCTAAAACTGTAAAACCAGTAAATGCTAAAACAATTAATACAAATACTGGTAAAGGACAAACAGATTGGAAACAAAAACAGGTAATTCAGTCAGGGGGAGCACCACAGGTTCTTTTTCCTAATCATCAAGTGATTGAAATCACTTTTCTTGATGATCAAGGACGACCCAAGTCCACAAAGGCTTGGGTCCCTCTCTCCAACTAATTTTTGAGTGAGTGTGTAGGATATTCCAGGAGGAACTTTCGATAGTCGTAAGATTGTTGATAGTGGAGCATCCTTGCACAAAATGGGCAACAGAAGAAATTGCTGCCTTTGATGGAGAGACAAAGTAAAGGGAAACAGAAATGTCTGTTGGAAGAGATTGAAAAGCTTCGACAAAATGAAAATCATTTCAAAATGTGAATGTTCAAGGTTTTGATCGGGTCCCCGGGATAGATTCAAATCAAAATGTACGCACCTGCAGCACGTCTGAAGTTCAACAATCTACAAGATGAACGTGCAGTGTACATTTCTTCGTGGTGTGATTGAAGAAAATGTGTTTGTTGAACAAACCAACCAGGTGTGCGGATGCCTTGGCATGGATTGAACAACCGCACACTACTTCTGAAAGAGAAAGACATAGACCTTCGCTGGTACAATGTGGAAGACCAGCTGGACCCAGAGGTTTCTGATCTTGTTGCTGTCAAGAGACTTCTCATTAGCTACAAAGAATCGACTTTGAAATCCACACCGGGTGGATATCCAGTTTGGGAGAACACTCAGATTTCTTGCAATGCACGATGCAGTTGCAGGATACGGTTTTAAATTTCTAATCTCTCCTATACTTGTCGATATTTAAGCTGCTTTGTGAATTTTTATCTCGTTCAGCACTCTTTGGCCAGACAATGTTGTCATGGTCCGCACTGCTTACCGACATGCCAACTGATTTTTCCAAAATTCGCTAAATCATTTCTGATTAAAACTTAATTTTGGTAAACGGCATTGAGATAAAACATGAGTTATCCGACATCGGGAAATCGTTTTTGTAAATACCTTTGTGTCTTTTAAATTTGTCATAGTTTGTTGATTTTAGGGGGAGTAAAATCCATTTTTTGAAAATCCAAAAACATTGAAAAATTTCAAAAACACAAAAACAATAGAAAAACAAAAATGAGTTTCCTGGCGAGCAAAAGAGAAAATGATAGTACATCAGTGGTCTGTCTAAACCTCTTTAAACCTAAAATGAAAAACGATAAGCAGCTCTATATAAGATGTATCGGTAGGCTCACAACCATTTTAAAGTGTGCAGGGTGATATAAACTTAAATCGACTGAAGACTGGGTGGGAACCATTCATTGGCATATGGTCTTAGTACCGAAATTTCGTTTGGGAGATTGCCGAGGTTCTGAGATATTCGGTCTTTATGCTGCTTATCATCTGGGTATCATGGTTGTATCTTTTACCGAAAAATAACGGGGACGCAAGTCTAGATCTTCCATGATACCATACATACGTGTACATATTGCATACGACCTCAATAAGTGATCAACAATCACATGTCCAAATCAAATAAGTGATATTTTATCACATTCATCCGGGGGTCAAGTTCGTCTCTCTGCTGTACGAAAGTACTGACCTGTTCACGGACTTGCTCCTGTGCCCTCATGCATCTGAAACTCAAGTTCCTCATAAATAAGTGATTCTATCACATAGGGCTTGTTTTCAATTCAAAATAAGTGAGAATCTCACATCATATACGGTCAAACAGATGATAATCGGTATACTCACCGGTAAGATGAACCCTCGTGCATACCTTGATACGGGAATGTGTCGTGATGTGGATGAACACCGGTCGATAAGTATAAATTATACCTTAACGTATCCCCTCGCCATGATTACAAATGATAAGTTGAGCTTATGTGGACAACAATACCGATAATTGTTATAGGATGCTTATCTTAATGTTAGCTAATTGAAAAACAAAAGCGTTTTGGCATGACCGTACACTGATATGATTCTCTTACCCTCGAAACTCGCAAAAAGAATGTCTGTAAATATTTATTTAATGCATCTTTGTATATATTTATTTTTTTGTTTTCCATCTTTACATTTGAAAAATGAAAATTTCAAAAAGATTTTAGGTGTGTTTTAATTTAAACTTTATAAAATCCAAAAAGATTTTTCTTCTAGTTTATTTTTTGATTGACCAATGTTGGAACTCGAGTCTATCCTACCCAAAATCCTGATCGTAAGCTGGAAAACAATTGCATCTTCATAAACAGTCGAAGTTAACGAGTTTTGAAAGTTAAAGGATTAAAATGAATATTTTTCTAAACTTTCAAACTGCTGTCGGTTGGTGTTTGATTGAGATTTGATCTCATATGTGTCGTTAGTTTAAATGTTAACTATATTCCAAGCGGTTGTTCTCATTATGCGTTTAGCTTTCTTGCATGTGCAGATGCTAAAGGCGAGGAGAACATGTTCGATGAAAAGCTTTGGAATGAAGACACGAAGTGGAGGCACTCAAAGGATAAAATGATCGAGTTGCCGCTGTCCCTTCATCAACACCACAAGGATCTGAAGAATTGACAAGTCAAAAGATTCACGAGCATGACTCGATGGAGAGTTCAATCTAAGGGGGAGTTTATTGACACACTACCTAAGCTAAATGGGGAGTTTGTTGATACACTTTCTACTTACGACGCGTTGAAGACTTTGAAGATCCTCCGACATGAAAGTCACAGAAGACGAACCATCACGAGTAGCGTCCAAGGGGGAGTTTGTTGATGCACTTTGTGTGGACGCGACTCGGCTCGGTTCGACTCGGCCTTGAAGACTTGAAGACACGAAGATCGAGACAAAGCTACAGCCAAGGGGGAGTTTGTTGGTGCACTTGTGTATGTACTTTGTCTGTATTTCGTCATGATACAAAACGATGTCTTTAATGTAAGGTTGATGTAAGTTTGACCAAGTCAACCATCCTCCTGGTTTGACTTGACCAAACAGTTAGAAAAATGTTGTAATATGGCTGGGTCGAAGGATGGTCATCGAAGGATAGCTTAGATCCTTCGATGAGCTCGAAACATAAACATTCGACAGATGGACCACGAAGGATATCATCCTTCGTGGTACATGTGGATCTTTCGAGTCATTTCTGGTCGACAGATGATCTTTCGATCAGTCTGTCTGATCCTTCGACCAGACATGCTGAGTTGGGTATAAATACCCATGTAGTGTGTTGTGTAAAAAAGAGTAAGACAAGAAAGAGAGACAGATAAGGAACACAGAGAGCACACACACATGAGAGAACCTTGAGAGTTTGCAGAATACATCTGTGAACATTGGACTTGTAACCGAACCTTTCATACGCATTAATACAAGTGGTGTTAATCGTTGAATGTTGTGTGTTGTGTTTGTGCTTGTTCTCGTTTATAATCTCGGTTGCATGCTAGCTTGGATTCCGCACTCGCTAGTGTGTTTGATATAACAAGGATAAGGTTTTATCTCATCCTCGAGAGGGACCTACAACCCTCCATTGAAGCTACGCTTGTGCACTATGTGATAGCATTAAGGGAGGCTCTCGATGAAATGACATCAGTAGAGGAGGTCCTAATCGACCGTATTAACGATCTTACGATGGGACTTGAAAGCAGCTTCCAAGAAATTAACCTCTTGCACCAGAGGTTAAATATTCTTGTAGCACCCCCGATGGAACCAGTCCTCCCTCAACAGGATTGGAACCTGGCACTCAGAATTAACAACCCTACCGGGTGGGAAGACTTTCCGGCAGAACCTCCCGTGGAACACCAACAAGAGATCCCGGTGGAAATCGAAACTCCTCAAACTGATGCCAATGAGCCTTCTTTTCTCCTTCCAATGGAGGTGGAAGAATGGCTCGCCGACATATGAGGAGAACCGCACCCGGAAGAAGGAGTTCAAAAAGGCCTTGTCTACCCAAGATTAGTTACTTCTTGGAAATTTTGCTAATTAAAATAAAGTAGAGGCTAGAACTCCATGGTTTATTATTTCTTTGTTTTATCTAGTTTAATCTTAATTTAGGATTATGTAAGGTCTCTCTATGATTGCAATGAAATGATGGTTTTTAAAGTTTGGATGATTTTTAATGAATAAAACACACTCATGATGGTAAGGGATGAAAAGGGGAATGAGAAAAATGACCCAATGCACAAGAACAAGGCAACCCGACAGTTCTCTCCATTACAGAAGGTTCAACACGGGCCGTGTCCAACCAACACGGCCCCGTGCTGAACCACCTGCAGAAAAACGCCCAGTTCAGGTAACTGGACATGGGCCGTGTTCACCCGACACGCCCCCGTGTCCAGACTTCTGCTTCTCTTGTTTTAATTTTGTTACTGGCACTTGAACACGGGGCCGTGCCCGGACAACACGGGGCCGTGTTCAGCGCCCAGTAATACAAAATTTTTGCTGTTTAACACCATTTTACACATCTAATCAACTTAAAAATTTATTTTTGGGACACATTGAGGACAATGTGTAATTTAAGTGTGGGGGGGATGCTAAAACCTTGAATTTTGCAAGTCCTAAATACAAGTCTTACACAAAACTCTATTGGAACCGCTAATCACCCCAAATTTTTTCAAAAATTTCATTTTTTTACTTGTCTAGGTTTAACTCGGGAAATTCAAGTTCTCAAAAAGGTTATATTTTTACAAATTTACAACCGATAGCGTAGTGATAAAAAGAACCAACATAAGAAAATTATGAAAAGGCATGGCAAACTTAGTTAAAATTTGATTATATATACTTGATCACATAAAAACCCATTCCCACAAAAGTGAGTTTTGAGCCTTTATTGAGCATACAAATTTACATCTTTAGACTAAATGCTCATTTTTCGTTTCTTGTGTGAATAGCCGCTTGGTTCTTACAACTCTAGAACTTGCCATGACGATACATTCCCGGTCCTTATCAACTTAAACCCGAGTAAGTAAATGATGGAGGCATTAGGACTAACCCTTTTTATTTCTACACCATTATTTTTCTTTTTTTTACCACCTACCCAAAAATCCCCCTAGTTAGCCCCTTTGAGCCTAAACCTTTTCATTTCATCACCCAAATCAAAAAACCCTTTTACCCACCAAAACCTTTTTCATTTTTAACCCTTTGTTTTAGTAACAAGTTCGGTTTTTCGTATGATAAAAAAAAAAAATTGTGTTGATGATGAAGCAAAATAAACAAACAAGTTCATCAAAAATAACTTTGTTTGAATAAAAGCTTCATCAAAATAAAAAGATACAAAAATAGAAAGTCTTACGAAAACCGACACTTGTTACGCTTTTTCACCCTTTTTCTACTAACCACTAACCCAACCACCTACCTTTAACCCAAGCCTAACCCTTAACCCACAAAGTCCTCTTGATATTTACAAAGGTCAAAAAGTTAAAAAGGAGGAGGATTGATTGCTTGGCAAGCTTATGGTAGGAATAAGTCCCATGCCGCTCTCGAGTGATTCACTAAAAATACACCTTCGGCCGAGTATGAGTGATTTCTCCCGTGAGGTATGTGAACTTGTATATAAATGGAATTTAAAAAAAAAAGGCATGTTATGCCCAAATAAGTAATTTCTCCTATGAAACGTTCTAAATAAATCATTACGAATAGGATTGTAAATAGATAAAAATAAAACCCAAAAAAAGATCTTGGATATCCCGACACTCTACGACAAGCCCAAAACCTTCTCTTCTACCCATTCCATTTGGGAGTGTAAGCCACATATTAAGGAGTTTTGCTTGAGGACAAGCAAAAGTTCAAGTGTGGGGGTATTTAATGTGTGTAAAATGCAACATATAAATTACATCAAATGAGGCATAAAACTAACCCTTTTAAAGTACTAATATTGGAAAAAGAGTGTTTTTGTCTTCCTTTTGTATTTTCAGGATTAAATGAGCTCAGAAACACAAAAGAAGCAAAAAGACAGCTAAATCCAACATAAATACAAGAAAAGGAACATAAGTGGATTGCCCGACCCCTCAACGGCATCTTCCCAAGCAAAATAGAGAAGGCAGAAGACTGAACACGCCCCGTGCTTAGCCAGCACGGGGCCGTGCCCAAGAAGCAGCAGAAAAGACAAACCTATAGAAGCTTCTATTGCCCACCACGGGGCCGTGCTCAGCGAACACGGGGGCGTGTCGAAAGTACAGCAGGCGCATTAATTGTAATTGCGAATTACAATTAATGAAGAGAGAGATTGTCAGACAGGCACGGGGCCGTGCCCAGCGGACACGGGGCCGTGCCCAGCCCTCTGTTCAGCCTATAAATAGGAGTGCTTGGTTTCATTTCAACTCATCCCTTGGCACACCACCTCTCTCACACTTCATCCACCACCCACCACCATCACAACACCATCATCCACCAGCATCATCCATTGTCCATCGTAGAGTGTGTGAGTCGTCTCGGGATCCAAGATTGATCGTAAGAGTTCTTGACAATCAAGGCCATGTTTGCCTAAGTCTCTTACATCACTTGGTGAAGACAAAGTGTCTAGTATAATACTTTTTATTTCTAATCTTTTGCACTTTTTATTTGGTTTTGTATTAATGACTTTAATAACTAGTTACTTATGTTGAAGGTGATCTTTCCTTATCGTTTGTTCGTGGTGTCTTGGCATTATTTTACTGTCTATATAAAATAAAGGATTTTCACCATTCATATCTCCACGGTCTATATGGAGGTATGTTGGCTACCTGGTCGGGGGTTAAGGGAATGGTTTGGTAAAGGTCTTGCCATTGTTCAGCGTTTAGAGGTCCTGCAATGGACCTGGGTCAAATTTAGTAGGACCTCCTTCAATACTTCACGGTATTGGATGGCGGGGGTCCAAACTCTTTGATCCCCTCATAAGTTAACTACTATTAATACTATAACCCGGCTATTTATGACTGTATCCCTGCTGACTCAGACTACTTAGTCGAGGGTAACATCACCGCCAAAAGCGGGGCCTACCATAATATTGCATTAATAACTTAATTCATTATCTTCCAATAATCCACCCTTTTAGGATTGTATCCTTGCTGACTCAAACTACTGGGGTGAGGGTAACGTCACCTTCAAAAGAGGGGCCTACTACAATAACTAAGATAATCTCTTAATTATGTGCAAAAGTGCGGAAATAATCAAAGGTTATACTAGATACGAGTCGGAACCAAGTGATTCATCTTGTCTATCTGTTTTTCTTTTATTTTTATTTTTCAGCATTTTAGTTAGTTTTTATTTTTCTTAGTTTAAAACATTTTTCTAAACTTTTTATTTTGATTAGACGTTGAGGATAAACCGGTACTAAAAGCTCTTGTGTCCTTGGACGACCTCGGTATCTTACCAACGCTATACTACGCTCACGATGGGTGCACTTGCCCATATGTGTGTTTAGTGTTAGTAAAATATCGTGTTTTATAAATTTAAAACTTGGCTAAAATAAGTGTTAAAGGGGCTTAAAATATACACCTAATAAATATAACACTTTACCGCACATACATATTCAATTCCCTATAATTAATACACATTCTCATCAAACCATCCTTTTTTCTTAACAAATAACAATGGTGCCTCCCACGAGGATAAACTAGGTTGTATGAAACCTTTATTTAATAATTCATCTAGTTCTAACATTTCTGTAGGAACTAACCGATAAGGTGCCTTGACTATCGGTGTAGTTTCTGGAATTAGATGAATCCTAAATTCTACCTCCCTATATGGTGGTAACCCTGGTAACTCTTCTGGGAATACATCTGGGTATTCTGAAACTACAGAAATTTCCTTAAGTTCTTTATCTTTAGTATTAATGATTACTGAAATCATATATACTATTCCTTGCTTTCGTTCATAATTAGTAACTTTCATTACTGATATGAACTTTATGGGTTTACATGGCTTATCTCCTGTAATCATTATTACTTCTCCAGTGGGTGCACAATTTTCTATGGAATTCTTATCACAGATACTTCGAGCATGGTTGTTTACTAACCAATCCATTCCTAACACAATATCGAATTTAACTAATTTCATAGATAATAGGGTTGCAGAAAATTTATGACTTAAAAAATCTATTTCTATGTTTTGCAGAACCTTATTTATTTTAACTGAATTCCCATCTGCCTTTTCTACTGTAGAAATTTGCCTAATGCTGGTTAAAGGTAAGTTAAGACTTTGGCAGAGTGAAGTATTTATAAAACTTTGGTTTGCACCAGAGTCAAATAATACTTTTGTGTAAACGTTGTGAACTAAGAACGTACCAGCTACCACATCTGGAATGAGCTCTGCTTCCTGAGCAGTCAGTTGGAAGGCTCTTACATTCCTTTTTGCTCCTTCTGCAGGTTTGGCTTTATTGTCAGATGGTTTGTTCAGTTTTGGACAATCTGGCCTAAGATGCCCAGCTTCTCCACAGTTGTAGCAGACTGAAAATTTCTTCCTCCTGCAGTCTTCTTCTTGATGCCCCGGAATTTTGCAAAAATTGCAATATCCTTTGCATCTTCCAAAATGCTTTCTTTTGCAAAAATTGCAAAATGGGCTAGTGGAAGATTGCCCATTCCCTCCTTTCTTGAAATTATTATGGTTACCCGGACGGAATCCTTGGGTAATCTTTTGGGCTACTTCCTTCCTTCAATTTTCTTCTCTTGTCCGTACTAGTTCGTCAGTCAGAGTATTGGCTAAATCTACCGCATCATCAATCGTGCAAGGTTTCGCAGCCTTGACGATATTACGGATTTCGGCAATCAATCCCCAAATATAACGAGAAATAAGTACCGGCTCTGGCGAAGCCAGGGTTGGTACTACTCGAGCATACTCAAAGAATGTCGAAGTATACCCTCGACAATCTACATCCACCATCCGGTGGGTTAGAAACTTATTTGTCATTTGTTCTTTTTCATACTCGGGACAGAATTGTCTTTCTACAAAGCTCTTAAATTCTTCCCAGTTCATAGCATACGCCATCCTTCTTCCTTTTGCTTGTAACACCGTATTCCACCATTCTAGCGCCCCTTCTTTGAAAAGGTTTGACGCGTACATGACCTGATCATCCTGAGCACATTTACTTATGGCAATTACTGCCTCGGTTTTCTCTAACCAACGCAGTGCCGCAGTCGCTCCTTCATTGCCTGCAAACTCAGTGGGTTTACATGCAAGAAATTCTTTGTAAGTGCAACCAGGTGTTGCAGCTTTCATTTTCTTAGGAGGAGGAGCTTGTCGTGGTTCATTCTCATGATTAGTATGATTATTGCCTCCGTTTATGCTATTACTGAAGTTATCTTCAGAAATACGTTTGCTAGGAACGATTTGTTGCGGTTCGATTGGATTTTTAACAGCAGCAACGATTGCTGGAATAGCGTTGGCTATCCCTTGAGCAACTATTGCTGGAATAGCGTTGGCTATCCCTTGAGCAACTATATTTTTTATATCCTGCCTAGTCATAAATTGATCCCCCGGTTGTTGCTCAGATTGATTAACCTCATTAACTGGTTCATTATTCGCGTTTTCCATCTGATAATTAATATATATATTTTATTAGTATCAAATAAATAATAATTACACAAAACAATTATATAGAGTTCATAACACCAATATAGCCAAAACTATCGATTTCCATTTATATTTAATAGTATGCATCAATACACACCATTATCTTACAAAGTTTTATTTGTAGTTATTTTACAGACTGATTTTTACTATTACTATTACACACTCTCAGTTCCATAAATCCCCTATCCTTTGTCAGATGATATTCTAGTAACGGCATTCCCTCTCATCGTATTTCTAGGAGATCTGTCCCCCAATCTCTTGGATCCTATTCCCAGCATCCATTAGTTCTTTGCCAAAATGGCGGAATTCAGCCATATTCTCGTTACTCATTGGTGGATTTGGTAAAGGTTCTGGATTGAACTGAGGAAAAAGCTTATGGGGATGGTTTTGGAGTTGTATTTCATTAGTCAACCATTCGTCTATTTGCGAGTGGATTGAAAGGTTTGGAATAGCTGGTTCTAAGTTCATTGGTAGTTGTGTTTCAAGAGAGTGAATAAAAACATTTTCATTAACAGGCTTAATAGTATTATAGCTTGCCATTATAAAATCTAACTCTTCCTGAGATGGTAACCCCTCAATTTGTCTAGAGCTTTCCCCAATTTCCATTTTCTTAGGCTTGGGTTTCTCGAGAGGTAAAGCGTTGAATTCTATAGATTCTTCTATGTCTGGTATATACCTATTGAAATCTCTGGAAACCTCTATTCTTACTGGATAGAGATTTAAATTCTGAAGGGAGTCAGACAAGTCACTCATGCTGTTTAGCAAAATACACACAAATACTAAGTTTAAAATTCATAACAATTTTATAGAAAAACTTTTAAATATTATTTCATACTGGGTAACTACCAAAAACAACTGAAAATACAAACACACTAGGTTTTATTTGTAAATTTATTTATTTATTTACTGAATCAGGACTTCTGGCTTATATTTAATAAGGATGATAAAACTTGAATCAAAATATTTAAGGATTTGCATTAATTGCTACATTGGCTAGCATATAAAGATCTGCCCATACGGTACAAAATTAGTCAGATAATAAAACACATAATCACAAAATAGCAATTAATAAAAATTAAGTATTTCTAAATACTTAATTGGCTTAAATCAGTGGCTCGATCAGTGGCTCTGATACCACCTTTTTCTGTCACGGCCCCCGACCCGGTTTGACCCGTTTCAGGAGCCGCGGGACAGAAATCCCGTGGTATTTAATTAATTGATTTTAACAGCGGAAGTTTATTATCAGGATCTTTTTAAAACTGAAATATTTCCCGATTATTTTATTTCACAACGCGGGATAAAACCCCGGTAATTTACAATCATTTGATTTCACGAAGAAATCTTTTATTTTACAAAACATGTTTCTTTATTTTATCCTGAGCCACTTTCTCAAGCTTGTAGTGCTTCACGACACTTTTCCTGGATCATAACAGATCACCTGAAACATGTTTGAAAAAGGTTTTGTCAGCGGGAAATACTGAGTGAATCATTCTATTTACATAAAATGATGCATAGTTATTAATTACAGCATAAGAGCGATTACAATGGCTTCTATCTTATTTTTATCTGGCGGCCTGTCACAATGGTGACATGTCACAATGGTGACGATGGTCATACCACTATTAGATCAATGAACCTAAATAGTGATTATTATCCCTAGTAGGTCAATGAACCTAACTGGGAGAAAATTAGTAATGTGCACAATACCTCACTAGCCAGTGATTCAAGATATCCACGACTTAGTCCCTGTAATTATAACTTTTGAAAATAATTTGAGGTATTGTAAAATAGTTGATAAAAAAAGAATGACTCACAGTGCAGATTTAATTTGAGCAGAGTATAGCCTACTGATTAGCCTTTTAACCTAAATTAATAACAGGCACACAATTCTGGGTTAGTAATCAATACAGCATTTACGATAACTCACGAGATCAAACCCTCACAACGAATGACAAAGTGCAATCACTTAAACATCCATCGGAGTCACAACGAATGACAGAGTATTCCCCGAGTTCGGGTGGTACTCAAACATCCTGTCGGAATCACGACGAATGACAAAGGATAACCCTAATGTGGGCAGCACTTAAACATCCATTGGATATATTGATCGATCAGACAATGAATCGTAATAGCGATCGAGTTATTACCCTGATTGCGGCGTCGATTAGTGATCCGTGTGTGTTTTTAATAGTAAACAGAGCTTATCTCAGTGTATATTTCGACTTTGTTCGTCGTTCAAGCGCCCAATTTCAAGTGCCAATGCCCTCTATTTATAGCTGGATTTTTGACTCGCTTGCGCACCGCAAGACTTATCCCTTACGGTGCGCAAGGGACACGTTTTCACCCTAGGCTAGCCACGTCCTAGACTAGCTTTGCTGAATTGACAGTTTTGAAATTTTGATATTTGACAACGAGATTTTTAAGATAATCGTAAATAGGGTTTACCCCCCCCCCCCCTGAGTTTTAGGGGCCCTGATCCTGATTCTGATTGTTCTGAAATTTTTAGGGTTTGTGCAGAATCACTTGGGTGTCTTAATTAGAGTTTCCTATTGGACAATTAAAATAATAAATATGACTTTTTATGAGAGTTGTTACACATAATTTTAAATATTAACAAAAAAAACATTCATTCAATATTTCAATCACATTCACAAGACATCGGTTAACAAAAAACATACATTCATTCAATATTAACAAATAACATTCATTCAATATTTCAATCAAAAAGACTTTCATTCAATAAAAACATTCATATGAAATAAAAAAGAAAAAGACATTCATTGATTCAATCAAAAATGAAATCAAAAAGACAAAAAACATATGAAATCAGGCAATCAGCGACTGATATTAACATACCTCCGATGACTGATTCCGAAAGTCTGAATGTCTGATGATAATTGCGACTGATATACCTCTGATTCCGAAATCCGAATCACTTGATATTAGGAACAAAAACTGAAATCCTGACTGAAAATTGAGAGTCCACCTTTTGTTCCTGTGTTGTGCGTGCAATACTGCAATTGATATCATCAGCCGATCAGCGTCTTTTTGTTTCCCACTTTCCCTCGTCCCTCCTGTGCGTGAAATATCAGATCACAGATTACTGGGCCCTTATTGTTTGTAATTGGGCCTATTTCAATTCATTGCAACCGTCTGGGCCTATATAAAAACATACATAATTTTTTTTCGAATATATATACTGAATTTTCGTTTTTTTTAGCCCCATGCTGGTTTGGACCCTGTGTACAGGCCCATTCTGCACCTGGGCTTAGCCGGCCCTATCTCCACTGTAATTCAATTTCAATGAAAGAAATCAAAGTTAGTTTTAATGATTTATTATTTTTAATTTTAGTCATGAGATGAATTAAACAAAAGGTAGTTTTGATATAAATTAATCAAAAGCGACCTAGTTTTAAGAGATTTAACATCTAACCTTCCTTCTCAAAATGACTTATTGACTTATTTTGGGGAAAAATGACTTTTGAAAATGTTTGGCTTAGCTTCTATGTGAGTGAATAAGTCAATAAGTTACAAATTCTTACTTATTTTTGAACAAAAGTCTTTTTCAAAAGTTAGAAATAAGCTAAGCCAAACATGCACTAGGTATCCAACAACTCATATCACTAGCACCGTTTTAATAAAGATTTTTAAGAAAAAAAAAGATAAAAGAGAGTAAAATGAATGATAATATCCATCCATCCATCCATCCATGATGATGATCCTATCTATCCGTGTTTGTTGTGGTGAATAATCACATGATGATGCATCCTCCAATGGCTTCCCCTCTTCCCCTTCCCTCAGTCGCCCCCTCCTCTAATTTCAAGGTATACATACATCTGATCTTCTTTCTTCACCTTTTTCTCTTACGGAAATTACTTATAAACAAAACCCTTGTTTACAACAAGCAGGCTACTTGTGGGTTTGCTCATCAATTCAGGAGCTCTGCTATCACCACCATGCGCACTAGTACTAGTAGTAGGCTTTCTGCTGGAGGAGGTCTGCTTCTTTCTTTCTTTCTTTATTCTGTTTACCTGCTAATATCAACATTTTGATTCAATTCTAGTAATATTTTACAGACACTTACCAATGTCTATCATCTTCTTACTTAATGATGTGGTATCATAGCCCCGTAATTTTTATTTTCCTTTCCTGCAGATTTTATAATCAAAGAAGAAGAAGAAGAAGAAGAAGAAGACGAGGATGATGATGTTCTGCTGCTTACTTTTTTGAAGGATAGAGAGTTGAATGGAGATTTTATAGCAAAAGTGTCTGATAAACTTTGGATGATGAGGACAAACACATTCAACATTCATAATACTCAATTAACAAATACTGATGATGCTAATCAACTCCATGATGAGGTATCTCTTTGTTTGGGCCGCCCTACAAACACACACTTTTTTTTATCTCTTTTTTATATTATATGCTAAGTAGTTAATGCGGTAAAATATCGGATATCGGTCAAGGACCGATATTTGAGATATCGATTATCGCGGTGGGATATCGGTAATTTTAATATCATGCTAAACTTATATATATAGCAATTTAACACTAACAATTGTAACAAGTAAGAACTAAGACTTAAAACACTAACATTTAACAGTAACAACTAACAATTAAGACTTAAAACACTAATATCAGCAATACGAAGAAAAATGAACGGTAGAAATAAGAAGAATGATACTGATATCAGGAAAATCGGTGATTTATCAATCAAATATCGGTACTATATCAGTCAAATATTGGACAATATCGCTGATATTATCGGACCAATATTTTGTACCGCTATCTCGGCAGGGGACCGATAACCGATATATCACTGATATATCGGGATATTAACTACATAGATTATATGATGAGTTATCTTGTTTCTTTGGATGACTTTGAACCTGTTGACCATTTCTATTTTACTTAAATCCTTTAGCTTAACCCGTTTTTAAGAAATTGGAAACATAACTCTTATTGACCCATCCATATATAAGCAAATTGCTACCTCTAAGATATTATGGTGTCATTATTCATTACACGTTTTGTTAATAGCAAAACATCCGTCTCCGAGTTTTATGATACGACACATTTGAGTTCTGTAGCCATTTGTAGATGAAAATACGGGTGGTTTTCTGAAATTGACGACAACAAATGATTGGCTGTTAGGCGAAAATACTGCACCAATAAACAAAAAGATGCGAGCTAAGGTATGCATCTTTGCTTTACTTGTTAAATTTGATTAGTACGCTCTGAGTTATAAGAAAATAATGCATAAATATTTTTGTAATAGCAACTACGCGATGACAGCCAAAGAAGAACCAGACTGAACCTACTTCAGTATGAAGCGGTATGAAGTGACTTCTTCAACCTCGTTCAAACGCTCTAATACATGGATTTGATATGTCATTAATCAAAATCTTAACTTGAAAAGTTTGATGTTACTACGGTACAGGTGAAGAGAGAACTGTTGTATCTGACAGTTGGTATTGGAAGTGCATGCAGTGTATATTGTTTAATAACTTTCTCCATCCAGGTATTCAAGTAGAGGTATAATTTCCATAATTTTTTTCTTCATATTTCAGGACCAGGGATTCCACTTACACACAATCAAATAACAAATAATGAACAAGTTTAATCTAGTTTTTTATTAGTTGATAAAAACAATTGTGATACCTGCTTATGTATCTTGTTCCTATTTGCTTAGGCTGCTGTCAGTTACGCAACGGGTGTCCTTTTCAGGTTAGCTTAAAGTCTTCTACTTGCTTAGTATATCTTATTTCATTGGACCTTGTAGCGACGATGAATTTTTTAATAATCATGCAGTTGCCTGTATCTTCAACTTTTGTACCGGTATGTGGACAACATTTCAAGAGAAGAAGTTCCACAAATTTTCAGGCAAAAGAAGATAAAAAAGTAAGCTACTCGACTCGTGTCGTATGATTATCTTTTAATTTAATATATCCACCACATTACTCTTAAAAGTTATACCTTTGTAAATATGAAATTAGAATTGGAATAAGAAGTGGTGACTTGGAGGAAACCTTTGAAAGAGTGGTGAAGGGTTGTAGCATGGCTCTATCATCGCCACGCCTTGTGATTCCGGCTGCCATTTATGGATTGTGGGGTCTCTCTCAACATTTTGCAAATGATTATTTTCAGGTATTATTCTGAACTCTATACCTTTTTTTTTATATACATTTATGTTTCCTCTCATCGGTCAGGGTATCTCGAGGGGTAACACGATGTTAAAACAATTCATTTTAAGTACAGGTTGTCGTGCAAACTATTTTGTGACCATTTCCAAAAAAAGTTAAAAAAAATTTAATGTGTTGATCATGATTACAAAAACAGCATTACAATACTAATCTAATATTTACAGTAAAGTACACGGATGGTCCCTGTGGTTTACCAAAATTTTGTATTTGGTCCCTAGCTTTCCAAAAGTACACGGATGGTCCCTGTGGTCTGCACTTTGTAACGCATTTAGTCCCTAGCCAACAAATCAAAAGGTTTTAGCATGTCCAAGTTAGGGACTAAATGTGTTACAAAGTGCAAACCACAGGGAGCATCTGTGTACTTTTGGAAAGCTAGGGACCAAATCCACAATTTTGTTAGACCACAGGGACCATCTGTGTACTTTGATATCTAAATAATGTGATTTAAGAGGTTATATGCACTAATTTTTAATTTTTTTTTTTAATTTTATGACTACATGTGTTTTAGGGTATGCAGGTTCAACCCTTTGGTTGCAAATCTTTGTTTGTGTTAAAATTTCAGTAATTAGCAACTACTTTCTCAGTTTTACTTCATTACTAATATGGTCTCTGGACTTTAGAATTCATTATCATGAAAAGTGTCACAAAAGATAATGAACTTTGGATAACCGTCATCCAACCGCGTCATCAGTGACAAGTTTATGTGTTTGAAATTACCAACATAAGTAATTTTGAAAAGTAGACAGGTATTTCCTCAAGTGATTATGTTTATATCCTGATTGTTATGCCTGTTGGGTGTAGCTTACGCCAGCAATGGTAGGGGTGTTTGCGTATAAAGCGGCTGCATTGGTTCAAGTTTACAGAGACAATGAAGATCTTCAATTAATTCTTCCTGGGAACGAGGAAGACCAAGATCTTCAATAAATATTAGAAATTATTATTTTTGAAATAAAAGTGGTATTTTTTACATGGAAGAGTGGGAGGTAAGATGATATTGTATAAGTAGGGAAATACTTTGATCTTCATTGATTCTCATATTTGTGTTTGTACATATGGAATCAGTGTTTTGAATTAGTGAGCCATTTTCTTTGAACATTTCGAAATAATTTCATAAACTAATTGTACAATTTTTTTTTCATCTTGCTGCATTTCAAAAATGTTTGGATTAATTTAAAATACTTTAGTGTTTAATAATTTATTTGCAAAATCATGCTTATCTATATCAATTTCATCAATTGAAGAAACAATAAATAACACTAAGCCATTTAGCCGGATTGTCTCGTATGTGTCGGTTCAATCTCCTTCCTTCACTTGACAAATGACCGGCTCTTCCGATCGATCCTGCAAAACGAACAACCCTGGTGAACTCGTTACAAGGAGGAGAGGTTGGGGGTTCTCCTTGTAAACACCATTCGGCGTGAGAATAAGTAATCGCTTTGAGGATATTAGTGTGCGTATAAAGTGAGAGATTAAGAAAACAGATCCTTAAACCTGGAGGTCGAGCCTTCTATGTATAGCCGGAGAATTGTCAAGGAGAAGGACCGCCAGCTGGATATTTGCCAACTATCTGACCAGGAATATCTATTTTGTCCCTTCTGATGTAACCGGGCCTGGTTTAGTACAGATTGTGACGTGGCGTATGGCTATTCGTTCCAGCTCTGCGTCCTTTTGTACCTGCTGTCAGTCTGTCCCATGAAGATCTTGTGACATGTGTTGGCGCCTTATAATTCGTGCCACCTGTCGTCCTTTCTTGTCTGCTATGAGCATCTTTCTATCGCCAGGTGTTTCCTTCTAGAACCTTTTAGATCTCCTTGTATGGCAAGATCGCATGTCTGGAGTGGTGTGGTCCCATTAATACGTGTCTGCGTTGTGACACCCGACTATTTTGAGCCTGTACTGTACTAGTGTGACACGTGTTATGAATATATGAAGACACTAAATTATTGAATATGACGTTAATATAAGTTATTTGAAGTGTTGGTAAATCCAAACATTGTTAAGTATTATGTTGGCAATAATAAGATAAACGCTTATCGCGTAACGAACAAAACGCGAAACGGACGTCGGCGACCGCCCGGATAATGTTAAAATCCTAAAAATATTCCGTTATGATTAAAATCCTATTTTTAATTATATTCGTGAAGAAAAATATATTAAAACGCTTAAAATCCTTATTTTGCGAATTTAAGCGCGTACTGCGCAATACTGCGCGTATACTGCAAAATACAGACAACGCAGCCAGTCTAGGCAAACAAAACATTGTTCAGCAATATTATGGCGAGTTAATTTTTATAGAACGATAAAAATAATTTTAAACGCTTTAAAACACAGTTAAAACGCGAAATAAAATACCCGATAGTCAGTTAAATACATGTTTCTTGCATGAATATGTATATGTATAGAATTTAAGAGAGAGAAAGTGTGTGTGTGGGGATAAGGTCCATTACCCCAGCTCAGTTGGTTGGTTGGTTGGCCGGTTGTCTCCATTGGAGGCGCCGGTTTGATCCCCGGCTGGTGCTGGGTTTTGGATATCTCGGTGAGGGCTTGGCCTGGGGTTTTACCCGGGTTCGAGTCTGAGGGGGGCGCGGTTTTACCTATTCCATGGGTTTCCGCGCATCAGGGTTGTGCTACGCTTTCTAGCGATGGTCGAGTAGTCGGCCTTTGGACATAGCTCCGAAAGGGTGGGTTTATACGTGGAAAGCAGTTAGCCGTTCAAAAAAAAAAAAAATCCTTGTTGTGCTATGTGTTACAATTGTAGGAACCTAATAATTACCAACTTTCTTACACTTAACTTAAAACAAGTTTCCAAGAATCAAACCTTTCAATTCCTTCTTCTTTCTTGGATACTCTCGGCCGAAAAACACACATAGACACTCAACTTTCAAATTTCAAATATTTACTTTGAAGATCATGGCCATTTCAAGCTAGTTTCAAGGTGTTTTGATGATTCAAGAGTGATTTCAAGGTGATTCCAAGAAGGTTCAAAACAGGAGGGCGTTGGGTGATCTCAACCCAAGAAGGTTCAAGCTCCATATCATCAAACTTTGTCAAAAACCCACCAAAATCTTGAAGGTATAAACTTATTTTTAAAAATCATGTTCTTGATCTTTGGTGATGATGATGATAGTGGATTTCTCTTGATCTTGAAATTATTCACAAACTTGAAATGAGTTTTTAAACAAAATAAAAATGGAAGTAATATATATATATATATATATATAGGGGACCGCTAAAATGAGAACCACCTCCAGTTGTAAGAACCGTGAGAACTACACCGTACGGGGCGAGGTGGACCAATTTTTTTTTTCATAAACGTAGATGCATGTATTATAAACACATTTGTAAAAAAAAATTCAAAAAAAAAATGTCCGGTGTGTAGTTTTGAGCACCCAAAGTTTGCGTTTACGGGACCTGTAAATTTTATTTAAAATTTACGGTACCCGTAAACACAAACTTGTGGTGTTCAAAACTACACACACGACATTTTTTTTGAATTTTTTTTACAAATGTGTTTGTAATACAAGCATCTACGTTTATGAAAAAAATATTTGGTCCAACTCGCCCCGGATCAAAAAGTTCTCACGATTCTTACAACTGGAGGTGGTTCTCATTTTAGCGGTCCCCTATATATATATGGTAGAGATCCTAAGAGAAGTCCACCCTATTTGAGAAACTTGAGAAGCAATCTGGACCACACATTTTCCCTAAGCAAAAAAAGGTGAAAAAATGCAATTTTTATTTTTTGGAAAAATCGCAGCTTTTTCTTTAAGGATTAAATTTTTTATTTATTTATTTTTTTAATTTTTTTTTATTTATACACATGTGTATATTGTTAATCTTTTAACTATACATATATGTATATTGTCAATTATACATATATGTATATACATGTTTAAAATTGAAAAAAAATATGTGTTATAAATCCTAAACCTTATACCATAAACACTAATGTTAGGACCGGTTTGAATCCGAACGATTGCGAACCGACTCGTACGACGTGCGGAATCCGTGCACGAGCAAGACCGAAACACACGAGACGTACAATAAACGTGATTCTATTCAAAGATCTGAAATCGTTACAGGAACCGTGAATCACCTAGACACTTTCTCTCTCTAGTTTCTCTCTCTAGAACTAGAGCTCTCAAATGTAGCAAATGAGCAAGAGTGTCCAAAAGTCCCTAAACTAAGCCCTAACTCCTCTATTTATAGGCAAAGGAATATAAGGGATTTCCCCTTATTTACAATAATGCCACCTTGCCTTTTTCTATCTAATATTACAATGTAAGGCTAGTTTACTTTAGTTTCAGCTACGACTTGAGATGACGGAGGCGATAGACATACTGCACTAACAACTAAATCTAAACCTTAATGCTAAACCCTAAAGCTAAACCCTAATTCTAAACCCTAATGCTAAACCCTAAAGCTAAACCATAATTCTAAACCCTAAAGCTAAACCATAATTCTAAACCCTAAAGCTAAAACTAAACCCTAAAGCTAAACCCTAATGCAAACCCTAAAGATAAAGCTAAACCCAAAAGTTAAAGCTAAACCCTAATGCTAAACCCAAAAGCTAAACCTAATGCTAACCCTAAATACTATTGCTAAACCCTAATGCTAAACCCTAAAGCTAAACCCTAAACCATAAAGCTAAACCCTAAACCCTAATGCTAAACCCTAAATACTAATGCTAAACCCTAAATAACACTTATTTTTCAATTTTAAACATGTATATACATATATGTGTATAATTGACAATATACATATATGTATAGTTAAAAGATTAACAATATACACATGTGTATAAATCCCAAAAAAAAAAATTAAATCCTTAAAGAAAAAGCTGCGATTTTTCAAAAAAAAAAAATTGCATTTTTTTTACCTTTTTTTTTTTTTGCATTTTTTTGCTTAGGGAAAATGTGTGGTCCAGAATGCTTCTCAAGTTTCTCAAATAGCCTACTACTTCTCACATGATCCTTATCCTATATATGTATGGTCGTAGGTGTATGTATATGTGTGGTAATGTTTGTGTTTTGATTTTGTTAAGATGATGATTCTTGCATGATGAGATTTATGAAAAGTGTTTGCATGATTAATCAAAAAGGGTTTTTATGAAAAGTGACATGTTAAAGTCTTATGATTTGAAGTGAATATAAGAAAAATGGAATTTTGGAAGTTTATATGTATGTATATATGAACCGTATATGTGTATATATGTATATGAATATGTGGGTTTTGTTTGCATGTTCATAAATGTGAAGAATGTTATATGCATTTGATGTTGTAATGATTGGTGAATGATTGAACAAAGATTATGATTTGAATAGGTTAAGAAATCATAATAAATGTAGGATGAGTGTATTTAATCTTGGATGATGATGATGAAGTAAATGTGCATTAGATGTTTGTACATAAGCTTGCATGATGATTTAATGATCATAAGAAAATGAAAATGTTATTGTTTTGGTCAAAAATTACCGAAGCAATTAAGTGATCAAATTAGTTTGTGAGGTAGTGTGCTAGCAATGCTTGTGAAAAATATGTTGGTTTGGTTGTTTATAAAAACAGTTTCAGGATATAGTCTCGGGATATGAAACTATACCAATAATCAAACAATGAGCTGAAAAAGTAAAAGTGGACATAGGATATACGAGAAAAACCCTTGATCAATCTAGATCTCCGGCATAAAACCTCGGGAGCTGACAATCGTCGGCTGCCTTGTTCTTCTTATTGCTTGAATATTCAGGATACAGTGCAGGATAATGCTCAGATCGCTACTAAGTGTTACAAAGATTGCTAGTGATGAGTGTTAGTGCGTAATTGCAAGAGAAATGTGTAAGAGTTCGAGAGCAGAGAGTGAAGTGAAGTGTTCCTACGATCTTGCACTCCTATTTATAGTTACAAATAACAAACAACTTCACCTATAAACTAGAGATGCTCCGGAATATTCCCTTTTGAACGTTGGAGACCTGTTCTTCCGGCTTCAACATCTGCTTCCCAACCAAATGGAACGAGTCTTCAGGAGAAATGGTCCATGTGAACGTTACGATCCTGCAGCCATGTCCTGCAAGCAAATAATTAGTAACTGCCAGGATACCACATCAGGATGTTACCAATATCCTAACCCGGTATCCTGATCATAATCAGATATCATAAAATCAAGATATAATTTCAGGATATGGGCTCAGAAATCCACCCATAACAATTATGGTAGGATGAAAATACATATAATCAGAATATAAGCTTGCAATAATGATGTTATATGATGTGTTTTGATGATATAAAATCATGTCATAGATTTGGTAGCTTTGCATGTGTACATGTAGCTTAAAAAGTAGTAAAATGGGTAAATTTACATGATTTATGTGTCTTACATGAGACCTGCACTATCATGAGTATAACCATCATTTTAATCAGTAAATAATATGTATTGTTTTAAAATATCAAGTCGTGATGATTTGGTATGGTTACGGTAAAGTTCGGTGCAAGACTATGCGTTAAAAACGGTAAAAATCGGCTTTTAAAGTGATTTTTGCAAAACTGTTTTAAATCGGATTATAAACTGATATTTTTATAATAAATATAAGTATTTTAACTTATATTAAGTATCTTTGGTGTTTGAGTAGTCATACGTGACTTCCGATGCCCGAAAACGTTAAAATACGCATATATCGACGTACACGAAAAATGAATTATTCATGAGTGCACTTTATGTGTTATAAAGTGATATGTGAATATGAAAGATTGTTAATCAGAAACAATGTAACCTCATACAACTTCTATGCATCGACATTATGTTTTTCAAGTGCTTATTCATCAGAATGGTCGTCTTGAACAGTAACATGTAACACCCTAAGTTATACCCTTGATATTTATAATAGTTTGTATCATTTCTAGTAAAATATTGTTTACAAAACCTGACTTTCATTATCAAAGTTCATAACTTACATCAAAATTATTCAACTAATAACTAAGTTGAAACATTTAAAAAGATGTTCAAAACATGTTTACATCCCATACACAAACGTTTTAAAGATTCAAACATAGCGGAAGCTTAGATATGTAGTGTTCGGTTCTTCATTAATCACTTGATCGCCATCCGTAAGATTTGCCAATTTACCTAAGATTTAAAACCATTAAAAACATTAGTTTTAATGTTATTGTATAATATAATTCCGAGGTTGAACATCACATTTGAAATGATAAAAACAAAACAACTATTCTGATTCCACCGTAAATTACGGTATCACCGTAATTTACGGTGAACCCTGAAGGTTTCTGGTCACCGTAAACCAGGAGACATTCACCGTAACATGTTTGACCCTTACCGTAAATTACGGTATTACCGTAATTTACGGTAGGTCCTGGAAATCAATGTCTTGTTTGTTTAGTTCACCTCATTCAAACCAAATTTTGTAATTTACCTTAAATCAACCCATTACATCAATTCTAATATTTCTAATAATGTGATAAATATTAACCAAAAATCATAGCACAATCCATCATATTCCGGAGTATAAATCATGTTTCACTCGATTATTTGACCCGTTTAGATACCAAGAGTTAATCATCAACAATGTAATACAAACATCAAATTTCTAACAATTGTTTTGACCCGTCTCACTTGATTAAGACAAAGGTCACTTCCGTGATATATTGAACTATCTTGTTTACCATGTTTTCGAAACTACAACATAAAACTATCAATTAATTCATAATGTAACGAAATGGTAATTTCGTACCTCTAGAGCACGCCTTTCCCCCGTGAATTCCCTCCGGCTTGTCCGCTTGATGATCCGGACTCTTTGCCTAGAAAATTCAGTTTTACAACCTTTTTAGAAATCTTTCCATGACCATAATCACATCATTATGAGTCATGATAAATTCTGCGTTTTCCTCCTATTCTAACATTTAACTCTTCGATTAGGCATTTCAACGAACACCTAACGAGTCAGATTTTTCTACAATTATTGCTAAGTTCAAGACTTGCAATTTAACATCTAATTTCACTATAATTAAGCCATTTGTACTCCTTTAAACATTCAAATTAGCTGAATTTCATCATACCATTCAGCTTTTCTCTAGATTAAAATTCATAATCCTAGTACTTGTCTAGTCTTTACACTATCATAAATCACCTACAATGGTGATTATAATTTCTTCAAGTAACATGCAATGATTTTCACAATTTATCATCTAGGGTTTAATCCTAAACAACACATTACTTCCAGATTCCTTCATGCATGACATATCTAGGTTCAATTTCAGCTCTTCACCATTAACCTAGAATTCATGGTGGAGCAAAATATCAAAATTATACATACCTTTTGATCCCTATGACGAGGTGACCACTAATTCATGTTTAGAATTCGATTTGAAACAGATTTGAGGCTTCAATTTAGTAGATTTTGATGTGAAGCTAGGGTTGGAGAAAACCCCTGTGTCGCCCCCTTTCCTCCTGGTCGACCAGACACACAAGTTTTGTGTGTTTGGTTTGATTTTGTTACTATTAGTGATTATCTTTCACATTTGACAAGTTTAACCCCTCTACTATGATTTTCCTTTAAGTTTGAATATCTTAACTATGTTATGAACTATTTCAAGACTTAAATTTAACTAGGTTAAGTTCCTAGTTGGTAAATTCTTGTTTGTTATTTCATTGGAATTCTAATATAAGGATTTATATTTTCGGGGTGTTACAAGTTCACCCCCCTTAAAAAGGGTTTCGTCCCCGAAACCGAATTACGTACCAAATAAAGTAGGGTGAAGACGTCGCATCTCTTCTTCGGACTCCCACGTAGTGTCCGAACCTTTCCTATTAGGGGTGAGCATAAGTAAATACCCGACCCGACCCGAGAAGAACCCGACCCTACCCGAGAACCGGAAATCAATAAAGTCTAGAACCGAATAAGAACCCTACAATAAAGGGTCGGTTCCGGGTATTGTGAATGTCGGGTTTGTCGGTCCAGTGTTTAAACACCGACCCGAATACATCAAGTTGCTTTATCAGCTAATTTTGGATGATATCAGAATCAAAGCGGCATTCACCTTCCCTTCTTTCTTCTTATCATTTGCAGCAGGAAACGGGATGATATACCTCCAGTTTCCAGGTTTGAATTTCAATCCATAAATGGCTTTGAAGTATTTATTTGTTACTTTTCATTCCAATGCCAATTTATCTATCGTACAAGGTTAATTAGAAACCTGTTACATAATGTTTTAGCTATAAAAGCATATTTCACTTGTAATCCCTATTTCAGATTCCAAATTCTTATCACTTATGGGCCAGATTTGCATTAAAATTCAGATCACTTGTATAAATATCGGTTCCTTGTGGTCCAACTCGGTTCCTTTATGTTTAGAACCGGAACCGACCCGAACCCGAATTGATCCTCAAAACAAGAACCGATTTAAATACCTACAGGTTAGGATCAGTCCGGTTTCGGGTAATTTTAGGGTCGGGTATCGGTTATTTTCGGTCCGGATCCAGAAATGCTCACCCCTATTTCCTATGCTCCCATTTGACTTTAACTTGGTCAATTTGTTTATTTCGTAAATGTTTGACCTTTCTGTCTAAAATCTCCACCGGTCTTACCGCATAATTCAGACTATTATCCACTTCGATATCATCGTAATGGATATAAGTCGTTTCGTCTGCTAGGCACTTTCTTAATTGCGACACGTGAAACGTGCCATGGATTCCACTTAGCTCCTCCGGTAATTCAAGGCGGTAAGCTACCTTGCTTACTCTCCCAATAATTTTAAATGGTCCAATAAACCTTGGGCTTAGTTTTCCCCTTTTTCTGAACCTAATAACACCTTTCCACGGGGAGACTTTTAGCATGACCATGTCACCAACTTGGCATTCGATTGGCCTTTTCCTTTTATCAGCATACGCCTTTTGCCTGTCTTGAGCCGCTTTCAAGTGTGCCCGAACTTTATCGATCTTTTCATTTGTGGCTCGTACTATATCTTGGTGGGCGAGTTCGCGTGGACCCACTTCACCCCAACATACCGGAGTTCGACATTTCCTACCGTAAAGCATTTTGTACGGTGCCATCTTAATACTAGATTGGTAACTGTTATTATACGAAAACTCTACTAACGGTAGATGAACATCCCAACTGCCTCCAAAGTCGATTATACACGCCCGTAGCATGTCTCCCAATGTTTGTATCGTTCTTTCACTTTGCCCATCCGTTTGAGGATGGTACGCGGTGCTAATGAACAATTTGGTTCCCATTTGCTCTTGGAAATCCCGCCAGAAATTCGAAGTAAACCGGGTATCCCTATCAGACACAATGGACACCGTCACACCATGACGGGCTATTATTTCATTGGTATAAACTTCCGACATCTTTTCTGACGTATAAGTCTCACGAATCGGAATAAAGTGAGCACTTTTCATCAATCTATCCACCACTACCCATATGGCATCAAAACCACGATTTGTCTTAGGCAACTTAGTTAATAGGTCCATTGTAATATGTTCCCATTTCCAAACCGGAATCTCTAACGGTTGGAGTTTGCCGTATGGTTTCTGATGCTCCGCCTTGACTTGTAAACATGTCAAGCATTTTTCCACATACTTCGCCACATCCCTCTTCATTCCGGGCCACCAATAGTTTTGTTTCAAATCATTATACATCTTGGTCGCACCCGGATGAATTGAATAACGGGATTTATGAGCTTCATTAAGTAGAAGCGCCTTCACTCCACAGGTATGCGGGACCCATATCCTTCCGGATCGAGTCTTTAATCCGTGATTCCCGTCCGACAAATCTTTCAGTTGACCAATTATTCTTTCTTTCTTCCAATTTTCTTCTTTTACTGCTTCTAATTGCGCCTCTCGAATATGTTCAAGTATACCCGAAGTTACCACGAGTTGCATCGATCGTACTCATATCGGGACATAATCCGCTTTTCTGCTCAGAGCGTCCGCTACCACATTTGCTTTTCCGGGGTGATAATGTATCTCACAATCATAGTCTTTCACCGTTTCCAACCATCGCCTTTGTCGCATATTTAACTCCTTCTGATCGAAGAAGTATTTCAAGCTCTTGTGGTCGGTGAATATGGTGCATTTTACCCCATACAAGTAATGCCTCCATATTTTTAATGCAAATACCACCGCTGCCAACTCGAGGTCGTGTGTGGGATATTTCTTCTCGTGTATCTTCAATTGTCTCGAGGCATAGGCTATTACCTTGCCCCGTTGCATCAACACGCAACCGAGCCCCGATAATGAAGCATCCGAATAAACCACCATGTCTTCGACTCCGTCTGGCAATGTCAGTATTGGAGCTTGGGTTAGCTTTTCTTTTAGCGTTTGAAACGCTTTTTCTTGATCAATTCCCCAAATAAACTTTGCTTTCTTTTGGGTTAGCTTGGTTAGCGGTGACGCAATTTTGGAGAAATCTTGAATGAATCTCCTATAGTACCCTGCAAGCCCCAAAAAGCTTCTAATTTCTGAAGGGTTCTTCGGGGGTTTCCATTTTGACACAGCCTCTATCTTTGACGGATCCACCAATACTCCGTCGGCATTTATGACATGGCCTAAAAATTGAACCTCTCGCAACCAAAAGGCACATTTAGAGAATTTTGCATATAACTTCTCTCGCCTAAGTGTCTCTAACACTTCTTGTAAGTGGTGTGCGTGTTCAGCTTCACTCCTCGAGTACACCAAGATATCATCGATAAACACGATGACCGACTTATCCAACATTGGCTTGCAAACCCGGTTCATGAGGTCCATGAAAGCAGCGGGTGCATTTGTTAGCCCAAATGACATCACGAGGAATTCGTAATGTCCGTATCTCGTGCGGAAAGCCGTCTTCGGCACATCTTCTTCTTTGACCTTTAGTTGATGATACCCCGATCTAAGGTCAATTTTGGAAAACCAATTCGCACCTTGTAGTTGGTCGAATAAATCATCTATCCTCGGGAGCGGGTATCGGTTCTTTACCATGAGTTTGTTTAACTCCCGGTAATCAATACACATACGCATGCTCCCGTCTTTCTTTCTCACGAACAATACCGGTGCGCCCCAAGGAGACACACTCGGCCTTATGAATCCCTTGTCAAGCAGGTCTTGGATTTGGGACATCAACTCTTGTAGTTCCGACGGTGCAAGTCGGTACGGGGCTTTTGCTACGGGTTTCGCGCCCGGAATCAATTCGATCCCGAACTCTACTTCCCGTTCAGGCGGTATCCCCGGTAAATCTCCCGGAAAAACATCTTCATAATCTCGTACTACCGGTACATCTCCAATCTTTCGTGATTCTTTCTCGGGCTCATTAGCGTATATTATGAATGCCTTGCATCCTCGCTTCATTAACTTGTGAGCTTTCAACATTGAGCATACTATGGGGTTGCCTCCTTTTTCGCCATAAATGGTGACGTGTTTCCCGCTCGGAGATGTTAGTTTTATCTCTTTACGGAAGCACACGACCTTTGCATGGTGTCGAGATAGCCAATCCATCCCAACGACTACTTGAAATTCTCCCATTGACATAGGGATTAAATTTATCGAATATTCTTCATCGTCGATGCTCAGTTTACAATTTTCACATACATCACAAACAATAAAGCTTTTGTTATTACCTATCTCTACTTCTAAAGGCACAGGTAATTTTGTTAGAATAAATGAAGGATGTCGAATAAGTCCATATGAAACAAAGGATTTATTCGCACCCGTATCAAATAACACGTGTGCAGGAATTGAATTTACAGCAAATATACCTGAGACCACGTCAGGTTCAACCTTTGCTTCTGCGGCAGTTAGTTGGAAAGATCTTGCCTTTGCTTTCGGGGCTTCACCTTTCGATTCTTGCCCATCCTTCTTTCCAACCAATTCCGGGCATTCCGACTTCTTGTGACCCGTTCGATAACAGTTGTAACAAACCGTTACTTTCTCCGGGCATGACATAGCCATATGTCCCGTTTTCTTGCATATGGGACAAGGCTTATCCTTGTAACGACATTCGCCCTTATGATTCTTCCCACAAATTTTGCAACCTGATGTACTACCTTTAGCATCTGATTTCTTTGCTGATTCATTCGTTCTTGCTTTCTTGGCAGGGCTTGGATTCACATCTTGTGCCCTTCGTTCACCCCGTTCTATACTCTTCTTCAATTCAATCTCCCTTTCCCGAGCAGCATTGACAATCTCGGTAAGGGTCTCGTACTTTGAAGGGGTTATGAACTCTCTATATTCCGCGCTTAGCATGTTATGATAATAATAGACCTTTTGCTCTTCATTCGTTATCAAATCATCACAGAACTTCATCTTGTCCATAAACATCCCCGTGATCTTGTCTATGGATTCACCTTTGTGTCTGAGTTGCATGAACTCTTCCTTGATTTTATTTATGACCGCCTTGGGACTATGGTGTTTAAGAAATGGCATCTTAAACTCCTCCCATGTCATGGCCTTAGCTACTTCACTTCCAATCTCCTTCTTTTTGTTATCCCACCAGTCTTTCGCTTGGCCTCTTAATTGACCCGTACCATAAGCTACGTAGTCATTTTCATCACAATGAGTTCTCTCGAATACTCCTTCAATGTCACTTAGCCATCGTTGGCACACGATTGGATCAACCTCCCCATTATATATTGGTGGTTTACAAGCCATGAATTCCTTGTATGAACAAGGCTTTCGTCCACCATGCTTTTCCTTTGTTGAATTGGAATCATCTTCCAATTTCTTGATTCTCCCTTCCACTATTGATAAAACTGTGTTTTGAATTTTATCAATAAAGCCCGACAAACTGTTTTCGATCGCCTTTCCAACCTCTTCGGCAATCACTTCTTTCATTTGTTCGGTGACTCTTGGCACCGCATTATCATTACCTCCATCAGCCATCTCGATTTCTGAAATGTTTACATAGATTATTAAACATTCCATTTATAACACATGCTTTACTTGTTTTGATTTAATCAAGTTCATAACTTGATTTAATCATTCTTGTTTCAATTCAATCAAGTTCGTAACTTGATTTAGTCATTCTTGTTTCAATTTAATCAAGTTCGTAACTTGATTTAGTAATTCTTGTTTCATGCATTTCTTGTTTTTGAGTGAGCTTATACACACTCTTTTCATTTTCATGCATATTTATTCATTTCTCATTCTATACGTAATACATAATTTATTAACAAAATAAGTTAATTCTTACCAGACGATCGATCAAGCTTGAACCGAACACTTATTGACAACCTTGAGCTCTGATTACCAACTTGTAACACCCTAAGTTATACCCTTGATATTTATAATAGTTTGTATCATTTCTAGTAAAATATTGTTTACAAAACCTGACTTTCATTATCAAAGTTCATAACTTACATCAAAATTATTCAACTAATAACTAAGTTGAAACATTTAAAAAGATGTTCAAAACATGTTTACATCCCATACACAAACGTTTTAAAGATTCAAACATAGCGGAAGCTTAGATATGTAGTGTTCGGTTCTTCATTAATCACTTGATCGCCATCCGTAAGATTTGCCAATTTACCTAAGATTTAAAACCATTAAAAACATTAGTTTTAATGTTATTGTATAATATAATTCCGAGGTTGAACATCACATTTGAAATGATAAAAACAAAACAACTATTCTGATTCCACCGTAAATTACGGTATCACCGTAATTTACGGTGAACCCTGAAGGTTTCTGGTCACCGTAAACCAGGAGACATTCACCGTAACATGTTTGACCCTTACCGTAAATTACGGTATTACCGTAATTTACGGTAGGTCCTGGAAATCAATGTCTTGTTTGTTTAGTTCACCTCATTCAAACCAAATTTTGTAATTTACCTTAAATCAACCCATTACATCAATTCTAATATTTCTAATAATGTGATAAATATTAACCAAAAATCATAGCACAATCCATCATATTCCGGAGTATAAATCATGTTTCACTCGATTATTTGACCCGTTTAGATACCAAGAGTTAATCATCAACAATGTAATACAAACATCAAATTTCTAACAATTGTTTTGACCCGTCTCACTTGATTAAGACAAAGGTCACTTCCGTGATATATTGAACTATCTTGTTTACCATGTTTTCGAAACTACAACATAAAACTATCAATTAATTCATAATGTAACGAAATGGTAATTTCGTACCTCTAGAGCACGCCTTTCCCCCGTGAATTCCCTCCGGCTTGTCCGCTTGATGATCCGGACTCTTTGCCTAGAAAATTCAGTTTTACAACCTTTTTAGAAATCTTTCCATGACCATAATCACATCATTATGAGTCATGATAAATTCTGCGTTTTCCTCCTATTCTAACATTTAACTCTTCGATTAGGCATTTCAACGAACACCTAACGAGTCAGATTTTTCTACAATTATTGCTAAGTTCAAGACTTGCAATTTAACATCTAATTTCACTATAATTAAGCCATTTGTACTCCTTTAAACATTCAAATTAGCTGAATTTCATCATACCATTCAGCTTTTCTCTAGATTAAAATTCATAATCCTAGTACTTGTCTAGTCTTTACACTATCATAAATCACCTACAATGGTGATTATAATTTCTTCAAGTAACATGCAATGATTTTCACAATTTATCATCTAGGGTTTAATCCTAAACAACACATTACTTCCAGATTCCTTCATGCATGACATATCTAGGTTCAATTTCAGCTCTTCACCATTAACCTAGAATTCATGGTGGAGCAAAATATCAAAATTATACATACCTTTTGATCCCTATGACGAGGTGACCACTAATTCATGTTTAGAATTCGATTTGAAACAGATTTGAGGCTTCAATTTAGTAGATTTTGATGTGAAGCTAGGGTTGGAGAAAACCCCTGTGTCGCCCCCTTTCCTCCTGGTCGACCAGACACACAAGTTTTGTGTGTTTGGTTTGATTTTGTTACTATTAGTGATTATCTTTCACATTTGACAAGTTTAACCCCTCTACTATGATTTTCCTTTAAGTTTGAATATCTTAACTATGTTATGAACTATTTCAAGACTTAAATTTAACTAGGTTAAGTTCCTAGTTGGTAAATTCTTGTTTGTTATTTCATTGGAATTCTAATATAAGGATTTATATTTTCGGGGTGTTACATAACACCAACAACATCTTGTAAGACATCCATGATATCTTCAGTGACATTATAATCCCTTGCAAATTTTGAGGAAACCACAACAAATGTTAGAAATTTAGTATTTAATTGAGCTTTGATGATAATCATTATTACTTTGTAAATGACTGATCATGAAAGATTGTTAATCAGAAACAATACATATTATGAAATCATCTTATTCATTTATTAGAAACACAGGTTTAAATAAAGAACAAATGTATGATAAAATTCTAATTCTAACTATTATATAAATCAAATAATACAAAAACATACAGAAGATTATAGATCACTGAAGATTGTAAACCCAAACTCAATTCTCCCCAATTAGTTAAAATTCTCACGATTCTACAAATCAAATCATACCAAAACATACAGAAGATTGAAGATTACTGAAAATTGTAAACCCAATCTCAATTTTCCCTAATTAGTTAGGGTTTTTGAAACACAAATCACAATTTTACCTAACAATTAGGGTTTTCGATAACAAAACTAAATAATCAACAAATGTAACATAATATTAAAAGATTATGCAAATCAAATCATACCAAAACATACAGAATGTTCAAATAGTACCCGATTGAAGAAACTTTTCGGTTCAGAATATGGGATTCGCGCTAGATCTGAGAGACGCGATACACGTAGGTAATAGATTCGATCGAAGTTTTTCATATTCATCCAGAGCTTTCATCCAATCGATAAAGGAAAGGGTTAAGAAGATTATGAAGATAACATATTTCATAGAGGAGAGAGATGCCGGTGGAAGACTGGAAGATGAATGGAAAAACCAATGTCAATAAGCGCGTGAGTTAGATTTAGATAAAAGAGAATAGAGAATAAAGAAAGATATTGGCGCCCAAGAGGGGAATTCTCTAGCCTAAGAAGGTGTCCACATCAACAAAATGATTGGCTAAGAATATGCCATATGGCTAAGATGTATTTTTTTCGTATAATAGTAGATATAATACCGTCAAGTGTTAAATTCGACAGGAAATTAAATTAAGGAACAAATTCAACAACATACCTAATTTAGTCCACACAATGTTTTCTTAACTACAAAACACCTCCCAAAATCTACTCTTACACCCCTTCCAATAAATAGGACCTAATTTAACTAATCAACTTTGTTTAATAATAAAAGCATCCAACAACGGCTATAAAAAAAAAAACTCAAATCCAAATTAGTGAGTCAAGAAGATTCTATTCTTCCATGATAGAAGGGTAACTTCTGACTAAATCCATAACTTGAGGGACCGGTTTGAAAATTCGATCAACACAAAAAAGAATGATCCAATGGCTCTAGTTAACTAGCCGTTGGAATTAAAAGCAAAATTTGTTAACAAATCCAGACAAAAATCCGACGTTTACGACTCTATTTCAAAACAAATGGGTCAGTAAAAAATCAATTGATTTTCGTCCATCAAAAATCAATTGATATTTGAAGATTATTTAATCGATTGAATACCCATCAAGATTTTCTGTTAATCCCTCTCTCTTTTGTTTACTTTTCAAAAAAATTGAAGTTCTTTACTGCAATACTCGTGAGTTCATTATCTTTATTGAAGATCTAGATCATACTTGTTTCTTGATCGTTGTTGATTAATCTGATTTTGTTCATTATTTTTCATGAATTTTGATAGTGGTTGGTTGTTGATGGTATGTTTTGATGAATATTAAGTAAAGATTCTTTACTTTTTATTTGAATTTTGTATAGATTGTGCAATGGCTGGATTTAAAGAGAATTATTCAGATCTAATGCCTCTTACAAGAACACAAGGTAAGTTTAAATGAATAATATGAATTTTTATTTTATTTTATTTTATTTTATTTGATGCAGATGAACTGTTTGATGAAACGTCTGAGTGGGTGAGTTTACACAAAATATCATAAATTCTGTGAATATTTGAATCTTTGTAATGAAAATTAGGTGTTCCAGTTAGGCAAAACAGGAGGGCGTTGGGTGATCTCAACCCGAACATTGTTACTGCTGCAACAGCATACCCTTATGCTAACGGTTTGCCGGGGTATTTTACTATTATATCTAACAGATTAATGATCTTTTATCACTTTTTAAATACCCATGTTGATGGTTTACCATCTTTGTTTTTTGTAGAAAAAGAACAATCCCTTCTAAGAAACCACTGGCTCCGGTTCGTCGACCCGTTACGAGGTCAGTAACAGTCCCTTTTACTACTTCTTGCTTTTTGTGATACAGTTCACTTATGTGACCCAATCTTGTTGTTTGTTTCTGCAGTGAACAAATCGCCATCAAACCTGAGGTATCCACTTTTATCTATAGTTTTTCTTAGTAGTGGCAAATTTGGTAATTTAGAACCTATCTGACCAGTTTTGTAAGCTATTAATATGACCCATTTGAGATAAGTTGACCAGTTGTCAAAAGAAGCTTATGCATATTGTCCAAAATCTATAAAAAGATTTATGAACTTTCTTTCTGTAGGGAAAGAAGCCAAAATCCGAAACAATCCCTGATGGGATCGACACCGAAGAGTTCACTACGATTGATCTTGACGATGATTTTAGTGCACCAATGTTCGTGCAACACACAGAAGCAATGCTTGAGGAAATTGATAAGATGGTAGTTTGATTATCTCCTTTTTAGTTCATTCTTATTCTTCGTAGCATGCTTAACTAATAGTTTAATACGTCGAATTCGTATTTTAGGATGAAGACATATACGAGGAACCAGTTTTGGACATTGATGAGGCAGACAAAGGTGATCCACTTGCTGTGGTTGAGTATATAGATGATATTTACTCGCATTACCGAAAACAAGAGGTAATATATATGCTGCTCTTATTGGAATCGTTAATTACGCATACAGTATCTTGGATTCTTACTATTTTACACAACTGAAATCAGTTAACTTGTGTTTAAGCATGTTTAATTCCGACCCATCGTTTATGAAGATGCCATATATGATTGCAGATATCAAGCTGTATTTCACCTAATTACATGTCACAACAACTTGACATAACCGATAAGATGAGAGCCATTCTCGTGGACTGGCTAATCGAGGTACATCGTGCAGCGATTTATTTTAACTTCTTTTATTCCAGATCCGAAAGTTTTATAGTAATTTGTGATGTCATGACCTAATGATAATTCAACAGGTTCATTATAAATTTCAACTTATGGAAGAGACCTTATATCTAACGGTCAATCTCATCGACCGATTCTTGGAGCGCCAAACGGTGTCAAGGAAAAAACTTCAACTTGTTGGAATGACGGCGATGCTTCTAGCGTGCAAATATGAAGAAGTTTCTGTGCCTGTTGTTGATGACTTTATAGTGATTTCTGATAAAGCGTACACAAGAACTGAAGTTCTTGACATGGTAAGTAAAAAAACAAATTTTAATATCCGCTTTCCATTATAAACTATAATCTCATACGAATTCTCATTTGATGTTTACAGGAAAATGAAATGGTGAACATCCTTCAATTCAATCTCTCGGTTCCAACTCCATATGTGTTCGTCAAAAGGTTTCTGAAAGCCGCAAAATCTTACAAAGAGGTCTCGTCTAATTTTATGTTACTTCTATCCATCATTTTTTTAGTAAAATGCAATTTTCGTCTTTGGCCAGTTTTGCGACTTTCGTCCAAAGGTTTGAAATCTTGCCATTTTCATCCTGCTTTGTTAACTCCATCTATTTTTCTCCGTTAAGTTGGGGGTATATCTGTCTTTTTACCTACTTTGTTTTGTTTTGAATTCTTGTACATTATGTTAAATCTTGCCATTTTCATCCTGCTTTGTTAACTCCATCTATTTTTCTCCATTAAGTCGGGGGTGTTTCTGTCTTTTTACCTACTTTGTTATGTTAAATGCTTGTGCATCAAGTGAAAAAGACTGAATTGTCCTCTAAGTTAACAGAAAAGACTAAAATGGATGGAGTTAACGAGCCGGATGAAAATGTCAAGATTACAAACTTTTTGGATCCAGATGCGGAAAAACAAACCTTTGGACGAAAGTTGTAAAATTAGCCAAACCTCAGGAACGAAAATCGTATTTTACTCTATTTTTTGTTACAGTTATTGATTTTGGAAAAAGTGACAATTACAACGTTTTTTTTTTTCTGATTGATGTTTTTTCCTTTTTAAATAGTTGGAGTTACTATCCTTCTACTTGATTGATATGTGCTTGGCGGAATACAAAATGCTGAAGTTCCCACCTTCGTTATTAGCGGCAGCTGCTGTATTCACTGCTGAATGTACCCTCAACAGATCAAAAAAATGGACCAAAACATGTGAAGTTTATTCAAACTATTCTGAGAATCATCTTTTGTAAGATCTTTTTCCCTACTTTTTGTTGTTGGCTGCTTTACTGTAAGATTTTATGCATCAATGTATTAAATTTGAACAGAAACAACTGGTTCTGGTTTGAAAGAAAGTTGGATTTTTAGGGGGTGCTAAACGGGTCGTGTTCGTGGGTTCAACCCGACCCGAACCCGAAAATTTTAGACAAACCCGAACATGACCCGAACCTGGAAATCGTGTCATACATAAAAACCCGATTTTTCTATTTTTATTTTTTTCCGCAAATTAATATATTAAAATTTACTAAAAAACACAAATCTTATGTCAATTTCTCTTTCAATTTAATTTATGACATAAAAGATTTTGTAAAAAATATAATATAATATAAATGGGTTAAACGGGTCAACCCGGCAACCCAACCTATTTAACTAAACAGGTTCGTGGGTTCAACTTGAAACTGACCTGAACCCGTTTAGACTAAACCCAAACCCGTGAATTTCATGTTAGGTTCGTGTCATGTCTAAAATTCACATCCTTTCCTAAACTGAACAAAAACGTGTCTTTTTCACTTCTGGTTTGTACTAAATCTTGTAACACAAGTAACAGTGTTGGCTTTTTATTTATGCAGGGAATGTTCAAAGATGATGGTTAGTTTACACCAGAGGTCAGGCACAGGGAAACTTGTTGCCGTGTTCAACAAGTATGGAACGTCTAAATACGGACATGTTGCACGCATCCAACCAGCTAACTTCATGTTGTATCCAAGGTTCTGGGACTGACTGATTGACATTTATGCTAAAAAGACAACTTTTTGGGCAATGTATACTTGCTGCCCGCCCGTAAGTATTTTTGGGATTTATTCCAGCTGCAACTATTTAGATCATCGCTTCTGTTTGAGGATGATCTCAAACTCTTTTAAGATGTTTTTTTTTCTTCTAAGTTGTTATGGATAATTTGGCATATTTTGATATTCTAAGTGTAACACCCTTGTTAAAATGACTGAATTTAATAATAATTTACATAAATTATTTACTAACTTTGAGTTTACAAAAGATTTTCATGTTTAGAAACCAAACATATTCATGATAAGTACAAAACAAAGTTTAAAGTAACTTCTACTAATCAGCTACCGACTAGTTTAAAACTTCAGAACATGGTTAACAATTCATTTACATCAAAATCATTGTCTAAACAAAGTTAAGTTAACACGGAAGCTTCAAAATGCGTGTTCGGTTCTTGATATCATACTTGATCACCATCCGGGGAATCCCCAACCATACCTAGGGCCAAAACCACTTTAAAAGTTAGTCTTGACATAAATATAATGCATATAAACAAGTTCTATTGTCAAATCATCAAGATAAAAATAAAATTTCAAAACTTATCCTGTCGCGTGTCGCGCCAGGAGTAGTTTGTCTTGTCGCGTGGCGCGGGAGGCTCCGCGTGTCGCGCCAGAGTCTTGTGTTTCCCCCGCGTGGCGCGGGGGAGTACGTTTTCCAGCAGGTCCAGTTTCTGGACCTGCATTTTACCCAGCTCCGAAACTTGACAAAATTCTAACTTTAAACGGCCATAACTTTTCACTCGCTAGTCCGTTTTAACCGATTCTTTTTCCTATGAGTCCGTAATAAAATTACGGATTCAACCATGTGAATTTCACATCGCGGAAACCGAGATACCGACAATCGGTTCACAATTTCCTTATTTCAATTATCCAACCCATTCGTGTGAGTGCATAACACCTCTTTTCAATTCTTAAGACCTTTTAGACATAGTTACCCAATTTCCCGGGCTCATAACTTTGGTGTATTCGTGCCACTCTATAACTTTGCGTTCCCTTGGAACTAAATACTTGTTTCCTCGGAATTCAAGCATTCCGTTTCAAGCGACACTTTCATCTAAACTTCTATTGTTTGACCCGATTTCCCGGATTCTTAGACTTAAATTAATATAACCAATTCATTTATGTGGTACAATCCACCACTTAACGAAATATGAGACTTTCAAGTCTCTATTCTCGTGATTCTTTTAAAAGTATCATTTTGACCCGTTTGGCTATTTAGTGAAAACCATCACTTTATTTACAAGCCAAACTCAATTCCAAGTCTTTATTTTGACCCGTTTGATGGTCGAGTGTACTCCGCCACTTTAACGACGCATCAACGCATCTATTACACTACAACATCATTTACACACCAAACCCAAACATTTACGCATAATTTAACGGGACTAAAGCCACGTACCTTTAAAGCACACCTTTTCCACGTGTATCACCTCCGGCGTGTCCACTTGACGTTCCGGATTCCTTGCCTAAAGAGTTCAATTCATAACAAGATTAGAACTCTTTCATAAGCTTTAACGCATTATTTCTTAACATGTTCAAATCTGCGTTTTACCCAACCTTTAACATTTTAACCCTCATTTAGGCGTTTTATCAAACACCTAGCGGGTCAGATTTCTACATGATCTAAACCAAGTTCATGACTTGAGTTTATCACCCTAATTAACTTCAATTAGACTACATGTTCATATTTTAACATCAATAACTTAGAGATTTCCTCATAATTTCAGTTTACACTAGAACAAGAGTTTTAATCCTAGTGTTTATCCGGTTCTACTAACATATTAGTCACCCACTATGGTGATTTTAATCCTTACAATTATCATGCAAGAATTTATCAAGAAATCATCTAGGGTTTGTCCCTAAACCTTATATCACTTCCAATTTCATGTTTACCACACATAATTAAGCTCAACATTCGATTTCAATCACATGCATGAATTTGGGTTGAATCAAAATGACCTAATTCGACATACCCTATGATCCACTTGACGAGGTGATCATGATTCTATGTTCAGATTTCGATTTCAACTTGATTTTGGCCTTCAATTTGATAGTTTAGCAGAAGTTAGGGTTTTGGGAGTGAGGGTGTCGCCCTCTCCTGTTCTTGATGGACTAGACATCTCATTTGAGGTGTTTCGTTTTGTTTTTAATTAAAACTAATAATAATAGTTTCAAGTTTAACAACATTGGCCCCTCCACTTTTGTTTAACATTTAGTTTTGGTTATTCTAACCTTATGTGACAACCGGTAATTTACGCCCTTAATTACGTAGCTAGCAGGCGATTAACGCGATGATAAATAGTGTTTACGACGCTAATTAAACTTAACCAGGCCCTTGGAGTGCACAGGAACGTTTGTTCAGCTATACAGTATACGTATGAAGATTCGTGTGGAATCTGCGAAACATCAAATGACAACGAACTGAAACCGTACGAAATACTGATGACACCGACAAATATGGATGTTACACGAATATTTTATGCTTATGGAGTATGGATCGCGATTATCAGGTCTCGTAGGAATTACGGGCCACTCACACGCGAGATGGGCTTGTGACCCCTGGGCCCAAGCCCAAAACCCACAAGCCTAAACCTGCACATAAAAATATTAGAATCCAAACAAGATCTCACGAAAGCTCTACAAATCTACTAAATCCCTACTAAATCAAATCTTTATGAGATCTTTATGGATCTATACACACGGGATGCAAGTAAATCACACTGGACAATACCCACATGAATTAGTTTAAAACCCCATTCTCACTTTCATTCTATCTGCAACATATACAGAGTTCACCTCCTTCAAGTTCAAAACAAAGCTCAGAGCCAAACACCCCCCTTCGATCTCCCACCCCATCTCCCCCTCGTCATCGTGACCGGTGACCGGAGAACAGAACTCCGGCGCCTCTTGTCTTCTCCGGTGAGTACACATCACAGCCCCCCCTTCTTCGATCTACATACGGAACACCACCACCACCGTGAGGTGGTGGTGCGGCGGCGACTTATCAGAAGCGAGAGAGAGACAGACTGAAGGAGAGAGAGAAAATCCGGCGGTCAGCTCAATTATCCGACGGTCGGCTCATTTACCCGGTGGTCGGCCATATTACCTGGAGGGTTTCAAACTTCGGTCATCGACGGCGAACGGCGGCGACGAGCGACTGAAGGTGGTGACGAGGTTGGTAGTGGTGGCCGACGGCGGAGCACAGACGCCGACGGCGGTCTGTGACTCGGTCCGACAGATATCTACGGTAACCACCTCCTCTAATTTTTCTTTATTTTCTGCAAACACTGAAGATGACTATGTTTATATGAAGTTTGATAATGTTCGGTTCACATTTGGTTATACCTCGGTTCAAGTTTCAAGGCACAGGTCAGCGGCTCGAGAGATGGTTTAGTTTTGATTCAGACAAACCTGGTCAAAGCTTGGTCAACGCTGGTCAAAGGGGTCAAACACAGTCAACAGATCAGTTCGGGTTCGGGTTTCGACTCGGTACAACTCGGTTCGACTCGGTGCAACTCGGTACAACTCGGTTCGACTCGGTGCAACTCGGTACAACTCGGTTCGACTCGGTGTATTTCGGTTTGACACGGTCAAACTCAGTCAACTGAGCCGGTCAACTCAGTTGACTCGGTCAACTCAGTCTGCTGTTCGACGCGAGAGATTTGGTAAAGATTGACGACGTATTTAATATTTACGTTATATTTTTTTTAGTTTTAATACTTACGAGCTCGAACCGATTCGGAACAGTATTTAGTTTACATTTTAAACTTATGATGAAAATTAACATATTGATATTGAGTATATTGCTGATTGAATTTTGATAAAATAACGACAACTTGTGTTGTCGGGGGCGTCCAAAAACAGAGGAAACTTTGCCCGTTTTCCGAGAAAATCCGTAAATAAGACGCGTGTTGTTATGAAACAACTTTCGGAGTCAAATGATATTTTGGAAATACAAGTATATAATTACTTTCGACAACACTTTACAACTTACGAAAACGACAATTCTTTTATAAAATAAATATATTTTATATATTTATTTCAAGCGCCAAACAACTCATATCCGTTTACAAAATAAATATAGCTTACATATTTATTTCTGATATCGAACAACACGGATTCGCTTTTATAAAAAATAAATATAGTATATATTTATTTTAAACATGCAACGACTCGATGAAATTTGTATAAATATAACTTTTATATTTATTTCAAACGCCTAAACGGCATACGATATATAATACGAGTTTATTATACATTCTTTTCATAAAACATTCGTTACATACGCGTACGACCTCTCGAAACGATAAACACTATCCTATCGATATATTTATATTTTGTGTAAATATTTATATATTCGAATTTCTCAAAAACTAAGTACTTTCTAGACTTAGTAAACGAAACTTAACAAGTATAACTTAATCATTTTTATTAAGTTAACAACTTACCGTCAAATCGTTCGATTAACGATTCGGTAGAGCTCGGTAACACGTAGATTAGTTACCGCATTAATTAGAAACTTATAAGATATTCCGTGATAGGAATATTGTAGAATGCACGCTAGCGAGTCTCGTCTTGGAAACGACATCGCGAAGTCGTATTTAGCTAGCTTTGTACATGAATATTCAGGTGAGTTCATAACCCCACCTTTTATGGTTTTACATTTTTATAAATGTTTTCGGGGTGGAAAGACATGCACTTTTTGCAAAGCATACAAGAATTACATATTTATAAACCATTTTACAAGCAAGATTTATCTGACACAAATGGTTTACGAAAAGTTTATGTTTTATACCGGTTTTTCAAACAAGCGTTTACACACGAATTCTAGTTTTCTAAACTACGAGAAAATACAAATACAAGAGTATACAAACACATGAGAATTGATACATGACATAAAGAATACAAGAACTGAAAAATTGATACTTGATATGATGAATACATAAACAAGAAGCACTCTTGGTGATAACTAGTACCAAGTATGATGCGTTTGAGGAATGATACGAGAAATAGTGTCACGAATAGGGTACCATAAGCACCATTAATCGTGTACATACTTAGACCGTAGAACAAAAGGTTAGATCTAACGGGTGTCAGGGCAGCCCCACTCTTGGTGACAACTAGAACCAAGTAGTGTTTTTGTGTCTCAGTCGTGAATCGACTATAGAAAAATGCCTATGGTTTGGTGACTTCCTATGTCGTGTCACATGTTAATGGCCTTGCAACCCATTAACAACAAGATACATACATAATACTTGATTTATACAAGAAAACATGATATATACAAGAATACGTGATTTATACAAGAATACATGATACATACAGAAATACTTGAATTATACAAGATACATACCATGTTTTCATACAAAGTTTATGTATAACTTGACAAGAAAATGATTTTAAATTCGTTTTCTCAGCAATACTTCAAAAACCGGTTATTCAAAAAGATTTATTTCAAATCTTTTACAAACAAACTATGAACTCGCTCAACTTTATGTTGATTTTTCGCATGTTTCTTTCTCAGGTTACTTTTCAGAATTTATGGCACGGTTGGAATTGGAGGACCATTGGAGATACGAGTACTTAGTGGCGTTCATTTTCTAAAAGACTTAGCTTATTTGCTTCCGCTGTGCAATGAAGATACCAGTCCAGTCACGCCAACGCTCTGATATTTCGGGGTGTGACAGATTGGTATCAGAGCTATAGGTTACAGCGAATAGGGTTCTCTGTAGAGATACCTAGGCTCTAACCTCATATTTCTCTGGGGACTTAGACTATTAAAACTTTGAATACTTACAGAACGCCTAGTACTCGAATATGGTCTCCGACCGTTGCCGAAAAACAAACAGTCAAAATTTTGTTTTCAAACATACGCTATAGTGGTGTTTTACACACGGTACACAAAACATTTGCATACAGTACACAAAACCCTGAGAGCTTAGGAAACATGCATTTAAGACCTTCGAAAACTTATGTTGAAGTTCATTAAGGGTCATCACGTAGGAACTGCAAATATTAATTCGGGCACACACAATTATACATATTGTCTATGATGTTTTAACTTCCCGAGCAGGCAGCCTACGCATAACGAAACGCTAGCGCACGAGAATACATAGAACTCAAATTTTACGGCAACAGATGTCGGAGTACATCACATTCTACGTGAAACGAAACACTAGTGCACAGGCATACGTGAGACTTAAGCTATACATCAATGGAGGTTGAAGTACGTCACATGCGACTATCGATCAGGAAGCGGCAGTGGGCACGCGGTCCTGCAAACGACACGAGTCATGCTAAGGAAAGGACGCAAGTCACCGTATCCCCCTATCGCATTAACGACGAATACGTTATAGTCGACATTCTATGGTAATGTAACCTAACAAACGGTTATCACATACAACCCCAGGTAAAGTCCTTAAATTTCTTTTATTGAAATTTCGACTTTCACATTTACTGAGTAGATTTTCGTATCTCTACTCGTCTTGATGATCATTGTGTCACGGTCATTTCTTTCAGTATAGCGAATATTCGATTGCTTCATTCCTTGAAAAAGTTATATGTTACGCATGCACCGTTTGTTGCGCATGTGGTTTCGTTTCGAATAAGCGTTTCCTTAAAGTTCAAATATTATTTCGCTAAATCTATTTATTGATTTGTGATTCGAATGACCCGCATTATTGTAATTGTTAGCTTCTTTGTTACATACATGGTTTTTCATTGTGATTGAGCGTGCCGAAAGCTTCTTTGTTACATACATGGTTTTTCATTACATACAAGTCAACACATTTTCTTGAAATTTCTTTTCTTTTCAAGTTACATACATGGTTTTTCATTGTGACCATGCCGAAAGCTTTCTTGTCGATACATGTATTTATTGTCGGCTTGCGCCGAAATCAAATTCAATTGTTTGAACTTGTTCATTACACATATTCAATTCAAGACACCATATGATGTATTGGAAACATCATATTCGAATTCGTTTTAACAAGCGTTTCATTGTTCTGAGTCGTAGTAGATTTGTTTGGCCTACGACTCCATTAGGTCGTTTGTTGATTTCGACACCTCGTGGTGTCAGAACAGACTTGTAGCTTGGGCTAATCATGATTGAGCGTTTTATGCAAAACACAGGTGATACTTGTTCGATCACCGCTATATTTGAATTGTTTCATTCACTACGACACCTTGTGGCGTCGGTAGAACTTGCAGCTTGGGCTGATCATGATCGAGCGTTTCATGCAAACTATTACATTTGAGCTTGTTGAAATCTAAATTCATTTATTGGATGCAATCATTTCTAGAATTCATTTGCATCTTGCGATACATCCTTGAATTCACATCATTCGAATAAGTCTTGATTCGATTTCATGGTCGTTCACTTTGGTACTATTCGTATTTTATACGCATAACGTAACTCTAAGGAGTTGACGTAGTCTAAATTTCGAGGACGAAATTTTATTAACAGGGGGAGAATGTGACAACCGGTAATTTACGCCCTTAATTACGTAGCTAGCAGGCGATTAACGCGATGATAAATAGTGTTTACGACGCTAATTAAACTTAACCAGGCCCTTGGAGTGCACAGGAACGTTTGTTCAGCTATACAGTATACGTATGAAGATTCGTGTGGAATCTGCGAAACATCAAATGACAACGGACTGAAACCGTACGAAATACTGATGACACAGACAAATATGGGTGTTACACGAATATTTTATGCTTATGGAGTATGGATCGCGATTATCAGGTCTCGTAGGAATTACGGGCCACTCACACGCGAGATGGGCTTGTGGGCCCTGGGCCTAAGCCCAAAACCCACAAGCCTAAACCTGCACATAAAAATATTAGAATCTAAACAAGATCTCACGAAAGCTCTACAAATCTACTAAATCCCTACTAAATCAAATCTTTATGAGATCTTTATGGATCTATACACACGGGATGCAAGTAAATCACACTGGACAATACCCACATGAATTAGTTTAAAACCCCATTCTCACTTTCATTCTATCGGCAACATATACAGAGTTCACCTCCTTCAAGTTCAAAACAAAGCTCAGAGCCAAACACCCCCCTTCGATCTCCCACCCCCTCTCCCCCACGTCATCGTGACCGGCGACCGGAGAACAGAACTCCGGCGCCTCTTGTCTTCTCCGGTGAGTACACATCACAGCCCCCCCTTCTTCGATCTACATACGGAACACCACCACCACCACCACCGTGAGGTGGTGGTGCGGCGGCGACTTATCAGAAGCGAGAGAGAGGGAGACTGAAGGAGAGAGAGAAAATCCGGCGGTCAGCTCAATTATCCGACGGTCGGCTCATTTACCCGGTGGTCGGCCTTATTACCCGGAGGGTTTCAAACTTCGGTCATCGACGGCGAACGGCGGCGACGAGCGACTGAAGGTGGTGACGAGGTTGGTAGTGGTGGCCGACGGCGGAGCACAGACGCCGACGGCGGTCTGTGACTCGGTCCGAAAGATATCTACGGTAACCACCTCCTCTAATTTTTCTTTATTTTCTGCAAACACTGAAGATGACTATTGTCACACCCCGATATTTCCACATATTACCGGTGGGCCCGGCGGGGAGTATCGTGACGTAGTTGATATCATCATAGTCAATACACACAATATAATAGCACAACGGAAGTCTGGGTGAATAAACAATTACAAACCATACTGTCTGTGTGTTCGAGTTTATGAATGTACAGACTGGAATGTAATAAGATCCACAGGCGGATCATAAACAAATACAAAAGAAAACAAAAGACAGACTGCAGGCATTTTATGGACTTGCAAGATCCTTTAAAGACACCCTATAGCTCCAGCCTATTTCGAGAGGTACCTGTCAAATCAGTCTTTAAGAAAATACGTCAGTTTACACTGGTAAATACAATTAACTGACTCTTTTGAAAAGGTTTAAAATTTTATTTGAATGCACGTGGCACAAAATCTTTTATAACTTGGGATAATTATTTAACATAATCTTGTATACATATTTATATGTTTGTCTTACAATTGGGGCCGGTTGGAAGCCGGTCATGATTTACCGACTCACCACTTGTAGAACCCACAAAGGAGTTATCCCCAACATGTGGGTTTATATTTAGCATTTTGCATCTGTCAGGTGTATGCCTACACCCCGTGCATAGGTCGTGGCCATTTTTAAATAAATGAGCCGAGGATATCCAGGACACGGTCGTTAACCCCCAATGCTTATGTTATCAAACAAGACAGATTAAAACGGGTTATGTAATTTATTAATCACAATCCGATTAAATGATTTCATACCCGACCAAGTGGTATTATTATAATACCATATCCCAAGCCCGTATAGGGAAAATAAGTTAAAAGTATTTACCTGATGCTAGCAGTAAAAATCTTAAAGCTTTTCGAAGGCACCTTCTACCGGAAGCTATTTAATCTGTATAGAAGGTTTATTAATCTATTAGGATGCTAATGGGTCTTTACTTTAGTCAAGGACCTAGACCGGCTAGCTAGAAAGAAACCTTAAGGTTCTAAACGCTAGATTAAGCGGAGACCGGAATAGAATGAGATTTAGACCCGACAAGCTTGGATACTTGTATAATATGGGTAAACTAAACACATTCTGGAAATTGAGAGCTTAATGAAAAGGTTTGACCCGTTTCGACTATTTTATGTAAACTAGTCACATAAGCCGATCCGAACGCGTAAATGCTTAACGGGTAACCAAATAAATTATATACAGGTCTTAATCATTATTATGCTCAAAATATGTTAATACATCAGTAAGATATTAACATATATGCCCAAAAATTTATTTAAACCAAAATAAGTCCCATAAGGGCATTTTGGTAATTTTAATGCCCATAAAAGAGTTTAATTATGCAACTGAGTTTCAGACCTAGTTACATCAGTAAAAATATGTATTTTTATATGTTATAACAGTAAGATAGTTTATATACGTGAAAATTATCTCATATATCCAAACTATGTCCCGTAGGGGCATTTTGGTAAATTTTACATATGCTTTAAAGGTCAAAAATAGACTTCTGAGTTTAGAAACTTTAACTTACCGTATAATTATATAAATTAACTTAAAACATCAGTAGGTAATGAGTTTTATATGTCCAATATAGTTTTGACCCATACTATGTACTAAAAACGCTTAAAAGGTGGTTTAAAGGGTTGTTCGGGTTTAAAATAGTAAATCTGAGTTTTTGATCAGTTTATAAAGTTCAAAATACTTTATTTATTATACAAAATCAGTAGCAAAAGGTTTGGCACTAGAAAGATATGTATACTCATTTTATGCATGAAAAGGGTAAAACCGGCATTTACCGAAATTAAGCTATAATCCTATGTTATGCTCAATCTAAAACAATTAAAAATCTTTAATATTCCCAAAATATTATTTTACATCAGTAGGTATGACGTTTGGTGTCAAAAATCGGGTTTAGATAGGCTTCATGCTAATTACACCATTTAATTACTAAAAAGTCCCTTAATTACGTTATTGAGCATAACTCCCATTTTAGACCTCCAATTGGTGTCAAATTTTTAGGACATGTCTAAGTATCAGTAGCAAAGGTTTTAATCCAAACACATTGTTAAAAATCTCAGTTGTAAGTAAAAAGGGCGTTTATGGCATTATTAAGCATAATTACGATCAAGTGCATATAATTCAAACCATTAGGTACTATTTAATATAACTCCAGGGGATTATACTACTAAGTAATGTGGTCCTAATGGAAGCTTAAAACATGGATGCATTAAGCTTAAACGGGTCAGAACTGAAAGTCAAAGCAAAGTCAAGCTTTTGTGACTTTCGGTTAATAATTGACCTTTGACTATTAATTGTCGGGTTAGGACTGATAAAACATGCTTTAATATTAATTACCAAGTCATTAGAAGGTTAAAATATAATTTAGAACCTTTGGTTTATTAATTTTAATCATATTTACACATTCTGCCCAGTTTGACTTTTTGTCAAACTACTTTGACCCGACAATTGACCAGTCAAACGAGATAATTAGGAGGTGCCCTTTTAAGGGTTAATCACCTACACTAATGTGGTCTTAAAACCACTTTCAATTTGATCAGTGGTTAAGCCACCTGTAATTAAAACGAGAGTCAAACTAATTTTAAGATAAGTTTGACTTTAAAGTAATTAGACTAAATTAGATGACTAAACAAGTAATTAGAAGCTTACTTAAGGTCCTAGCAAACTTTTCTACACTTGATTATCCTCTTCAATCTGCTGGAAGCTCCAGAGCAAGTCCCACAATGAATTGTTGCAAATGTGTGTTATGAACACATGAACTAGTCCCATTATATAGTCAAACTCCTGAGTCTAGATCATCTCCAGGTGTAATATGATGCTCCAAGATCGACCCAAGTGTCCTAGCTACTCATTTAAACCGACTTACAGCTCCCTAGGTCGATACAAACTAGGTTAAGGCGGTGGAACTGGCAAACCCGTAGCTGCAGGTTGTTTTCTGACACTGGGGACCTGATGCGGCCCGCTTCAGGTTTTGCTTAATACAATGCGGGCCGCCTGGGACTGGTTAACTGGCAAAACAAGTTTCAAAGTTGGCAGAATCAGTCCCTTGGCGTTTTTAACCCCTTTTTGCATGATTTTTGACAAAGGAGACCCTTGTAATTATTTTCTTGGGGCCCAAGGATATATAAACAAACTCCGTTAGGCTCGGGTTCGTTAAATATTACTATGGAAGCAAGTTTTGTCGAGTTTACACTTTTGGCCCAAAGTCTTGAAATCACGCCTAACGATATCGAAACCTCATGAAATTTATACCACTTATTCTTAAGAGCATATTTGAATATTTCGAAGCCTCGGTTTCGTTAAAAGGTCACTCAGAGGCCAGGATTGACATGTTGACACGTTTAACCCTTGTAATATAATAATCTTCCGATTATTTTTGTATACGGCTTCTCACATCCAATTAATCACTCATTCAAGAATATATTCATTGTGTTAGGTCATTCAGAGGCACAAGTTTGGCATGTTGACACTTTTAGTCCCTGTGGTTTCATAGTTTCGTTATTTGACAACTTTGGCTTTTCAAACGAAATCTTTCACACCTTTGGAGTTTATGACACGTGTCTATATATAATTGGACACGTTTTTTTGTGGTGTTACATCCTCACCCCCTTAAAAGAAATCTCGACCCCAAGATTTACTGAAATAAGTAAGGGTATTTCTGCTTCATAGTGGATTCGACTTCCCACGTATACTCGGGACCTCTACGGGCTTCCCATTTAACCTTTACTATAGGTACTTGCTTTCTTCGGAGCCTTTTAACCTGTCGATCCTCGATCGATATAGGTTTTTCAACAAATCTCAAACTTTCATCAATTTGCACGTCCTTATGAGACATTGTTGGAGATTCATCGGCTAAGCATTTCTTGAGATTACAAATGTGGAACACATTATGAATCCCACTTAGCTCCTCCGGCAAGTTCAGCTTATAAGCTACACTACCGACACATTCGATAATCTCGAACGGTCCAATATACCTAGGGCTCAACTTACCCTTCTTACCAAAACGCATCACACCTTTCCAGGGTGATACTTTCAGTAAAACTTTATCGCCTATTTCAAACTTTAGATACCTTCGCTTCCCATTAGCATAGCTTTTCTGTCTGTCCCTGGCAGCTTTTAAGCGATCACGAATCTGGACAATCTTGTCCGTTGTTTCAAGGACTATCTCAGGTCCTGACAACTGAGCTTCTCCTACTTCTGCCCAACAGACAGGCGTTCTGCATCTCCTACCATACAATGCCTCAAAAGGTGCAGCCTGAATGCTGGTATAGTAGCTATTATTATAGGAGAACTCGATTAAGGGTAGATGATCATCCCAACTACCTCCTAAATCAATGACGCATGCTCGCAGCATGTCCTCCAATGTTTGAATTGTACGCTCACTTTGTCCATCCGTCTGAGGATGATAGGCAGTACTAAAGTTCAAACGTGTGCCCAAGGATTGTTGGAAACTTTTTCAAAAGTGAGAGGTGTATCTAGTATCTCTATCTGAGATAATAGCCACCGGTACGCCATGTAGAGCCACAATCTTGTCTACATACAACTGGGCTAATTTATCTGAGCTATGAGTCTCTTTAATGGGTAAAAAGTGTGCTGACTTAGTCAGTCTATCCACAATAACCCATATTGTATCATTTCCGTGCTTCGTCTTAGGTAACTTGGTTATGAAGTCCATAGTTACCATTTCCCATTTCCATATGGGAAGTTCTGGTTGTTGAAGCAGACCAGATGGTTTTTGATGTTCAGCTTTAATCTGAGCACAAGTCAGGCACTTAGCTACATAGGTAGCAATAGATTTCTTTAAACCTATCCACCAATAATTAACCTTTAAATCATGATACATCTTGTCACCACCCGGGTGAACTGAGTATTTGGAATTGTGGGCTTCCTGGAGGATTACCTCTCGAAGTCCTCCATGAATAGGAACCCAAATTCTTCCATTCATCCTAAGAATTCCATCTTTCCCCGGTGTTAATTGGTCAAAGATTTTACCTAAATTTTCATTTGGGAGGTTATCTTCCAAAACGGCGTCCTTCTGTGCAGCTAATAGTCTTTCATTAAGACTATTCTTCAACTCAATGCTCTTGGCATTGATCCTAATTGGCTTAACTCTTTCCTTTCGGCTTAGAGCATCCGCGACCACATTCGCTTTACCAGGGTGGTAGCGAATCTCGCAATCATAGTCGTTTAAGGTTTCCATCCAACGACGTTGTCTCATATTGAGTTCTTTTTGATTGAACAAATGTTGGAGACTTTTGTGATCAGAAAATATCACACATTTAGTTCCATATAAATAATGTCTCCACAACTTAAGTGCGAATACAACGGCACCCAACTCCAGATCGTGGGTGGTGTAATTTTTCTCATGCACTTTCAGTTGTCGTGATGCGTAGGCAATCACCTTGCCTCGCTGCATGAGCACACAACCCATACCGGTGTGTGAAGCATCACAGTATACGACAAAGTCTTCAATTCCATCAGGTAAAGTTAGTACCGGAGCATTGCTCAACCTTTGCTTAAGAATCTCGAAGGATTCTTGTTGTTTTGGACCCCAATCAAACTTAACTTTCTTACGGGTCAAGGAAGTTAATGGTGAGGCTATCCTTGAGAAGTTTTCAATGAATCTCCTATAATAACCTTCTAACCCTAGAAAGCTACGGATTTCGGTTGGAGTCTTGGGCGTATCCCAATTCATAACAGCTTCTACTTTGGCAGGATCCACCTGGATGCCTTTCTCACTAACGACATGTCCAAGAAATTGGACTTGGCGAAGCCAAAACTCGCACTTGGAGAATTTAGCATACAACTTCTCCTGTCGCAGTAACCCTAAAATGCACCGAAGATGCTTCTCGTGATCATCCTTATTACGAGAATAGATAAGTATATCATCTATGAAGACGATGACAAACTTGTCTAAGTATGGTTTGCAGACTCTATTCATGAGGTCCATGAATGCTGCTGGAGCGTTAGTGAGCCCAAAGGGCATCACTAAAAATTCGAAGTGTCCATACCTCGTTCTGAATGCCGTCTTAGATACATCTTCAGTTCTAACCTTAAGTTGATGATACCCGGATCTCAAATCAATTTTTGAAAAGAAACTCGCTCCTTGGAGCTGATCAAATAAATCATCGATCCTGGGTAAAGGATAACGATTTTTAATTGTTACCTTGTTTAGCTCACGGTAATCAATGCATAGACGCATTGATCCGTCCTTCTTTTTCACAAATAATATTGGAGCTCCCCAAGGGGAAGAACTAGGTTGTATGAAACCTTTCTCCAACAATTCATCCAATTGAGTTCTGAGCTCTTTCATTTCCGTAGGCGCTAAGCGATAAGGAGCTCGTGCTATAGGTGCTGATCCTGGTATAATGTCTATCCTGAACTCTACTTGCCTCTCAGGAGGTAATCCAGGTAATTCGTCAGGAAAGACATCAGGGTATTCAGAGATAATCGGAATGTCTTCAATTTTAGGCTTAGGTTCATTCACAGTCACTTGCGCCATGTAAATGACACGTCCACTTTTCATACACTGCGCTAACTTGAGAATAGACATATTGCTAGGCAATCCATATTGAGTATCTCCCTGAATGGCGACTGATTCACCAGAAGGGGTTTTGATAATGACTAGCTTTTTATCACAGGCAATTTGGGCTTGGTTATGTGACAACCAATCCATGCCTAAAACTATATCAAACCCAGCCAATTTCATTGGCAAAAGAGATAGCGGGATAGAGTGATTCTTGATGGATATGGAACATCCATCAAGAAGAGTGGAAACTGTTTCTAAGGTACCATCAGCAAGTTCTACCTCGTATTTTATGTCTAGAGTCTTAATAGGCAGATTCAATGACTTACAGAATTTATGGTCTACAAAAGACTTATCAGCACCGGAATCAAATAAGACTCTAGCATAATTATTATTTACGAGGAAGGTACCTGTTATGACATTCTCGTCATTCACTGCTTCCTTTGCTTGCAACTGAAAAACTCTTGCATTGTTTTTCTTTGCTTCCTCGGTCTTCTTTGCATTCTTGGGGCAATTGGTTTTGATGTGCCCCTTTTCATTACAACCGTAGCAGGTTGCATCCTTTATATTTCGGCACTCAACAGACTTGTGCCCTTTCTTTTTGCAGATCCCACAAGGTTTAGCTTGTGGATCTTGATTGCATTTCCCGAAATGCCTTTTGTTACAAGTCTTACATCTGGGCTTGTCACTCGACTGCCCCTTTTTGGAACTAGAGTTCCCTTTGCCCTTTTTGTTCGACTGAGGAGACTTGTCTTCCTCTCGTTTCCTCTTTCCTTCATCGTTTGCCCTCTTCGTCCTACTCCTCACAACATCTAAAGTGAGGGATAAGGATAGATCCACAGCGGATCTATAAGTGGCTGGCTTTGAGGCCTTAACATTTCCTTTTACTTTAGGGGCCAAGCCACCAATGAAACGCGCGATGCGTTTGGGTTCAGGAGTGACTAAGTATGGTACCAATCTTGACATAGAGTTGAAACTAGTCACATAGGATCTACAATCCAGATCCTTCATTACTAGGGTGAGGAAATCCGATTCAATCCTCTCAACCTCATGTTGAGGGCAGTAGGTATCCTTTACAAGATCTACAAACTTTTCCCATGAAAGATTATACAAGTGAACCTTCCCAGTAGACTGTACTAGGGCTTTCCACCACGTAAGGGCATCACCTTTGAAAGATTGTGATACAAACATCACCACATCCTCCTTGGCACATCCGCTGATGTCTATTACGGTTTCCATCTCGTCTAACCATTTTATACAATCAATTGCCCCCTTTTCTCCAGTAAAGTCCCTAGGCTTACAGGAGACAAAATACTTGTAGGTACAACCCTTGGCGTACCTAGAAGTTGGCTTGAGGACTAATTGCTTCTTGGGTTTATCACTCTGGTTAGTTGAGTGCTGAGACTCACTTTTCTTATTAGAGTGGGGTTGAGAATGGGATTTCGAGTGAGTTTGAGACTTAACGATACTAGGCTCTTTAAACTTAGCATCTACCGCTTGAGAAACTGCTGCGGTGATCATTGCCTGCAGATCGGCACCAGTGATATTAATTCTGAAGGATGACTGCTTGCTTCGTCCGAGCCAGCCATTTTTGAATACTATATCAAACATAGATGATATATTTAATTTACATATTAGATCATCACATTGATGAGTAGATGGTCATGGTATTATTAAACCATATAAACCATTAAAATAATAATCATAGAGATATTCATATTATACAAAGTTCGTCTTAAGGGACATTTAAAATAGCTTAGAAAAGCTTGTCACACGGACGATTTACTATAACCAAAGATCCTCTGGATCAATGATTATTTAAGGGTCGAACAAAGTTCATCGCCTTTTTGACAAGAAATTCACAAATAGAACTTTCATTGTCTTCATTACACCTTTGCTTATATGCATACATCTCTAATGGATGTGTGGTGTATACATCATATTGATGTTTATAGCCATGATTTATGATGATCATATAGGCTAAAAATAGTGATTTGGAAAAATCCAAATTTTTAGGAATATTGTGTGATTTCTCGTACCGCACAAATGCAGAATTGTTAACATGTTTTCAGATGTTAACAGGGAGTCATTATCTTAAAAAGGTTATACCATCATAGCCATTTATTATCTTGGCTAGGTTATACCTCTAAGAGTTTCTTAGATGGATTAAATAAAATTTTAAATAAAGTAGTATGGCATAATATATTAAAACCAAAATAACTGCATTAAAACCATGGTACGGTTACAATGTTGCCCGAAAAGGGACTTTGAGAAAACAACACAAATTACCCTCACAGGGGTTTATTGAAAAACATTGTCCACGCAGGGGCATACTGAAAAACACTGCCCACGCAGGGGCATACTGAAACGGAAATAAGTCCTCGCAGGGACTTGATACATGAAAACGAAATAAACGTCCACGCAGGGACTTTATTACATAACAAACAAAAACAACACAACCCAACATCACCCTATTTCTTCTTACCCTTGAGAAGGTTCATAAGGCCCTTAACAAAACCATTGTGTTTTTTCTTATTTTCCTGAGCCTTATGTTCAACCCTCTCCAACCTCTCTAAAATCTCCTGAGTTTGCGGCTGCTGATACGGAGGAGGTTGATAGTATGGCGGGTATTGAGAATCCTAAGGTGGGTATCTAGTAGGATAGTGTGGTGGGTAGGAAGAAGGGTAAAGATGATGGTATTGGGCAGCTGTAAGATACGGATCCTGAGTCCCATAGTCGGATGGGTATCCAGACGGGTTATACCCAGATGATCCTGGGTAGGTCGGGATAGGGTTGTCGAAACCCGACGGTGGTTGCAATGGTGCGTGTGAAACTGGCGGAAGGTTATCTTCCGTCACCGTGCGTGACGACTCACCCAACTGAGGGTTTTCTGGGATAGCAGGATACGAGCTTGAGCCACGAGGAGATGAAAACCTTGGTCCCCCACGAACCGACATCCTAGCATTTATCCCTCGTCTAGGCGGCGCGGGAGGTTGTTGAGGTGGATCCTCAACTGGCAAGGGTGGCGGGGTAACAGCCCTAAGCTGTGGTTCATCCAAAGGTGGCTGGGCTGGGGAGCTATGGTATGAAGGCGTGAAATACCAGTCGTACTGGCCCATCTTCTCCTGGAACGAGTCAGGCCCATTGTATGGTGATCCCACAAATGGAGATCCGCTAGAGATACTAATCGGGTGCCCTGGTGTACCAGTTTGCAAATCCGGGTCTGGGTCGTCATCCATCTCCATCTCTTGTGAAAAATGATCCTCAGGTCCTAAAGGGTTATAGCCCAAAAAGTCATTAATGTAAGCATTAGGATTGAATTGTGAAGGTGAGTAAACGGAATCTGATTGGTGAAAAGGTTGAGATTGGTAAGAGTGGTATGATTGGTTGGATTGATGGGTTCCTAACGAAAGGGGAGAATGATGAGGTTCGTTCAGATTGGGCATCCCAAAATAAGGAGGGTCTACCGGTGAGGATCCCAACGAGACAGAATGTCTCGCTGGTTCAGGGTTATGGCTCCAATTATCCTTGGAGTCGGAACCGGTAAGTGAATCGGACGGAGTGCGCCTGTGAGAAGGTCCGGAGCTACTAGAGGGTCCTCCATGCATAGGTCCCTTGCCTCGTCCCCTTAGTCTTGGAGGCATTTTCCTGTCAAAACAAGTAATTATAATAAAGCAATAAAAGGAAGGTTATGAGTAAAATCCTAGGTCATTTGCCTAGACTCGAGAGTCTAAGGAATGTGCTTATTGTGTCATTGAGATTAAACACAAAAGGCTAGTGTTTAATTCACTCAATGTTGGCTCTGATACCAACCTGTCACACCCCGATATTTCCACATATTACCGGTGGGCCCGGCGGGGAGTATCGTGACGTAGTTGATATCATCATAGTCAATACACACAATATAATAGCACAGCGGAAGTCTGGGTGAATAAACTATTACAAACCATACTGTCTGTGTGTTCGAGTTTATGAATGTACAGACTGGAATGTAATAAGATCCACAGGCGGATCATAAACAAATACAAAAGAAAACAAAAGACAGACTGCAGGCATCTTATTGACTTGCAAGATCCTTTAAAGACACCCTATAGCTCCAGCCTATTTCGAGAGGTACCTGTCAAATCAGTCTTTAAGAAAATACGTCAGTTTACACTGGTAAATACAATTAACTGACTCTTTTGAAAAGGTTTAAAAATTTATTTGAATGCACGTGGCACAAAATCTTTTATAACTTGGGATAATTATTTAACATAATCTTGTATACAGATTTATATGTTTGTCATACAATTGGGGCCGGTTGGAAGCCGGTCATGATTAACCGACTCACCACTTGTAGAACCCACAAAGGAGTTATCCCCAACATGTGGGTTTATATTTAGCATTTTGCATCTGTCAGGTGTATGCCTACACCCCGTGCATAGGTCGTGGCCATTTTTAAATAAATGAGCCGAGGATATCCAGGACACGGTCGTTAACCCCCAATGCTTATGTTATCAAACAAGACAGATTAAAACGGGTTATGTAATTTATTAATCACAATCCGATTAAATGATTTCATACCCGACCAAGTGGTATTATTATAATACCATATCCCAAGCCCGTATAGGGAAAATAAGTTAAAAGTATTTACCTGATGCTAGCAGTAAAAATCTTAAAGCTTTTCGAAGGCACCTTCTACCGGAAGCTATTTAATCTGTATAGAAGGTTTATTAATCTATTAGGATGCTAATGGGTCTTTACTTTAGTCAAGGACCTAGACCGGCTAGCTAGAAAGAAACCTTAAGGTTCTAAACGCTAGATTAAGCGGAGACCGGAATAGAATGAGATTTAGACCCGACAAGCTTGGATACTTGTATAATATGGGTAAACTAAACACATTCTGGAAATTGAGAGCTTAATGAAAAGGTTTGACCCGTTTCGACTATTTTATGTAAACTAGTCACATAAGCCGATCCGAACGCGTAAATGCTTAACGGGTAACCAAATAAATTATATACAGGTCTTAATCATTATTATGCTCAAAATATGTTAATACATCAGTAAGATATTAACATATATGCCCAAAAATTTATTTAAACCAAAATAAGTCCCATAAGGGCATTTTGGTAATTTTAATGCCCATAAAAGAGTTTAATTATGCAACTGAGTTTCAGACCTGGTTACATTAGTAAAAATATGTATTTTTATATGTTATAACAGTAAGATAGTTTATATACGTGAAAATTATCTCATATATCCAAACTATGTCCCGTAGGGGCATTTTGGTAAATTTTACATATGCTTTAAAGGTCAAAAATAGACTTCTGAGTTTAGAAACTTTAACTTACCGTATAATTATATAAATTAACTTAAAACATCAGTAGGTAATGAGTTTTATATGTCCAATATAGTTTTGACCCATACTATGTACTAAAAACGCTTAAAAGGTGGTTTAAAGGGTTGTTCGGGTTTAAAATAGTAAATCTGAGTTTTTGATCAGTTTATAAAGTTCAAAATACTTTATTTATTATACAAAATCAGTAGCAAAAGGTTTGGCACTAGAAAGATATGTATACTCATTTTATGCATGAAAAGGGTAAAACCGGCATTTACCGAAATTAAGCTATAATCCTATGTTATGCTCAATCTAAAACAATTAAAAATCTTTAATATTCGCAAAATATTATTTTACATCAGTAGGTATGACGTTTGGTGTCAAAAATCGGGTTTAGATAGGCTTCATGCTAATTACACCATTTAATTACTAAAAAGTCCCTTAATTACGTTATTGAGCATAACTCCCATTTTAGACCTCCAATTGGTGTCAAATTTTTAGGACATGTCTAAGTATCAGTAGCAAAGGTTTTAATCCAAACACATTGTTAAAAATCTCAGTTGTAAGTAAAAAGGGCGTTTATGGCATTATTAAGCATAATTACGATCAAGTGCATATAATTCAAACCATTAGGTACTATGTAATATAACTCCAGGGGATTATACTACTAAGTAATGTGGTCCTAATGGAAGCTTAAAACATGGATGCATTAAGCTTAAACGGGTCAGAACTGAAAGTCAAAGCAAAGTCAAGCTTTTGTGACTTTCGGTTAATAATTGACCTTTGACTATTAATTGTCGGGTTAGGACTGATAAAACATGCTTTAATATTAATTACCAAGTCATTAGAAGGTTAAAATATAATTTAGAACCTTTGGTTTATTAATTTTAATCATATTTACACATTCTGCCCAGTTTGACTTTTTGTCAAACTACTTTGACCCGACAATTGACCAGTCAAACGAGATAATTAGGAGGTGCCCTTTTAAGGGTTAATCACCTACACTAATGTGGTCTTAAAACCACTTTCAATTTGATCAGTGGTTAAGCCACCTGTAATTAAAACGAGAGTCAAACTAATTTTAAGATAAGTTTGACTTTAAAGTAATTAGACTAAATTAGATGACTAAACAAGTAATTAGAAGCTTACTTAAGGTCCTAGCAAACTTTTCTACACTTGATTATCCTCTTCAATCTGCTGGAAGCTCCAGAGCAAGTCCCACAATGAATTGTTGCAAATGTGTGTTATGAACACATGAACTAGTCCCATTATATAGTCAAATTCTTGAGTCTAGATCATCTCCAGGTGTAATATGATGCTCCAAGATCGACCCAAGTGTCCTAGCTACTCATTTAAACCAACTTACAGCTCCCTAGGTCGATACAAACTAGGTTAAGGCGGTGGAACTAGCAAACCCGTAGCTGCAGGTTGTTTTCTGACACTGGGGACCTGATGCGGCCCGCTTCAGGTTTTGCTTAATACAATGCGGGCCGCCTGGGACTGGTTAACTGGCAAAACAAGTTTCAAAGTTGGCAGAATCAGTCCCTTGGCGTTTTTAACCCCTTTTTGCATGATTTTTGACAAAGGAGACCCTTATAATTATTTTCTTGGGGCCCAAGGATATATAAACAAACTCCGTTAGGCTCGGGTTCGTTAAATATTACTATGGAAGCAAGTTTTGTCAAGTTTACACTTTTGGCCCAAAGTCTTGAAATCACGCCTAACGATATCGAAACCTCATGAAATTTATACCACTTATTCTTAAGAGCATATTTGAATATTTCGAAGCCTCGGTTTCATTAAAAGGTCACTCAGAGGTCAGGATTGACATGTTGACACGTTTAACCCTTGTAATATAATAATCTTCCGATTATTTTTGTATACGGCTTCTCACATCCAATTAATCACTCATTCAAGAATATATTCATTGTGTTAGGTCATTCAGAGGCACAAGTTTGGCATGTTGACACTTTTAGTCCCTGTGGTTTCATAGTTTCGTTATTTGACAACTTTGGCTTTTCAAACGAAATCTTTCACACCTTTGGAGTTTATGACACGTGTCTATATATAATTGGACATGTTTTTCCATGGTGTTACAACTATGTTTATATGAAGTTTGATAATGTTCAGTTCACATTTGGTTATACCTCGGTTCAAGTTTCAAGGCACAGGTCAGCGGCTCGAGAGATGGTTTAGTTTTGATTCAGACAAACCTGGTCAAAGCTTGGTCAACGCTGGTCAAAGGGGTCAAACACAGTCAACAGATCAGTTCGGGTTCGGGTTTCGACTCGGTGCAACTCGGTACAACTCGGTTCGACTCGGTGCAACTCGGTACAACTCGGTGTATTTCGGTTTGACACGGTCAAACTCAGTCAACTGAGCCGGTCAACTCAGTTGACTCGGTCAACTCAGTCCGCTGTTCGACGCGAGAGATTTGGTAAAGATTGACGACGTATTTAATATTTACGTTATATTTTTTTTAGTTTTAATACTTACGCGACTAACGAGCTCGAACCGATTCGGAACAGTATTTAGTTTACATTTTAAACTTATGATGAAAATTAACATATTGATATTGAGTATATTGCTGATTGAATTTTGATAAAATAACGACAACTTGTGTTGTCGGGGGCGTCCAAAAACAGAGGAAACTCTGCCCGTTTTCCGAGAAAATCCGTAAATAAGACGCGTGTTGTTATAAAACAACTTTCGGAGTCAAATGATATTTTGGAAATACAAGTATATAATTACTTTCGACAACACTTTACAACTTACGAAAACGACAATTCTTTTATAAAATAAATATATTTTATATATTTATTTCAAGCGCCAAACAACTCGTATCCGTTTACAAAATAAATATAGCTTACATATTTATTTCTGATATCGAACAACATGGATTCGCTTTTATAAAAAATAAATATAGTATATATTTATTTTAAACATGCAACGACTCGATGAAATTTGTATAAATATAACTTTTATATTTATTTCAAACGCCTAAACGGCATACGATATATAATACGAGTTTATTATACATTCTTTTCATAAAACATTCGTTACATACGCGTACGACCTCTCGAAACGATAAACACTATCCTATCGATATATTTATATTTTGTGTAAATATTTATATATTCGAATTTCTCAAAAACTAAGTACTTTCTAGACTTAGTAAACGAAACTTAACAAGTATAACTTAATCATTTTTATTAAGTTAACAACTTACCGTCAAATCGTTCGATTAACGATTCGGTAGAGCTCGGTAACACGTAGATTAGTTACCGCATTAATTAGAAACTTATAAGATATTCCGTGATAGGAATATTGTAGAATACACGCTAGCGAGTCTCGTCTTGGAAACGACATCGCGAAGTCGTATTTAGCTAGCTTTGCACAGGAATATTCAGGTGAGTTCATAACCCCACCTTTTATGGTTTTACATTTTTATAAATGTTTTCGGGGTGGAAAGACATGCACTTTTTGCAAAGCATACAAGAATTACATATTTATAAACCATTTTACAAGCAAGATTTATCTGACACAAATGGTTTACGAAAAGTTTATGTTTTATACCGGTTTTTCAAACAAGCGTTTACACACGAATTCTAGTTTTCTAAACTACGAGAAAATACAAATACAAGAGTATACAAACACATGAGAATTGATACATGACATAAAGAATACAAGAACTGAAAAATTGATACTTGATATGATGAATACATAAACAAGAAGCACTCTTGGTGATAACTAGTACCAAGTATGATGCGTTTGAGGAATGATACAAGAAATAGTGTCACGAATAGGGTACCATAAGCACCATTAATCGTGTACATACTTAGACCGTAGAACAAAAGGTTAGATCTAACGGGTGTCAGGGCAGCCCCACTCTTGGTGACAACTAGAACCAAGTAGTGTTTTTGTGTCTCAGTCGTGAATCGACTATAGAAAAATGCCTATGGTTTGGTGACTTCCTATGTCGTGTCACATGTTAATGGCCTTGCAACCCATTAACAACAAGATACATACAGAATACTTGATTTATACAAGAAAACATGATATATACAAGAATACGTGATTTATACAAGAATACATGATACATACAGAAATACTTGAATTATACAAGATACATACCATGTTTTCATACAAAGTTTATGTATAACTTGACAAGAAAATGATTTTAAATTCGTTTTCTCAACAATACTTTAAAAACCGGTTATTCAAAAAGATTTATTTCAAATCTTTTACAAACAAACTATGAACTCGCTCAACTTTATGTTGATTTTTCGCATGTTTCTTTCTCAGGTTACTTTTCAGAATTTATGGCACGGTTGGAATTGGAGGACCATTGGAGATACGGGTACTTAGTGGCGTTCATTTTCTAAAAGACTTAGCTTATTTGCTTCCGCTGTGCAATGAAGATACCAGTCCAGTCACGCCAACGCTCTGATATTTCGGGGTGTGACACCTTATTTCAAGTTATTTCTAGACTTGTAGTTAACTAGGATATAATTTTTCTAGTTAATTAATTCTTGTTTATTTAAAACTTTATAATTCTAATATAAAGTTTTATATTTCCGGGGTGTTACTGTAACACCCCAAAACCCGAATGTTTATATTCGTTAAATATTATGATATGGTGCATCAAGGAATAAATGACTAGGTTATTTAACCTAGTTAAGAATATGAAAGAAACAATTTAGGGATGAGAGTTGTGCCAATTATTATAAATGGAAAACTTGAGGGACTAAAGTGGAGTAAATGAAAGTTGAATTTATAAAAGAAAAACACATACACACATACACACACACATCGTGTGTTCGAGAAGGAGCAGGAGGCTCCCATGGAGCCAAGAACCCTAACATCATCTTTTTCATCAAATTGAAAGGCCAAACGAAGCTTAAATTCATAACCGAGCATAGAATAACGATCACCTTCACAAGGGGATCGTAAGGTATGTCTTAAATTCTAGATTGGTGATCTTCAACGAAGTGGGTTATGTTCCAATCCGTGAATTGGTATGAAATTGAGTATGAACATGTGTTAGAATCATCATCTATAACATGGCTTATGCATGAATTAGGTTAATTTGATATTTAAGGGTGAAACCCATTAGTTATGGTAAGAATGATGATTTGAATCATCATCCATGTCTAATTCTTGTTGAATGTTGATGTATTTTGATTTGTATGATGGATTCTTGTTAGAGGAATTGAAAGAAATGTGATACTAGTATGTTTGATGTTTATGCATGTATGATTCATGTTGATTAGAAGGAAGAAATTGATGAATTATGTATGAGATTAGAAGGATATGCATGAACTAGTTGTACACTGTGCTTAGGAAGTAGTACACACATCAAAAGCATGAAGAAATTATGAAGAACTTAAGATTAGATCACTTGTAAGTGATTAGAGAAATAGTTATGAAGTGGGTTTTGGTGATATGATGAAAATGATAATATGCTTATATTATTGATGTTTGAAATCGTTTATATGTGTGAATGTTTAAAGAAATTGGATAAGAAATGATGAATTGTTGTTAGATGAAGTGAATAAAATGTGATGATAATATGTTTGACGCTTAATTTTAAATACCACATGTTGATTAGTAGAAGGATTTGATGAACTATGTATGAATTTAGAAGATTGTGCATGAATTAGTTGTACGTTATGCTTAAAAGGTGGTACGCACACCAATCGTATGATAAAATGTATATATTGTCGTCCGTATAGTCGATTATGATGTTACGGGTATATAATGATAAGTCGAAAGTTAAAGTAAATGGACCGTTGACTTCTAATAAGTCAACTGTGTATAAGAAGAATGGTTAGACATGTTGTCATAATTGTAAGATTAAAGTAAGTTATACGGTGCGTGTTAGACGTATGTGTGTTTAATGCGATGACATGACGGATTTCACGAGTTGGAAATGGTATGAATTTGGTTATAGGTATTATGCTTGATTAGAAGTGACTATAACGTCAAATGTGAATTATGCGATCGATATGATCGTTAACATGTACAACTGTGTATGCTAATGAGAATGTGATTTCGATGACATGGAAGTATAGGAATCATGTCGAGACGGAATCAAGCACGGAAGGCTAACGGGTCAAGAAGTGGCGAGGAACGAATGTGAACACGGATGCATGAGGTAAGTGATTTTCGTAATCACTTCTTAGTTGTTTATGTAAAGTTATGTGCAATTTAATTAAGTATGATGATCGAGGTCAAGTAGGAAAGAATTGTATGAGACCGATGAAGTATTAAACGGATCTTAGCTTTGATCCGAGCAAGGTATGTGTGATTAAGAATTGTAGCTAAGTAGTAGGATTGGTTACTTAAGCAAGGGAGTCCTTTGTTGTTAAGGATAGAGCAAAGTTGACAAAAACGCCCTTGATGGGTAAAACGAGCAAATGGTCTTAAAAGTTGATTACAAACAAGCTATTTGATTAAATGAATGTTTTGAAAAAGCAAGAAAGCGAGAAGTATGGTTTTCGTAAGCTAAGGACCTTAAAATGCGCAAATACCCTTAACGGGTCAAAATAAGCTCTTGAGCGAAAATGGGTCAAGAGGATGCAAGACATCCGAGAACTTAATCTTGTATGATATACAATGTTGACATTATTAGGTTCATAAGAAGTTATGGTCAAACGAACAAGTTTTGTGGATGAATGCATGAACGGGTCGAATAAATCATAAATGAATAATAAGACGATAGCGTGTAAGTTAAGAATTTCCTTAATCCGGATGTGGGATTTTAAGTTCATATGATAGAATGTGAATTTACAAGCATGTAGGAAGAAACGGGAGGTTAAACGGGTAAACGGTTCAAAAGTTATGCGCGTTTTAGTGCGTACGGACGACGAAACGGAACTGCAGAAAAGTGCCATTTCTAGAGGTAGTCGCCGACGGGTTAAGGGTAGTCGCCGACGGGTTCTAGAAAGTTAGTTTTTTTGCTGACGGGTTATTTACCTGTCTACGGGGTTTTTGGCTACGGGAAGAACCACGGGTCGTCGCCGACGGGCCCTAGGGCCGTCGCCGACGCCCTCCCCAAGTCCAAAAACATGAAATTTGTTATTTAAGTTGATTCATGTATCGTAGGCTTCGGTTTGTTATCCGTGGACTACGGCGGGCTTCCTAAACATGATTTTGATCGATCCTTAGATGTTTATGGACTATAAATCAAAGTCTAAGTCCCATGTAATCAACGCATGAGTATGTAAGAAATATGCAAGATCTTGTACGCGTATGTAGATGTGTATGTATGTATGTATGTATAAAGATATGTATGAGTGTATACATGTATGTAAAGATGTAGGAAAGGTATGTATGTATGTAGATGTGTATGTATGTATAAAGATATGTATGAGTGTATACATGTATGTAAAGATGTAGGAAAGGTATGTACGTATGTAGATGTGTATGTAGGTATGTGTAAAGACATGTACGAGTGTATACATGTATGTAAAGGTGTAGGAAAGGTATGTACGTATGTAGTTGTGTATGTATGTATGAATAAAGACATGTATGAGTGTATGCACGTATGTAAAGTTGTAGGAAAGGTATGTACGTATGTAGATGTGTAAGTATGTATGTATGTATGTATGTATGTATGTATGTAAGTACGTATGTATGCATGATTTAGACACGTTGAGTGTTAACGTTATTAATGGTGTACCTTGAGAATGAAAAGTAATGCAGGTACGTCATTGAAGCCTCACCAGGAAATGGATAAGCAGATGAAATGCTTAAAGTTTGAAAAGGACGAAATGTGAAGTGTACGTGAAAGAATCTTGTTTATATAATGTGTGCTAATGTTAGGAATGTATGTGGTGAGTGCAGGTTATACGGATCACGGGCGATTATCACAAGGAATAGAGATCGAAGACCGAGTCACAAGATAGATTGTACGGGAATAATCATGTACTTTAGTAAACGGGAGTTATGCTTTTGTTTTGTAAAAGAGATATTTTTAAAATAAACCTTCAAGTAAGTCAAGACGTTTGTAATGAAAGAAATTTTATGGCACGAATTTCCGCTGCGACTTTTGTCAAATACGTGTTAGGGTCTTACAGTTACACTAAGATGCTATTAAGTTGCCTTACCCAAATATGTCACGCCCCAATTTCCACGTGTCACCGGTGGGCCCGGTGGGGGAGTATCGTGACGTGGTTGGCAACGTAATAGTCAAACAACACAATAATCAATATGCACAGCGGAAGCAATTTAAAAATATGATACAACCGAATTTAATATTGTAATATCAAATGTCACAATATTCGGAAGTTTATCCACAGTAGGATCGAATATAATTATGAAACAAATAGTTCAACAGACTTCAGGCATCTTAAGCTTGCGAGACTTCTAATGATGCTAAGGAGAAATCCCAGCCAATTTCGTATAGTACCTGCATTTAATCTTTTTGGGAAAATACTTCAGTTTACACTGGTAAATACAATCAACTGACTCATTTTGGAAAATGATTGAAAATTGGTTTGGATGCACATGGCATAAACATTTTATTTAACTTGGGAGAATTATTTAATAGTATAATCTTGTGAACGAATTACATGTTCCTTGTGCGTTCAGTAGCCCGGATCTTGTCCGGGTTAAAGATCAATAGACACACCACATTATTCTTTTATGCGCTGACGGGTGTACGCCTACACCCCGCGCTTAAGTCGTGGCCATTTCGTAAAATGATGCCAAGGATATCCGGGACATGGTCATTAACCCCCCAAAGGCTTTAAGTAACAAGACTGTTTAAACGAGCCGATCAAATTTATTCAATTACCCACTCAATGGTGGAGAATTTGATGCCCGATCAAGCGATATGCTATATACCGTAACCCAAGCCCGTATAGGGAAAATAAGTTAAAAGTATTTACCTGAGCAATGTATAATTAACAATAAGAAAAATGCACGTAGCTTTTACTGGTCCTCCTAATCTGGAACGAAGGTTTTATAATAACCTATTAGAATCCTAACAGGTCTTTAATTAAGCTTAAGCTTAGACCGGCTAGTTTCACAGATACGGTTCGTACGCACGATTAAGCGAAGACCGGATAGAATGTGATTTAGACCCGACAAGTTTGAAGACTTGTTTAATATGGGTTTATTATTCACATTCTGGATTTTGAGATAAAACCGTTAAGGTTTGACCCGTTTCGGCTAATTTATGTAAACTTGTTACATAAACCGAACCGTACGCGTAATAAGCGTGACGGGTATTCATGAGAGCTATATACAGGTTTCCTAAGTTAATTATGCCTCAAATATGTTGTGACATCAGTAAGATGTCTTTCATTATGCCCGAAACGTGTTTAAACACAAACTAGGCCCCGTAGGGGTAGTTTGGTCATTTAAAAGTTTATGAAAGAGTTTAAGTAACGAGCTGAGTTACAGGTCTGATGAAATCAGCAAATATACTCAATTTACTAAGTTATATCAGTAGGATAAAGAGTATATGTGAAATTTATCATTTTTAACCAAACTATGTCCCGTAGGGGTATTTTGGTAATTTCACATAAGCCGAAAAGCTCAAAACTGAAGTCTGAGTTTATCAACCTTTGCTTACTGTTAAAATATTATAATTTTCCTAAAATATCAGTAGGTATCAACCCGGGTATGTTCAATATAATTTTAATACATACCATGCGTTAAAAACGCTTAATAAGGCGATTAAAGGCCATTTCCGGGTTCGATACTTAAACCTGATATTTTTATATTTCCAGAAGGCTTAAAATACTTTATTTATCATATGTGATCAGTAGAAAAAGGTTTGGAGTCGTTTAGATATGTAAAACTCATTTTATGGCCCGTAAGGGCAAAACCGACAATTACCGGATTAAGCCTACGGCTACTAGTTATGCTCAGCCTAAAATTAATTAAAAATCTTTAAAAATCCCAAAATAATATATTACATCAGTGGGTATTAAGTTTGATACCAAAAAGTAGGCTTAACTAGGCTATACGCCAATTACGCCGTTTTATTAACATAAAGCATTCATTTTGCGATAATGAGCATAACTCTTAATCTACAATTCAAACTGATGTCAAACTTTGCATACAAGTTTATATATCAGTAATTAAAGTTTCTATTCTTTTACATTTCCAAAAATCACGTTTTAAGGTAATAAGGGCATAACGGTCAACATATGGGTAATTAACGGAAACATGCATATTAATTGGATAACTAATGAACCAAGGTGTAACATCACAGAGGGTTATTCTAACATGTAACCTAGTCCAATTAAAGCTCTGAGGCATTTCTAAAACATGCCTAAACGGGTCAGAACTGAAAGTCAAAGTGAAAGTCAAACTATGTGACTTTCGGTTCCGAACCGGGTATTTACAGGAATTTGTCGGGTTGAACATGTTTAGACATGTTCTCACACTTATTACTAAGTTATAACAATGATCAAACAGGTTGTATATGTTCTATAATGTTAATTATGCATAAATGGCATTTTAAGTATCCTGTTGACTTTTTATAAACTAGTTTGACCCGACTTTTGACCTGGTTAGAGTGGTAATCAGGGGGAACCCTTTTTAAGGGTTTATTACCCACATAAATACCAACTTATAACTACTTTTAATTCAAGATGTGACTGAGCCATTGTTGACTAATCTCGAAGTCAAACCGTAATTACGACGGTTTGACTTTTAGCTAAAATACTAAGCTAAACTCAATTAAAGAAGGATTAGCAGACTTACAAGAGTCCTATGCACGAAATGGAAAGCTTAGGGCTGCTTGGGAGCTCCAGAAGTGATCCACAAATGCAGATGAAGGTGTGTTTGCAAAGTTGCAATACATGGCCCATATATAGTGGATTTAAGCACCACATTTGGTTGACAAATAAGTCTACAACAGACCATAACCTTCCAACAGGTGTCCTAGTGCTCTAGAACAGTTTAGGGGTCGCCCACCATGTTAAAACATCGCTTAAAGATCGATTCTGCGCGTTTCCAGGAGTCTGTCCCCGTTTTCTGCATCTGGCGGCCTGATGCGGCCCGCGTAAGGGTGTTGATGGACCTTACGCGGCCCGCCTTAACCCTTCTGATCAGCTTTTCATTTTCAAGTTGTTGCATCACACCTCTTGGCCCTTCCGAAAGGTCAATTGAGCTAAATACTTGCAATTTGACCCCCTTATATTTACCTACAAGGGCTTTAAGACTTGTACCCATTTTACCAAGTCCCTGGACATTTCCGGTTAACCCGAAAAGTCTTAACTTTCAATGTTTGCGCTTTAACCCCTCGCACACGAATTTGATCATAACTTTCTCATACGATAACGAAACTTTATGAAATTTATATCACGCATTCTAGTGAGCATATTTAACAGTTACAAAGCTTCGGGTTTGTCAAAAGGTCACTCAGAGGTATAAATTAAACATGTTGACACATTTAACCCCTGTAGTTTGTAATCCCTCACTTTTAGCTTCGCATGATCCATGATTTATTCGTTTGACATTATAAACATCATGTAGGGTTAATGTACAATATATTTATCCACTGTTGACACTTAGAATACTTATATTCACATACTTTCCATGTTTGTCAACTTTAGTCCTTTCATAACATTCTTTCACACGTTTAAACATATGACACGTGTCTGCACATTATAGGACGTGAATTTTCGAGGTGTTACATCCTCACCCCCTTAAAATAAATCTCGACCCGAGATTTACTGGAATAAATAAGGGTACTTTTCTTTCATCGTGGATTCAACCTCCCACGTGTATTCGGGACCTCTACGGGCATCCCATTTGACCTTTACAATAGGCACGTGCTTCCTTCGAAGCTTCTTTACCTGTCGATCTTCAATCGACAAAGGTTTTTCCACAAATTTTAAGCTCTCATCTATATGCACATATGTATGCGGTATAACCAGTGATTCATCAGCGAAGCACTTCTTCAGATTGCAGATGTGGAACACCTTGTGAATTCCACTGAGCTCTTCCGGTAAGTTTAACTTATAGGCAACTGACCCGACACGTTCGATAACCTCGAAAGGTCCTATGTATCTCGGGCTTAGCTTGCCTTTCTTACCAAATCGCATCACCCCCTTCCAGGGTGATACTTTAAGTAGGACTTTGTCACCTACTTCGAAGTTAAAAGCTTTACGCTTTGGGTCAGCGTAGCTCTTCTGCCTATCTCGGGCAGCTTTGAGACGGTCACAAATCTGGACAATCTTGTCCGTCGTTTCAAAGACTATCTCTGGTCCTGATAATTGGACATCTCCAACTTCCGCCCAACAAACGGGCGATCTACACTTTCTACCGTATAATGCCTCGAAAGGCGCAGCCTTAATGCTGGTATGGTAGCTATTGTTGTAGGAGAATTCGATTAATGGTAGGTTCTTATCCCAACTACCACCCAAATCGATCGCACATGCACGTAGCATGTCTTCCAACGTTTGAATAGTACGCTCACTCTGACCGTCAGTCTGAGGATGATAAGCCGTACTAAAATTCAAACGTGTGCCCAAAGATTGTTGGAAACTCTTCCAAAAATGTGACGTGTATCTAGTATCTCGGTCAGAGATAATAGACACAGGTATGCCATGTAAGGCTACAATCTTATCAACGTATAACTGGGCTAACATGTCGGAGCTATAAGTCTCCTTGATGGGTAAGAAATGTGCTGACTTAGTCAGTCTATCAACTATAACCCATATTGTATCATTTCCTTTCCTGGTCTTGGGCAACTTGGTGATAAAATCCATGGTTACCATTTCCCACTTCCACGTAGGAAGTTCAGGCTGTTGTAGCAAACCTGACGGTTTCTGATGCTCGGCTTTGACTTGCGCACATGTCAAGCATTTAGCTACATGAGTGGCTACAGACTTCTTCAAGCCTATCCACCAATAATTTGCCTTTAGATCCTGGTACATCTTATCAGCTCCAGGATGAACGGAGTATTTGGAACTGTGGGCTTCCTGGAGGATAACATCACGAAGTCCCCCATAAATTGGAACCCATATTCGTCCATTCAATCTTAAAATTCCGTCCTTGCTAAGAGTTAACTGCTCCTCAGTTACTCCTAACTTTTCATTAGGATAGTTAGCTTCCAACACAGCTTCCTTTTGTGCAGCTAACAACCTTTCCATCAAATTATTCTTTATCTCCATGCGCTTGGCATTGATTCGGATGGGTTTCACCCTCTCCTTTCGACTCAAGGCATCGGCGACTATATTCGCCTTGCCGGGATGGTACTTGATTTCACAATCATAATCATTCAAAGTCTCCATCCAACGGCGTTGCCTCATGTTTAATTCCTTCTGATTGAACAGATGCTGGAGGCTCTTGTGATCAGAATAGATCACACATTTGATTCCATAAAGATAATGCCTCCACAGTTTTAGTGCGAATACAACGGCACCCAACTCCAAGTCGTGGGTGGTGTAATTCTTTTCATGCACCTTTAACTGTCGTGATGCATAGGCAATAACCTTGCCTTTCTGCATAAGCACACACCCCATGCCGGTGTGTGAAGCATCGCAGTAAACTACGAATTCTTCAGTGCCTTCAGGTAATGTCAGCACAGGAGCATTGCTCAACTTCTGCTTGAGAATATCAAAGGATTCTTGCTGCTTAGGGCCCCAAACAAACTTAACCTTCTTCTTAGTTAAGGAGGTTAGGGGTGCAGCAATCCTTGAAAAGTTTTCAATGAAACGCCTGTAATATCCTGCCAATCCCAGGAAGCTACGAATTTCTGTAGGCGTCTTTAGCTCTTTCCAGTTCATTACGACTTCAACCTTAGCGGGATCCACCTGGATACCACGCTCACTGACCACGTGTCCAAGAAATTGGACTTCTCGTAGCCAAAATTCACACTTGGAGAATTTGGCATAGAGTTTCTCTTGATGTAGAAGTTTGAGAATACAACGAAGATGTTTCTCATGGTCAGCTTGATTCTTAGAATAAATGAGAATGTCGTCGATGAAAACGATGACGAATTTATCCAAGTAAGGCTTGCAGACGCGATTCATGAGATCCATGAACGCGGCTGGTGCATTAGTGAGCCCAAAAGGCATCACTAGGAACTCGCAGTGTCCGTAACGAGTCCTAAACGCAGTCTTGTGCACATCTTCATCTTTAACCTTCAACTGATGGTAGCCTGACCTCAAATCAATCTTCGAGAAATAACTTGCCCCTTGAAGCTGATCGAACAGATCGTCGATTCTGGGGAGAGGATACCTATTCTTGATCGTGACTTTATTAAGCTCGCGATAGTCGATGCACAGACGCATCGACCCATCCTTCTTTTTGACAAACAGGACTGGCGCTCCCCAAGGAGACGAGCTAGGTTTAATGAAACCCTTGGCTAGTAATTCATCTAGCTGTGTCCTTAATTCTTTCATCTCCGTTGGAGCCAACCTATAGGGTGCTCTGGCCACTGGTGCTGCTCCGGGGATGATATCGATTCTGAATTCAACTTGTCTATCTGGTGGTAACCCAGGTAGATCTTCAGGAAAGACTTCTGGGTATTCAGAAATAACAGGGATGTCTTCTATCTTCGATTTAGGCTCATCAATAATCACTTGCGCCATGTAGATGACACACCCCTTCTTCAAACACTTGGAAGCCTTGAGCATAGTCACTTGCTCAGGTAGCCCATACTGGGTATCTCCCCGAATGGTAAGTGATTCACCAGACGGAGTTTTTATCACCACTTGTTTCTTGTTACAGACAATTTGGGCCTGGTTATGAGATAACCAGTCCATACCCAGAACTATGTCAAAACCAGCTAACTTAAAGGGAAGCAGAGACAGAGGAAAAGAATGGTTCTTAATGGATATAACACATCCATCTAACACCGTTGAGACGGTTTCTATGGTACCATCTGCTAACTCTACCTCATAGTTTACGCTTAAGGTTTTGACAGGTAAATTCAACAATTTACAAAACTTGTTATCTACGAAAGACTTATCTGCGCCTGAATCAAAAAGTACTCTTGCAAAGACATCATTTACAAGGAAAGTACCTGTTATGACATTATCGTCTTGCACAGCCTCTTTCGCGTCCATTCTGAAGACTCTAGCATTAGTCTTCTTAGCCTCTTCCGGCTTCTTGTTGTACTTAGGGCAGTTGGTTTTAATGTGCCCCTTTTCATTGCAACGGTAGCACGTTGCGTCTTTAATCTTCTTGCAATCCAAGGTTTTGTGATCCGTGGACTTGCAAATGCCACAAGCATAAGATTTTGACTGAGTCTGTGAGTTCGACTCAAGTCTGCACTTTCCATAGTGCTGCTTCTTGCAAATTTTGCATTTGGGCTTCTCACCTGAATTATGCCCATCTTTCCTCGACTCCGATCCTTTCTTGTTGTCATCGCTCCCACGGTGCTTCTTGCTCGACTTTCGTGAACCATCATCTTCACGTTTTCTCTTCTCAGCCTCCTTATTCCTCAGCGATCTCTGCCTGACCGCATCCAGAGTGAGGGATAAGGAAATGTCAGCTACGGATCTAAAAGTAGCTGGCCGAGAAGCTTTAACGCTTGCCTTGATCTCGGGGGCTAAACCACCGATAAAACGAGCTATTCATTTTGGTTCCGGGGTTACCAAATATGGAACCAACCGAGACATAGTGTTGAAGCTCGTCAGGTAAGCTTGACAGTCGAGGTTTGTCATCACCAAGGATAGAAAGTCGGACTCTATCTTTTCCACCTCATGTTGAGGGCAGTAATTTTCCCTGATAAGGGCGACAAATTGTTCCCACGACATGTTGTACAATGGGATTTTTCCGGTGGCGTGAATCAGAGATCTCCACCATGCTAACGCTTCACCCTTAAAAGACTGCGACACAAACTTGACCACGTCTCTCTCAGCGCATCCGCTGATGTCTACAACCGTATCCATCTCATCCAGCCATGTCATACAGTCAATGGCTCCCTTCTCCCCAGTGAAATCCCGGGGTTTGCAGGAAACGAAATATTTATATGAGCAACCCTTCTCACGGGGCCCTTGGTTTAGTATAACCTGCTGAGATGGAGCACTGTGGTTCGAGGAGTGTCGATCATCATCTTTCTTCGGGTCGTCCTTCTTGGACGGTGGCTTTGAAGGCTGTGTAGATTGGGTCCTACTACGAGTCCCACTGTACTCTTCATACTGCCTTTCCAAAGCCTATGTAACAGCGCCGTCTATGATCGCTTTCAATTCCGCACCCGTTAGATTAATTCGGGCGTCATTATTAACCTCCACTGGATGGCTATTACCCTCGTCCGAGTTAGCCATTTTAATTGAACTGTTGTAGAAAACAAGGACAATAGTTTATTTGGGAGTTTATAATGGAATTTCCCCTTAGGGAAATTCATTAACCATGGTAAACAGAGACCATATTCGGTTAATTTATTAAACATATTTATTTAGGATTTCTATATTAATTTATCCTAATTATAAAACAACAACAGTTTTATTTGTGGCACAAAAGGCCTAGTCACATGGACATTTCAAAATATAAGCCATGATTTCAGAGAATCAAGGCTTTTAAGGTATACTAGCACAATAGGCCTAGTCACAGGGACATTTATAAATTATAAGCTATGATTTCAGAGAATCAAAGCATGAAGGTTTGAACCTAGTTCATTACCTTTATCTGACAGGGAGTCATTGCTACCACTGTCTGTTGGCTCATATGGAAATGAGCAGGGCCCGTAGGCACTATATTACCACGTATGGTAAAAATATGATCATCTTAATTGATGATTTAACTCATGATTCAAAGATCATATAATTGGGTTTGGGAATCTTTGAAAGATCCTTATATAATAATAATGCGTGTGATTTTAAATGAATCACATCTGCCAGGAGTGTTAACATGTTTTCAGATGTTAACTTAGATTTGAATCTTTTGAACAGGTCTTACCATCTTGGCCTGGTCTTATGATGACCCGAAGGCTAGGTTTCACACTTTAAGATTCTTAATTAATAATTACATAGGCAGATTATTTTAAAAGGAATGATTTTAATTTATTTATTTCATTTATAAATTATTTATGCACAAAATGGCAAACATGAAATTTATAAAACAAACATTCCATTATTTTATTCAAAATATTATACACTGCCCTAAACGGGTCTTTTTAAATAACAAACTTACCCACGCAGGGGTTAAACAAGTACTTACCCACGCAGGGGCTTAATGCACACATGCCCACGCAGGGGCTTAATAACATAATGGTCCACGCAGGGACTTACACAAATAACACACCCACGTAGGGGTTTACAGAAAGATATACCCACGCAGGGGTCAAAGCAAACAAGCATACCCACGCAGGGGCTAATACAGCAAATACAAGGAAAGACAACTGTGGAAGGATTCAATGATCCTTCTTGCTCTTCCCTTTGATCAAACTTGCTAATCCTTGGAAGAAAGTCTGTCTCTCCCTACGGTCCCTGAGCACTTCCCGTTCAACCTGATCCAGCCTCTGAAGGAGTTCTTCACGCTCAGGTGGGGAGAACCTAGGCGGCTGCAATTGAGTCCGTATAATAGGCCTAGGTGGTATCTGGTACCCATGTGTTGGGTACCCAACTCCCCATGGAGCTTCGTATGGTCCTTCCGGGTGCAGGGCATTGTAGTTGGCTGCCACCATGTAAGGGTCGGCCTCTGCGTACCCGTAGTTGTTGTGGACCGGCGGCTCGAACGGGTTGTATGCCATGGAACCCGTATACGCTGGGATTGGGTTGTCAAAACCCATTGGCGGCGGCTGCGGCATCGCTGGGTTGGAAGGCCCACCCATTTGTGGGTCCTCCTGATGTGGCGGGTAGTGGCTGCCACTGGATTGTTGTGGGGAACTGAAATGGAAGTCCCCTGCTCGTGCCGACATGCGGGCACTGGTTCTCCTACGCCTTGGCGGTTGAGGGGGTGCCGGCTGAACTGGTGGCGGTGGAGGTGGTGGCGTAACTGCCACAAATCGGTGATCCTCAGAGGAATCTTGATGATGCTGCTGCTGATGCTGCTGATGAGGCGGTGAATGGCGAGGAGGTGTATAGTACCATTCATGCCTGGTGAACATGGCTTGGAAGCTGTCTGGACCAACATAGGGTGATCCATGGAATGAAGATCCGTCAGAGATCTCTATCGGGTGGTTTGGAGTACCACTTGCAGGTTCGACGGGGTCCGTATCCTCGTCCATGTCATCCGCATTATCACCGGAGAAGTGATCGTCTGGCCCCAGTGGGTTAAAACCCACAGGTTCTTGCACGTAGCCTACCGGGTTAAACTGGCCCCGAAAAACTGGTGTGGGGTCCCTGAAAGAATGATGCGATAAAGATCGCTGCAACGGTATATACGAGGGCTGAGGGTTGTTGGGCTCGTACTCCGGTTGTGGCCCGTAAGGGTTTTGGACCGGAGGTGTAGAGCTGTGGGATACCGATCGTCTGGCTGGTTCAAACAAGTTTCTCCTGTTCTGCCGAGGGTCGTCACTCTCGGTAGTAGACGGAGCTCGCGCATGTGATGGTCCAGCTTCGTTGTCATTGGGGGCGGTGATCGGCCCCTTGCCTCTTCCCCTTCTCCTGAAGAATCTTGGTGGCATTTTGTCCTGTCAATATAATATGAGATAACAAACCAACATATATAAAAATTTAAAGGACAAAACAAAACAAAAAAAAAAGGTAGAATTTGTCCTATGTTATATGTCTAGACTCGAAAGTTTAGAATTGTGCAATTGTGTAACTGAGATTAAACACAAAAGGCTAGTGTTTAATTCACTCAGTGTTGGCTCTGATACCAACCTGTCACACCACATTTCCACGTGTCACCGGTGGGCCCGGTGGGGGAGTATCGTGACGTGGTTGGCAACGTAATAGTCAAACAACACAATAATCAATATGCACAGCGGAAGCAATTTAAAAATATGATACAACCGAATTTAATATTGTAATATCAAATGTCACAATATTCGGAAGTTTATCCACAGTAGGATCGAATATAATTATGAAACAAATAGTTCAACAGACTTCAGGCATCTTAAGCTTGCGAGACTTCTAATGATGCTAAGGAGAAATCCCAGCCAATTTTGTATAGTACCTGCATTTAATCTTTTTGGGAAAATACTTCAGTTTACACTGGTAAATACAATCAACTGACTCATTTTGGAAAATGATTGAAAATTGGTTTGGATGCACATGGCATAAACATTTTATTTAACTTGGGAGAATTATTTAATATTATAATCTTGTGAACGAATTACATGTTCCTTGTGCATTCAGTAGCCCGGATCTTGTCCGGGTTAAAGATCAATAGACACACCACATTATTCTTTTATGCGCTGACGGGTGTACGCCTACACCCCGCGCTTAAGTCGTGGCCATTTCGTAAAATGATGCCAAGGATATCCGGGACATGGTCATTAACCCCCCAAAGGCTTTAAGTAACAAGACTGTTTAAACGAGCCGATCAAATTTATTCAATTACCCACTCAATGGTGGAGAATTTGATGCCCGATCAAGCGGTATGCTATATACCGTAACCCAAGCCCGTATAGGGAAAATAAGTTAAAAGTATTTACCTGAGCAATGTATAATTCACAATAAGCAAAATGCACATAGCTTTTACTGGTACTCCTAATCTGGAACGAAGGTTTTATAATAACCTATTAGAATCCTAACGGGTCTTTAATTAAGCTTAAGCTTAGACCGGCTAGTTTCACAGATACGGTTCGTACGCACGATTAAGCGAAGACCGGATAGAATGTGATTTAGACCTGACAAGTTTGAAGACTTGTTTAATATGGGTTTATTATTCACATTCTGGATTTTGAGATAAAACCGTTAAGGTTTGACCCGTTTCGGCTAATTTATGTAAACTTGTAACATAAACCGAACCGTACGCGTAATAAGCGTGACGGGTATTCATGAGAGCTATATACAGGTTTCCTAAGTTAATTATGCCTCAAATATGTTGTGACATCAGTAAGATGTCTTTCATTATGCCCGAAACGTGTTTAAAAACAAACTAGGCCCCGTAGGGGTAGTTTGGCCATTTAAAAGTTTATGAAAGAGTTTAAGTAACGAGCTGAGTTACAGGTCTGATGAAATCAGCAAATATACTCAATTTACTAAGTTATATCAGTAGGATAATGTTGGTGCACTACATCTGTCGACTTCGTCTTGTATCGAGTCTTAGTCTTAGATTGTTAGATTAGGGCATTTTGTACGGGTTTTCCTTAAAAGTGATTTCACATATATGGTCATGTCCGTATATGTGAAACCCCTAATTAGCCTTAAAAGTGATTTCACATATATGGACATGTCCGTATATGTGAAACCCCTATGTACACATATGTGAAACCCCTATGTACACATATGTGAAACCCCTATGTACACATATGTGAAACCCCTATGCTGAGAGGGAGGGTTTCGCTTTTATGGCAAGAAGGGGTCTCGCTTTTATGGACATCTTGTCCATATGAGCGAAATCACAAGGTCTATATATACCTCATGAACGAAATCATTTGTAATGGGACCTTGTAACTCGTACCGAAGTGCTGCCGGATCGAGATTTGAATGTACAAGCTGTTAAATCAATCAAATCAGTGAATTAAGTGAATTGCTAGCTGTTTCTACGTTGATTACTTGTTTTCCGCACCTGTAATTGACGAAAACTCCTCTGAACGACTCATTCGGGTCAGAATACGATCCTACAAGTGGTATCAGAGCTTCAGGTTCATGAGGTATATATAGACCTTGTGATTTCGCTCATATGGACAAGATGTCCATAAAAGCGAGACCCCTTCTTGCCATAAAAGCGAAACCCCCCCTCTCAGCATAGGGGTTTCACATATGTGTACATAGGGGTTTCACATATGTGTACATAGGGGTTTCACATATACGGACAAGAAGGGGTCTCGCTTTTATGGACATCTTGTCCATATGAGCGAAATCACAAGGTCTATATATACCTCATGAACGAAATCATTTGTAAGGAGACCTTGTAACTCGTACCGAAGTGCTGCCGGATCGAGATTTGAATGTACAAGCTGTTAAATCAATCAAATCAGTGAATTAAGTGAATTGCTAGCTGTTTCTACGTTGATTACTTGTTTTCCGCACCTGTAATTGACGAAAACTCCTCTGAACGACTCATTCGGGTCAGAATACGATCCTACAAGTGGTATCAGAGGATTTGATAAATCTAAAGTTGTTTGTTTTCGTTGCAGGGAGAAAGGCCACTTTAAAAGAGAATGCAAGAATCAGGAGCCGAGAGGAGCAAAGGAGTCATCTGGGAAAGATGATTACTATCGGAAGTCTATATATCAGCAAATCACTCATCAACCATATCAACAAAAAGAGCCACAAACAGCTCATGGAAGAATGATTGAAGATGCAAACAGGAAAGCTTACCACGGTATCGTTGATCAAGATGATGAGAAAATGGCTGAAGGATTTAGCTGGGACAAGTACATTCCAACTGATTCAAATGTTGGAGCGTTTATTGCTCATATTATTCGAAAGCCGGAAATGCTGAAGGAATGGATGGAAGTGTTATCTGATGAAGAGAAAAGTGAAGATGAAGGATCTGTTTCATCTGAAAACAGTTCGTCAGAGACAAGTGATATTGATGAAGAAATTGAACAGATTGATATTGGAAAAACTCACTTATCTTCTGATAGTTTTGAATTTTATTTTGCAGAAAAATTGAAGAAACTGAAAGAGGAGAAAGCTGAAAAAGATTTGAAAAAGGTCAAAGTGGTTGAGAAGATTGTGGATGTTGAAAAGATAGTTGAAGTTGAGAAGATCATTGAAATCACAAAACCTTGTCTTAAATGTTTAGAGTCTTGTAAACAATGTATAGAGAAAGATGAGAGGTTTAGTGAGTTAGAAAAGTTGAAAGAAAAGTTGCTGTTTGATGTAAAAAATTTGAAAAAGTCATATGATGTATTGAACAGAACTGTGAATAGTCTGGAGAAGACTAACTCTGAAAGAGAAAAAGCTTTGAAGATGATGAATGCTACCATGATGACAAAGCAAAAAGAGATAAATATGTACATAGAAGAATGTGCAAAGTGGAAAAAAGAATTGGATAGTGAAGCAGCTGAGAATGAAAGAATCAGAAGATTGCTGCAAAGTTACAAAGGTTGTGATTATATAATCGATAGAATTTATCCAACAGTTGAAGGATTTGAAGCGTTTAAAGACGAAGAAATAAAGCCAAAGAAGAAAAAAGGATACTGGACCGTCTGCTGAGGAAGAGAAGAAGAGCTCATTCTGGAGACAATCAAATCAAGGATTTATTGCTGAGAAAAAGAAGAATGAAGTTCGGAAAACAGAAACCAGAACCTGTTTCAGATGCAATGAAACTGGTCACATTGCATGGAACTGTCCGAAAGCGACAAACACAAAACAGGAAGTTTCTGGAAAACTGAAAGAAGTTGTTGTTGATAAAACCGAACCACCAACTGAAAAATTTAAAATTTTCAAAAATTCAACATTTGAAGTTGGTGAATGTTCGAAGAGATTTTACAAGCGAAGTGTGAAACTTGACAACCAAAAATGGGTTGTTAAGAAATCTGATGTAAAATCTGGCGATGAATCTGATTCCACAAAATCAGAGGAGCCACAGTTTGATGAGAGTGATGAAAACTCAGTTCCTTCAATGGATGATGAGAACTTTCCACCATTGAGGACTGAAAATTTTAAAAGGAAAACTGGAAAGTCTGAAATCTTAAATCAGGGTTATTCTGAGAAGGATAACTTTGATGTTGAGAAAGCGTTTAATGGGAAAGTTAAAAAGATTTTCGGAAAAATGGTTGATGGGAAAGTAAAAGGGGTAAAAGAGTTTTATGCTAAAAAGAAAGCAACTTACACTCCAACTGCTTCTGAATTGAAAACACCCAAGGCTGGTCAGGCTTGGGTGGATATTTTCTTTGCTTGAAAAACCTGACATGCCGGAGATCCCAAGTTTGTAATCGTGGATCAGGAATCGGCATCATTCATGTTTTATGAGTTTGTATGAAAAGTTCTTAAAATTGTTAGAATTTTACAGGTTAAGTATGACTTGCCGGAGCTTCCAGGTTGGTAAGTGTGAAGCAGGAATCGGCATCTTGATTAGTAAAATGATTTGTGTAGATGATTTATTCCTACATGTGTTTTTAAATGTTGGATATTCTTACAAGTGGTAAGAGGTTGGATATGACAAAGTGATTCGTCAAGGTCATTAGTTTGAACTTGATGTAATCCTGATACGTATATGTGATGGACAAAATGATGAACCATACCCCTAATTTTACAAGTGGTAAACTCAACAAAGCTTATTTTCCGGAAAAATCATTTTGGTTAAAACAAACTTAAGTGTTTTGAAATCTTAATGAGAAAATAGTTTTGTGTAAGGGGGAGTTCTGATTGTTTATGCCAAGTGAATGGCGAATTGACGCAATTCGATATCGGTTGTCATTTTTCTGTATAGATTGTTTTCAAATTTCCTAAAATGTGTTTGCATTTTAGGGGGAGTAGAAAATTTCAGAAAATCCAAATACATTTGAAAATTTGAAAAAGACAAAAACATGATAAAATCAAAAACGAGTTTTGTTATGAAAAGAGGAAATGATAGTACATCAGTAGACAGTCATAGTATGCTAAAGAAATGTAATGTTTAAATAGCATTAAACGGTCTCACTGATGATATGCCGATAGGTTTTTACACATTTAGTAAGCTTTTTCGGGATATAAACTAAAATTTAAACTTGCTTATTTCGTGGGGAACACTACTTGGATATATAGGTAACCCCTGAAATCTCGTTTGAAAGGTCCCTTATTCTGAGATACTAGGTCTTTATGCTCAGTGATATCTGGGGTATTATCCCGGGACTTCTGCTGAAAGGAATTTCTGACCTAGTCCCCGGAGAATACTTTCCTCATGCTTGAAATATAGCGCAGCCCTCAGCAAATTGATGAAACAATAAAATTGATAGTCATTGCTGTTGTAATCAAAAGATCCTCTAAAGGGGACACACCAAAAGTCGAAGCCGTCATCTCTCTGCGTATCGAAAGATCGACCTGAGCTCTCACGGCCCTCGTACTATAATTTATTCCCCTGACAGATATCATCTGTGGTATACTCACCTGTAAGACTGAATATTGGGATCTGGATACGGGAGTATATTCAAGAGGTGGGACACATGAATGAGTTTAAGTTCTTAAAACAACTAACTCATATCCTGAATCAGTTGAAATTTGTGTGAAAATTTAAGTGGATCAGTATATTGGCAATCTAAGTGAATTGTTTAATTCTTAATGTGTAACTAAGCTCAACGGTACTTGTGACTTGTCATAAACTGATATGATCCTCTTACACGAACTCACAAAAATATTGTTTGTAAATATTTCTTTATTGCATTCCTTTACAATCAAAAATTACAAAAAGATTTTAGTGTGTTTTGGCATAAGTTTTGAAAAATCCAAAAAGATTTTCGACAACTGATATTGAAAAGCTGATTTTCAAAATTTCAAGTGCTAAACATGATGACATTATTGTAAAGAGGGAGTAAATCTTAAATGAAAAATTTATTTTTGAAATTTTACAATTGGTTCATAAAATGAAAGTGAGATGTGAATTTGAGGGAGAGTTAGTATTGGTGCATATAATTTGTTAAATTTAGAAATTTATATTTGGGTTAAGATTTTTCCAGATATTGACCTGATGCTGATGAACTTAAGGAATCAAGAGATCTGATCAAGAGAATTAGACTTGATTTTGAAAAGCCAGGTTTTGATATCTGAAGTCTTAGAGAGACAGACAGAGATCCTGAAGATTGTGCTGAAGAACAAAGGAATACCAGCAAATCGAGAGGGGGAGTCTGAAGAGAACATCTGAAGGGGAGAGTTCGGAAAAGCCCATAGATAGATCAAGACTGAAGAACTGAAGATACAGTTGGTGCTGGATGCGACTCGTCAACATCTGAGGGGGAGTTTGTTGATGCACTGCATCTGTTGACTTCGTCTTGTATCGAATCTTAGATTTCATTGTATAGTTCTAGGTGTTGTCTTCCGGTGAGCCACGAAGTGCTGCCGAAGTGTCGACAGGTTGTAAACGTCTTTCAGATCAATAATATCGACAGTTTAAAGTGAATACGTGCTGAATTACATCGAAACACTTGTTTCCGCCTCTTGTTTTGGTGAAAAACTCTTCTACACGACTCATTCAGGTCGGAATTCGATCCTACAATAGCTTTAAAATCGAAACACTTGTTTCCGCCTCTTGTAGGACCGGTTTTGGATCCGAATGAGTCGATCAGAGGCGTTCTCCTATTTTTCAGGTGCGGAATTACAAGAAACAAAGGTAGAAATAGCTTTAAAATACTGTTTGATTGATTGGATGACAATTACAGCTCAAATCTTACACCGGCAGCACTTCGGCGTAGTTGTCAAAAGTCTGATAATGATTTCGCTCAAGAGGACCCTATATATAGGGTGATGGTTTCGCTTATGTGACAGACCACATAAGCGATACCCCATGTTAGTGATTTCGCTTATATGTCATGTTCACATAAGCGATACCCTCTTGAACACATGAGCGAAATCATCTCTAATTACCTATATAATTTTACATATTCTCGTACAACGTGCCCTGATCTATACAATGAAATCTAAGATTCGATACAAGACGAAGTCAACAGATGTAGTGCATCAACAAACTCCCCCTCAGATGTTGACGAGTCGCATCCAGCACCAACTGTATCTTCAGTTCTTCAGTCTTGATCTATCTATGGGCTTTTCCGAACTCTCCCCTTCAGATGTTCTCTTCAGACTCCCCCTCTCGATTTGCTGGTATTCCTTTGTTCTTCAGCACAATCTTCAGGATCTCTGTCTGTCTCTCTAAGACTTCAGATATCAAAACCTGGCTTTTCAAAATCAAGTCTAATTCTCTTGATCAGATCTCTTGATTCCTTAAGTTCATCAGCATCAGGTCAATATCTGGAAAAATCTTAACCCAAATATAAATTTCTAAATTTAACAAATTATATGCACCAATACTAACTCTCCCTCAAATTCACATCTCACTTTCATTTTATGAACCAATTGTAAAATTTCAAAAATAAATTTTTCATTTAAGATTTACTCCCTCTTTACAATAATGTCATCATGTTTAGCACTTGAAATTTTGAAAATCAGCTTTTCAATATCAGTTGTCGAAAATCTTTTTGGATTTTTCAAAACTTATGCCAAAACACACTAAAATCTTTTTGTAATTTTTGATTGTAAAGGAATGCAATAAAGAAATATTTACAAACAATATTTTTATGAGTTCGTGTAAGAGGATCATATCAGTTTATGACAAGTCACAAGTACCGTTGAGCTTAGTTACACATTAAGAATTAAACAATTCACTTAGATTGCCAATATACTGATCCACTTAAATTTTCACACAAATTTCAACTGATTCAGGATATGAGTTAGTTGTTTTAAGAACTTAAACTCATTCATGTGTCCCACCTCTTGAATATACTCCCGTATCCAGATCCCAATATTCAGTCTTACAGGTGAGTATACCACAGATGATATCTGTCAGGGGAATAAATTATAGTACGAGGGCCGTGAGAGCTCAGGTCGATCTTTCGATACGCAGAGAGATGACGGCTTCGACTTTTGGTGTGTCCCCTTTAGAGGATCTTTTGATTACAACAGCAATGACTATCAATTTTATTGTTTCATCAATTTGCTGAGGGTTGCGCTATATTTCAAGCATGAGGAAAGTATTCTCCGGGGACTAGGTCAGAAATTCCTTTCAGCAGAAGTCCCGGGATAATACCCCAGATATCACTGAGCATAAAGACCTAGTATCTCAGAATAAGGGACCTTTCAAACGAGATTTCAGGGGTTACCTATATATCCAAGTAGTGTTCCCCACGAAATAAGCAAGTTTAAATTTTAGTTTATATCCCGAAAAAGCTTACTAAATGTGTAAAAACCTATCGGCATATCATCAGTGAGACCGTTTAATGCTATTTAAACATTACATTTCTTTAGCATACTGTGACTGTCTACTGATGTACTATCATTTTCTCTTTTCACAACAAAACTCGTTTTTCATTTTATCATGTTTTTGTCTTTTTCAAATTTTCAAATGTTTTTGGATTTTCTGAAATTTTCTACTCCCCCTAAAATGCAAACACATTTTAGGAAATTTAAAAATAAACTGTACAAAAACTTGACAACTGACATCGAATCGCATCAAATCGCCATTCACTATGCATAAACAATCAGAACTCCCCTTATTACAAACCATTTTCTCATTTAGATTTCAAAACACTTAAGTTTGTTTTAATCAAAATGATTTTTCCGGAAAATGAGTTTGTATTTACCACTTGTAGGTTTACCACTTGTTAAGTATGGGGATATGGTTCATCATCTTGTCAGTTTTATCAACTGTAGTAAATCAAGTACAATTTAATGTCCCTGATTTACCACTTGCAAGTATGCAACCTCTGTACCTCTTGTAAAAAAATTCACAACATACAAACCTATGTAGGAATAAACCTCTACACAAACCATTTTACCAATCAAGATGCCGATTCCTGCTTCACACTTACCAACCTGGAAGCTCCGGCAAGTCATACTTAACCTGTAAAAATTTAAACTATATAAGATTCATTCACAATCATCGATTTTCAAGAAAGATGCCGATTCCTGATCCGCGATTACAAACTTGGGATCTCCGGCAAGTCCTGAGACTTACGGAAAACAAACTTCCACCCAAGTCTTCTCAGACTTGGTGGCTTCCAATTCCTGTTTAGTAGGGTTATATGTTGCCTTTTTAGTTGCATAAAAATCTTTAACCCCTTTAACTTTTCCATCAACCATTTTTCCAAAAATTTTCTTAACATTTCCTTTCAGTGATGGAATTTCCACATCATCCACTGAACCTTTCTTTTCCACCTGTGACTCATCTGATTTTGTGGAATCAGATTCATTGCCAGATTTTACATCAGATTCTTTAACAACCCATTTTTGATTGTCAAGATGAGCCTTCTTTTTGTAAAATCTTTTAGAACTTTCACCAACTTCATTTTTTGAATTTTCAAAAATTTTGAAGTTTGTAGTTGGTGAAACATTCTTTTCAACCAGTTTTTCTTTGAGTTTATCGGATACTCCCTGTTTTCTGTTGTCTTTGTTTGGACAGTTGTGAGCAATATGTCCAGCAACTTGGCATTGAAAACAGATCCTTGTATCTCTTTGCATAAAATCTCTATCTGGATGAAATACTCCAGTCCCTGTTCTCTCCCTTTCAGCAAAGAATTCTTGATTTGTCTGTCTCCAAAATGAACTCTTCTGTTCTTCCTCTGCTGTTGTACCTAAAACAAATTTAGTAACTATTTTAGAGAATTTTTCATTTTTACCATTTTCTGGAGGAATAAAACCTAAACCTTTCTTTTTGTAATTACGATTTTGATTTGATTTCTTTTGAAATTCAGAACCAGAATTGTAATTCTTTTTCCCTTTTTTTTTTGTTTAACCTTTGTTGTACTCTTGAAGTGTATTTTTTAGGTTTTTTATTAAGATGAAAATCTTTAATTTCTGTCATTTTAAAAACCTTTTTGATCATGTCAAAACGAACACTTCTTATTGGAAACTCTTTGTCAAAGTATAATTTGTCCGAATCATTTAAAGTATACGCAACTTCAAATGTTCCATCATCCAAATTAGCCTTTGATAATAAAAATTCTTTACTATAGGACCGTTTAACCGTTGGATTTGAACTGTTGACTGACGAACTTGAACCACCAGACTCAAACTTTGACTCAACCACCTCCTCAGTATCCAACACTTGATCAACCACCTTTTTGATTAACTCAGACTCATGATCAGTATCAGACGAGGTAAATTTGATATCAATATTTTCTGGTAAAACGTCAGTTTCCTCTGATTTTAACTTTATATTGACTGCTTTTTCGACTTGCTCCTCATTTGGTTTCCTAGGAGAATAACCTTCCCAGATAGGAGGCGGACACTTGTTATACTTAACAGTCGATTTCTTACCAGTCTCTTTCTTTTTCTTTTCATCTTCAAATGCTTCAAAACCTGCAACAGTAGGATAAACTCTATCAATCACATAGTCAGAACATGAATAACTAAGAAGTAACCTTCTGATTCTTTCGTTCTCAATCTTTTCATTTTCCAAATCCTGCTTCAGTTTTGCATTCTCTTCAATGTAATGATTAATTGCCTTTTGCTTTTGCATCAAAGTTGAATTAGTCATGGTTAACGCCTTTTCTCTTTCTGAATTTGTTGTTTGAAGACTAGTCACTGTTCTGTTCAAGACACTGTAAGATTCTTTCACATAATTGATGTCAGACAGCAACTTCTCTATCAATCTTTCTCTGTCAAACAACAACACATCTTTATCTTCACACTTCTTGCAAACTTCCGAACACTTCATGCAAGGCTTCTCAACCTCAACAATCTTCTCAACCTCTACAGTCTTCACCACTTCAATAACCTTTTCTTCAACAATTTCTTTTTCAACCTCAGTCACCTTTTCTTCTTCAATAACATTTTCATTCTTCAAATCTTGTTGTTGTTCTTTTTCAGCTCTTTTCTCCTTCAGCTTCTCCAATCGTTCTGCAAAATAGAAATGAAAACTTTCAGGAGATAAGTGACTTTTAGCGACATTAATATGTTTTTCTTCATCATTATCACTGCTGCTATCAACTGGTGTCTGATCAAACTGTGTAGATTTTTCAGACTCAGTATCTGAACAACCAGAATCAACTGGTGTTTGATCAAAAACAACTTCTTTTTCTGAACTATCATCATTTTGAACACTCTCATCAGAACTTTTCAAACTTTCTTCATCACTATCAGAACTTTCATTAAATGCATCAGATTCTTCTTTCACACTATTCACTGTCTCACCAATAGATCTCATCCATGTAGCAAACAAATCTGGTTCTTTGACTATCTTTGCAATAAATGCTTTGAAACCACCTTTCTCATCCACAAACATATCCCAGCTAAACCCTTCAGGTAATTCTTCATCATTCTGATCTACCAAACATGCTGAGTTTTCAGAAGATATGTATTTGCTCCAGTTGAAATCTACCAAGCATCCTTTCTTCGAATCTTCAATCTTTCTACCATGAGCCGTTTGTGAATCTTGTAATTGACCAACTTGCTGATAGATGGCTTTCCGGTAGTAGTCTTCTTTTTCGAATGGATTCTGAGCACCACTCACTTCTCTGTTTTTGCACTCTCGTTTGAAATGACCTTTTTGCCTGCATCTGAAACAAGTAACTTTAGATTTGTCAAATCCTAAATTAGAAACACAAGCATCAAGAAAATCATTTCTTCCAGTGATAGTTTTGAACTTCTCAGCCCTTCGAAGAACACTAGCAAGACACCACTTAATATCCATGAGTTCCATTTCTTCGGCATCTATCTGATCATAATCCTCCTTTGTCAACATAGGATTTCCAATTCGACCAGCTACCAATCCCTCATAGGATACCAACACCGAACCAAGTAGAGCCATGTGATCCTTTGCTATGTCTTCTGAAAAACTTTTACCTTCTGGCAGATTGAGAGCTATATTGCACTGAATCACACAACCATTTCCCATCTTTGTGTTTTCTGATGAAGTCTTTGGATTAAAACTTGGATATGATGAGAAACTGCTACTGCTTTTGTTTGTGCTTTGATCAGTTTGTTCTGTAGCATTCTCAACACTATATGCAGTCTGAATCTTAGGACTTCTATCAGATTCTGATGTAGAAACACTGCCTTTATAATACATCTTCACATCCTGTTGACCACTTGGATTATTCATCCTAGCGATCTTTTGCTGTTCCAGATCCTGACTTTCAATCTTTTCAATGAATTGAGATATCGATAAACCATCATAAACACCCGTATTTTTCAGTATCATCAAATACGTTCCCCACTCTTTCTGTGGTAAAGCATCAGCTAGCTTATCAACCCATTCCTCATTTTCCTTTGTGATGTCCATCATCGACATCGTTCTCACCAGATGACAGTACCTTTCAATTAACTTCTTCGTGTCTTCCCCAGGCAGACTTGTAAACAGATCAAATTCTTTTTTAAGTAACGACTTCTTGTTCTTAATCATATTTGCACTTCCTTCAACCTTTACTTTCAAAGCATCCCAAATTGACTTCGATGTTTTATCATGTTGAAGAAGTATGAATATGTCTTCTTTGATCGCCTGTTGTAACAAACTAATCATCATTTTTTCAGCCCGATACATCTCTCGTTCTTCATTGCTGAAATCTGAAATCTGTTTAATTGTTTGTAGCTCAGTTCTTGGTAATACGTACTTCTTCAAAATGCACTCCCATGATCTCAAATGATTAGCTTGAACCCAGTTTTCAAACCTATCTTTCCAACCATAATATTCTTCAATACCCATAAGCTTTGGCGGTTTCTGTGTAGTTCCCGTCTCATTCTCTAAGTTCACGGTTTTAGCAATTGAAGATTGACCCGTCGGTGTTGCAAATGCGTTGTAGAATTCAGTACTCATGATGACTTATCAAATTTTTCAACACTGTGTCGTAAAAGCGAAATCAGTTTGTAAGTTGCCACAAAAGCGAAACCCTAAAGTGACGTTTGAGCGAAACCCCAAGTTGTACGTTTGAGCGAAACCTCTGATAAGCCTTTTTAGCGAAAGCCCAAATTACCACTAAAGCGAAACCTCAAATTACCACAAGAGCGAAATCTCAATTTACCCTAAGAGCGAAATCGCTGTGACACAAGAACGATACCCTGACCTCAGAGTATCACTTAAACATCATTTTGTACTCAAGAACGATACTCCTCTGAACGACTCGTTCGGGTTAGATTAGGGCATTTTGTACGGGTTTTCCTTAAAAGTGATTTCACATATATGGTCATGTCCGTATATGTGAAACCCCTAATTAGCCTTAAAAGTGATTTCACATATATGGACATGTCCGTATATGTGAAACCCCTATGTACACATATGTGAAACCCCTATGCTGAGAGGGAGGGTTTCGCTTTTATGGCAAGAAGGGGTCTCGCTTTTATGGACATCTTGTCCATATGAGCGAAATCACAAGGTCTATATATACCTCATGAACGAAATCATTTGTAATGGGACCTTGTAACTCGTACCGAAGTGCTGCCGGATCGAGATTTGAATGTACAAGCTGTTAAATCAATCAAATCAGTGAATTAAGTGAATTGCTAGCTGTTTCTACGTTGATTACTTGTTTTCCGCACCTGTAATTGACGAAAACTCCTCTGAACGACTCATTCGGGTCAGAATACGATCCTACAAGTGGTATCAGAGCTTCAGGAGGAGGAGTTCTACTTAGATTTGCTGGATTTCATCACTTTTTCTTACTTCTATACCTTCTTTCTTCGTCAGACCAAGTTTTAACGGTCGGAATTGGCTTAAAATTTCACAGATTGTAGGAAAGTGGTCATAGACAAATCCCTGAAAGTTTGAGCTTCAAATTCAAAGTAAAAATGGTCCAAAACACCTTCTGAGTGATTTCGCTTTTGTGTCACATTTTACATGTGATTTCGCTTTTGTGTCACATTTTACATGTGATTTCGCTTTTGTGTCACATTTACATGTGATTTCGCTTTTGTGTCACATTTACGACTAATTTCGCTCCAAGGGTCATCTTAGTGACTGATTTCGCTCCAAGGGTCATCTTAGATACTGATTTCGCTCGAAGGGACACATTTGAATTTGATTTCGCTTCAAAGACAGTATATCATTCTGATTTCGCTTTTACGTCAGGTTTACGACAAGTGATTATCAAGAAATTCAAGTTACTACCGAATCATGGATTCCGAGTTGTACAACGCTTTTGCTTCAACTTCGGCTTCTCCGGCTGAAATTGCGAAGAACATGAACATGGAGAATGAAACTGGAACAATGCAAAAACCTCCAAAACTCATGGGAATTGAAGATTATCACGGATGGAAGAAACATTCTGAGAATTGGGTTCAGGCGAATCATCTAAAAGCCTGGGAAAGCATCGAAACTGAATACGAGAGACCAAAGAATTCAGCGGGAATCGATAAAATCATTTCAGAATTCACGGAACAAGAAAGAGAGAGTTACAAAGGAGAAAAGATGATGATCAATTTGTTACAACAGGCTATTAAAGAAGATATTTTTGTGTTGCTTCAACATGATGAAAACGCTTATTCTATTTGGGAAGCTCTTAAAACGAAATTTGAAGGAAGTACTGAAATGCTTCAAAGCAAAGCAGCATTGCTGAAAAAAGAGTTTGAACTATTTGCGTGCATGCCTAGTGAAACAACAAAAAGTCTTATCGAAAGATACTGTCATCTTGTACGCACCATGTCACAGTTGAAGATAACAAAAACTCCAGCAGAATGGGTTGAAAAGCTTGCAGACGCACTACCGCAACAGGAATGGGGTACATATTTGATGATATTGAAGAATTCCGGACAGTTTAAAAGGCTATCGATTGCACAGTTCATAGAGAAGTTGGAGACACAGGATCTGGAGCAGCAGAAAATTGCTAGAATGAACAGTTCTAATCATCAACAAGATATTAAATTGTACTATAAAGGAAATGTTCAAACTGCTGAAGCAAGTCCAAAGATACAAACTGCATTTAGTGCTGGAAATCAATCTACACCAAGTAGTCAAGGTTCAATTAACACTAGTGGGTTCGCAACGGTGAATCCTCCAAGTGTTCAAAGTTCATCTGCTGGAAATGCTCATTCAATTCAGTGCAATGTAGCTCTACATCTTCAAAACGGTCAAAATTATTCTGAAGAAGTAGTAAAGCATCATATGGGATTATTGGTTACTGCATTGGAATCTTATGAAGGGTTGATTGCCGGAAGAATTGGTAATCCAATGCTAACAAAAGAAGATTATGACCAAATCGATGCAGAGGAGCTAGAACTGATGGATATTAAATGGGCTTTAGCAAGTGTTTTGAGGAGAGCAGAAAAGTTTAGATTGGTTACAGGGAGAACTGATTTCTTGGATGCAAATCTTTCTAATCTTGGATTTGATAAATCTAAAGTTGTCTGTTTTCGTTGCAGGGAAAAAGGACACTTTAAAAGAGAGTGCAAGAATCAGGAGCCAAGAGGAGCAAAGGAGTCTTCTGGAAAAGATGATTATTATAAGAAGACCATTTATCAGCAAATCACTCATCAACCACATCAACAAAAAGAGCCACAAATGGCACATGGAAGAATGATCGAGAATGCAAACAGGAAAGCTTATTTTGGCATTTGTGATCAAGATGATGAGAAAATATCTGAAGGATTTAGCTGGGACAAATACATTCCAGCCGATTCAAATGTTGGAGCGTTTATTGCTCATATTATCCAAAAGCCTGAAATGCTAAAGGAATGGATGGAAGTGTTATCTGATGAAGAGAAAAGTGAAGATGAAGGATCTGTTTCATCTGAAAACAGTTCGTCAGAAACAAGTGATGATGAAGAGACGGAACAGGTAAATGTTGGAAAACTCATCTATCTTCTGACAGTTTTGAATTTTATTTTGCAGAAAAATTAAAGAAGCTGAAAGAGAGGAAAGCTGAAAAAGAACTGAAAGAAGTCAAAGTAGTTGAGAAGATAGTTGAAGTAGAGAAAATAGTTGAAGTTGAGAAAATTGTTGAAATCACAAAACCTTGTCTTACATGTTTAGAGTCTTGTAAACCATGTATAGAGAAAGATGAGAGGTTTAGTGAGTTAGAAAAGTTGAAAGAACAGTTATTGTTTGATGTAAAGAATTTGAAAAAGTCGTATGATGTACTGAACAGACATGTGAATAGTCTGGAGAAGACTAACACTGAAAGAGAGAAAGCTATGAAGATGTTGAATGCTACCATGATGACAAAGCAGAAAGAGATCAACATGTACATAGAAGAATGTGCAAAGTGGAAGAAAGAGTTGGATAGTGAAGCAACTGAGAATGAAAGAATCAGAAGATTGCTGCAAAGTTACAAAGGTTGTGACTACGTAATGGATAGAATTTATCCAACAGTTGAAGGTTTCGAGGCATTTAAAGATGAAGATAAAATCAAAAAGCCAAAGGAAAAGGATACTGGTAAGAAACAGGGTGTATGTTATAATAAGTGTCCGCCTCCGATTTGGGAAGGGTACTCATCTAGGAAACCTAACGAGGAAGAACTAAAACAGGCGGTCAATATTAAGTTAGAATCTGAGATAACCGATGTTTTACCGGACAATATTGATGTCACGTTCACGGCGTCCGACACAGATCATGAGTCAGAACTGATAAAACGAGTGGTCGATCAGGTGTTGGATAAGGATGAGGAGTCAGAGTTAAAGTCCGAGTCCGAAAGTTCGTGTCAGTCAGTCGGGAGTTCAAATTCATCCGAAAAGAGTTCAAAATCGTCGGGAAAAAGGGTTTACAGTAAAGAATTTTTGTTGTCAAAATCTAATTTGAATGATGAAACATTTGAAGTTGTATATACTTTGAATGATTCTGACAAATTATATTTTGATAAAGAGTTTCCAATAAGAGGTGTTAAAAATGAATTGATTAAAAAGGTTTTCAAACTTACAGAAATCAATATTTCTGAAATAAAAGATTTAAATCTTAATGAAAAACCTAAACCTTACACCTCTAGAGTACAACAACGTTTAAACAAGAAAAAGAGTTACAATTCTGGTTCTGGTTTTCAAAAGAAACCAAACCACAATCGTAACTACAAAAAGAAAGGACTTGGTTTTATTCCATCTGAAAACTATAAAAATGAAAAATATGTTCGTGATTTTAAAGCAAAAATGACATATGTTGCAGGAACCAGTCATGAAGAAGAAGCAAAGAGCTCATTTTGGAAACAGTCAAACCAGGAGTTTCTTGCTGAAAAGAGAAAGAATGGAGCTTATGTGAACAAAGAGACAAGAACCTGTTTCCGATGCAATGAAGTTGGTCATATTGCATGGAATTGCCCGAAAGCGACAAACACAAAACAGGGAGTTTCTGGAAAACTGAAAGAAGTTATTGTTGATAAAACTGAACCACCAACTGAAAAATTTAAAGTTTTCAAAAATTCAACATTTGAAGTTGGTGAATGTTCGAAGAGATTTTACAGGCGAAGTGTTAAACTTGACAACCAAAAATGGGTTGTTAAGAAATTTGATGCAAAATCTGGCAATGAATCTGATTCCACAAAATCAAAGGAGCCACAGTTTGATAAGAGTGATGAAAATTCAGTTCTTTCAATGGATGATGAGAACTGTCCACCATTAAGAACTGAAAATTTTAAAAAGAAAACTGGAAAATCTGAAATCTCAAATCAGAGTTATTCTGAAAAGGATAACTTTGATGTTGAGAAAGCGTTTAATGGGAAAGTTAAGAAGATTTTCGGAAAAATGGTTGATGGAAAGGTGAAAGGGGTAAAGGAGTTTTATGCTAAAAAGAAAGCAACTTACACTCCAACTGCTTCTGAACTGAAAACACTCAAGGCTGGTCAGGCTTGGGTGGACATTTTCTTTGCTTGAAAAACCTGACTTGCCGGAGATCCCAAGTTTGTAATCGTGGATCAGGAATCGGCATCATTCATGTTTTATGAGTTTGTATGAAAAGTTCTTAAAATTGTTAGCATTTTACAGGTTAAGTATGAATTGCCGGAGCTTCCAGATTGGTAAGTGTGAAGCAGGAATCGGCATCTTGATTGGTAAAATGGTTTGTGTAGATGTTTTATTCCTACATGTGATTAATTGTTTTGGATATACTTACAAGTGGTAAGAGGTTGATTCTGACAAAGTGATTACTCAAGGTCATTAGTTTGAACTTGATGTAATCCTGATACAAGAGATTGAATGGACAAAATGATGAACCATTCCTCTAACCTACAAGTGGTTTGAAAATTAACAAAACTTATTTTCCGGACAAATCATTTTGGTTAAAACAAACTTGAGTGTTTTGAAATCATAATGAGAAAATAGTTTTGTGAAAGGGGGAGTTCTGATTGTTTATGCCAAGTGGATGGCGAATTGAGGTGATTTGATATCAGTTGTCACTTTTTGTATAGTTTGTTTTCAAATTTCCTGAAATGTGTTTGCATTTTAGGGGGAGTAAGAAATTTTCAGAAAATCCAAAAACATTAGAAAATTTGAAAAAGCCAAAACCATGATAAAATTCAAAAATGAGTTTAGTTGTGAATAGAGGAAATGATAGTACATCAGTAGACTGTCACAACATGCTAAAGAAATGGAAGTTAAAATGTGATAAACAATCTCACTGCGGATATGCCAGTAGGTTTTTGCACATTTAGTAGATTGTGACGAGATATAAACCTAAAATTCAAACTTGCTTATTCTGTGGGTTAACACAAACTTGGATATATAGGTAACCCCTGAAATTTCGTTTGAAAGGTCCCTTATTCTGAGATACTAGGTCTTTATGCTCAGTGATATCTGGGGTATTATCCCGGGACTTCTGCTGAAAGAAATTTCTGACCTAGTCCCCGTATAATACTTTACGCTTGCTTGAAATATAGTTCACCCTCAGCTAAAAAATGATGAAACATTGAAAAATGCTAATCATGGCTGTTGAAACAAAAGATCCTCTAAAGGGGACCCACCAAAAGTCGAAGCCGTCATCTCTCTGCGTATCGAAAGATCGACCTGAGCTCTCACGGCCCTCGTACTATAATTTATTCCCCTGACATATATCATCTGTGGTATACTCACCTGTAAGACTGAATATTGGGATCTGGATACGGGAGTATATTCAAGTAGTGGGACACACGAATAAGTTCAAGAGCTTAAAACATTAACCTCATATCTCAGAACAATTGAACTTTGTGTGAAAATTTAATTGGATCAATATACTGACAATCTAGGTGAATTGTTTAGAACTTAAAATGAAATGAAGCTTAACGGTGTTGGTGATTTGTCTCAAAAACTGATATGATCCTCTTGCACAAACTCACAAAAATATTGTTTGTAAATATTTCTTTATTGCATTTCTTTTCACTCAAAATTACAAAAAGATTTTCGGTGTGTTTTAGCATAAACTTTTGAAAAAGTCAAAAAGATTTTCGACAACTGATGTTGGAAAGCTAATTTTCAAAGTTCCGAGTGCTAAACATGATGACATTGTTGTGAGGGGAAGTGTGTCTTAAAATGTCAATATATTTTTTAAAAAAAACAACAAGTGGTTCATCATAAAGAAAGTGGTTAGAGGGAGAGTTGTTATTGGTGCACATGTTACTTAATTTGTTAAATCCATAAATCTTATTTCTGGGTTTAGAATGTGTATGTGTAGCCAGATTCTGATGATTGATATTGAAGATGTTTGATGGAAAGCCAGACAACGATCCTAAAGCTGATGATGCTGATGATTTTAAGAAATGCCAGCATATCGCAAGGGGGAGTCTGAAGACTTGAAAGAGAAGAGATTGAGAGAGAGAAGCCCAGAGACTGATCAAGACTGAAGAAGTGAAGACATGATATTGTTAAAAGACTCGACACTGCAACTCGTCAACATCTGAGGGGGAGTTTGTTGGTGCACTACATCTGTCGACTTCGTCTTGTATCGAGTCTTAGTCTTAGATTGTTAGATTAGGGCATTTTGTACGGGTTTTCCTTAAAAGTGATTTCACATATATGGTCATGTCCGTATATGTGAAACCCCTAATTAGCCTTAAAAGTGATTTCACATATATGGACATGTCCGTATATGTGAAACCCCTATGTACACATATGTGAAACCCCTATGTACACATATGTGAAACCCCTATGCTGAGAGGGAGGGTTTCGCTTTTATGGCAAGAAGGGGTCTCGCTTTTATGGACATCTTGTCCATATGAGCGAAATCACAAGGTCTATATATACCTCATGAACGAAATCATTTGTAATGGGACCTTGTAACTCGTACCGAAGTGCTGCCGGATCGAGATTTGAATGTACAAGCTGTTAAATCAATCAAATCAGTGAATTAAGTGAATTGCTAGCTGTTTCTACGTTGATTACTTGTTTTCCGCACCTGTAATTGACGAAAACTCCTCTGAACGACTCATTCGGGTCAGAATACGATCCTACAGATAAAGAGTATATGTGAAATTTATCATTTTTAACCAAACTATGTCCCGTAGGGGTATTTTGGTAATTTCACATAAGCCGAAAAGCTCAAAACTGAAGTCTGAGTTTATCAACCTTTGCTTACTGTTAAAATATTATAATTTGCCTAAAATATCAGTAGGTATCAACCCGGGTATGTTCAATATAATTTTAATACATACCATGCGTTAAAAACTCTTAATAAGGCGATTAAAGGCCATTTCCGGGTTCGATAGTTAAACCTGATATTTTTATATTTCCAGAAGTCTTAAAATACTTTATTTATCATATGTGATCAGTAGCAAAAGGTTTGGAGTCGTTTAGATATGTAAAACTCATTTTATGGCCCGTAAGGGCAAAACCGACAATTACCGGATTAAGCCTACGGCTACTAGTTATGCTCAGCCTAAAATTAATTAAAAATCTTTAAAAATCCCAAAATAATATATTACATCAATGGGTATTAAGTTTGATACCAAAAATTAGGCTTAACTAGGCTATACGCCAATTACGCCGTTTTATTAACATAAAACATTCATTTTGCGATAATGAGCATAACTCTTAATCTACAATTCAAACTGATGTCAAACTTTGCATACAAGTTTATATATCAGTAATTAAAGTTTCTATTCTTTTACATTTCCAAAAATCACGTTTTAAGGTAATAAGGGCATAACGGTCAACATATGGGTACTTAACGGAAACATGCATATTAATTGGATAACTAATGAACCAAGGTGTAACATCACAGAGGGTTATTCTAACATGTAACCTAGTCCAATTAAAGCTCTGAGGAATTTCTAAAACATGCCTAAACGGGTCAGAACTGAAAGTCAAAGTGAAAGTCAAACTATGTGACTTTCGGTTCCGAACCGGGTATTTACAGGAATTTGTCGGGTTGAACATGTTTAGACATGTTCTCACACTTATTACTAAGTTATAACAATGATCAAACAGGTTATATATGTTCTATAATGTTAATTATGCATAAATGGCATTTTAAGTATCCTGTTGATTTTTTATAAACTAGTTTGACCCGACTTTTGACCTGGTTAGAGTGGTAATCAGGGGGAACCCTTTTTAAGGGTTTATTACCCACATAAATACCAACTTATAACTACTTTTAATTCGAGATGTGACTGAGCCATTGTTGACTAATCTCGAAGTCAAATCGTAATTACGACGGTTTGACTTTTAGCTAAAATACTAAGCTAAACTCAATTAAAGAAGGATTAGCAGACTTACAAGAGTCCTATGCACGAAATGGAAAGCTTAGGGCTGCTTGGGAGCTCCAGAAGTGATCCACAAATGCAGATGAAGGTGTTTTTGCAAAGTTGCAATACATGGCCCTTATATAGTGGATTTAAGCACCACATTTGGTTGACAAATAAGTCTACAACAGACCATAACCTTCCAACAGGTGTCCTAGTGCTCTAGAACAGTTTAGGGGTCGCCCACCATGTTAAAACATCGCTTAAAGATCGATTCTGCGCATTTCCAGGAGTTTGTCCCCGTTTTCTGCATCTGGCGGCCTGATGCGGTGTAACACCTCGAAAATTCACGTCCTATAATGTGTTGACACGTGTCATAAAGTCTGAACGTGTGAAAGAATGTTATAAAAGGACTAAAGTTGACAAACATGGAAAGTATGTGATTTTACGGGTTCTGAATGTCAACAGTGAATAAATATACGTCATAATAACCCTACATGATGTTTATAACATCAAACGAATAAATCATGGATCATACGAAGCAAAAAGTGAGAGATTACAAACTACAGGGGTTAAATGTGTCAACATGTTTAAAGATATACCTCTGAGTGACCTTTTGACAAACCCGAAGCTTTTTAAATGTTAATTATGCTCACTAGAATGCACGACATAAATTTCATAAAGTTTCGTTATCGTATGAGAAAGTTATGATCAAATTCGTGTGCGAGGGGTTAAAGTGCAAACGTTGAAAGTTATGACTTTTCGGGTTAACCGAAAGTGTCCAGGGACTTGGCAAAGTGGGTATAAGTCCTAAAGCCCTTGTGGGTAAATATAAGGGGGTCAAAATGCAAGAAATAACCTTGGTTGCCATTTCGAGAAGCCAAAGGACAAGTTGCAAAACAAAGAAAATTTAAAAATCTGATTATTAGGGCCAGGCGGCCCGCGTACGGATCTGATAAACTTGAGGCGGGCTGCGTGGGATCATCAGATGCAGAAAAACTTGCTGCAACCTGTTATGCACGAATTTAACCCATCTAGCCGGTATTTCTCACTTGTGGATGACCCCTAAACTGTTCTAGAGTACTAGGGACAAGTGTTTATCAGTTGTGGAGATTGCTAGACCTTGGTGTCAACATATTGTGGTGAGAAATTTACTATAAAAGGCCACTATGTGCATCATTGTTCTTCACATCATTCTCTGCATTATCTGATCAATTCTGGAGCTCTCAAGCAGGTCCAACTGATCATATCTCGTGCATAGGACTCTTGTAAGTCTGCTAGTCCTTCTTTAATTGAGTTTAGCTTGGTTAATTAGCTAAAAGTCAAACCGTCGTAATTACGGTTTGACTTTGAGATTATTCAATAATGGCTCAGTCATATCTCGAATTAAAAGTAGTTATATGTTGGTATTTATGTGGGTAATAAAACCTCAAAAGGGTTTCCCCTGATCACCACTCTAACCAGGTCAAAAGTCGGGTCAAACTTATATTTAAAAAGTCAACAGGAAGTCTAAAATGCCATTTATGCATAATTAACTTTGTAGATCATATACAACCTGTTGGATCATTGTTATAACTTAGTAATAAGTGTAAGAACATGTCTAAACATGTTCAACCCGACAATTTCCTGTTTAGACCCGGTTCGGAACCAAAAGTCACATAGTTTGACTTTCACTTTGACTTTCAGTTCTGACCCGCTTTAGTATGATTTGAATATGTCTTAGAGCTTATTTAGGACCAGGCTACATGTTAGCACAACCCTCTGTGGTTGGTTCATTGATTGACCCATTCGTTTACGCGTTTCCGTTAATTGCTCATATGTTGACCATTATGCCCTTATTATCTTAAAACGTGATTTTGGAAATGTAAAAGAGTAGAAACTTTAATTACTGATATATAAACTTATATGCAAAGTTTGACATCAATTTGAGGTGTAGATTAAGAGTTATGCTCGTTAGCGTAAAATGAACGCTTTATGTTAATAAAACGGAGAAATTAGCGTATAGCCTAGTTAAGCCTGCTTTTTGGTATCAAACTTAATACCCACTGATGTAATATATTATTTTGGGATTTTTGAGGATTTTTAATTAATTTTAGGCTGAGCATAACTAGTAGTCGTAGGCTTAATCCGGTAATTGTCGGTTTTGCCCTTACGGGCCATAAAATGAGTTTTACATATCTAAACGACTCCAAACCTTTTGCTACTGATTAGTTATGATAAATAAATTATTTTAGACCTTCTGGAATAATAAAAATATCAGCTTTAGGTATTGAACCCGTAAACGGCTCCTAATCGCCTTATTTAGCGTTTTAGCGCATAGTATGTACTAAGACTATTTTTAAACATACAAGGGTGATACCTACTGATGTTTTAGTTAAATTATAATATTTTAACAGTAAGCAAAAGTTGTTTAACTCAGACTTCAGTTTTGAGCTTTACGGCTTATGTGAAATTACCAAAATGCCCCTACGGTGCATAGTTTGGTTATACTTGGTAAATTCACATATATACTTTAACCTACTGTTATAACTTATCAAAATAAGTATTTTTGCTGATTATATCAGACCTGTAACTCAGATAAATACTTAAACTCTTTTATAACCTTTTAAATGACCAAACTACCCCTACGAGGCCTAGTTTGTGTTTAAATACGTTTTGGGCATAATGAAAGACATCTTACTGATGTCACAACATATTTGAGGCATAATTAACTTAGGAAACCTGTATATGACTCTCATGATTACCCGTCATGCGTTATTCGCGTTCGGTTCGGTTTATGTAACTAGTTTGCATAAATTAGCCGAAACGGGTCAAACGTTATCGTTTTTATCTCAAAATCCAGAATGTGTTTAGTTTACCCATATTATACAAGTCTCCAGACTTGTCGGGTCTAAATCACATCCTATTCCGGTCTTCGCTTAATCATGCGTTTTGAACCGTAAACCTTTCCTTAAAACTAACCGGTCTAAGTTACGACTTGAATAAGACCCGTTAGGAATTTAATAGATTAATAAAAACTTCGTTCCAGATTGAGAGCCCCAGTAGAAGTACTTGTGCTTGCTGATTAGAATATACGGATGAGTATAAATTGCATTGCTAGCTCAGGTAAATACTTTTAACTATTTTCCCTTATACGGGCTTGGGATACGGTATTATAAAAATACCGCTTGGTCGGGTGTAGAAACCTTTTAATCGGAGATGATTAAATTGCATAATCCCGTTTTAATCTGTATTGATTGATAACAAATAACATTGGGGGTTAATGACCGTGTTCTGGATATCCTTGGCTCATTTTAAAAAGTGAATGGCCACGACGTAAGCACAAGGTGTAGGCAAAACACCTCCTGTTGCATATGTATAACGTATACTCACTCGTAAGGGTATCTTCTTGTGAGATTATATTTGTGGTGTGTCGATTAATCTTGTCCGGCTTGTATTGTATAATCACCGGCCCTAAATGTTGGACAACCATGTAAATCGGATACAAGATTTTTATTAATAAAATTGTCCCAAGTATAAAAGATTAATTTTGCCTCTGTGCATTTTAATCCAGTTATAAAAGATATTTTGTGCCTCGTGCATTCAAATCAATTTCTAAACTCTTTTCCAAAATGAGTCAGTTAATTGTATATAACAGTGTAAACTGGCGTATTTTCCAAAAGGTTAAGTGACAGGTACTATGCGTAATTGGCTGGGAGCTCAGGGCGTCACTAGGGAATCTTGCAAGTTCTAGATGCCTAAAGTCTGTTGAACAGTTTTCTTTTATTGATCCGCCTGTGGATCCTTTACCTTTCGTTGTAATACTTTGACATTACTTATATTCGGAATGTAACATATTTATCTTTTGCTTCCGCTGTGCATTTATATATTGTGTTGTTTGACTATTATGTTGCCAACCACGTCACGATACTCCCCCACCGGGCCCACCGGTGACACGTGGAAAATCGGGGTGTGACAGGTTGGTATCAGAGCCAACATTGAGTGAATTAAACACTAGCCTTATGTGTTTAATCTCAATGACACAGTAGCACATTCCTTGACCTTCTGAGTCTAGACTTAACATAGGAATATTCTCAATCCTAATCTGGAAATTTTTGCTTCCAATTTTTATAAGTATTGGATACGTCGCCAAGCGAAGAAGCTGTATTAGAAATTCTCCACATCCGGAGCCTTGAAATGCTGAGCTTCGTACCGCGGCCAGGGTGAAACGTACAACCAAGGAGAAAGCATTCAGACATAAAATGAAGAGGAAACTCCTTTAGCTACAGATCGTTTCTTTGATAGTCCTTATAAGGACATATTTATCTTTCAGTCCCTTTAAGGACACATTATCCCTTCAAAGACCCGCTTAGGGCAACTCTGTACTTTTATTTTCATATAATGGATTGATTAAACTAAGTTTTCATTCTAAACATGAAATATGAAATAAATGGAAAATAACACCCCTTAGAAGGGAATTGCCTACGGGCTATAATTAATGTCCTCTGAGACTAAAGACAGTGGTAGCCTACAACTCCCTGTCGAGAAAAATAATGAATTTTGATTCACACCTAAAAGCCCGATCCCAAACGATCATGGTTTATAAATTAAACTTGTCCACGTGACTAGGCCTTTTGTGCCATTACTAATTCATAAATTGCCCTGATTCTCTGAAATCTTGGCTTATAAATTAAACTTGTCTACGCGACTAGGCCATTTGTGCTATTATTAAATTATAAATTAGGATTTATGATAAAAATCCTGAATAAAATAAATATCCTTACTTTCCTGCCAGTATGCATTTTAAAGATAATCTTAAAGGTGAAACCTAGCCTATGCGGCCAAGATGGTGAAACCTGCTCAAGAGATTCAAATCCTTGTTAACACCTAAGAACGTGTTAGCACTCTTGACAAATGTGATTCGAGAAAATCACAACAGTCATCCTTATATTTGATTCTTCCAATTTTCTTATCTAGGCTAGTGATTTAGAAAGCATGGCTTGTGTCATCCTATAAGATGATCACATTATAAACATCCAGTAGTGATGAAGTGCCTACGGGCTAAACTTGTTGTCCGATAAGACAGCGACAGTGGTGGTCTTTGACCTCCTGTCTAAAAATGTTGGACCAGGTCCAAGCATAATAGTCGCTAGGATCCATACGACCTCGACTAATAGCATCTGAGAAGATGATCATATTATAACCATCCCTCAGAAGGGAAATGCCCACGGGCTATATCTATTGTCCTAAAATACAAAAGACAGTTGAAGTCTACAACTCCCTGTCAAAAGAAGGTAATGAACTTGATTCAGACCTTAATGCCTCGATTCTCTGAAATCATGGCTTATAAAAATTTAGAACTGTCCTTGTGACTAGGCCTTTTGCGCCACTTCAATATCCTTAATGTTTTATAACTAGGATAAATTATAATGGAAAATACTAATTAAATATAACTAACAAGTTAACCAATATGGTTTATATTACCATAGTTGATAAATCGTCAAAAATGATGATTCCATAATAATCTCTGAATAAATCATTGTTAATATTTATGTAGCAATCAAGCTACATGGCTGGATTAGATGAAGTTAACAGTCACTTGAAGGAGAGCAATGATACTACCAGAATTAATGTAACTGGAGCAGAACTGCAGGCAATAATAGATTATGCTGTTACTCGAGCTCTTGATCGACAGTATGATGAATCAAATGATACCCACTCCAAGACTCTATCTATGGCTCGTAGTAAGCCCCCTCCTAAAACACATGAGTCAAGGGAGGACGATGTTCATGACTTGTCAAATCAAAGGAGTATTCCGTCTAGACAAGTTGTGTTTCATCAAGAGGCATCAGTTAAGACCTGTTCATATAAATATTTTGTCTCCTGCAAGCCCAGAGACTTTACAGGAGAAAATGGGGCCATCGATTGCATGACATGGCTTGATGAGATGGACGCTGTTGTTGACATCAGCGGTTGTGCGGAGCAAGATGTTGTGAAATTTGTTTCACAATCATTCAAAGGAGAAGCATTGGCATGGTGGAGATCATTGCTCCAAGCCACGGGAAAAGTTCTACTCTACAACTTATCTTGGGATCAATTTGTTGCATTAGTCAAGGAAAACTATTGCCCCCAGCATGAGGTAGAAAATATAGAATCAGACTTCTTGACTCTAGTCATGGAGGATTTAGATTGCCAGGCGTATGTGACAAGTTTCAACACTATGTCCCGCCTAGTTCCTTATTTAGTCACCCCTGAACCTAAACGCATAGCGCATTTCATTGGAGGCCTAGCACCAGAGATAAAAGGAAATGTTAAAGCATCTAGGCCAACCACATATAGGTCCGCGGTGGACTTATCCTTATCTCTCACCTTAGATGCAATTAGAATTAAGTCTGTTAAGGCTTCTGACGAGGGAAGAAGAGAAAGAGAGGAGGAAAACTCTCATCGATATAACAAGAAGAAGAAGGGAAACTCTGAGCGCGGGAAGGATTCCGAGTTTAGGAAGAACTCGAGTCAGTCTGATAACAGACCCAAATGCAGTAACTGCAAAAAGCAACATTTTGGAAAATGTACAATCGACCCACGTGCTAAATTGTGTGGAATTTGCAAGACCAAGGGTCACAAAACCTTAGATTGCAAGGGGTTAAAGAACGCCACATGTTACAATTGTAACGAGGAAGGGCACATCAAAACCAACTGCCCAAAGCTTATAAAGAAGCCGGGAAAGGCCAGGAAAATAAACGCATGAGTCTTCCGGGTGAACGCCAGGAGATGGTGCAGAAGGATAACTATATAGCAGGCACCTTTCCTTATCAAGTAGTTTATGCATAAATTTACTTGATACTGGCACATATGATTCAATACTGAACAATAACTGTAGATAACTGTTGTCTCCGCCTGATTAGGACTTCGGTCATTTAATACGAGGTAGAAATTGGCCGATGTTACTTTAGAAAATGCTCCAACAAACCTTAGATGGATATTTTATATCTAATAGGAATCACTCTTTTCTGATATTCCTATGGCAAGCTTTCAAGCTACCTAAATTCTTGAATATAATAAAGACAGATGTGACGTTTTGATCCTCTGTCAGAAAAGTGATGGACTAGGTCCAAATCTTTAATGCCATTGATGGTCTTTTGCGACCCAGGCTAAGTAATATTACTATATTTTAAATAACGTTCATTAAGAATGTTAGTGCTATAATAGCCTGTATAGGTTATTGACACCATGGTTAGTATATATTAAGGCCATCAGAATGAAAAATAGCAGTTGTTGGATTTCAACTAAGAAATTGTTTTATTGGTATTAGGAACCAATATCGAGTATGGCAAACTCGGATAAGACAACAGTCAATCGCGCCATTGATGACGCGACGCATGCTAATGATGCTGAAATTGTAAACCTTAGAATTTCCAAAGATGTTCTTCAAACTATGATAGACGCAGCCGTTGGAAAAGCTGTGAAGAGAGCTGTGAAAAAGTTAAAGGAGCCCCATGCTGCTCGGTCCGAATTTTATCTAGGACCACATTTCCTCACTCTTAAGAAGGATCTCGTTCATGCCTCTGATGCAAAGGATGAACTAAAAAGGAAAAGGGAGGTAGATAACTCCCAGAGTTCTAAGAAAAAGAACAAACAAAAGTCCGACCAGAAACCAGTATGTGAGACCTGCATGAAGCGCCATTATGGGAAATGCAGGTTCGAACCAAAATCCAAATCGCAGCCCAGGGCTTGTGGGATCTGCAAGTCTAAGGGACATAAAACGTTGGACTGTAAGGACATGAAGAATGCAGTCTGTTTCGGCTGTAATGAGAAAGGCCACATCAAGACTACGTGCCCTAAATATGTCAAAGGAAATACGGCGGAGGAAGTAAAGCCTAAAATTGAAAGCGCCTAAAATGCCTGAGCTAGTCCATAAATAATGGCATCAGGTACATTCCTTGGCATTTTATCAGTAATTTAAATACTAAGAGTTTTATTTTGGTTCGGATACCAGTAAATTCTTCTTAAAAAAAAAAGGTGGAACCGGCCGTCCCCTGAATCGAACCTGGGTCTAGGCCACACCCCTTTCGCGCGCCTAGCCAACCGAGCTAGGTGCCTAGTTTGTGAAATATCCATTTTGATTAAATATAAGCACATGTACAATAATAAACCTTCATAAACCATAAGCTTAGTAAACTTTTATATTAGCCACAAGGTATAAATTACCAAGGAAACCATAGTAACCGATTCTTCTCGTATCGGCAAGGAACCCTTCCGAGAAATCTAAGAGTACTCTTTCTTCGCATAGAGTACGACAACATATGTTATTTTAATTATTTTTCTCATTGTTTTATATCGCCTGCGAATGCCAAACTATGTTTGATAAAAGTGCCATATGAGGATTGGCGTATTCTAGTGTGTCCCATAGATTACTTCCATGCCTGATCAGTATGGAGGTTTAATACATGGAACCCCTAAGATATCCCAATGATCGTATTGTACTAAAGTTAACTAGTAGTATTCAAAGAAGATATCCATAATAGAGTTATCCAAATAAATATTCCCTGGTAACGGAATATGAGGACTCATAACATAAATGTGTTACTTATTTGACACAAGCAATGATGAGTGAACTGGAGCCTGAGATATGGAAATCTCTGTAACCTCCTGGTACCTTGATTATCTTTTCCGAAGATTACCCTGTTTACCCCTGAAAGGCAGGTAGGGTTAAGTTTCATATCCCATTTAAGGCTGTATTATTATGAAATCCCCAAGACAACTAGTACCATATTGGCAGAATCGAAAACCCTGGTTAAGTAAGTTTTAACGATATAGATTCATATAGCCTAACTCGATATTCCGAGAGTTTGATATTGTTAGATAAGAAAGACGGTTCATTTTGCTTATGCATACATTACAACAATCCTAATTAGCACTTGGTGTAAGGTCCCTAATATTTTCGCCTTCTCTTTCCGTGACCTTGAAGTTCACAACGGGGTGGGTATAGCCGATGGTAAAAAAAGAAGTTAGTGAAGTTAAATCGGTCGGTTATCTTTGGTTTAGGAGTAGATCTAAATACAAAGATTTATCATTGGAAAACTAGTGTAAGTTTGTGTTTTGTTCGCCGGGGTTTTGGGTCGGTAGTTTTCTAATGAAGTTCACCGTTAAAAAAAGTGCTTGTTAAATATTGAAAGTATGTGTTGGTTCAAGTTGAATAAGTGATTAGACTAAGACCCTCCGTAATGGGGCGCTATGTGTGGTTTTTGTTGGCCGATCGCGCCCCATAGCGCCCTAAACACCACGACGGGCGGCGCTATGGGGGTCAATTTTGGGTGGAGCGCCATAGCCATAGCGGTGTGATTTTTCTTGAGAGGGAGGAGGGCTATGGTTTTGACCAATCAAAAAATAGTTAAGTATTTTTTAAGAGTTAAATGCTATTTTAGTCCCTGTGGTTTGGGCCATTTTGCCATTTTAGTCCAAAGGTTTCATTTTTAACATGTGGGTCCAAAAAGGTTTCACAGTTGCCATTTTAGTCCACTTGATTAACTTCATACATTTTTTCTATTAATGAGAAGGCCAATTCGGTCATTTTGTATGTAATTCTGTTAACTAAAAGGGCAATTCAGCCATATAAAATGACCGAATTGGCCTTCTCGTTAACAGAAAAAATGGATGAAGTTAACCCAGTGGACTAAAATGGCAACTGTGAAACCTTTTTGGATCCACATGTTAAAAATGAAACCTTTGGACTAAACTGGCAAAATGGCCCAAACCACAGGGACTAAAATGACATTTAACTCGTTTTTTTTAATTAATTAATAAAAATGAAAATTAATAATTAGGTAATGATAGGTAGGGGCTTTATGACTACGGGCTCTAGTGATATAACGCCCCATAAAGCCCCTGTGTGACGTGGCACGACACGTGTCGCATAACGCCCACAAATGGGCTTTATGTAACGCCCGGCTCTTTTGTACTTTCCATTTATAGAAAGTTTTGTTCGTATTTCTATTTTTGGAAACCTTGTATTCTTGTAATCGTTCTTTCTTTGTAATCATTGTAAAACCGAGACTTGGATCATTAATGAAACTCGTGTTTTGTTACAAATATGTTATACGCACTCTATATATGCTCGTATGTTCGATTTTGTAAATCAATTGATGATTAATCATTATTCTTGGAAACTAAGTGCTAAACTTGCAATTATTTAAACTCGTGTTATACATACTCTCAACATGTTTGTACGCTTAAATTGAGAAACAGTTTGGTGTTTATTTGAGATGTTTGCAAACTTATGATAAACTATTACACTCGTGACATTTATATTTTATGCGAAACTTATGCTTAGTCATATTCAATTTACACTTGGGCATACTTTAGAACATGTTACATATGCCTAGGAACACTAATTTAATCATAAAACCCTTATTAGGTGATATTGGAACAAGTTACAAATTGAAATAACAAAGAAATAAAATTTTGTGCTTCTGGCCCTGGCTTACGGACCGTAAGCCACAACCCTTACGGTCCGTAAGGGGTGTCTGGGCGGACAGAAAACACAGTAGCCCGCGTTTTTGTACGAAATCCCACTTTCTTAACCCCTCCAATCACCTCTAATCCACCTCTAAACTCCTCCAATCATCCCTAACCTCTTCCCCTATAAATACAACCCTTCTCCAAGCATTTTTACACTTTCACAACTCTCTAATCTTCTCTAAATCACTCTCAAATCTCTTGCAATTTAGGATTTTGGCAGATTCATACTCTTGCACTAAAGTGAGTGTAACTTGCTCATTTCTCAACCAAATCACTTGGTTCTTCTTCCTACTTCTTTGGATAATCCTTGGGTTTGATTCCTTGGGTTCTCCTTGGAGAAATCAGACCTGGAATTTCCCTAAAAAGGACCTAAACTTTCTGTTTCGTTTTATGTTATTCAAAAACTTGTTTATACTTATCATTCTTGTGTCAAACACATCTCAAACTTATGTACTAATGCTTACAACCTATCCCATGGTTGATTAAGTGTTAGAAACATGATTGAGACATACAAATCAGAGGTTAAACCTCAAATATTTTCTGTTTTGTTTAGGGTATTTAACCCACAAGTCATGTCAAGCTTAGACCTTGATGAATGAGTGATTATGGAACAACTTGGGTTGTCCAAACATACAATCCTCACATGATTTGATGATTTCTCTTTAGTTAGGTTGTTTATAGTATTGTACTAATCCTAGTTCATGACCCTCCTTGGTTGTTTTTACATCAAGTGAAGTGGTGAACATTCAAGGGGTTCCTAAACGGAAGCTTGTTATTCCTACCCCATACATGACTTCCATGATAACTCGAGGTGCCTAAATGAAGATCCTAATCTTCTACCTCCTACATGAATTATTGGACTAAATAATATGTAACCTAGATATATATATATATACTCATTCGAACCTTTAATGTTGAACTTGTGTTTATATGTTAAAGTAGTAGAATATCGTCTAAGACTTTAAAACCTTGATATGATTCTAATGGGTGTACTACCCATGAAATACAATATAACCCTAGTGGTTACATAGTGTCATATAAGAGTTATAAGTTAAAGATGATTATTTTAATATTATACTTTATGTTATACTAAAGTTCGAAATTTATAATCTTCCGTTAAACGCCAAACTCACACACCTATGTTTCCTCGTGTAGAAGGACTAGGTGCTCCAAACTAATCCATCCACCAACTCACTCGCGGGATTTCAAGTAGGAAAGCTTGCAACCACCGTGAGTACACTCGATCCCTTTTTCTCTTTACACTTTGGGATGCAACATGTATAACTATGCAAACAACTTTTAAACTCAAATAAACTTACTCTATCCATGATTAAACATGAAACTTATGTGACTTACTTGTTATTCTCGTATGCTATGTGAACGATTTGGAACGTTATATGCTCATTAACTTTGCTCGCCCACCTTAACAATTATAGCGCTATAGGATTAACGCCCCGCCCGTTATACTTTTAGGTATTGTTAAGTTAAACATTACCACCCCGCTAAACTTTTGGGATTAGGCTCTTTTATGCGTTGTATTCTCGGGTTTGATCATATTGTACGCCAAAATTGCATACTAGTAATCACATATTATGAATCATGTTGGACTTGAGTTTTTATTCTATTATGCTATGTAAACAAACTTGTGTACTCGCCTTTGCTTTTGCATTGAAACTCTATTTTAATACATGTTGCAGGTTAAATTGTTGAAGTATGATGCAAGATGAAACAAGAATAGGGTGGACTAGATACACACCTATAAATTGTTTATCTTTTAATGTTATGTTATTTGTTGAAACAATGTTGTATTTTGTTTTGATTATCGTGTGACAATTTAGCAATTGCAATGAAATTCGAATTTAATTAAATATTGTCACATAGTGTTATGAAGTCTCTTGCAATCTATACACACTTCGTCTCATCCCGATGTTTCCGCCATCGGTTGGGGTGTGACAAATTGGTATCAGAGCCATAACTATAGGGAATTAGGAAAATTGCCATGCTTTTGACCTAATCTATAGTTTTAGGAATTTTGCCTCTTATTTGTTGTTTAAAACTTTGTACTCTACCATGCATGCTTCCTAGCTATACTTCTTGTTGATTAAATTTATATGCCTTTCCTAAGGTTAACATGAATACACTTTTGTTTATTTGTATACTCTTGTAACACAAACGAGACAACTTTACCAAAATAGGCGTGAAACCCACAATTTGGTAAACGACTCTCATTCTACCTTAAACTATTTTTGCACGAAATTTCACCATTAAGCTAGGAGTGAAATCCATAACTTAATGGTGATTTCCATTTCAACTCTAGTGGACCCTTGTTATAGTGTCGAAATTTTATTTTGACCCGACAAGTACCAACCACATTTAGGGTACGAAATCGTCAAGTTAGGGGTGAAACCCGCACCTTGTCGATTAAGTCCCATTCCTCGATTTTCAATCTCGCCAAAGTCCCGATTGTTTCAATCGATTAGAGATGTGTAGTAACCGGAAGGGTAAGATACCGTTAATCGCTTCTCGACGAGAGTATCTTACCTATAGGCCAAAGCACGTTTTCTCTAATTCGAAAGGACTTTCGACCCACTTTGGAATAGTCGACGTTTCTCTACCCGAAACAATCCAATGTTTTATTGAGCCTCTCTTTTATGTATCTCAATTTATATGTGACTTTATACTTGAACGTTCGTTCATTTCAAAATTTCATTTTAATCGTTTCGCACGTTATCGCAATCACAAACAATAATAATCCCTCGTGAACAAAGTAAATTTACAATGCTTTCATTTATCCATGTTATGCTATGTGAAACTCATGATTATGCTATATGAGACGTTTAAACCTTTTATGCTATGTGAATCAAGTTGAACCCTTTATGCTATGTGACACTTTATGCTATATGAATCCTTTTATGAAAACAATTTTCTTAAACACACATTATGATCAAGTCTCACCTATTCGTTCTTTTGAATCTTAGATGTCTTCCCGTCACTCCAAAATGTCTAAGAAGTCAAAGTCTCGCTCCAAGAAGAAGATGATGGTCTTCATGGCCAATCAAATTGCGCGCATCGTCCCAAAGGTCGTTACCGAAATTCGAGCTTCCGAAACTCCGAACTCCTCCGTCGACTCTAAGGTCGAAGCACGCAAGCCCGTTTCGTTTAACTTCAAGCACTTTTCGTCGTGCAACCCCAAACCATTCACTGGCAATGATGGGGTGACCGCCATGCTCGAGTGGTTTGATAGCATGGAGGTCACGTTCATCAACAGTGAATGTCCTGAAGAGCTCAAAACGCGTAGTGCGACTGGGGTATTCCAAGCCCGAGCTCTCGAATGGTGGACGAACGAAAGGAACATCCGCTCAAACGAACTGGCCTATGCGTTGACTTGGGAAGAAGTTAAGGCCCTAATGATGGACGAGTTTTGCCCTCCGCATGAGCAACAAAAGCTAGAGGAAGAATTTTGGGCGCTAAAGCAAGTGGGAGATGAGAACCTAGCTTACACCACCCGTTTCAAACAACTTAGCTTCATTGTTCCTCACCTCGTTATGACCACCGACCGCAAGATAAGGAAGTACATCAATGGGTTACCCTCTGCTATGCGCGATACGATCGAGGCTGCCAAACTCGACAATATCGAAGCTGTTTATCATTTGGCCGCTTCCCTGAACAACAACCGTGTACGCGATAAGCAAGCCGCAAACCCCGCTTCATTCAAGCCAGCCAACCAAATTACCCAACAGTCGAGTAGCAATAGGGGGAAGAAGCGAAAGCAATCGAACCCTGTTTGCAATGCGATTGTGCCACCCGTTAACCCAAATCCTGTTGCTCCTGATAACACCCAAAAGTTGTACACTGGGATTCACCCCAAGTGTGCCACTTGTAATTACCATCATCCCACCAATTCCAGGTGTCGTCGTTGTGGCAATTGCAACCGTTATGGACATGGCACCGCCTTTTGCCGCAACTATCAACAGCAACAAGCACCACCAGCTCATCAAGCACAACAAGCTCCACCCGCTCCTCAAAACGCAAGACCCGCTAGAGCTTGTTTCAAATGTGGGGACGTCAATCATCTTCGTCCTCAATGCCCACTATGGAATCAAGAGCAGCAACAACCTCCTCGTGGACGCGCTTTCAATCTGAACGCAAATCAAGCGGTCAACGACAATGATGTCGTTAACGGTACGTTCCTTGTTAACCATCTTTATGCTTCAATACTGTTTGATACTGGTGCGGACAAAAGCTTTATGTCCCTAGAATTCGAATCATTGTTAAATTGCACGTGCTCTAAGCTACCTAAGTCGTTTTCCGTTGAAGTCGCAAATGGCAAGTCCATCTTAGTCAATTCCGTTCTTCGTGATTGTCGTCTTACTCTTAACAAACACGTTTTCCCTATCGATCTCATACCCATGCAACTGGGTAGTTTCGACGTCATCATAGGCATGGATTGGCTTCAAAAGAACCATGCTGAAATCGCTTGTCACGAGAAATACGTTCGTTTACCCCTTCCATCTGGTGATGTTCTGCACGTCTATGGAGACCGACCTTCAAAGGGACTGAAGTTGATGTCCTGCACACAAGCAAACAAATACTTACGCAAACAGTACTTTGCCTTTTTAGCCCACGTTGTGGAAGAAAAGGGCAAGGGAAAAAGCGTAAGTGATGTTCCAGTGGTGCGCGACTTCCCTGACGTCTTTCCTGAAGATTTGCCTGGTCCTCCTCCACCTCGATCCCTTGACTTTCGTATTGACCTCGTACCTGGTGCGACTCCCGTTGCCAAAGCTCCTTATCGTCTTACACCTTCCGAGATGCAAGAATTATCTACGCAACTTCAAGAACTCCTCGATAAGGGTTTCATTCGTCCAAGTACCTCACCTTGGGGTGCTCCTGTGCTTTTCGTTAAAAAGAAAGATGGTTCTTTCCGCATGTGTATCGATTATCGTGAGCTCAACAAACTCACTGTCAAGAATCATTACCCTCTTCCGCGTATCGACGATCTCTTTGATCAACTTCAAGGCGCTACTTGTTTCTCCAAAATCGATCTTCATTCTGGTTATCACCAGCTTCGGGTCCTCGAAGAGGACATTCCCAAAACCTCTTTTCGCACTCGCTATGGGCACTACGAGTTCGTGGTTATGCCTTTTGGCTTGACCAACGCACCCGCTGTGTTCATGGATCTTATGAATCGTGTTTGTAAGCCCTATTTGGATCGCTTCGTGATCGTTTTCATTGATGATATTCTCATTTATTCTAAATCTCGAGCCTATCATGAACGTCATCTTCGTCTTATACTCGAGCTCTTACGTGTTGAACGCTTATACGCTAAGTTTTCCAAATGCGAGTTCTGGATCAAAGAAGTCCAATTCCTTGGATACGTTGTTAGTGAAAAAGGAATCCATGTTGATCCTTCCAAAATCGAAGCAGTGAAGAATTGGACCGCGCCTAAATCTCCTTCCGAAATCCGTTCTTTCTTAGGATTGGCAGGTTATTACCGCCGATTCATCTCGAACTTTTAAAAAATCGCCGTTCCTCTCACTTCGTTGACTCAAAAAGAGAAACCTTTTGTTTGGGGTCCTGAGCAAGAGGAATCTTTTCGGACTCTCAAAGACTTGCTTTGCAACGCTCCTATACTTGCTCTCCCTAATGGGAATGATGATTTCGTGGTGTATTGTGACGCCTCAAATCGTGGTCTTGGTTGTGTTCTCATGCAACGAGACAAAGTCATCGCTTATGCCTCACGTCAACTCAAAATACATGAGAAAAATTATACTACCCACGACCTCGAGCTTGGCGCGGTTGTCTTTGCGTTAAAGATTTGGCGACACTACCTATACGGTACAAAGTGTGTGGTTTTCACTGACCATAAGAGCCTACAACACATCTTTGACCAAAAAGAACTCAATATGCGTCAACGACGTTGGGTGGAATTACTTAACGACTATGACTGTGAGATTCGCTACCACCCTGGTAAAGCGAATGTTGTGGCCGATGCACTCAGTCGTAAGGCTCATGTAGATGTTATTCGTTGTTTTCATATCTCGAGCGATCTTCACAATTGCATTCGTGAAGCGCAATATTCGTCTATCAACGAAGGTTCCATGCCTGTAGAAATACGTGGAGCTTCCGAAGACCTACTCTCTTCAAAATCTGACGGCCTACTCTACTGTCGTGATCGCATCTGGGTACCAGATCGCGACAATCTTCGTGATCTCATTATGAATGAGGCACACAAATCCAAGTACTCAATTCATCCCTGTGCTGACAAGATGTACCATAACCTACGTACATCCTATTGGTGGCCCGGCATGAAGAGAGACATTGCCGTGTACGTTTCTAAGTGTCTTACCTGTTCGAAAGTCAAAGCCGAGCATCAACGACCTTCCGGTCTACTCGAACAACCTGAAATCCCCGTTTGGAAATGGGATAGCATTGCGATGGACTTCATAACTAAACTCCCTCGTACACCCTCTGGTCACGATAGCATTTGGGTGATCATCGATCGTTTGACCAAGTCCGCTCAATTCATTCCTATTCGTGAAGATTTCAAGGTTGAACGACTTGCTCGCATCTTATACCGATGAAGTCATACGCCATCACGGTATTCCTCTCGACATCATTTCTGATCATGATGGTCGATTTACTTCGCGTCTCTGGCAAACTTTTCAGTCCGCTATGGGTACTTATTTGAATCTCAGTACGGCTTTTCATCCTCAAACGGATGGACAGACTGAACGTACTATCCAAACCCTAGAGGACATGCTCCGTTCTTGTGTCATCGACTTTGGTGGTAGTTGGGATGTGCATTTACCTTTGGTCGAGTTCTCGTACAACAATAGCTACCACTCCAGTATTCAAATGGCTCCATTCGAGGCATTGTATGGTCGCAAATGCCGATCTCCGTTAAGCTGGCACGAGATTGGTGACAAACATTTTACTGGCCCTGAGATCATACAAGAAGCAACGGATAAGATTCTCCAAATCCGTGATAATCTACTCAAGGCTCGCAACCGTCAAAAGATCTAGGCTGACAAGGGACGCAAACATATGGAATTCAACGTTGGGGATCATGTCCTACTTAAAGTGTCTCCTTGGAAAGGAGTGGTTCGTTTTGGTAAAAAGGGAAAGCTTGCCCCTCGCTATGTTGGTCCTTTCAAGATACTCGAAAGGATTGGTAAGGTGGCTTAACGACTCGATTTACCTCAAGAGCTCAACAACGTTCATCCGACGTTTCATGTCTCCAATCTAAAGAAATGTCTCGCTGATGAAGGACTTCATGTTCCTCTCGAAGATCTCCAAATCAACGAAACTATGCATTTTGTGGAGAAACCCGTCGAAATCATGGATCAAGGAGTCAAGTTATTGAGGCGTAGTAAAATTCCTATCGTCAAGGTTAGATGGGAAGGAAAACGTGGCGCCGAATTTACTTAGGAACTTAAAAGTGATATGAAGACGAAGTATCCCTATCTTTTCGCTACATCTTCCTAATTTCGGGGCGAAATTCCCTAAAGGAGGGGAGACTGTCACGCCCGGCTCTTTTGTACTTCCCATTTATAGAAAGTTTTGTTTGTATTTCTATTTTTGGAAACCTTGTATTCTTGTAATCGTTCTTTCTTTGTAATCATTGTAAAACCGAGACTTGGATCATTAATGAAACTCGTGTTTTGTTACAAATATGTTATACGCACTCTATATATGCTCGTATGTTCAATTTTGTAAATCAATTGATGATTAATCATTATTCTTGGAAACTAAGTGCTAAACTTGCAATTATTTAAACTCGTGTTATACATACTCTCTACATGTTTGTACGCTTAAATTGAGAAACAATTTGGTGTTTATTTGAGATGTTTGTAAACTTATGATCAACTATTACACTCGTGACATTTATATTTTATGCCAAACTTATGCTTAATCATATTCAATTTACACTTGGGCATACTTTAGAACATGTTACATATGCCTAGGAACACTAATTTAATCATAAAACCCATATTAGGTGACATTGGAACAAGTTACAAATTGAAATAACAAAGAAATAAAATTTTGTGCTTCTGGCCCTGGCTTACGGACCGTAAGCCACAACCCTTACGGTCCGTAAGGGGTGTCTGGGCGGACAGAAAACACAGCAGCCCACGTTTTTGCACGAAATCCCACTTTCTTAACCCCTCCAATCACCTCTAATCCACCTCTAAACTCCTCCAATCATCCCTAACCTCTTCCCCTATAAATACAACCCTTCTCCAAGCATTTTTACACTTTCACAACTCTCTAATCTTCTCTAAATCACTCTCAAATCTCTTGCAATTCAGGATTTTGGCAGATTCAAACTCTTGCACTAAAGTGAGTGTAACTTGCTCATTTCTCAACCAAATCACTTGGTTCTTCTTCCTACTTCTTTGGATAATCCTTGGGTTTGATTCCTTGGGTTCTCCTTGGAGAAATCAGACCTGGAATTGCCCTAAAAAGGACCTAAACTTTCTGTTTCGTTTTATGTTATTCAAAAACTTGTTTATACTTATCATTCTTGTGTCTAACACATCTCAAACTTATGTACTAATGCTTACAACCTATCCCATGGTTGATTAAGTGTTAGAAACATGATTGAGACATACAAATCAGAGGTTAAACCTCAAATATTTTCTGTTTTGTTTAGGGTATTTAACCCACAAGTCATGTCAAGCTTAGACCTTGATGAATGAGTGATTATGGAACAACTTGGGTTGTCCAAACATATAATCCTCACATGATTTGATGATTTCTCTTTAGTTAGGTTGTTTATATTATTGTACTAATCCTAGTTCGTGACCCTCCTTGGTTGTTTTTACATCAAGTGAAGTGGTGAACATTCAAGGGGTTCCTAAACGGAAGCTTGTTCTTCCTACCCCATACATGACTTCCATGATAACTCGAGGTGCCTAAATGAAGATCCTAATCTTCTACCTCCTACATGAATTATTGGACTAAATAATATGTAACCTAGATATATATATATATACTCATTCGAACCTTTAATGTTGAACTTGTGTTTATATGTTAAAGTAGTAGAATATCGTCTAAGACTTTAAAACCTTGATATGATTCTAATGGGTGTACTACCCATGAAATACAACATAACCCTAGTGGTTACATAGTGTCATATAAGAGTTATAAGTTAAAGATGATTATTTTAATATTATACTTTATGTTATACTAAAGTTCGAAATTTATAATCTTCCGTTAAACGCCAAACTCACACACCTATGTTTCCTCGTGTAGAAGGACTAGGTGCTCCAAACTAATCCATCCACCAACTCACTCGCGGGATTTCAAGTAGGAAAGCTTGCAACCACCGTGAGTACACTCGATCCCTTTTTCTCTTTACACTTTGGGATGCAACATGTATAACTATGCAAACAACTTTTAAACTCAAATAAACTTACTCTATCCATGATTAAACATGAAACTTATGTGACTTACTTGTTATTCTCGTATGCTATGTGAACGATTTGGAACGTTATATGCTCATTAACTTTGCTCGCCCACCTTAACAATTATAGCGCTATAGGATTAACGCCCCGCCCGTTATACTTTTAGGTATTGTTAAGTTAAACATTACCACCCCGCTAAACTTTTGGGATTAGGCTCTTTTATGCGTTGTATTCTCGGGTTTGATCATATTGTACGCCAAAATTGCATACTAGTAATCACATATTATGAATCATGTTGGACTTGAGTTTTTATTCTATTATGCTATGTAAACAAACTTGTGTACTCGCCTTTGCTTTTGCATTGAAACTCTATTTTAATACATGTTGCAGGTTAAATTGTAGAAGTATGATGCAAGATGAAACAAGAATAGGGTGGACTAGATACACACCTATAAATCGTTTATCTTTTAATGTTATGTTATTTGTTGAAACAATGTTGTATTTTGTTTTGATTATTGTATGACAATTTAGCAATTGCAATGAAATTCGAATTTAATTAAATATTGTCACATAGTGTTATGAAGTCTCTTGCAATCTATACACACTTCGTCTCATCCTGATGTTTCCGCCATCGGTTGGGGTGTGACACTTTATGACTACACATGGCCTAACAAAGCCTGGACACTTGGTATTTCACCAAGTCTCAAGATCAAGTGAAGGTACATCATCTAGGGGTGTTCGTTGTCCGGTTTAAAACCATGAACTGTTCAAACCGATCATCGGATCATGGGTCTGGTTTGAAGATGGTGGATCATGGGTCTGGACCAGGGGCTCCCTATCAACAAGCCTCACACCTACCTATCACCATACGAAAAATGCAAAGGATATTGATGCTTTCGTTAGTGCCAATTATAGAAAAGATGTGCCTATAACCACCATAAACTTTGCCACCTATGCTTCTTTGCCTATAACCAACTCTCGCGCGTGTAACGCCCCAAATTATAGTTATACACATTTTTATATGAATATATAGGGGCTGGCATATCGTGTATACCCGTACACGATAAGACACGACACGATAAGACACGATACATGAAATCCCATACACGAACACGACACGATAACTTATCGTGTCCTTTTTTTCAAACACGAACACGAACACGACACGATATACACGAAAATTACCTGTTAATACCTGTTAACACGACTGTTCGACTGTTATACACGAAAATTACCTGTTAACACGAACACGACATGCTATCTGAAAGTTACAGAGGGAGTTTAGGGTTTTATTTTTTTGAATTGAATGAGGAATGAAAATAGAAAGGAATTAAGGAACCCACACGCACATGGCTGATGAGTTTTATTTAATTTAATTTCTTATCGTGTACTTACAGGTATTAACAGGTAAACAGGTATTTAACCTGTTTATACACGAAAATTAACAGGTGATCTCGTGTCTACCTGTTTGGTACACGATACCTGTTAAGACCATACACGATACCTGTTAACTTCGTGTAGGTTCGTGTCGTGTATTCGTGTAAAATTGCCAGCCCTATGAATATAGTGTTGGGATTGAACCCTATCAGAGGAACAGATAATGTAAAGCCAAAACTGGATCAAAGCAGTGGATCCAGAATAAGCAGACGTTTACAGTTGGTTCATGCAAATCTCTCCCCTTGAAAGTGGTTTCATATCTGCTGACCTCCTATCTGCTGATCATACTAAGTGCTGACCTACAACTGCTGCTTTATATCTACTGACCAAAGTCAAAGACTGATGGAAGACCAAAGCTCTGTTGACTCTATCTACTGCCTTGGGTCAAGTACTGCTGATCCGGACAAGCACTGCTGGGTTCACAGCAGTGGAAGGATGCAGCAGCAGTTTAAGTGTCTTTTATGTAATGTAATAGCAGTAGTTTAGTACATCAGTGTTTATAGATCAGTAGTTAGAGTTTGTTAGGAGGTTAGATGTCACTTTCATGGTGACGTCAGCTAAGATGCTCAGTGGTTTGCAAGTGCCTATAAATAGTTCAGTACTTTGTACTGTTCTATTAGCTCTTTTGATCAATCGTCTTCTTTGCACGAACAAACTACTGAGCTCTGGCTGAGGGGGAGTTTGCATTCTTACATCAATCATTGTAATCGTTGTTGAAACAAATTCAATCATTCGGTTCTTTGTGAAAAGATGTTTGATAAAAGTATTACTCTCGTTTGATTGTATGCAAAGTTTGCTTTCATCTTATTTCCGCTGCACAACTCTTTCATTTCCATCTTAATTACAAACGAAAATACAATCAAAAGGAAACTCAGATCCAACAATTGGTATCAGAGCCTGGACAGTCAAATTTGATTTAACAATCATTTTGACGTAAATAGTTCAGCTCATAACAGTTGATACTGATCGTTTGTTCGTCCGTTGAAAAACAGAGCAAGGATAAATCACCATTAAAGTTGATTTCTCAGTGTCTGTAAAACAACAAGAATGACGTCACAATCTCAGGATGATAAAAACAACATCGGCTCACTTTTTAAACCACCTATGCTAAAAAGAAATGAGTACAACATCTGGCAGAGGAGGATGGGTCACATCCTCGCTCAACAAAGCACAGGTTGTTGGAGGTCTGTCACCTTTGGTCCTCATGTTCCTTCAGTGCCAAGCGCTGAAGATGCTAAAAAGTTCGTTCCAAAACCAGTTGAAAATTACACCGAAACTGATTTTCAAAAGATCGAACTAGATGCTAAAGCGTTTAGCATCATAGCATCAGCGCTGCCCAATGAAATATATGCTGGACTGTTACACTGTAACAGTGCCAAAGAATTGTGGGACGCACTTAAGGAACAGTTTGGAGGTACTGAAGAAGTCATAGAAAACAATAGGGAAATCCTGAACCAACAGTACGAAACGTTTTGTCATGTTAGAGGTGAATCACTGACTCAACAATTTGAGCGGTTTAGTTGTCTCATCAGTGAACTGAGGCTTGTTAATACCACTTTTACAAACTCAACTCAAAACAGCAGGTTCCTCAGGTCACTGCCCGAAAAATGGGACACTATAGCCTTTGTCACCAGAAATTCACCTGAGTTCAAGGATCTGACCTTGACCCAACTCCATGGTCGACTCCTAACCTACGAAAGGGAGTTGAACCAGAAAAGGAAGTTACAAGAGTCAGGAAAAGCCGTTGATGATTATACATTCGGTAACACTGCTCTTTTGGGTCAAGAAGAATCTGGGAGCAGTGGTAAGGACCAGGGTTATGACCATTTCATTGACATAACTGCTGGAGCTAACTTTAACAACCCTGATCCTCACTCTGCAAGTTATGCATTCACTGCAAACGAAAACCAGATGTCAGATAATTTAAGCTTTGAACTAAATGATTTGCAACATTTTGACCCCACTGATTTAGAGGAAATGGACATCCTGCACCAACTGGCTTTGCTAAGTGTTAGAACTAGCAAGTTCTACAAAAGAACAGGGAGAAAATTCCCAGGTTTGCATGGGAATCTAAGGGTTGGGTTGGATAAATCGAAAATCAAGTGCTACAAGTGTAATAGGTTGGGACATTTCGCTAGGGAATGTAGGAGTCAAAATACTGGTCCCATAATTACTCATCCTAGCTCAAATCCTAGACCTCAAAATCAAAACACTGTGCATTATGCCCAATATGCCCCAGCAGCTCAAGTGAACACTGCTCACTATGTTGCTGCCCCTGTGCCAGTACATTATGTTCAAACTACTGTTCCACAAATCCAATATGTTCAAACCCCTGTTCCACAGGTACAAGTGCAACCTGTTGCACCTCAAACCACTGCTCCAGCAGCAACACAACCAGATCAACAAAGCTTTTTCACTCAAGGGTTTGTTGACTGGAGCAGTATGCCTGATGATCTTTGTGATGAAAATTTTGCACTCTATGCTTCTAATGATTCTTCACATGATGAGTTTTGTTTGATGGCACTAGAGTCAATACAGGAGGGGGTTGAAGCTGAGGAGGAACAGCAGTACTCTGAAATAGTGGAAGAGGTGATTGAAGCAGTGATTACTGCTGTGGCTGATGAAGTACTGTTGGAAGAAAGTTCAGGTACTCTGATTGAACCAATGATAGATCCATGGTCCATAGAGGACAAAGAAGAAGAGAAAGAAGAAAAGGCTGGTGAAAAGAAGGTAAGAGCTGATGATGATAAAGATCATCAATGTGATTGTGCAATGATGGCAGCTGCCAAGGTATCTCCTCAAGTTCTTGAAAAACTGTGTCCAGACAATTGCATAATTGCTTTTGCTAACATCAAAGAGGTGAATGAAAACCTTCGGGATAAAATCTTAACTGATGAGGTCAAATTTGAAAGCTCTTTAAAAGAACTTAAAAACAAATTGACTGAAAAAGAAAAAGAAATCAGCTGTTTAAAAGAAGAGCAAAGTATAACCAAAACCCAACTTCAAACTATGGTAGAAAAATACCAAGTTTGCAAAAAGGAGTTGGAGTCTGCCCAGATTACTTGTGAAAGATGGGTGGAATCCTGCAAAGGATATGAGGTTATGCTTGAAAAACAGAGAAAAAGCAATGTGAAGTTTGGGGTTGGGTATAGAAAATATGATGATGAAAACACTGCTTTTGAAAACTCTTTTCAAACCACTGATGAAGCTACTGAGCTTATCCCCACAAACAAGAATGGCCAAGAAGTGAAAATCACTGACAAACTTGGTAACAAAATCACACTTAACGGACCAATGGGTTCCTCCACTTTCAAAGAACTTGAAGATCATCAGTTTAAACCAAAATGGTCTGATGAGTGTGATATTCTTGAAAATTTCAAGCCAATGGACTTTACATCAATTGATGGTGCTAAAGCTCCAAAAGCTAAAGTCATACCTCTCAAAGATATCCCAGCAGTGGTTAAAACCTCTGCTGCAAAGGAATCTGAAAAGAGAAAGAAGAAAGAAAAAATTGATAACTTGTTTTGTGAATTCTGTGAGAAAAGGAATCATCTAACAAAAGACTGTTTCCACTTAAAAGCTTATGATCTAAACAAAACAAGTGTCATTGTTTCAGCAGAAAGCTGCATTGTCTGTGGGAAAACAAACCACAAAACTCAAGCATGTGTGTACCTCAAAAACTTTGATATGAAAAAGAATGAGTACATGGCTAAAACATCCTTGAGTCCATCATCATCCTCATCATCTGTCAAATTCACCAAGAAACAACCACTGTTTGTGCCAGTACAAACAGCTGTTACAAAACAGCTGAACCAAACATCTGTCAAAAGAGATGTTCAGGTTACTGATGCACCCCCTGCCAATCAGTTCAAAAAAGGCAGAGAAAAACAGTCTTACCAAAGGATTCCACACGTTTATGAGGCCTACAAAAGGCCCTCTAAACCCAAAGTGAACAGGCATCCTTTTGGTTACCAGCAGATGATTGGTCAGGACCCACAACAGTGGTTAGAGAAACACTGTCCTAAAACAGTTCAAACCCCTGACCTAACCACTGTCCATCATCTTGCATCCATTCCAGACACTGTTGAGACCCCATCCAAAGCCTTGTTGGCTTTGGAGACCTTAATGAACTAATCTTTTTACTTCATGTGCAGGGAGCTTCTGCATGCTTTGATAGTCTTTGGTATGTAGATAGTGGAGGCTCCAGGCACATGACAGGATGTAAAGCCCTCCTCAAAGACTTTAAAATCCATGGTGGGGGTGATATATCCTTTGGAAATAATAGTAAAGGGAAGGTTCTGGGGTCTGGTACAGTGCAATCTGGAAATGTAAAATTTGAAAATGTCAATCTAATAGACAATCTAAAATTCAACCTTCTGAGTGTGTCCCAAATGAGTGACAAGGGATTTGGGTCATTCTTCACAAAAGACTGTTGTAAGATTGTTGGACCAGAAATGGTCAAAAAGATTGAAGCAATAATTAAATCTGGTCATACTAAACTTGTTGCTCAAAGAAGTGGCAATGTTTATGTTGTTGACATGTCAAAAGAGTGTCCCAGAGCTGATGCCTGTCTGTTCTCAGCTGCCTCTAACAAAGAGACAGAACTTTGGCACAGAAGGCTGGGACACACAAATCTTAAGACAATCACAGAAATTTCAAAAAATGGTTTGGTGAGAGGCCTACCACAAAAATTGTTTTCATGTCCTGAACATTGCATTTCCTGTTTAAAAGGAAAACAACATAAAAGTTCTTATAAGTCCATTGAAGAGTCCAAAACAACCCAGTGTCTGCAAATGCTACACATGGATTTGTTTGGACCAGTTCAAGTCATGAGCCTTAAAAAGAAAAGATATTGTTTGGTTATTGTTGATGACTTTTCTAGGTTCACATGGACTTTCTTCTTGCACTCAAAAGATGAAACTGCAGGCATTTTGCAAGACTTTGTAATACAGGTTGAAAAGCAATTTGACCTTCCAGTAAAAAGCTTCAGGAGTGACAATGGCACAGAATTCAAAAATAGGGAGTTGGATGCCTTCTGTGTGAAGAAAGGGATTGTAAGGCAGTACAGCATCCCAAGAACACCAGAGCAGAATGGGGTAGTGGAAAGGAAGAACAGAACTCTGATTGAGGCTGCCAGAACCATGCTTGCAGATTCAGGTTTGCCTTTAACTTTCTGGGCAGAGGCAGTAAACACTGCTTGCTATGTTCAGAACAGAGTTTTAATAAACCCCAGGCACAAAAAGACTGCCTATGAAATTCTGTATAAAATTAAACCACTGATCTCATATTTCAAAGTGTTTGGCTGCCCATGCTTTATTTTGAATTTAAAAGATTCCATTTCAAAATTTGCAGCCAAAATTGATTGTGGTTATCATCTGGGATACTCAACCACTGCCAAGGCCTACAAAGTGTTTAATACACGGACCAAGGCAGTGGAGGAGACTTTGAATGTTAAGTTCAATGAACTTTCATCAATGAAAATCCCAGCAAATCCTGCAGATCTGTTTGATCTTGAAAAATTCACTTTTGAAAATACTGCTGTCAAGACTAACAGTGCAGGTCCATCAGAGGATACAACACCAGACTATGGGTATGAAATCATCATCCCTCAAAGGTCTGCCACAAAGGGAAAAGCATCAGCTGTTCAAAACAGTTGTCAAAGCTCTACCACTGCTACCTCAACAATTGTTGACCAAAGTAGCCCATCAACCACTGCTTCCACATCCTCAAACACTGCTGACAAAAGTCCTCAAACAGTGGATAAAAGCTAGCAGTTGTCCACCTCATTACCTCCTATTCCACCACCTTTTGAAACCACTGCTGGATCATCAAAGTCCCCAGCAGTGGTTAGCTCAGATGATACACATTTGCAGCCTTCACCAACCAATGCCATCATACCATACCAAGGAGATTTAATCTTCTTGAGATCTCATCCACCTGATCAAATCATTGGCAACATAAATGAAGGGGTGCTCACAAGAAGCCAAACCCAAAACATTTGTCTTTTTGCTGGTTTTCTATCACTCCATCAGCCAGTCAAGTACCAAGAGGCACTGAAAGACAACAGCTGGGTAGAAGCCATGCAAGAGGAGCTCCAACAGTTTAAAAGACAACAAGTATGGGAGCTTGTACCACTGCCAGAAGAGGTTAGTCCCATTGGCACAAAGTGGGTCTTCAAGAACAAAACTGATGAAAGGGGTATTGTTGTCAAGAATAAAGCCAGGCTTGTGGTTCAAGGTTACAGACAGGAAGAGGGGATTGATTATGATGAAACATTTGCCCCTGTTGCAAGATTAGAAGCAATTAGACTGTTCCTGGCCTTTGCTGTCAACCACAATATGAAGGTGTTTCAAATGGATATCAAAAGTGCTTTCCTCTATGGTACAATTCAAGAAGAGGTGTATGTTTGTCAACCTCCAGGTTTTGAGGATCCATTTTATCCAGATCATGTTTACAGGCTAAACAAAGCCTTGTATGGCTTGAAATAAGCACCAAGAGCCTGGTATGAAACTCTTTCCAACTTCCTACTCTCAAATGGTTTCAAAAGAGGTACCATTGATAAAACACTGTTTTTAAAATGGAGAGGGAAGGATTTAATGATTGTCCAGATTTATGTGGATGACATTATTTTTGGAAGCACATGTAACTCAATGTGTGAAGAGTTTAGAGAACTCATGACAGCTGAGTTTGAAATGAGTGCAATGGGTGAGCTGCAATGCTTTCTTGGTCTCCAAGTACAGCAATTGCAAAATGGAACTTTCATTCATCAAAGCAAATATGCTAAAGAACTTTTAACCAAATTTGATATGAATGATTGTAAACCATGCAGCACACCCATGGCAACAAATAAGCTGGTCATGTCTGATGAAAAAGATGAGCTGATTGACCAAACACTTTATAGAAGCATGATTGGGTCTTTATTGTACCTAACTGCATCTAGACCAGACATCATGTTTGCAACATGTGTCTGTGCAAGAAGTCAATCAGCTCCCAGAAAATCAAATCTCATTGCTGTAAAAAGGATCTTCAGATACATAAAAGGTGCTCCCACACTTGGTATCTGGTATCCAGCTAATGGGAACATCAAGCTTTCAGGTTTCTCAGACAGTGACTTTGCTGGATGTCACACCACAAGGAAGTCCACATCAGGAGGGTGCCAGTTTCTAGGTGACTGCTTAGTTTCTTGGCAAAGCAAAAAGCAAGCAGCTGTTTCGACATCCACTGCTGAAGCTGAATACATTGCTGCTGCAAGCTGTACAGCCCAACTCCTGTGGCTTCAAAATCAGTTGCTGGATTTTGGTATCACTGCCTTAAAGACACCACTCATGTTGGACAGTCAGGCAGCAGAAAATATCATCAAAAATCCAGTTTCCCACTCAACCACCAAACATATTGACATCAGACATCACTTTGTGAGGGACTGCTATGAAAAAGGTTTGATTTCTCTACATCATGTCCCAACTAAAGACCAGCTGGCTGATGTGCTCACAAAAGCACTTGATACAGCCACTTTTGAAAGTTTGGTCTCTAGGATTGGGATGCTGAACATGGAATAACAAGCAACATCTTGTTTTTCTATGAATAAAAGCAACAAAATGTTTTCAGAAAATCAAAACTCCATCCTTAAAAATAGTTAAAAATGAAATTTTTTCATTAAGTCCTTAAAAGTCTGCCATTAACCACTGATTGTTCAAAAGTCTGCTATACTTCAAAAGTCTGTCCACTGCTGAAAGTCAACCCCTGCTCTCTCATTATTTTGCTAAACTCTGTTGTTCAAAAGCAGTGTCTTATCCACTGATATGCTATCCACTGATAGTAAAAATCTTCCACTGCTTTCATACCACTGCCTTCATCAGTCACTTTCAACAAAAGTACTGTCCTTCACTTTCAACAGGGGTTGTCACGTGGACAGTACATATTGGTCAGACCTTTTGTAACGGCTGCCACCTCAGCATTCACTTTCTTCCCTATAAAATCCCCCACTCACCATCAAAACAGGGTTTTACTGTCGAATTGAATCCTTAAAATTCTCTTCTCAAAGCAGTTTTTTCTTCACATTTCTTCACAAATTTCTTCGATCAATCATCCTTAAAATGACAAAATCAAAGAAATCTTCAAAACCCTCATCCAAATCTTCACCGAAAACAGCCTCTCAAAAGGCAATCTCCACTGAAATTCCACACAAACCATCTCACAATCTCCTGGGTATTCTCACAAAACCAGGAACCACAAAAGATTTCGATTCCATCATTGATCTCATGGCAAAATCAAAGTACAAAACCTTGATCACTGCCGATGCACCAATCTATTTGGCGACCCAAAGGGAGTTCTGGAAAAATGCAACCCTTGAAAAACAAGGCGACACTGCAACCACCATAAACTCTTCTATAAAGGGTAAAGCTGTCCAAATCACGCCACAATCCATTTCAGAGGTCTTTCAACTCGGTGATCAGGAAGGTAAAATTTCTTTCACTAAAAACGAGTTAAAAATTGACTTCATTGAGCGAGGGTATGAAGCCACAATGATGAAGAAAATAACCTTAGAAAAAGGTTATTTTCCTTCTGCAACCAGATTTTTATTTCATACCCTCCTACTATGTGTTTCAAACAAAACCACTTCTTTTAATGAAATCCCTTTAAAGATTCAAAATCTGGGATATGCTATTCTTCAAGGAGAAAATTTTAACTATTCTCGGGAAATTTTTAAAGATTTGGTTAATAATGTTGCAACAAAATCATTCTTACTGTTTCCAAGGTTTTTAAGCTACTATTTTTCAAAGAAATTCAGTAAGGATGATTTAACTGTAATAAACCAGGGTGCTCCTACTCAAATAAACAGTTTAACTACTGAAACTTTTTCAAGGATGTTAGCACCCTGCAAAACCCAAGCAGAGGTGCCTGAGCAGATTTTAGTAGTTACAACTGCTCCTCAGGTATCTGCTGCTGAGCCCACTGCTCAAGGTGATCAGAGCAGCAGCACAACTGCTTTGAAACCCACACCTACAATCACCAAAAAGACAACAAAAAGAAAAACACAAAACCCCCCCCCCCCCAAAACCCTCAAAAAGGCATCTCTGGAGGATGAGATACCAGAGCTTCTGCCAGTGACAACACAAAAGTCACAAGAAACCACTGCTGCTTCTTCCTCACAGCAGTTGGTACAAATATCTCAACCCATAACCAAAACTCCTCCTGTTTCTTCACAAAAAGAACAGGTTGTACAAATAGGGTCTCCACATCATGATGCTCTGGAAACACTCGTTTCTATCATCCACAGTCCAATGCCCGGGACACATCCTACTTCTACACCAACCATCACATCCACATTTCCCTCACCAATAAAACCACTGTTGGATGCAATTGATTTGAACCAGGCATTATCCAGTCCTTCTCAATCACCTATTAATGAGAATATACCTCAAAAACTGATTGGGTCTGATGTATCAATCTTTGCTAACCCACCAACACAACCTGAGGAGGTTACACCCCTTGAGTTACAAGTAACTCTTGATGGTAATCCAAGTGAAGCAGCCACTACAACTGCTACACCCACTGGGTTACATTTGGACAGTGGTTACATTCATAAGACTTCCTTGGAGGCAATTCCTTTTATAGCACCTCTGTCAACCACCAGTGGATTTATTTATCCTACTGGCAACCTCAAAAGGTTGTCAAGTGTTGAAGGAAGAAGACCCCAGTACCAAGAAAAAGGGGCATCAGTGGTTAATGTTTGGAGTATATTCCCTACATCTACCACTGATAAAACCACTGCTTGTGGGAAATCAGATGATCCCATTAACTTGGGTGATGGTTTAAAGTACCAGAAATTGACGGATCGTATTGCAAAGCTTGATAACTCTGTTGCAGAACTCAAAGATATGCTACAACAGGTGTTACAAGTTCAGAAGGTACACACAACTGTTGTTCCACCTCAAGCACCTGCCCCACAAAGGACACCTGCTACAAATGAGCTCTGGAATTTATTTCATTCTTTTCTCCAACACCAAGCACAACTAGCAGATCAGCAACATGAAAAACATGTACAACAGCTGAGAAATGCAATGGAGTCAAGATTCAAGAACACTCAGGCTGACTTAAAGGCTCTCAAAACTCAGATCTTGCACACCACTGGCACTGCTCCTCCAAACATACGTTTCATTTATGACCTCCCAGAAGATAATGCCAAAAAGGGGGAGAAAATTAAGGAGTGGAAAAGGAAGGGTATAGAAGATGGTCTTTATCTTGAACCAGAGAATTCAAACATGACCAAAAAGATCCCTTTGCCAGATGGTAGCAAGAAGATTGATGTGACAACAAATGCACTAGCAGAAGCAATTGCAAGTGTGAAGAGAGATAGAGAGGCCAAAAGGAAAGCCAGGGTGGACAGAATGGATCATCCAAAACAGGGTACTTCTGGGTCAAGGGATCATGAAAATCCTGTTGAGGAAAAGAAGAGGCCTACTAGAAAAGTAAGGCAACCCAAATCCATTCCAACCAGACGTTCAAAGTCTGCTAAAAAACCACCGTACAAAACAGCTGATGCAGCAGGAGTTACAAAAACCACTGCTTGCCAAACAGTTGTTCCATCAACACACACCACTTCAACACACACAACATCTACTGCTTTACCATCATCACCACCAAAAACAACACCTGCTGACACACAGCAGAAGACAGCAGATGTTATAACATCTGTTGTTATGACAGCATTGGTTGAAACACCAGTAGTTTCAATAACTGTTAGTCAATCACAATCCACTGCCACTACATCTACAACCACTGTTCCATTCAAAACATCATCAGTCTCTCCTAAACCAAAAAGGAGAAGGCTAATTTTAAAAGATGATGACACACCTCCATCACCAACATCTTCAAAATCTTTAGCTCTTGTCACAATACCAAAACCTGTTCCTCTCTCTTCAGTTCCAATGTACAAGCCCTTACCTCCTGCAGGTGTTCAATTTCCTCTTGAACTAGCAGCTGTTAGAGATGAAATAAAATCCTTCTACTATGAGGATGACCCTGCCAAAAGGAGGTTGCCATCAATAAAAGGATATCCTTGGCCTAAAAATGTTGATGAATACTTGGAAATCAAAGCCAAGCAAGCAGAGGATATCTCAAAAAGAAACACACAAGGGAAGTCTGACAAAGAAATTTCAAGAAATTATCAATATTTGCTCACACAAGTCAGATCCCTAGAGCAATTTGCAAAAAAATGTTAGTCAACAAATTTCTGAAAGAGCAGCTGAATCTCTGAAGAAAGACTTCATTGAAAGCATCATGGCTCACAAAAGGTACAAAGGAGAGAGATATATGTACAAAGAGTGGACTGTTCCTGAGCTTGAAGATGAAGCTGCAAGAATTCAAGACATGATAAAAAGGAAGGTCACTCACACTCCTCCTAACTGGGCAAAATTTAGAAAGAATGTACCTGACAAACAGGAAGAGCTGAAGAGGATGAAAGAGGAATTGGTAGCAGCTGATTATGGTAACAAAAGACAAGTTGCTAGATGGAAAGAAGATATGGTCAGGGCTACTTACAAAAAGTTGGAACAATTAAGAAAGAAAGATCCCACAGTTCCTCAAAAGCCTGACTATCCTGAAGCAGCGGTTTCAAAAAGACCTTCAAAGCTGCAAATCAGGAGATCCACAGCTCCAGTTGGTGCTACCATCTACAAAAGAAGGCCACACAAACAACTGATTGCTGAAACCATCAAAGAGTTAATGGAAGGTGAAGACCTTGGAAAAGAGGGTATAAAGAAAATGATCATGGAAACTCTTGGTTTGGATCAAACTGCAAGTACTGCTCAGCCAGTCATGAATAGGCCAGCCTCTCCAAATACTTCTGCAAATAAACATCTCCCAAGAAACCCACCAGGCTCAAAAATACAAAAGTGGGAAACTGACAAACAGACCTGCGTATTGACTTTGCTCAGGTCTGGTGGAGGAGTGGAGAAAATATCAAGGGAACAATCTCTTGGCCTGAGTCTTGAAGATTTGCAGGATCTCCTTGATCTTCCACTCAGCAGGGATGATGAAGATACAGATGCCCTTGACTTTGAACTACAATTCAAAGGTCAGATAAGGGAGCTGTTGTTGAGGCAATAAAGATTTCCACAAATAATGAAGAGTTTTGGCATTATCTGTTCCAGGGGGAGATTGTTGGGATTGAACCCTATCAGAGGAACAGATAATGTAAAGCCAAAACTGGATCAAAGCAGTGGATCCAGAATAAGCAGACGTTTACAGTTGGTTCATGCAAATCTCTCCCCTTGAAAGTGGTTTCATATCTGCTGACCTCCTATCTGCTGATCATACTAAGTGCTGACCTACAACTGCTGCTTTATATCTACTGACCAAAGTCAAAGACTGATGGAAGACCAAAGCTCTGTTGACTCTATCTACTGCCTTGGGTCAAGTACTGCTGATCCGGACAAGCACTGCTGGGTTCACAGCAGTGGAAGGATGCAGCAGCAGTTTAAGTGTCTTTTATGTAATGTAATGTAATGTAATAGCAGTAGTTTAGTACATCAGTGTTTATAGATCAGTAGTTAGAGTTTGTTAGGAGGTTAGATGTCACTTTCATGGTGACGTCAGCTAAGATGCTCAGTGGTTTGCAAGTGCCTATAAATAGTTCAGTACTTTGTACTGTTCTATTAGCTCTTTTGATCAATCGTCTTCTTTGCACGAACAAACTACTGAGCTCTGGCTGAGGGGGAGTTTGCATTCTTACATCAATCATTGTAATCGTTGTTGAAACAAATTCAATCATTCGGTTCTTTGTGAAAAGATGTTTGATAAAAGTATTACTCTCGTTTGATTGTATGCAAAGTTTGCTTTCATCTTATTTCCGCTGCACAACTCTTTCATTTCCATCTTAATTACAAACGAAAATACAATCAAAAGGAAACTCAGATCCAACATATAGTATGCTACAAGTAGGTTGTAACACCCCATATATGTGTGTTCATGTTAAAAATAAGAATATGTGTAGAAATAAAGTGAAAACCCACTTAGAACATGATTGATGCTTGAATTTGGCTAAATTGATATTAAAAGTGAAAACCCACTTGAAGTAGGAGTGTTGTGAGGTGTAATGTGGAATTTTGTGTAAATTAGTATAATGATTATGTATGATGATGTTCATAACGAGAAATTGTTGTATGGAATCGATTTAGAATGAAGGTTATATGAAATTTGATTGAGTTTGATGTTCTTGATGATCTTGACATGATTTAGTAAGGTTATGCATAAGACACTTGTACACTATGCTTATCTAATGGTACGCACACCAAGTGTTTGTTAAAATGCTTGAATGAAATGATCTCATGTTAGTACAATGTTACATTGTTAGAATTGGGAAATATTAGTTGTTAACTCAATTACGTCAAGAAAGGATTGTAAACGATGACACGAGATTAAAGTAAGTTGATTTTGAATTGTAGGAATAAAGAAAGAAGACTCAAGCCATTCCGGGTCGCAAGCAAAAAACGACAAAGGTAAGTCCTTGTGCTTACAAATTTTAGAGATGTGTAATGTTTTTGTTATCTTACCATACAAGGTTACAAGTTGGTACTATGTCAATGAGATTTGTTATCAACCGATTTGGTTAATTGTTGAAACTAATTTTGTCAATAACCGATTTGGTTGATCGCATGTCTAAAAACCTACTCGATAAAACCAATTAATTTATTCAGCACATCGATTAACCAAAATAATCAGTCCTTGCATGATTAATCCCTTGAAAATTAAATCAAAGCAAACTAGAATCTAAATTCTAATGGTGTGCGTTCGGTGCGATATATTTTTATTGATATTTTAAGCCCATTTTACGCATTAGTCAAGTTTTAAATTTATAAAACACGATATTCACTAACACTAATCACACACTTGGGCAAGTGCACCCATCGTGAGCGTAGTATAGCGTTGGTAAGATACCGAGGTCATCCAAGGACACAAGAGCTTTTAGTACCGGTTTATCCTCAACGTCTAATCAATCTAAATTTTTGAGAAAAGGTTTTAAATATAAAAATAAAAACAAAAAATGCAGAAATAAAATAAAATAAAACAGATAGACAAGATGAATCACTTGGATCCGACTCGCCTTTAATGTATTCTTTGATGATTTTCGTACTTTCGGACTTTTTAAGAGATTATCTTAGTTATAGTAGTAGACCTCTCTTTTAAAAGTGACGTTACCCTCAACCCAGTGGTTTGAGTCAGCAAGGATACAATCCCAAAGGGTCGGAATATTGAAAGATAATTAATTAAGTTATTAATGCGAAAAGTGATAGGCCCCTCTTTTGAAGGTGACGTTACCCTCGGCTAAGTGGTTTGAGTCAGAAGAGATACAATCCCAAGTAGCCGGTTTAATGTATTAATAGTAGTTTACATATGAGGGGTTCAAGCTATACTAGATAATAAAAGAAATCAATGGAGGGACACTTATAATTATTCTAGACCATCATTAATTGTATATAATTATTATTTAAGTTAAATTATTAAATTTAATATGTTTCAAACATTTAAGAAATTATGGATAAAATTCCATAAAACATCTTATTATTTATTTATATTAATTACTAGGTTAGAAATTATATCTTAATTCCTAAATTGTAGATAATTATTATTTAATTTAAAGAGTTAAATGCCATTTTAGTCCCTGTGGTTTGGGCCATTTTGCCAGTTTAGTCCAAAGGTTTCATTTTTAACCTGTGGGTCCAAAAAGGTTTCACAGTTGCCATTTTAGTCCACTGGGTTAACTTCATCCATTTTTTCTGTTAACGAGAAGGCCAATTCGGTCATTTTATATGGCTGAATTGCCCTTTTAGTTAACAGAATTACATACAAAATGACCAAATTGGCCTTCTCGTTAACAGAAAAAATGGATGAAGTTAACCAAGTGGACTAAAATGGCAACTGTGAAACCTTTTTGGACCCACAAGTTAAAAATGAAACCTTTGGACTAAACTGGCAAAATGGTCCAAACCACAGGGACTAAAATGGCATTTAACTCTAACTTAAATTATTAAATTTAGAGTAAAATGCACGAATAGTCCCTGTGGTTTTGTAAAATAACACCTATAGTCCCAAACTTTTGGAAATTACACCGGTGCTCCATGTGGTTTGACAGTTTGTTACTCGAATAGTCCATGGAGTGGATAGGGGTTAGTTTTCTCAGTTAAGTAGGTGTGAAAGAACCTTAATGCCCTTACTGTATTAAAAATATTAAAAGATAAATTTAACTCAAGTGGCCCCAACCCTCCCTCACCCTCACCACCTGCAACCCCCTTCATCGATACACGCCTTCTTGGGGCATTTTACAAAAGTTGTGGACTATATGTATTATTTTACAAAACCATAGGGACTATTTGTGCACTTTACTCTTAAATTTAATATATGTTTAAAATGCAAGAAGAATAATAATAACATTTATCATACTAATAAATTTTTCAAAAACAACCATCCTTTTAATATGCAACTCACGTCCAGATATTTAAATTTTAAAGTTATATAATTTAATAATTACCAATAATTTATACTTATCTAATTAACTTAAATTGAAACATTATTTTTTTGATATAAGTTTATCTAATTGGATAATTGTTATATGCCTAATATGGACATTTCAACATTTTTTTTAGAACTAATAAATTAAGACCACTATTATTTAAATAAAACTTGGGTTATTAAATGTATGTTCACATGACTGTTAAAACTCGTGAGAGTATCGATGATAGTTTGTCTTCTAATCGATTGTTCAAATGCTTTCATATTTATAAAGTTGACAAACATCACAAGTTTTGATCATACATGACACAAAATTTTGTTTGGATTTCAGAAAAGCGTCTTAAAAATATCGTTTTATAATTCGTTATTAACTATTTGATTTTTTATTTACTTAACTCGTGTAATACACGGGGTTATAACCTATTTCACTAATAATATATATAGTTAAAATAAAAATAGAAATAAAATTAAACCTAAAAAAAGCAGCCTATCTCCCTGTTCGCTCCTCCATCTATCTTCTAAACCTAAAAAACAAACACCGACTGACTGACAGATCTAGAAGAAAGTTGTAAGCGGCTCAAGATGGCAACAAATTCTACATCTAAGTTGTTTCATGGTATGCACTTTAAGGTTTGATTGCTCGAGTAATATGATCAAGTTTTCCAGTAGCATTCTTGTAATTGGTATTCCGTATGAGACAATTTGTCTGTTTTTCTTCTTAAAGCATCTACCTTTCTTGTTGTTTAGTTAAGAAATATATGGTCTACATGTAAGAAAGCATAACTTATAACCATCCATCATGTGCACTTTGATCTTTAAAACAGGGTTGTACAAGTTCACGGCTTAATGACACTAGGGGGTGGGATAAGACTTAGGGGACATTAGGTCCTGGGTTCAATTCCCACAAGGGTTTTTTTCCCAGATTTATTGGGTTCCCTCCTGAATTGGTGTATAGGCATTATAGCCTAGTGGAGATGGATATTATCGCTATGCAGTTAATGCGGAAAAATATCGGTTATCGGTCAAGGACTGATATCTGAGATATCGTTTATCGCGGTGAGATATCGGTAATTTATAATATCATGCATAAAAATATATATATTCATATCTAGAAGTATAGAACCTATATATTATTAATAGCAAAATAAAGAAGTGTTCATCAAGATCAACTGAGGCACCCACTTCTTCATTTGTTCATCATAACTTAACACACTAAAATCCGATTGAAGCACAGGAGCTTGGGAAGGACGATTAGGGTTCAGCAGACATCATCAGTTGTCGTGTTAAGTGTTCGAAGTGTGATAAAGGTTATAATATATGGGCCAAAAAAGCATAAAAGAACTGGGAAAGAACTGGCCTTTGTATTTCCATAAAGAAAAACATAAAAATCTGGCCTACCGATTTTCTCACCGATATGACCAAGATAAGAATATCAAAATATCGGCGATATCTCGGTAAATATCACCGATATTCTCGCTACCGATATTCAGAATAACCGATATTATGTGCCAAGACCGATAACCGATATAGCACCGCTATATCACCGAGATAGCGCCAATATTAACTGCCCAGTATGATCGGGTGGTTTCGCTGGTGGCACGATGGTACTCCAGTGGTCCGTCAGTGATCCAAATTTGCCGTTCAAAAAAGGCGTGAACTTGTAATTTATGAACTAATTACCTTGTTGTATGTAGACGTTTATTAGTGGCATCATGCAGATTGTAATTTAATAATGCGTATGCGGTAATAGTATGTTGCTTGGTCAAAGAAGCTGTCATATTTTTGTTTGAGTATAGCTGGTTGTTTTGTTTATACTAAAAAAATGCACATGAGCATGCCAAACAGTATAGTGCTGAGAAATGTTAGTAAACCCCTTTGACTTGAATAGTTTTGCCAAAGTGTAAGAATCCTCATTTTCTGTTTCTTCATTAAACTTGTATCCTCTGTATCAGATGTTCGCATCTATAACTTACCCCCAACCTATGTTGTCAAAAGCGCAAAAAGTAGGCGCCCGGGCGCAGCGAGGCGCACCTATAGCGCCTGGTGGTAGGCTAGGCGCAAAAATGGGTTTTTTTGGAAAAAAACGTGCTGAGGCGCCAAAAAGCGCGCACCTAGGCGCAAAAACGGTGCTGAGGCGCAGGTAACGCACAAAAAAAAAAGAAACCGAGTCGCGGGCCCACACTTTTTTTGCGCCTTGTGCCTAGGATCCGGGTGAGGCCGATGCGCCTCGCCTGCGCCTTGCGTCTTTGACAACATAGCCCCCAACCTTTAATGTATGCTAATTTTTTCTATGAAGGTACTAAATATTGCATGCATGGTCTCTTTGCGTTCTTAGACTTTATCATAAAATTTGCCTGCTCTGATTAAAATTTATTTTATATGCATGAAATAAACCAAATTAGTGGGACGTTCACTTTTGCGGGGCCTCAACAGTTCCTCATCAGGAATGATAAGATCATCACAGGAGACTACCTGTAACAATTCCTTGGCTCAGGTTTGCTCTTTTTTTTCTTAAATTAGATGTACACATTTTGACCCGTTTATTTATGAATAGATAGATCTGGGCCATGTTTTAACTTTTAACAGGTAAAATAAAGATCTCTGCATAAAAAATAATGTGCCCAGTAGGTCAAATGGGTTGAGAAGTGCTAAAGTGTGTTTTAAATGCCTAAATCATCCTTAATCTTTTTTTATAAAAAGGTTATTGTTATTGCAATTTTACCCTTTGGGGTTTAGGCCAATTGGCACTCTTACCCCCCCTAACGAAATAATTGCAATTTTACCCCCCCCCCCCCCCCCCCCCCCCCAATGTTCGCTGTTATGTCGCAAGTTTACCCCCTGGCATCAAATTTGTTAACTGATCTGTTGACTTGGCGGTGAAATGACTATTTTACCCTTTTATTTTACCCCCCAACATTCCTGTTATGTTGCATAATTACCCCCTACAGGTAAATTACTAAAATGCCCTTTCTTATTACCCACTATACTTTGTGTTTAGAAGCAATTTTACCCCCTGCAACTTCCAAAACCCTTCCCGCCACCACCCATATTCGATTATTATAAACCCCTGCTCTTAATAATCAACCCATTGATAACTTATGATGCATCATCATGCCACATAAACGAATCTATGTTTTAACACTTGCAAAACCAATCGAAAACACATCAACGCCATTAATAAACTCACATATTGATTCAATTCATATTGATTTAAAAGTTGTAACATAAAGGTTTCTGTAATTAGCACTAAAACCAACCCAAAACCAACATAAAATCTTTACAGAATTAGGGATCTAGGGTTTTTGCAAAAACCATCATACAACTGTGTGTTGTTTTTTTTATTGCCATGATCAGCAGCAAGCTTCATCCATTTTCATATTGATTTAAAAGTTGGAGTAAACTGCAATTATTTCAACAAAAGCTTGATATAACCATTTAACAGCAGCAACTTTTGTTGAAATAAAACATGTAAAATTTGCAACAACTGCATATATAATCAAGAATCTATCAGCAGCAACTGTTATATTATCAAAGAATGATTTGTCATTTTAACATCAAATAAAGGAACAAACCAAACTGTAATGCAAATGCACATGAATCTAATTGCAATAGCCAACAAAACATCAAACATAACTGCACATGTAACCTGTATGATCTTGTAACTGTCATCTAACCTGTATGATCAAACATAACCTGTACATCAAACATAACCTGCTGCACATCAAACATAACTGTATGATCATGTAACTGACATCAAACATAACCTGCTGCACATCAAACATAACAGTATGATCATGTAACTGACATCAAACATAACCTGCTGCACATCTAACCTGTAATGCAAGTGTGGACTGCACATCAAACATAACTGCACATCTAACCTGTAATGCAAGTGTGGACTGCACATAACTGCGCATAACCAAGCATATCTGTTCTATGATCAAACATAACCTGTACAATCAATTATACCTGATCAAGCATACCTGGTCAAAATCTTACTAACTAACATTATATAAATTAGATCAGTATCAAAATCTTACCAACTAACATTATATAAATTAGATCAGTATCAAAATCTTACTAACTAACATTATATAACTAACATTAATATATTAGAGTTCAACTACACTACACAACCATTTCCTGCTGAGGGGGAAACTGGAAATGCAGGAAAGGGCGGCCTCGCATCTTGACAACCAAGGAGACCACAATCGATCGTAGTGAAACATGAATCCTCATGTCCACTGCAAACACAGAAACATCCATGTTCAATAACCCATGTTTTTTAAGCTCACATTACTTGTTCTGTAACCTGACATTAACCACAATCAAAATACTTGTTCGATTTTACCTGACAAGTGCGAGAACAGGGAGGATCGCTGGTGGACAGGTGGATCGATGGTGGGCGGTGGTGTGGTCGCCGTTACTGGCTCTGCCGGTGGAGGTGGATGCATCATTGCATTCTGTGGTTTGCTCATTCTCTGCTGGCCCAAATGTAGCCGGTGGGGTGATCGAAGGAGAAGATGTGGTCGCCGGAGAAGGAGTGGTCGCCGGTGGTGTGGTCGAAGGAGGAGTGGTCGTCGGTGGGTGATGAAGGAGTGGGGGAGTGATGAATCTTAGGGGGTAAGATTGAGATAGGAACTAATATTAAGATATAAGGTACTATGAAGGTGAAATTACATATTTACCCTTTGACCCTCGCATTGTTTTGTTGACCGGTAAGCAAATTTGATGCCAGAGGGTAAACTTGCGACGTAACAGCGAACATTGGGGGGTAAAATTGCAATTATTTCGTTAGGGGGGGGGGGGGGGGGGTAAGAGTGCCAATTGGCCTAAACCCCAGGGGGTAAAATTGCAGTTTACTCTAATATAATTTTATATAATCATATTCGACACAATAATTATAGTAAATTTATTTTTTGAATAAGAGGTGTTTCTCTACAATATAATATTGAATAAGAAGTGTTTCATGGGCCACAACTCCATTCAACGTATTACCTAATCGTAGGCCTGTAAATGAACCGAATGATCACAAACGTGTGTATGTTCGTGTTCGTTTATTTAACTTTAACTGAACACGAACATATAATCGAACACATTTTTTTTGTTCATTAAGAAAATAAGCATGTTCGTGTTTATTTATGTTCCTTCGTTTAAAAACTAAACGAATACTTCACGAACGCAAACGAACATAAACAAACAAACTTATACGAATATAATTTAATAAACATTACTTCAATTCAAAAGCCCATTTTTTATTACTCATCATCATCATCATACTCAGTAAATCCCACCAATAGCAAAGCTAAGGTAGGGTCTGAGGAGGGTAAGATGTAGACAGTCTTACCTCTACCCCGTAGGAATAGAGAGGTGCTTCCAGTGAGACCCCCGGCTCCATAGTAGTTTTGCATCAAGCCTTGGACATAAGGCAAATAACACTCAGCAATTAAAACAAAGGCCGATTAGTGCATGTACTCCATTGTCTTTCGCCTATCAACGCCACCACATGATGCATGATTAACCATCCCCCTCTTTTAACGTTATTTTCACGAAATTAGTAAAATAACGTTAAAATTAGTGCACTTTCACTTTTGCCCCCCGAGCGGCCACACATATATACATTATATGCGCATACCGCAAGCGGGGCGTCAATTTTTTACTAGTTAGTTATTTTTATACGAGTAGTTAGAAATCCCGTTTAATGTTTATATTTATATGCATATAACTACTTAAAATTTAAACGGACATAAACGAACATAAATGAATGAACAAACGTGTGTTCATGTTCGTTCGTTTATTTAAATAAACGAACTTCCCGGCGAACAGTTCATGCGGTTCATTTACAGGCCTACCCAACTGGTTCAACGTGTTATCCAAACACCCGCTCATTTTGTCACTCATACATTTTCTTGACGTGGGTGAATTTCCTTTGGTTATATTAATGTGAAACATATCTTAAATACATGAACTTTCCAGCAAATAAGGACTTTCATACAAATGAGAACCAATCTCAAAGTGGTCGATAACTCTGGTGCGAAACGAGTAATGTGTATACAAGCTTTGAAGGGGAAGAAAGGGGCCCGATTAGGGGACACAATAGTCGCATCAGTGAAGGAGGCCCAACCCGGAGGGAAAGTTAAAAAAGGACAGGTGGTATACGGGGTAGTGGTTCGTGCCGCCATGCAAAAGGGCCGTTCTGATGGTAGCGAGGTCAAATTTGATGATAATGCTGTTGTACTGGTCAACAAGCAAGGTGAACCGATTGGAACTCGAGTCTTTGGCCCGGTCCCACATGAGTTAAGGAAGAAGAAGCATGTCAAGATACTCAGTCTTGCACAACACATTGCATGAGGTATGAATCGTTAAATGGTTTGGTGTTTTGGTTCGTTCTCCTGCTAACTTTTTTTTTGAACATGTTTGACCCATTCGAGATGAAACAATGACCCGAATCTTTCTTGGATTGTTTTCTTTCATTGGATGATACATTGACGGTGACATTGTTTGCATTTCAGGTGGTTATCAGTTGATTCATGTATAATTTAAGCTTTATAGTTTGTTAGGTGAGTTGTAATTTGGGGCTGTCAAGTAAAGATTTTGATCTGACTGCATGCACCCTAAGTTGATAATGCATCGGACTTTTTTGTTGTTTGGTTCTATATAACAGTTAAGTGGGCTTATATGGTTGACTCATTTATGTTTTAATGTAATTTTTTCTCTTACTTTTATTTATTTTTTCAGTTGGTTTACGTTTTGACATGGTTTTTCTTTTCGGAAAAGAGTCGGGTCAAATGTAATTCGCGTTCATTAAACAGTATAGATCAAGTTATTTTATGTTTCCACGCCATGCGACATGTAAAATTACTAATTTAATAAAGTGTTCGAGTCTGATCTTCATAACACAAGTTTTACTGGAAAGCGTCTAGTAAAGCATAAAGAATTCTTCTAAGTACATGCATAAAAAAACTACTTATATCGTTTTGCAAGTGTTGGTTGGTTAGGACCAAAGCAAAACAGGTGCAGACATGCCAAGACAATCTGGTGGTTTGTGATGAGGGTCGGCTTGACCCACAGACGATATAAAATGGGTTGAAACATGCCAGTTTAAAGTGATAATCAAAGGGTGGGGTCAACCCCTTTTTGACCATAAACTTCAAAATTTAATAAATCTTTAATGCATTAATTATCACTTGATTACAGAAATAATATCACGACAATAACAAGTCAAGTAATGCTTACCCAAGCAACAGCACGGCCTCCTCGACCCACACCAAGTGCAGAACTCTTGCCCTTGAAGCAAGAAAGTTTCATCTCATGATTCAAAAACATATAAAAATTCAGAAACTTAAATAATGGAACAACATCTGAGAGCACTTCTTAATTCTAGCTTCTAAGCGGTTGAACATAGGAGCATTGTTAAGCATGTCGGGAATGATTATAAACTTTGCTGCCTCGAATGAAGACAGACATGTTCAAGTTGTGAGACCTAGCTAGCTTTCCATCCTCCTGCAGCAGAAGAAGACGACATCAGTTTTGACATAAAACACCCTATGAAATTTCACTCTGCCATTATGCATGCTTCTAACATAACATAAAACACCCTAGCTAGTCAGTCAAGGTATCATCTACCAACTAGCTAGGTTGTCCGCGGTGGGCGCCAATGATAAAACACTGGTTAACACAAGGTTATCCAGCTAGGTTGTCTCGTGTATGAGGGTTCAATCTCTTCCTCCACTCGTCAATCGCTGGATTCCTGCAAAACAGAACACCGTTGACTCGCCACAAGGAGGGGATAGGGGGGTTCTCCTTGTGACCACCCTCCGGCGTGAGAATAAGTACTGTTCTAAGGAGAATAGTGTGTGTTGTAGGTGAAAATAGAGAGAGAGCAGAATGTTAAACCTGAAGGATGAGTCCTCTATTTATAGCCGAAGGATGAAGGAGGGAAGAGGCGACCTGCCAGCTCCCATCGAGCGCCAGCTGTCCGACCAAGAGGAATATCCTCTTGGTCTCCTCTGCTGTTACCAGAGTAGTGGATGACGTGGCGCCCCCCTATTCGTCCAGTTAGGAGAATTCTGGCAGTGGTTGTCGGCCTGTCCTATAGATATCTTGCAGGTTCAGCTGGCGTCCGTCTATTGGTGACACGTGTCGTCCTTTATGTCTGGGGGAGCATCTTTTGTGTCACCTGCAATTTCTTCCGGAAGCTTCTGGATGCACTCTGCTGATGTAAGCACCATGCTGGAAAAAAGTGGTGTGGTCCCTGCCATGTGCGTATGGATTTGGGACCATACCTCTTCAGTATATCAGTTAGCGGTGGTGAAGGAGACATTCTCGACCTTCGCATTCGACCAAACTGCCTCTGTAGAGTTCTCCGCTTTTCAGTTCTATGGTAAACCTTGACCATAATCTTGTTCATATCTTGGTGTACAGAAAAATGAACCTTGGTTAGTCAATAACAAATCTAATAATAATTTATTTTTTTCTTTTTAACTATACGGGTATTTTGGTGATTTAACAATACTTAACCAAAAAATTCTAACAGTGTTAGAAATTTGGACTCAAATGGTTAATAAAAGTGGCTATAGGGACCCAGGGCGTTAAACATTTTGATTTTGTACTCAAATGGTTAAAACCCCTAAAAACAGGGACTCATAAATTAATTTACCCTTTGTATAGCACATGGAAAATCCATGTAATTCACATATATTCCTACTTTTTATTTTAATACTTAAAACCAATATGTAAAACTTTTGGATAGCACAAAAATAATCCGTATGAGTGCTTAAAGTTAAATCATAGATGTCATGCATCCCCGTATCATCATAAGATTACAAGTGTTAGCTTTATAAGTTAAATAAATCATAGATGTTATGCATCCCCGTGATCATGACTATGAAACAACCTTGAAACTAATAAGCTAAATTCCATAAGTCAAGAACAAAAGCTAGGACTTAGGAGTAGAGCAGGAGTAGGATAGATTGCCGTTCAAAAAATGAACAAAAGTCGGGGCTTCATAGTTGTGATAAGATCAACTAGAGTAATTTGTGTTTCAATTGCGAGTCCTAGGTCGTGACCACTTCTTTGAATGAACGTTGATCATCCTATTTAAATCGAACTTTTGATTTAAATTCATATATATAACTATATTGTCGTCCAAATCATAGGTTGAAGTACTCCTTTGAACACTTACGAGTTTGTGTTACATTTTATGAAGATAACTTTTTAGTACGGATTAGGTCGATTACATAGAAGTATATGATAATGATATGTTTGCACTTTTACATATCTTTCAAAACATATGATTTATCTAAAATGATCATGTCTTTCTAAGTCTAATATATCCCAAACATAAATACTACCATCATATTTTAAAGCACTTGATGCATTTCATGATAAAGCTATGAAATTTGCATCTTACAAGAAAATCATCCATTATCATAAACAATCAAACACAAACCCAAGAACATTATCCATAATCCTAAACCATTTACTAGTACCCTTTTCTTGCAGTCGCACCGCCCATGTAGCTCACCGCCAATGGTGGCTTCTTGTTTTCTTTGCAGCTACTTCTTAGCGAATATCTTTGTGTCGTTGCTGTCTGTCTCCTGTCCATCATCGGGGTCATCATCTTCCTCGCACTCTCAAACTTCTTGACTTCCGCAGTTGTTCTCTTTGCTGACTCGACTCTAACTCCAAGATACTGTTTGCATGGAGTCTTTTTCTCAACCACAGATTCGCCTCGCTTCCTTTTCAGCCTCTCGTTTCTTCTTGCAGAATACTCTTCATAGAACTTGCCCCTTTGAAACAAAGGCCCCTCAGTTACAGATTGATTTGTAGTAGTGGATCCCCACAGAGTATCTTGAACCATCTTCGTTAAGGCGTTTAGTTCACAAGACATCGTGTGGTATTTAGGGAGGAGTTCAGATTCTTCTTTGACCGAAGATTGTTTAGGTAAACGAGACTTTGTTGAAGTGCCTGTAAAATCAAGCAAAACAAATAAAATTGGGGAAAAACACAATGACATAAACTTCAAATAAACACAATAAAAGTGCAAAGTTTGGTGCAACAATTACACAAAATTAGTACTTTTCCAGCTTAAAATTTATTAAATTACAATTTTGATGGGTGGTAATGCAACCTTTTTACAGTCTCTAACAATTCATCAACCAATTTAAAGATAAAATCAACTAAAATGAACAAATTATCATCATTTTTTAAACAAAAAAAAATTCTATAAAGAAACAAAATCCCATCTAGACATTTTCACAAACACCTGGCATGGTAACATATATTAGTTTACCACAAAGAAAAGCCAGAAATCTCTTAACAATTAATCAACCAAGTACAAAATTAAACCAACTATAAAGAACAAATTATAACAATTCTTAAACCAAAAGAATGATTTTTTTTTCAAAGGTTTTTTCTATAAAGAAAGAAAAAGTCAGCTAGACATTTTCACAAACACCTGTCATGGTATATAAAAACTCAGAAATCAATTAAAAAAGAACCTGATGGGGTTTGAAGATTAGGTAGAGATGACTGAAGGGGGCAGCGGGGACGAAGGCGGATGGGAGATCTCAACCCTAGAGGTGGTTTCCGATGGGAGCGCATCGTCGTCGTCGGCATGTTGAGAAACAGAGATTTGATTTGATTTGAGAAAGAGAGAGAGAGGTTGAAGAAAGATATGAGTTTAAAATATTGTCGTACTAGAGACGAAATAGGGAAAAAGGGGAGCGTCTCACCAACGGCTATATCTTTTCATCCAACGGTTCAAAATGGTGCCACACATATATGTCAGTCACCTTTTTAAAAATGGTTCCGTAGTGTAGTGGGGCGTTATTTTAAAAAAAAAATGAAAAAAAACGACCTGAAACGCCCCCACCACCATTACATGGGGCGTTATTTAAAAAAAAATCAAAAATTGAAGTTTGGCGTTTTAATAATAACGCTGATATGAAAAGAGAGTGGCCAATGGGAGTGTTTGCTTTTTCTTTTGCATGTGTCCAAGGGTTGCCAATCAACAAGTGTTTGCTTTTTTTTTGTTTAATAATTGGAAGGAGCATTATTAGGCATTATTCCCACTACGCCACTTTTGCAATAACGCCTCATGCTGACTGGGATGACACGTGTCGGATAATGCCCATGGTGGGGGCGTTATTTTTCTTAACCACTACGGGTGGTCTTAGAAGGGTTTACATATTTACAAACCCTAGTCCCTATTTACACACCCTCATATACGTCTCGTATAGGTCTATACGTCGCGTATAATCTTTTTCAATTTCCAAGAGAATCTCTGGTTATGCCATATTTTGTCTTATATGAATCGTATAGGCCTATATGGCGCGTCTAGACGAAAAAGACCATTTTACCACTGAGTTAGGCCTAGACTAGGGGTAAATTGGTCTTTTTTGCTTCTCTTATATACCTATTATAGGCCTGTACGAGGCGTATGTATATAATGCAAATTACGATTTTAGCTCTGAGTTAGGCCTAGACCCGGGCAAAACAGAGCTATAATGGTCTTTTGGACCACACTATACGCCCTGTCTAGCCCTATATGCGGCATATATATATTTTGTTTTCTCTTTTTAATATCCATGACACTAATATTAATTATAAAAAAAATTGTTTTAATATCAATAACACTAATATTAATTATAAAAAAACTCATATAATTTATAATAACACTAATATTAATTATAAAAAACTCTAATATTAATTCTAATAACTCTAATATTAATTATAAAAAAACTCATATTAATTATAATAACTCGTATAAGCCTGTAGGTGTAGTATAGGTCTCGCATAAGACTATAGATGTGGTTTAGGTCTCGTATAGGCCTATACAGGTGTTGTATCATATCTTGTACTTGTTACTTTTATTTATTTAAAATAGAAAACTTATTTTTGTATAAAAGTTTACTAAAACGATTAATATTGTATTAAATATTTGTTAAAAAAAAATCTTATATACGCCCCATATAGGTCTATACGTGGCATATATGGGGCATGAGTCATATACGAGACCTATACGAGGGGTCCTATACGTCCCGTGTAGGCCTATACGAGGCATATATGAGCAGCCAAACCAGAACTGACATGAGTCATGAGTATATATGACATTTTGCAAGTTTGTAAGGGTATATATGAAATTACCCCTAAATTAAATTATCTTATATTATTGATTATATTATTACTATTATTAATTAATTAATTAATATTAATATTGATATTGATATTAGATGAGCGTATAGTGTGGTCCAAAAGTAATCAATTGTAGTGTGCCTTTTGTAATCAAGTTGTTAATTGATGGCGAAATTGTTTAAAATATTTCGATTGGGTGGAGGATCATGATTCATGAGTTAACTTTGTAGGCAAGTTACTTGACAAATTACAAATGTTATCTGCAATTGAGTGGAAGATTTTGATGCAATATTTTGTTTCTATTTGAAGATAATCTTGCTCCATATATATTTGAATCTTGACTTGATATGATATTGTTGGGATAATCTTGCTCCATTGGAATTTGTGAGTGGTGAGGTATTGATTTGATTTGATTTGATTGTAAACCTAGTGTTGGATAAACAATAGAATGCCAGATTGAAAGTGATTTGTATTTTCAGTTCTACTATTTTTTGTGTTTGTCTGATCTAGGGGATTCCGCATGCTAGATTGGATTGTCAATCTTGTCAAGATCCAAGGATTAAGGGACCTACGTAAACATCTTACGAACAATATAACAACTAGCCAAAAGTTGGAGCATATTTACAGTACTGTCATTATTGAAAAACAATAATTGGTTTATTACCATAAATAGTATTAGATGTGTTTCATTAATTTGTGAAACATGGACGAATTTTATTTTATTGGACAACCATTAGCAATTCATGCCAACAACATATTTCTTTACAAATATTTTCAGTAGTACTTCCTTTATTATTTAATTGAATCACTTATTAAAAGTAAATTTTGATTGTAGACAGAAACACATGTTCTAGGTTTAAAAGGTTACAAATACGTTTTAAAAATACATAATTGAGGTTGATGTCCACAGTCGCATGTTTCATCAACTGTACACCATCTTCTGCAGGATGCATATCGACATCTTGACCATGTTCATGACCCCCGCCGTCCCCTCGCCCTTTTCATCACCTTCGTCTTTTTCTTGGTGACTTTTGCAAGTAATAACTTACGTTCACTTCTGATGAACTTGAATTCACATTTATCTCCTTCTGACAAATTATTTTCTCGCCAGAAACGTTGCAATCCGGTTGACAAATAGTACCTTTTCGGCTTAGACTTTGTATCCAACCGCAAACCCATAACCCGTTCTGTTCCATCCAGATTCTTCACTGTCATGGTTCCCTGACGATTTATTCTTGCTGACCTTGCAAATTCCACTGGAAACAACTAATAGTACCAACATGCATGCAAAATTTTTAGAAAAATCAAGTGTAACAAAAGTGATCTATTGGCTCAATGTGTTTATCCCATCAAAGTGGTGTGAGTTACCATTAAAAAAAAGCCTAACCAATTTTATATATATTTTATGTAACTATTTTTCAAAAGTGATCTATTGGCTCACACCCATTAATCCTACTCTTAGATCTACACGTTTTTGGGTATGTTTGGCATGAAGCTTTGAGGAGCTTATAGTTTTAAGCTTTTTAAGAAAAAGCTTATACTCAATAAAAAACCTTGTTTGGTTGAAGAAGCTTGAAGCTTTTAGGTTTGGAGTTTGAAGATTTTGGTTGAACGCTCCTACTAGTAGCGTTTAGAAGGAGCTACAAGCTTTTAGGGAAAAAATGACCATTTTAACCTCTAAAGATAATGAACTTTTTAATGCACAAACTTTTTAAATTTTTAGTTATCTCCATTTTGGTCATTTTATACATTTTATTAAAAGTTCCAGCTACTCTGCCAAACACCAAATATATCTAAAAAGCTACAGCTACTAGCTAACAGCTTTCAGCTACCAGCTAGTTTTGCCAAACATATCCTTTGTCTACCATAGGACTCAAACTCTCAACCCATGAGTAGGGACACATTTTCATTTCCATTACACATTGGTTCAGTTAGGCTACAAGCCCTATGGTTTGGTTTATGTAGTTAAATGAATAAAAGATTTCAAGTTTATGCATAAATCCACAAAAACCTGATAGAACTTGAGATGATGTATCTTACCAACAATATTCTGTCGCCTCTTGTGAGAATTGAAACAAAGAAAGGATCATCATCACCCTTCTCTTCTTCATTATTTTCATCATCTCCATTCCCATCATCGTAATCATCATCATCGTTGTCGTCATTATCATAATCATAAGTAACATCATCCTCATCTTCTTTCTCTTCTTCATCAACATCACTTTCATCACCAGAATCCAACAAGATATCAACCACATTGTTCCATACATTGGTCAACCAATAACTATCATCATCTTCTTCTTTCTCTTCTTCATCACCACCTTTTTCGGCATCTTCATCACAAGAATCCGACATGATATCCTCTTGAACCACATTGTTCCATCTGTTACTATACAAGTAACTATCACTAATGTGATTGATCTTCAATCTCCGCGAGTATCCTTCATTTGCATATCGGATTATCTCCCCATTAGGGATTTTGTTCCGCATGACAAAATCAGGTTGCAATGACTACAAAATGTAACAATTTTTTTAATGCAAATTAGGGGAAAGAAACACAGAAATTGGGAATTTTTGGAGAGAATGAGTACCATGTGATGGGCGGGTGGATCGAACAAGATCTTGTAGAACGAAGGAACCATTTGTTTGATCTTTTTCATGAACGGGGCCATTTGCATGAATACTAGCTAGAACAAAAGAGAGATGACAAATAAGAAGTTGTGAAAAATAAATTTGGTAAATTAGTAACTAACAGTGGTATGGTCAATCCATGCTTAAGGCTTCCAGTTTTTCTTGGGGATGAAGAGACTATTTCATAGATTATTATTATTATTGTTATTGTTATTGTTATTGTTATTGTTATTGTTATTATTATTATTATTATTATTATTATTAAATACTAACTCATAAAAAAGTTATTGCCCTTCGAAATTCAAGGGGAAACTATTTAAATGGGAAAAACTAACTTACCCTTTCTCAATTGTAATTTCAATTGTTTGAAACTGAAATTTATATCATTTCTCATGCGCTTATCTAGTCCGTAGATCTTCCAATTTGATGGTTGTCATTGTCGCGTAGACTTCGTACAAAGATACTGTCATGTACGGTATTTGGACTCTATTATTAGAACCTTAATTTTTGAATAGTTTCTTTTTTTTTTCTTTTGTTTCATATTGTTTTATTAGAAAACGTGAGAGTTATGAATTCTGTTAATTTACATGTTATTTAGTTGTTTAATCACTGAAACATAATTGAACAAACTAAACTAAATAGCATAACCTTGTTCACAAACATAATCGGAGATAATTGAACAAACTAAACTAAATAGCATAACCTGCACATAATGAAAGGACATAACCAAATATAACTGAACATGAATTTTAAGGAAAAAAAAATGGAAACTAACCAAAGCTCGAACAAAAGTTTAGAACCCTTCGCACGAATAATATAATCTAACAGGGTTCGTTCTTCTGAGTCGGTGAGTTTTTGCCTGTTGACCTAAAGGGTTACGGAATGTGTTATGGGCATTGATAGAGGCTTACGGAATGTGTTATGGGCATTGATCATTGATGGGCTAAACGTAAAGGGTAAAAGAACGGACTGATTAAAATAAAACCCTGATGTTTTAATAGGATGTATAAATTAAATTAAACGAGTTTTTAGGAGCCTGTGTTGCGACGGACCGTAAAACCAAACAAATATAGACGTAAACACGTTGAATCACGTACACACATTGCAGAGTGTTAACTCTTCAAATTTAGACTGAAACATAAAACATTATGGTAAAAAAGAATAACTAAGTTGAAAAGATAACAAAACTCACGTAAAAAAATAAATAGAAAAATAATTTTAATAAAGTTGAGGTGCAAGGTGCAATATGGTAATTTTATTATTTTAGTGTTAGCAAAGTAATCCCTACCCTCTCTCTACCTACTAGGAACCGCACAACACCACCAAATAACCGCTACCGACGTCGTCACGTCTCCACCACAAAACAAAACACAACCGTGGCTGCCACCTAAGATAATTTGTCAAGTACGTGACACTTAGACCATATGGTGTGGAGAGGCTTGAAAAGTGGGCGTTATTCAATACGTGGATGGCACGTCAACATGCGTCAGAAACGGAGCGTTGTGCCAAAACGCGAGATGTGGGAAGGGGCATGGAACGGCACGTGTCAACTACCCGAAACCAAAGGTGGAATCCGTTCGGGTATCGCCAATCTCTCTAAAATAGTAGAAGTATGAATTAACAATAGAGTCAAGAATGGATGTGCTTGCCATCACCAACCACATTAGCAAAAGATTTAAAATAACCAGTGAAAACACCACTTACTTATGTGCAGTACCATACCATCCCTCTCCCAGAAACACAAAACAAACACCCCCCCCCCCCCCCCCCCCAAAAAAAAAAAAAAAAACAAGTTGGTTGAATGGAAGGTACGATTCGTTGCGAGGCGAATTATGTTCCTCTTTCTCCGATCAGCTTCTTGGAGAGATCAGCAGTTGTCTACAGCGACAGATTATCAATTGTGTATGGCGATCATATCCACTTCACTTGGCGACAAACTCGTGATCGGTGTCTTAAACTTGCTTCTTCTCTCGCTTCCCGTTTTCGAATCTCTCCTGGAGATGTTGTAAGCTTTTCACACATGCTCCATTTACCCATCTGTTTGTTTGTTACAACTAGTTTTTGAATTCATGACTTATTAGGGTTGTTGATTTCATCATTTGCTGTATACTTTCCAAACATTGATTTTGACTTTTTGTCGGTCAAACATATCATAATTTTAAATTACTACGAGTTAACTTAACACAACATTTGTCTTTATTTGATTATTATATATGAAGCTTGATTTCTTTGTCATTTGTGGGTGTTATTATATGAAATTTATAGAAATGTAAAAAAACATAGGCAAATTGGATTTCAATAATCTCAGCTTTCTCAATTTGGCCTATAATAATCCCAACTCATTTACTGAACTCATTTATTGGCCGATAAATAATTATCTGAACTGGTCCACTTTTGGCCGATAATACTCTGCGTTAAATATAGCTTAACGAAGTTAAGTTTTTTTTTTTCCGAATTACAAACTGATGTTTTAGGGCTTTTGATTAGAACGAGGATACAAGTTGATTGATGTAAAATTTACCTCGAAATACTGCCCCAAACGACGAAAACGGTGCTTCAATTCGGTTGTTTAAACTTCCAATTAACAAAAATCAAGCCGTTTGAAGCATCGATTCGAGGTAAGTTTTACATAAATCGACTCGTATCCTCGTTCTGATCAAAATCCATAAAACATCAGTTTGTAATTCGGAAAAAAGCTTAACTCCGTTAACCTATTTTTAACGGCGGACTATTATCGGCCAAAAGTGGACCAGTTCGGAGTATTATCGGCCAATAACTGAGTTGTGATTATTATCGGCCAAATTGAGAAAGCTGGGATTATTTAAATCCAATTTGCCAAAAACATAATGCAGTCACTAAATAGTAACCGGGCTCTGCATAATCGATATCGATGCCACTAGCTGCCATATTTTGAGACCTTTTTGTATAACAACTTTCTTTTCTAAGAACCCAGTTTGACATGAACATGTTTTAACTCGTGACCCAACCCGTCTCGCTAGTTTTGTCGGCATAGTTTATTCAAGATCAAAGATTGCTTCAGTTGACTAAAATAGTCAACTTTTGAAAACACGATCTTGCTTGGATCAAGCAAGAGTTTGTTATTCAGTTCTTATTTTATAAATATCGTGTTTTCTGTTTCCATTATTTTGGTAATATAACAGTTTTTTTTAACTTAAATTTATTCATTATTTCTATTTTTTATTTGCATTTACGACGATCAGGTGGCTGTCCTGGCCCCAAACATCCCGGAAATGTATGAACTCCATTTTGCAGTTCCGATGGCCGGTGCTATTCTTTGCAGCCTCAACATCCGTCATGATTCAGCAATGATATCAACTTTGCTTAAACATTCAACTGCCAAACTCATATTCGTCGATTACCAGTTTCTAGATGTAGCCAAAGGTGCGATCGCGATCATGTCAAAAACAACGGCTGCAGTTCCTCAACTCGTCTTGATCCCAGAATCCAACGAAGTTCCGCCACGTCAGCAGTCTGAAATTATGGAATATGAAGCGCTTTTGGCAATGGGAAATCTTGATTTTGAGATCAGAACACCAGTTGACGAGTGTGATCCAATCGCGCTAAATTACACATCAGGAACAACATCTAGTCCCAAAGGTGCGGTTTATAGTCACCGAGGTGCGTATTTGAACTCATTAGCTGCAGTTTTACTCAACGAAATGCCGTCAATGTCTGTATACTTATGGACTGTTCCAATGTTTCACTGCAACGGGTGGTGCTTGACGTGGGCCGTAGCGGCTCAAGGCGGCACAAATGTCTGCCTCAGGGCGGTTACTGCAAAGGGTATCTTCGAAAGTATATCTCGACACAAGGTGACACACATGAGCGGCGCTCCTACAGTTTTGAACATGATAATCAACGCGCCAGCTAGTGAAAAGCTCCCGCTAACAGGTAAGGTGTCGGTGATGACAGGTGGCGCTCCTCCGCCTTCTCAGGTGGTGTTTAGTATGGAGCAGATGGGGTTTAACGTATGTCACTCGTACGGTCTCACGGAGACGTACGGTCCTGGTACGATATGCACATGGAAACCCGAGTGGAACTCGCTACCGTTAGAAACTCGAGCAAAAATCAAATCCCGACAAGGAGTAAACCATTTGGGTATAGAGGAAGTCGATGTTAAAGATCCGGTGACGATGAAAAGTGTCCCGTGGGACGCTAAAACAATAGGCGAGGTCATGTTCCGTGGAAACACTGTAATGAACGGGTATTTAAACGATCGAAAAGCGACTGAAGAAGCTTTTAAAGGCGGGTGGTTTCGAAGTGGTGATTTAGGCGTGAGACATTCGGATGGTTACATAGAACTCAAAGATCGATCAAAAGACATTATAATATCGGGTGGTGAGAATATAAGTACGATCGAGGTGGAATCGGTGCTCTTCGGGCATCCGGCGGTTCTGGAGGCGGCTGTTGTGGGACGTCCAGACGATCATTGGGGGGAGACTCCGTGTGCTTTTGTGATGCTTAAGGAAGGATATAAGGTAAACAGAGATGAGTTGATATCCTACTGCAGGAAAAAGTTGCCGCATTATATGGCGCCCCGAACGGTAGTGTTTGGGGAGTTGCCGAAGACGTCGACGGGGAAAACGCAGAAGTTCCTTCTCCGGGAAAAGACGAAGGCGATGGGGAGTTTGGCGTCGAGAGGGAAGAGCAAATTATAAGGCTTGTGTTGTTAAATATGCTGTACAATAAACACTCTTCATTAAGCATCATTTTCTGTCACTTTTTCTTTGATTTTACAACAATTTAAGGGTTCCGTACAGTGCTGTGAAGCTTCTTCGTATTAAAAAAAAAAAAAAAAAAAAAAAAAAAAAAAAAAACCTTAAGCTCTAGAAAATCATGGGCGATTACAGAACTTTAAAAACATTGGTGCCTAAAGCAGTACACAAGAGCCGAGTCTGAACTAGGGGTGTAAACAAGCCCAGAGGCTCGAGAGCTACTCGTGATCGGCTCGGTTAAAAGCTCGAACGAGTCGAGCCTTAACGAGCCCGAGCCCGAGCTCGAGCCTGAAATAGAGCTCGTTTTGTTATCGAGCCCGAGCTCGAGCCTGAAATACAAAGCTTGTTTAGGCTCGCGAGCCTAAACGAGCCCATAAAAAATTTTAATTTTTTTATATATAATATATTAATAATGATGATAACATTGATGAGCCGAGCTTTGGCTCATTTAAGCGATGTTGAAGTGAGCTCGAGCCGAGCTTTTAGCTCATTTAAGGTTGTTATCAAAATAGTTCGAGCCGAGTCGAGCCGAGCTCGAGCTTTGGGTTTTACTCGCGAGCCGAGCTCGAGCTCAAAGAAGTAGGCTCGGACCGAGCCGAGCTCGAGCTCGAGCTTCATAAAAACCTAACGAGCCGAGCTCGAGCCTGGTCGAGCTCGGGCTCGGCTCGGCTCGTTTACACCCCTAGTCTGAACAAGATGGAACCCGAAAGTAGTATTCGATTCGGTAATTGGGTTAAGAAAAGGTTAAGCGGGTTAACCCGAACTTACATAAAGGTTTTTTTTTCCGGTTATACTTGTACATACATAATCAATATAAAAGTCTAGTTTTCCTCCCACATATTTTGTTTTTGTTTTGAACATGATGTTTATTTTCGTTGGTTGTTTGATAAACTAAAAAGCTTTGGTTTGGTTGTTACGAGTTGACGTTTTCTTTTTAGTTTATACGACTGTTTGATACAATTTGGTTTGTGCTTATTTTTTTTAGAGAAAAATGCCCGGATAGTCCCTGTGGTTTCGCCTTTTTTCACCTATAGTCCCTATCTTTCTAAAACTACTTGAATAGTCTCCAAGTTTTCGATTTTTGTTCTCGGATAGTCCCTGGGTCTAACTTCAGTTACTTTTCTCTGTTAAGGAGGGTGTGAAATGACAAAAATACAATTTCCTTAAAATGCCAAACCATATGGACTATCCGGGCATCTTCTTCATATTTATTTATAAAACCCCATATTATCCCTTTCTCTTCATCCCTGCTCTCTCTCTGGTACCACCACCACCGTCACCTCCACCTCCACCGCTGCCATCATCACTGACCACTACCACCATCATCACAACCACCCCTGCCACAACCACCACTTAACACTACTTCTCTCTCTTCCTTCTCTACCATATTCACAACCACCCCTACCATATGCAGCCATGGCGGTTCGTTCCTCTTTCTTCTCCTTATTATTATTAACACATCTAAGCCTCTCTTAATTCTTCTTCTTTTTCATATTTTGGTTTTATTTTACAATTCTTGGATTTAGGGTTTTGACTTCTTATAAACATGTTTCCAGTTTACCAATTAACAATATGTAGTGCATAAGTTGAAAGTGAATGAGGCTCTGGCTAGAGAGATCTAGGTTTCATGGGAGAGAGTTGCCGATCTCTTGCCATCTGATCAACCGATTGGATATGAGCCCATGATTTCGTAGCCTTGTTTGTTTGATTAAACAATTCTCTTCTTTATGGGAATGGAGATGATGATGATGATGATTGTCACACCCCAACCGATGGCGGAATCATCGGGGCGCGGCACTGAGCGAAACAGATTGTCCAGAAGTTTCCATAACAACTATCATTACCATTCAATTTAAGTTAACATGTCCCATACCATGTCTCAAATAGCAAAACAAGTTATTACAGACAAAAACTAAACAAAAATTCTGTTCCGACAACTCAGATTTAAACATAACTAATTTATTTATTGGTTTTTAAGACTCCAGTTCCTAGCTCCGATTTCATCACAGCCCAAGAAGCATATAAACAACCTAGGCACCTGTCACATACGTTAAAGTAAAGTCAATACATGAAATGTAAAGGTGAGCATACAAGTTTGATAATAGCATATAGAGTTCGAATTCGTTTACGCATAACCAGCACGTACACATAGTGAAATGAAGCACGTTAGTTATCGACATAGATCCATCGATACCAATGACTGCGGGTTGACTGCCCGAGGCAGTTCGCAATACATGATTACCACCGTAATCCATGCAAGTAAAAGATCCTTAACAACCCCCGTGTGAACGGGTGCTGAGTCCAAACTATAGTACTATCGTTGCTAAGGCAGGTAGACAGCATTCCATGTGTAAACATAACAAACAAGCATTCATAAGCCACGTATAACATGCATTAATGGTTTAGCGTTAAAATAGCTTGAGTAGTGTGATTGTTGTAGTTTGAATAGTTGTAACGTATGTAACACCCAAAAGTGCTAAAGCCAAAAAGGGTTCGAGTATACTCACAGTGATATGGATTGAAGGGAGCGCTTTACAGCGAGTACGATTAGCCTGAATAGATTCGATAACGTAACGATAAGTGACGCGTAAAACAGTACAGGTGAGAGTGGGTAAGATGACTGATCGTGCGGATCAGTTATCCGTGAGTAGGCGTCATCCGTGCGCATGACCTATCCGTGCGGATGGTGATGCGTGCGGATGGTGTTCCATCCGGATAGGTTATCCGTGCGTGTGACTGTCCGTGCGGGTGGCAACCCGTGCGGACTAGTTGTACGTGCGGACGACTTATCCGTACGGATAGGTTGCTTGTGTGGATAAATGTTCAAGTGGATTGTTTCTTCCTAAGATGTGTTTGCGTATGATGGCTTGTGCTTTGGAGTTTTCGTTGTAGCATTTTGAAAACACCAAAGTGTTTCTACTTTTCAAGCCGGCCGCGCGGACGACGGTCCGTGGGTATGGTAGTCCGTGCGGGCAGCCTGTGCGCGCGGGCAGAGACAATCCGTCCGGATAGTTCATCCGTGCGTACGGCTTGGCCGTGCGGATGGAGATTGTTTGATTCTCATTTTAAGGCCTTAGTATCTCATGATCCGAAGAGTACTTCATTCAGAAGTCGTCCGTTCGGATTGCTCGTTCGTCGATATTCAAACCTTGTTTGGAAAGTGGGTCCCAAGGGTAGTCCGTGCGGATGACAACCCGTGCGTATGACCTGTACGTACGTATGGGCTGTACGTGCGTATGGCTCGTCCGTGCGGACAGCTAGTCCGTGCGGATAGCTTGTCCGTGCGGACGACTGGTCTGGTTGTTCCGTTCGTCTACACTTGGTTTCTGTTGTCGCTTATCGAGACGTTCTGATTACGTGGCAACCTCTTGGAGTTGTGTTCTTACCCGCGTGACTAGACCGATCAGGAACCACCCTAACTCTGCCTGTTGGCGACATAGAACGGTCGTCCCGGTTAACCCCGAAATCAGTTGTCTAAGGGTAGGACTCCGGATCTAGAACTAGGGCATCACTATTGACGAGTAGAACCCTAGGACTGATTGGATTCGTACCGGTTTTAAGGGTAAAAGAAGGAGAGAACCTAGGTTTATTTCCTTCAACTCTTTTATCCTTCGAAATGTTTAGATCTAGGTGAAGTTATTGTAAAAACTTGTAGAAATCGTTTAGATCTGAGATATTCTTGGTGGAATGAAGCCAAGCATGAAGTTCTTATGAACTTCATGATGACGTCACCCGTGAATACCTCGAATCCGGATGATTTCTTGGTTAAAATGGAAGATTCGAAAGATAGAAGTGTGTAGAATTGTGTAGTGATCAAAGATGTACAAGGATTAGTGCAAGATCTTACCTGGATTGAGAGGAATCTGAGAAAAGGCGAAGAATGCGTGTGGTTCGGACGTCACTTGCCAAAAGTGGAAAAAGTGGAGAGTGACCCGTGTATTTATAGGATGCCAAAAAGGGAAAGGGTGAGCCGTGCGCATGGCACGCACCCGGGTAGGTTATCCGCGCGGATTGGTCATCCGTGCGGACTGGCAATCCGTGCGGACTGGCCATCCGTGCGGATTGGCCATCCGTGCGGATGCCACCTCCTTGGGTGAGCTCGGTGTGATGTTGATTCGGTTCTGATTTGCGAGCGATTCGATAGGGTTTCCTAATCAAATTACTTTCAGTCCCAACTACTTCTTATATGGTTCGACTCGGGATTCGAGTTCGGGTTCGTTCATGTTCGAGTTAGACTTCGAGTTCGATTGAGTTCGCTTGATTATCACAACATAAAATAACATAGAACAACATGCACAGGTAACACGTAAGGCACACACACACGTATAACTGACAAGTAAAAGTACGTAGCTCGAGTTACGATTTGATGTTGATTTGATTAGCATAGCTTGATTAACTTTATCGCATTGTTACTTCCTGTCCTTCACAGTCGTAGGTCGTTTGCAATGTACAACATTTACTCCACATAATCTAAATATCATACAAACAATTCTACGAGTCACGTCGCGCGAAAATCGGTCGTTGACCTTGACCTTGACTTTGACTTTCACTCGTGAAAACACGGGGTGTTACAGCCTCCCCTTGTTTAGGAAATTTCGTCCCGAAATTAAGCCGGAAGCTGTAACTAATTCGTGAATCACGTGTGAGAGTCCTTCGTTTAGCTCATTGGAAATCGTCAAATTAACCAGGATTTTAATTGTAGGATCGGTTTCAACACCGTTTGATGGCGTTCAACGTGCGGAATCCGTGAACGCACGTGATCGAACACACAATAACGTACAATGACGTGATTCAATTTAACAATCTGACGATTACAAGCTCCGAAAATCACGTGAGAGACTTTCTCTATCTAGACTTTCTCTATCTGAGATTATCTCTCTAATATAATCGGTGATTCTATTGATTGATATGAAATCGTACAAACACCTGAATCACGATGTCACTTTCTCTCTCTAGACTTAACACTTTTATTCATAGGCAAAGGATTATAAGGGATTTCTCCTTATTTACATATATGCCACCTTGCCTTTCTTAACTGGACGTTACTCCTTCGTTAAACAGCTGTGGATACTTTGCCTTCATGTCGCTTTCGAGTTCCCACGTGAACTCCGCGCCTTGTTTGCCTTCCCACCGGACTTTCACAATAGGAATGCGTGAGCGCCTGAGTTCCTTGGTTTGGCGATCCATGATTTCGACAGGCTTTTCCACGAAGTGTAATGTTTCGTTCACTCGTAAATCATCTAGAGGAACATGTAAGTCGGGGTCGTAGATGCTCTTTCGGAGGTTTGACACGTGGAAGATCGGATGGACATTGTTAAGTTCTTCCGGTAATTCGAGTCTGTAGGCGACTTTTCCGATCCTTTCCAGAATCTTAAAAGGTCCCACATATCGAGGCGCAAGTTTCCCCTTTTTGCCGAATCGGACTACACCCTTCCAAGGTGCTACCTTTAGGAGTACGTAGTCACCAACGCCATACTCACGGTGCTTGCGCTTTTTATCGGCGAGAAGCTTCTGTCTATCTCGAGCCTTCGCTAGATTGTCCCGAATTTGGAAAATTTTGTCTGTCGTTTCTTGTAGCAGCTCCGGACCGGTTAGTTGCGAGTGACCGATCTCGTGCCACACAATAGGCGATCGACATCTTCTTCCGTATAAGGCCTCGAAAGGTGCCATCTGGATGCTAGCCTGGTAACTGTTGTTGTACGAGAATTCGACTAGCGGAAGGTGTCTATCCCAATTACCACCGAAGTCTAGAACACACGAACGGAGCATGTCTTCAAGCGTACGGATCGTTCTTTCAGTCTGACCGTCGGTTTGTGGGTGGAACGCAGTACTTAGATTAAGCGTTGTACCGAGTGCCGTTTGAAACGTTCCCCACAATCGTGAAGTGAATCGAGCATCACGATCAGAGATGATGTCACGAGGCGTCCCATGTCGACAAATGATCTCGTCGGTGTAGATTCGGGCTAATCGTTCCACCTTGTAGTCTTCTCGTATCGGCAGAAAGTGGGCTGATTTAGTCAAACGGTCAATAACAACCCAAATGCTGTCATGGCCTAATGACGTGGTTGGAAGCTTGGTTAGGAAATCCATAGCTATGCTCTCCCACTTCCACATGGGGATTGGAGGTTGTTCGAGCAAGCCAGAGGGTCGTTGATGTTCAGCCTTGACCCTAGCACAGGTTAGGCATTTTCCGACGTAGAGAGCGATATCCCGTTTCATGCCCGGCCACCAGTACCTATATCGAAGGTCATGGTACATTTTGTCAGCACCAGGATGAATAGAGTATCGGGATTTGTGGGCTTCGTCCATGATAATCTGTCGCAGGTTGGTTCGTTTGGGAATCCAAATTTTGTCTAAGAAGTGGAATATCCCGTTGGATTTGCTCACAAGCTGGGCTCCATCGTGGTAGATTCTTTCTTTCTTCAAGGTGCGTTCGTTGAAACACGCATGCTGGGCGTCGCGAATAAGGGCTTCGAGATTGTGCTGGGCTTGAACATTTCGGGTGCTAAGCAAATAACTTCGTCTGCTAAGCGCGTCGACAACAACATTTGCTTTGCCTGGGTGATAACGAATCTCACAGTCGTAATCGTTGAGAAGTTCTACCCATCTGCGTTGACGCATGTTTAGTTCTCTCTGATTAAAGATGTGTTGTAGGCTCTTATGATCGGTGAAGATCGTACACTTGGTACCATACAGGTAGTGTCGCCAAACCTTTAACGCAAAGACAACGGCGCCTAGCTCGAGATCGTGGGTTGTATAGTTCTTCTCGTGGATTTTGAGCTGACGAGATGCGTAAGCTATAACCTTGTCTCGTTGCATTAAGACACAACCGAGACCAAGGTTAGAAGCATCACAGTAGACAATGAAGTTATCGTTTCCGTCGGGTAGTGTGAGAACAGGAGCATTGCAAAGCATGTACTTGAGGGTTCGAAAGGCAGACTCTTGTTTGGTTCCCCAGACAAAAGGCTGGTCCTTATGAGTGAGAGAAGTGAGTGGTACAACAATCTTCGAGAATCCTTCGATGAATCGTCGATAATAGCCCGCTAGTCCGAGAAAGGAGCGGACTTCAGTCGGGTTCTTAGGCGTAACCCAGCTCTTAACAGCTTCAATCTTCGCGGGATCGACGTGAATACCCTGACTATTTACGATGTGACCCAGAAACTGAACCTCCCCCAGCCAAAACTCACACTTGGAGAATTTGGCGTAGAGTTGGTTCCCCTGGAGTAACTCGAGAACCAAACGTAGATGTTGCGCGTGTTCGGCTCTCGTTTTGGAATAGATCAAGACATCGTCGATGAACACGATGACGAAACGGTCAAGATACGGTTTACACACTCGATTCATCAGATCCATGAAAACTGCTGGTGCATTGGTTAGGCCAAAAGGCATGACAACGAATTCGTAATGGCCGTACCGAGTGCGAAACGCGGTTTTGGGTATATCTTCCTCTTGTATACGCAGCTGATGGTATCCTGAACGTAGATCGATCTTCGAGAAACACGTAGCGCCTTGTAGCTGATCAAACAAATCGTCGATTCGTGGCAGGGGATAGCGGTTCTTGATAGTCAACTTATTCAATTCCCGGTAGTCGATGCACATCCGGAACGACCCATCCTTCTTTTTGACGAAAAGGACTGGTGCGCCCCAAGGAGAGGTGCTCGGGCGAATAAAGCCTTTTTCAAGCAATTCCTGGAGTTGGGTTGAGAGTTCGCGCATTTCGGACGGCGCGAGTCGATAGGGAGCTCTGGCGATAGGATTGGCTCCAGGAATGAGATCAATGCGAAAATCAATATCACGCTTCGGAGGTAGTCCAGGAAGATCCTCTGGAAAAACTTGAGGAAATTCTCGAACCACTGGAACGTCTTTCACTTTCTTCTTCTCTTTCTTTTCCTTCTCCGCTGCTACGACATGAGCCAAGAAGGCCCTGTATTCCTTACGGAGATACTTGCTAGCTTGTAGGCATGACATAAGCTTGAGACCCTTCGAAGTAGTATCCCCATAAACGCACAATGAATCACCGTTGGCGAGCGAAAAACGAATCATTTTATCGAAGCACACAACTTCGGCATGGTTCTCGCGAAGAAAGTCCATGCCTACTATGACATCAAAGCTTCCTAGTTGCATTGGAATGAGATCGATCGAGAAGATGTGATTGTTGAGTTCGAGAGTGCAATCACGAATAACAGAGTTTACAGCGACGGTTCTTCCGGTAGCGACTTCAACTTCGAATGCAGAGGAGAGTCGAGAACGTTTACGACTAAGGAGTTTCTCAAATTCGAGTGACACAAAGCAATTATCGGCTCCAGTATCAAACAAACATGAAGCATAAATACCATTCACAAGGAACGTACCATTCACCACGTTGTTGTCGGCATGGGCTTGACGTACGTTAAGGTTGAAAGTTCTGGCTCGTGCCGCCTGTTGCTGCTGCTGTTGCTGTTGCTGTGGTTGCTGCTGTTGCTGCTGGGGTTCTTGTTTCACCACCCTGTTCGGGCACATGTTGGCGAAATGGTTCGGGTCGCCACATGTGAAGCATGCTCTGGCTTTGACTGCGGGTGCCGGAGGAGCTTGTTGACCCTGTGGGGCAGCGAGTAGAGCTTGATTGGCAGGAGCTTGACGAATACGGCAGTTGGCAGTAAAGTGGCCGTAGACGTTGCAATGAGCACATAAGCGGCATTGAATAGCAGTCGGGTGATGATAGGTGCAAGTAGGGCAGAGTGGGTGTGGCCCAGTATATGCACGCTTTGCAGGCGGTGCAATGGCCACAGGCGCCACTACTTGACGCTGTTGGGCAGGTACAGCTTGGATCGGTGCAGCAGAAATCGCACAGTTCTTGTTGGTGGAGTTGTTCTTTCTCTTGTTCTTTCTCTTGTTGCTTGATGACGTGGGTTCAGCAGTTGGTGTAGCAGTAGTGGCTTGATGTAGATGCTTGGAGGTCTTATCCCACATCCCAGCCTTGACCCTTTTGTCATTGATCTCAGCGGCCAGCAGATAGGTTTCTTCGATCGTGGTAGTCTTAGCCGCTTGCACGAAATCAGCAACGCAGTCGGGCAGGGCTCGGATGTATTTCTTGATGGTCATCTCAGGGGTCTTGACCTGGTCAGGACAGATAATGCTGAGCTGTTTGAAGCGAGCAGTGAGACCAGCATTGTCTCCATCCTTCTGATGTATGTGCAAAAATTCATCTTCAAGCTTTTGACGCTCGTGAGGAGGGCAGAATTCCTCCAGCATGACCTCCTTGAGCTCATCCCACGACAAACCGTAAGCTGCATCATTCCCTCTCTTGTTCCTCTCGTCCGTCCACCAGTCCAAGGCACGGGACTGAAAGACGCCGGTAGCGTTCAGAGTTCGAAGGTCATCAGGGCAGCCACTTTGTCGCAGAGTAACCTCGATAGAGTCAAACCAGTGGAATAGAGCAGTAGGACCTCCTTCGCCTGTGAATTCTTTCGGCCCACATGACTTAAATTGTTTGAAACTAAAAGGTCTCGCGGCAGCTCTAGGACCCTCAGTCCTCGATTCCTCGGATGATTTGTTGGCATTCTCGCAGACACCGCTCACAGCCTTTGCTACAGCTTTCGCGACGATGGAAGCAAGACGTCTGTCCCTCTTTTCCTGGCGAGAGAGTTGATGACGGGATCCAGACGACATTGTCTGCAATAGACATCGCCATGGAACTCAACATATGTATTCGAATCTCACCTCACACGTCTACTACTACTAAAGCTCAGTAACACGTACCATGTAAATGTATATAATCACAGAATCACAGAGTTGCACAAAATCACATAATCATGTAGAGCACATAATCACAACATTCCTAACCACTCAACCACAACAGCTAGAAACACATATACTTAGTCATTAAAAGCACCTGCGAGCGTATAAAGTATTCTAATTGTTCCTATTGTTGAGTTGCTAGCGAGGAGAGGTGTGGGTTTTGTGTTTTAGCAGAAGCAATAGTGTTGGGTCGAAACCAATAATATCTCAAAACGTTAACAAATAACAGAAAAGCATAAAATTTTCGTAAAGATTGAAAATCGAAGGTAGATTGTCTGCGGCTAATAGACTTCGACTAACCAAAGTAGCTCGACTATTCTCAAGGATCCTGCACAACGACCTCCAGGACTATGCCTTTGCCTCGATTCTTGGGCGTTGGCGCAATTCCCTTTGGTTAGGTTGTGTCTTTAGTCCGTTGGAGTCCATCGAACTTTGGTGGAGTTTTGTATAAAAGCGGGACGAGTCGTCAAGGTTAGGGTTTCACCCCTATCTTGCAACTCCCGTCCTCGTTTCTGATAAAAATTGAGGAGATTATTCATCAAAATATGGGTTTCACTCCTGATTTGGTATAATTCCCCTCGTTTGTAGATAAAACGCAAGCTGACTAGGCAACTTAGTCGAGAGTTTGCGGTTTTCACACCTATTCTCGGCCTCATCGCCTGTTCACAATTTGAAAATTTCGAGGGAAATGATAGAAAAGAGTGAGTGATAGTGACGAGCTTACGCATACGCGTGAGTTGGTCTGTTGGTTCTTAACTATAGTCTAGGTCTCTAAGACTTCGACCCGGACTAGGTCGAGTCTTGCCTAATTCCCTATAGTTATGGCTCTGATACCAATCTGTCACACCCCAACCGATGGCGGAATCATCGGGGCGCGGCACTGAGCGAAACAGATTGTCCAGAAGTTTCCATAACAACTATCATTACCATTCAATTTAAGTTAACATGTCCCATACCATGTCTCAAATAGCAAAACAAGTTATTACAGACAAAAACTAAACAAAAATTCTGTTCCGACAACTCAGATTTAAACATAACTAATTTATTTATTGGTTTCTAAGACTCCAGTTCCTAGCTCCGATTTCATCACAACCCAAGAAGCATATAAACAACCTAGGCACCTGTCACATACGTTAAAGTAAAGTCAATACATGAAATGTAAAGGTGAGCATACAAGTTTGATAATAGCATATAGAGTTCGAATTCGTTTATGCATAACCAGCACGTACACATAGTGAAATGAAGCACGTTAGTTATCGACATAGATCCATCGATACCAATGACTGCGGGTTGACTGCCCGAGGCAGTTCGCAATACATGATTACCACCGTAATCCATGCAAGTAAAAGATCCTTAACAACCCCCGTGTGAACGGGTGCTGAGTCCAAACTATAGTACTATCGTTGCTAAGGCAGGTAGACAGCATTCCATGTGTAAACATAACAAACAAGCATTCATAAGCCACGTATAACATGCATTAATGGTTTAGCGTTAAAATAGCTTGAGTAGTGTGATTGTTGTAGTTTGAATAATTGTAACGTATGTAACACCCAAAAGTGCTAAAGCCAAAAAGGGTTCGAGTATACTCACAGTGATATGGATTGAAGGGAGCGCTTTACAGCGAGTACGATTAGCCTGAATAGATTCGATAACGTAACGATAAGTGACGCGTAAAACAGTACAGGTGAGAGTGGGTAAGATGACTGATCGTGCGGATCAGTTATCCGTGAGTAGGCGTCATCCGTGCGCATGACCTATCCGTGCGGATGGTGATGCGTGCGGATGGTGTTCCATCCGGATAGGTTATCCGTGCGTGTGACTGTCCGTGCGGGTGGCAACCCGTGCGGACTAGTTGTACGTGCAGACGACTTATCCATACGGATAGGTTGCTTGTGTGGATAAATGTTCAAGTGGATTGTTTCTTCCTAAGATGTGTTTGTGTATGATGGCTTGTGCTTTGGAGTTTTCGTTGTAGCATTTTGAAAACACCAAAGTGTTTCTACTTTTCAAGCCGGCCGCGCGGACGGCGGTCCGTGGGTATGGTAGTCCGTGCGGGCAGCCTGTGCGCGCGGGCAGAGACAATCCGTCCGGATAGTCTGTCCGTGCGTACGGCTTGGCCGTGCGGATGGAGATTGTTTGATTCTCATTTTAAGGCCTTAGTATCTCATGATCCGAAGAGTAATTCATTCAGAAGTCGTCCGTCCGGATTGCTCGTTCGTCGATATTCAAACCTTGTTTGGAAAGTGGGTCCCAAGGGTAGTCCGTGCGGATGACAACCCGTGCGTATGACCTGTACGTACGTATGGGCTGTACGTGCGTATGGCTCGTCCATGCGGACAGCTAGTCCGTGCGGATAGCTTGTCCGTGCGGACGACTGGTCTGGTTGTTCCGTTCGTCTACACTTGGTTTCTGTTGTCGCTTATCGAGACGTTCTGATTACGTGGCAACCTCTTGGAGTTGTGTTCTTACCCGCGTGACTAGACCGATCAGGAACCACCCTAACTCGGCCTGTTGGCGACTTAGAACGGTCGTCCCGGTTAACCCCGAAATCAGTTGTCTAAGGGTAGGACTCCGGATCTAGAACTAGGGCATCACTATTGACAAGTAGAACCCTAGGACTGATTGGATTCGTACCGGTTTTAAGGGTAAAAGAAGGAGAGAACCTAGGTTTATTTCCTTCAACTCTTTTATCCTTCGAAATGTTTAGATCTAGGTGAAGTTATTGTAAAAACTTGTAGAAATCGTTTAGATCTGAGATATTCTTGGTGGAATGAAGCCAAGCATGAAGTTCTTATGAACTTCATGATGACGTCACCCGTGAATACCTCGAATCCGGATGATTTCTTGGTTAAAATGGAAGATTCGAAAGATAGAAGTGTGTAGAATTGTGTAGTGATCAAAGATGTACAAGGATTAGTGTAAGATCTTACCTGGATTGAGAGGAATCTGAGAAAAGGCGAAGAATGCGTGTGGTTCGGACGTCACTTGCCAAAAGTGGAAAAAGTGGAGAGTGACCCGTGTACTTATAGGATGCCAAAAAGGGAAAGGGTGAGCCGTGCGCATGGCACGCACCCGGGTAGGTTATCCGCGCGGATTGGTCGTCCGTGCGGACTGGCCATCCGTGCGGATTGGCCATCCGTGCGGATGCCACCTCCTTGGGTGAGCTCGGTGTGATGTTGATTCGGTTCTGATTTGCGAGCGATTCGATAGGGTTTCCTAATCAAATTACTTTCAGTCCCAACTACTTCTTATATGGTTCGACTCGGGATTCGAGTTCGGGTTCGTTCATGTTCGAGTTAGACTTCGAGTTCGATTGAGTTCGCTTGATTATCACAACATAAAATAACATAGAACAACATGCACAGGTAACACGTAAGGCACACACACACGTATAACTGACCAGTAAAAGTACGTAGCTCGAGTTACGATTTGATGTTGATTTGATTAGCATAGCTTGATTAACTTTATCGCATTGTTACTTCCTGTCCTTCACAGTCGTAGGTCGTTTGCAATGTACAACATTTACTCCACATAATCTAAATATCATACAAACAATTCTACGAGTCATGTCGCGCGAAAATCGGTCGTTGACCTTGACCTTGACTTTGACTTTCACTCGTGAAAACACGGGGTGTTACAATGATGATTATGTTGATGTTGCTGCTGCTGCTACTGTTGTTGTTCCATATAGAGAGGCTATGGTGATGGGGATTATTTGGAGCAAAATCAAAATTTACAGATCTGATCCACCGTATCTTGGCTAGGCAACTCAGTCTGTATGTATTTGATACATGCAACTGTGTTTGCAGCCATGGCGGATTTCGACAATAAATTCCGATGATAATCTTTATCCTTGGAGATAAGAACATCTATCTACCTAGAGGTGCACATTTCGGTTTTTTTCCCAAACCAGTTTAGGTTGGAATTGTTTTGGTTTGGTTTGGGTCAACAATTGTCAAAACTGGTATTTGGTGAAACCGATTTACAAGTGGAAAAGGATCGGTTTGGTTTGAAACTAGTTCGGGTTATTAACTGGTTTCAAGGGATAAGTTCTCGAACCGGTGGTCGGTTTGAAACAGGGGCGGATTTGGGCGTCACATATCCGACTACAACAGATCTGAGCCTCTTATCTGTCAGCTGATTACTCGATCTATGAATGTTGTTTTAAGAAGACTTGTTTTTCTATCCAAAAAGGGTTAGTGATGCGGCTTGTTACCGGTTTGCCTTATGTTTCGATGTGATTTCCCCTGATATTGAAGGGTGAATATGGTAGAGAAGGAAGAGAGAGAAGTAGTGTTAAGTGGTGGTTGTGGCAGGGGTGGTTGTGATGATGGTGGTAGTGGTCAGTGATGATGGCGGCGGTGGAGGTGGAGGTGACGGTGGTGGTGGTGGTGGTACCAGAGAGAGAGCAGGGATGAAGAGAAAGGGATAATATGGGGTTTTATAAATAAATATGAAGAAGATGCCCGGATAGTCCCTATGGTTTGGCCTTTTAAGGAAAGGGTATTTTTGTCATTTCACACCCTCCTTAACAGAGAAAAGTAACTGAAGTTAGACCCAGGGACTATCCGAGAACAAAAATCGAAAACTTGGGGACTATTCAAGTAGTTTTAGAAAGATATGGACTATAGGTGAAAAAAGGCGAAACCACAGGGACTATCCGGGCATTTTTCTCTTTTTTTTAATGTTTTTTTAGTTGGTGTATGTGTACACTTCATGGGTTTAATGATAATTCATATTGGTAGTGTTTTTATCTGACATTTTGTGTTCAATATTTAATAAATATCATGTTAAGGTCAATTGTGAAGTATACGTTATGACTTGTGCTTAGAAACCCGTATACGGATTAACCCAAAGTGAGTAAGCTCGAAACCGTCTAACCCAAAACTTATTTGGGTCGGTAAGCGAATAGAATTTCTATAGAAACTTCAAGAGTAAACTGCTAAAATGGTCCCTGAGGTTTAGTCACTTTTGTCACTTTAGTCTAAAACTCAAACCTTTTAAATATTCCGAGTAAAAAGCTTTCAGCACACATACCCCTGCGCGGACTAATTACATGCTCAGCAAGGGTTGCGCAGGAAAGTACACAAGGTACAAGTGGCAGACCAAAGAGCCAATCAGCGTCCACCAGGCCCTGCGCTATCGTGTTCCACGATCATCTGACGTGTAGGGGACAGTAAGTACACAAGGACGCCTAGGTGGCACCAATCAGAGGGCGGCGACACCTGCCCCACGATCTCCACTCACCTGCTGATGGCAGAGGGACAACAAGGCCGACAACAGGGACACGTGGCTCCAATCACGGTGCGCCAGCACCGGATATCTTCTAGAAGACACTAACGATAGACACCAGTGAGACAAAGAGCATATTGTAACACCTCGAAAATTCACGTCCTATAATGTGTTGACACGTGTCATATGTTTGAACGTGTGAAAGAATGTTATAGAAGGATTAAAGTTGACAATCATGGAAAGTATGTGAATATACGAGTTCTAAATGTCAGGAGTGAATAAATATATTGTACAATAACCCTACATGATGCTCATACCTTCAAACGAATAAATCATGGATCATACGAAGCTAAATTTGAAAGAAAGTGAGAGATTACAAACTACAGGGGTTAAATGTGTCAACATGTTTAAGTTATACCTCTGAGTGACCTTTTGACAAACCCGAAGCTTTGCAACGGTTAATTATGCTCACTAGAATGCACGATATAAATTTCATAAAGTTTCGTTATCGTATGAGAAAGTTATGATCAAATTCGTGTGCGAGGGGTTAAAAGCGTCAACGATGAAGTTTAGGACTTTTCGGGTGACAATAAAGTTAACCGAGGACTAAACAAAATGGGTATATGTCTTGAAGCCCTTATAAGTGAATTGGGAGGGTTCAAAGTGCAAGAAATAAAGTCGAAACAATGTTTTGAAGAGCCAAGGACCAATGCATAAAAAATCAAAAATTGAGATTTGATCAGAAGGGCTTCGCGGCACGCGAAGGCCCATAGGGGGGGCTACGCGTCGCGCGAAGGCCCCTCTGATCCGAATTCTGTGGGCAATGGTCTGCTAGTGCAATGTAACCGACTTTAATCCAATTTTCCTCATCTTGCACGACCCCTAAACAACCCCTAGACACTTAGGGACACTTGTTAGTGATCAAACATCAACGGTAGACCTTGTTGTCAACAATCTATGAAGATATGAACACTATAAAAGGCCACAAGGTTGCAACCATTTCTTCACACCTTCATTCTGCAATTGAGGAGCTTTCTGGAGCTTAAGAGCAGACCCAAGTCCTTCCTAATCAAGCATAGGACTTCAGTAAGTATGCTTAACCTCTCTTAGTTAAGTTTTTGCTTAGTTTTAGCTTAAAAGTCAAACCGTCGTAATTAACGTTTGACTTAGTGATTAATCACTAATGGTCCAGTGATTAGTCGAATTGAAAGTAGTTATAAGTTGGTAATTATGTGGGCAATAAACCCTTAAAAGGGCACCATCTGATTCCCACTCTAACTAGGTCTAATGTCAGGTCAAACTTGTTATTAAAAAGTCAACAGAATGCCTAATTTCCAATTTAAGCATAATTAGCAATGTAGAACACATACAACTTGTTTAATCATTAAAATAACTTAGTAATTAGTGTAAGAACATGTCTAAACATGTTCAAACCGACAATCTTCTGTTTAGACCCGGTACGGAACCGAAAGTCGCAAAGCTTTGACTTTTGCTTTGACTTCAGTTCTGACCCGTTTTGGTATGTTTTAGAAATGCCTTAGAGTTTTATTTGGACCAGGTTACATGCTAGTATAACCCTCTGTGATTATACACCTTGGTCCATTAGTTAACCAATTAATATGCATGATTCCGTTAATTGCTCATATGTTGACCATTATGCCCTTTTCACCTTAAAACGTGATTTTTGAAAATGTAAAAGAGTAGAAACTTTAATTACTGATATATAAACTTGCACCCAAAATTCGACATCAGTTTGAGGTGTAGATTGAGAGTTATGCTCATTAGCGTAATTAGAAAGCTTCTTTAGCGATTAAACGGCGTAATTAGCGCATAGCCTAGTTAAGCCTACTTTTTGATATCAAACTTATTACCCACTGATGTAATATATTATTTTGGGATTTTTGAAGATTTTTAATTAATTTTAGGCTGAGCATAACTTATAGTCATAGGCTTAATCCGGTAATTGTCGGTTTTGCCCTTACGGGCTATAAAATGAGTTTTACATGTCTAATTGACTCCAAACCTTTTGCTACTGATTTTAAATGATAAATAAATTATTTTAAACCTTCTGGAATAATAAAAATATCAGCTTTATGTATAGAACCCGAAAATGGCTTCTAATCGCCTTATTAAGCGTTTTTAACGCATAGTATGTACTAGAACTATCTTAAACATACAAGGGTTGATACCTACTGATATTTTAGGTAAATTATAATATTTTTAACAATAAGCAAAAGTTGTTTAACTCAGACTTCAGTTTTGAGCTTTTCGGCTTATGTGAAATTACCAAAATGCCCCTACGGTGCATAGTTTGGTTATAATTGATAAATTTCACATATATGCAATACCATACTGTTATAACTTAGCAAACTAAGTATTTTTGCTGATTATATCAGACCTGTAACTCAGGTTAATACTTAAACTCTTTTATAATCTTTTAAATGACCAAACTACCCTTACGGGGCATAGTTTGTGTTTAAATTCGTTTCGGGCATAATAAAAGACATCTTACTGATGTCACAACATATTTGAGGCATATTAACTTAGGAAACCTGTATATGGCTCTTACGGATACCCGTTACGCTTATTACGCGTTCGGTTCGGTTTATGTAACTAGTTTACATAAATTAGCCGAAACGGGTCAAACCTTATCGGTTTTATCTCAAAATCAAGAATGTGTATGAAATACCCATATTAAGCAAGTCTTCAAACTTGTCAGGTCTAAATCACATTCTATCCGGTCTTCGCTTAATCGTGCGTACGAACCGTATCTTTGAAACTAACCGGTCTAAGCTTAAGCTTAATTAAAGACCCGATAGGATTCTAATAGGTTATTATAAACCTTTGTTCCAGAATAGGAGACCAGTAAAGGCTACTTGCAATTTCTTATTGTGATTATTACTTTGCTGAGGTAAATACTTTTAACTTATTTTCCCTATACGGGCTTGGGTTACGGTATATAAAATACCGCTTGGTCGGGCATTAAATCTTCCATCGTTTGGTGGTTAATTGAATAATTTAATCGGCCCATTTAAACTGTTTTGTTTACTTAAAGCCTTTGGGGGGGTTAATGACCATGTCCCGGATATCCTTGGCATCATTTTACGAAATGGCCACGACCTAAGCGCGGAGTGTAGGCGTACACTCGTCAGTTCATAAATAAAGAATGTGGTGTGTCTATTGATCTTTAACCCGGCACGATCCGGGCTACTGAACGCATAAGGAACATGTAATTCTTTTACAAGATTATATATTTAAATAATTCTCCCAAGTTATAAAATGTTTATGCCACGTGCATCCAAATCAAATTTGTAATCATTTTAAAAATGAGTCAGTTGATTGTATTTACCAGTGTAAACTGACGTATTTTCCCAAAAAGATTAAATGCAGGTACTAAGCGTAATAGGCTGGGATTTCTCCTTAGCATCAATAGAAGTCTCGCAAGCTTAAGATGCCTAAAGTCTGTTGAACTACTATTTATTTTTGATCCGTCTGTGGATAAACTTTCAACTGTTTGTGATACACGATATTACAATATTTTATTCGGTTGAAATATATCTTTCAATTGCTTCCGCTGTGCATTTAAATATTGTGTTGTTTGACTATTATGTTGCCAACCACGTCACGATACTCCCCACCGGGCCCACCGGTGACACGTGGAATCCGGGGTGTGACACATATCCTCTAAGTTGTCGCCTTCCGGCCCAAGGCCCATCAGCCCAACTCCTCTTACACCTCTCCGGCTATAAATAGGGACCTTCATGCACAGGTTGATTCATTCCGTTCTCTTCATTCCCACTCTTTACCACACACTTATTTCCTCAAAGCAGATACTTATTCTCACGCCGGAGTCTAGTTAAGAGGGAAACCCCCATATTCCCCTCTTAACGAGCTAACGGTGTTCTGTTTTGCAGAGTCATCAAGCCAAATCGGAGCTCAGAAATTTTAAAGAAGATTAACCACTATAAAAGGAACATAAACCAAACTAATTAACTCTAAAATTAGTTCTGTGTTTCTTAATTGGCGCCCACCGATTTTTGCAATCACTTTCATCTTCTTTTTTCTGAGTTTTTCTAAGTTTTCACGGTTTTCTTGATCATGGCTGGTCAATGAATCATTCCTGATTTCGGTTTGGCACGAACTCTAACGCAGGTCCGATTGAGGACAACCACAATGTCCAAGTCCAGCCTGCCGAGGAAGTTGGCGAAATCGAAATAACAAACACCGGGGGACCCCGCGCGAGTATCACTCGTATCACTCAAACGGTAACCCCAGTAAGACATGTCGCTGGTCCTTCAAACCCAGCTCCACCTCAGAATATTTCGGCGCTATTAGCGCTACCTGAAGGCGAAACTCCAGCCTCTTGGTACGCCAAACAAATTGCTACCATCAATGCTGCATATCAGTCTTTGAGCGCACAGCAAGCAGTCTTGCAATCGGAACCATCTTTGGTTACACCTCCGGGTCCGAGTCAGGGGGCGCGGCAGCTATCTTCATAGCAAATCTTTCAAGAAAGAATCAACAGGCCTCCTCCCCTAAGAAGACCAAGCGTGCATGACATGCGCGACACACGGGGAGAAACAGAAAGCTATTATGACCATCCATCAAACGTTCAAAGGGGTCCAATTCATAGCCGGCTCGGGCCGCGCAACATGAATAACGAATGGGATGACACAGACCCAAATGATCCAACATTGCAAGATGACAAAGGATCTTCAGTCTTCAACCATTTGCAGAGGAATCACGAATACTACGAGCCAAGGCAGCGCATTGCATACAGCGAAGAAGCAGAGCGAGACTTCAGCCTCGCCTATAGGCTAGCTGAAGTTGCAGAACACTCAAAGTTTATTCCAAAGATTGCTCTAGCCCCATTGACGAAAGAGAAATTGCCTCCAACAGTGGGAAAGTTCAATGGTCTAACTGATCCCGATGATCATGTTAGAGTGTTTACAAGCGTTGGTGTTATGGAAGGATGGAACATGCCAATGTGGTGCCATCTGTTTATCCAGACCTTCACGGGGGCTGCCCGCGCCTGGTTCGACAGCCTTCCGCCTGAAAAAATCAGTTCATGGGTTGATTTCAGAACCCAGTTTGTGAACCATTTCAGCCAACAAAGACGTTACCAGCGCGATACAGCTGAAGTAACAGACATCTGGCGAAGAGAAAACGAAGGGCTAGAAGATTTCATCACTCGCTTCAACAAGGAGTGTTTAGAGATTGGTGGCGTAAGTGAACAATTGATGCGCGCACACTTCAAGAAGGCCATTCGATGTGTGATGTATGGTAAAATACACATATTTGTCCCGTGTAAATTGTATAGTTTTAGTTTAGTTTTTATTTATTATTTTTAGTATTGTATTACATTAATTTGTGTTTTGTTAGGTCCTGGTGCAAATGGAGCAAAAACGAGTAATATGGAAATAACCAGTCAGTTGGGCAGAGTGGGGTGCCAGAGGCCGAAGTAAAAGTGCAGCTATTTTTTACCGCACGAAGTTTGAGCTGCTAAACGAAAGCTGTTGCCTGTCCATCTATTATGATTATTCTTGGACGTGCAAGAAAGGAATATATAATATTCCATTGGACATCATTCTTGCCAATATATCTACATCATTTGCACGTTGAACATACTATATGAATTAAAAGAGATTATTATTCCTTGTGACATGAGGCCGCCATACATTAAAAAGAAAAGCCCAGCAGTTCACGTTTAATATGAACTAGTATCTTGCCCGCCGCGCGTTGCGGCGGCGCACGACGGGTTGAACTGTGCAATCACACACAAAGTGTAAAACACAATGCGTAAGACGCATTGTACTACACATAATTCGTAAAACACAATGCGTGAGACATAATACGCTACTCATAATTCGTAAAACACAATGACTAAAAGACAATTACTTAAAGGTGTATAATACAAAACTTTTAACCATGTGCATAAAACATTAAAACACACAAATGTACGGCATTGCGTGAAAGCTTAGGGGTTAGACTATGTAGGTGGCTAAAGAGCATGATGCACGGAAACAAAGATATATAGAAAACATTATTATTCCTGAATGAAGCAGTATACGAATCTGAGAAAAACAAATTTAGTTGAAAAAATTATAAAGAAAGCAAAAAAGAAGGAAAAGATCAAAAAAAGAAATAGTTGGAAGGAATAGGGATCAAGCCCATGACTGAATGAGCAGTATACAAATCTGAGAAAAACAATTTAGTTGAAAAAATTATAAGGAAAGGAAAAAAGAAGGAAAAAAGCAAAATGAAAAATAGTTGAAAGGAATAGGGATTGAGCCCATGATTAATATGTTGTTAAAAATCGTATTTACCAACTCCATCATGCAGCTTTCGGTGTGAATTATTATAATTAAATTTACTTAAAGCGTTTTTGATGATGAAAAAAATATTTACAATAACAGCATGATAATGTGTAAAAAAAGGCCTTTAAAAAAATATCCGGTAAAAAACAACAATTTTATTTATTATGTTTTTCATTATTTACGCTAAATTAGTAAATGGCCATCATTTAGTAACCTGTGGCCGGTGAAGGTATTTTGCAAATGGTGACTGTTTTGAAATTTTTGAATCAATGGAAATATGGAATCATTATTTTCATCAATTTGGCTAATGCAATTAATAAGGTTTAGTAATTAAGAAAAGTGCCTTTCAAAAAGAAAGTAAATAAGAATAAGAATAGTAAATATATAAATTATTTTTGGAATATACAGCTGGCCTTACGTGGAGAAACAGAAAACCCTGCAACATCTTTATTTTAAACTATTTCTATCACTATCAATATAACATCTCTCTTGCTTTGCTCTATATCATGTTTTTCCTAGCGCCACCACCGCCATTGTTTCACCACCACCTTACAGCCATGTCTCTACCCACCCACTAATTTGCCATCCACCGTAAAGGCAAATCAAACCACCACCACAGCCACCGTCACAGCCATTTGACCGTCATTGCGACTCGCCAACGTCACTGCGACACGTCAACCACCACCATACTCACCACAGTCACACCCACCGTCACGCAATGTAAATTTGGAGGCGAGGGTGGAAGTGTAATTTCCTTGGCCGACGTTAAAAGCAGGTGAACTACTATTCACCGAAGTTCGTAACCATCTAGCCGCCATCACCGTACCGCCGCTAACCGCCTGTACGCCGTCAACCACCACAATGACCATCGCAAACAACCACAACGCTCCACCTACCCTTTCTCTGTCACCTACCATCGCAACCGTCTGAAATCTCCACATCCGTCTTTCGCCTAAGCTGTGCTGGCCGGGAAAACCTCAGGGCGATATCTACTGGGTGAACTCCGGCCAACAACTCGCAAAGCTGACCCATCGCCGGAACCGGCCACCGCTGTACAACCGCCTAATCTCCTCGCTCTGTCTTCAGCGATGGTCGACTCTGTGGTGGCAACCAAAATCCGGGTGGTTGAACGAAGGGTAATATTGTATTTTTGTAGCTTTCATAGTTGTAGCGGTCCTGAAAACCCTAAACCACCAGAGTCATGCGACAACTTCAGAGCAAGGGATTCTATTTAAATGTTATTGAAAGGTAGATGAAGCAGCGCAGAGAAACCTGGGGATCTTGGATTAAAGCACCGCCAATGTCACTCAACTATACTTTGCTTCAACTGTGAGGTGTTGTCCTGGTTGCATGATCGGAGGTCTAACCGTACTCCTCCGAAGACAGAGAAAACAACCCCTCTTTTGAGAAGGAGAAGACTGCGACGGATATTAAATAGATTAAGCGGGGGTAATTTCGTATGAGTGGGATGTCGGTGGCCTTTGCCACCGACTTTGTACTTTAAGTATATAGGGTAATGTTGGGCCATGTGAATGATAAAGAAAACCCTAATAGATATTATATACATCAAATCGAGATCAGGGGAATGGAGATACAAACGAACGCAAACTTTAGGACGACAGAATAGAGGGAACATCAGCCGCACGAAAACTTGGAGGCTGCCATATACATCGATCGGATCATCAGACGAGCAGAGCTTCATTGGACGAATTTTAAAGATTGTTTGGCAAGGAACGAAGCTCAAGAATCATTGGATTGAAGGTCAAGAAGCTTAGAGAGCAAGGGATTAACGGGTTTTGCTACTCAATTTCCTTAGTTTTCTATTTTTCTTGTTTGATATCTATGAATTCTTGTTTGAGACTTAGCTTTATTATTTTTAAAACCATGTTTCTTGGCTAAATTTCTAAAACTGTCTAGGCTAATGACAATGGTTTAATAAAGTTTGGATTTTTATTTGTATTTAATGTGGTTTATGGGTTTTCTTGAAAAGTAAACGATTATGGTATTTTGATTTGGTGTATATGCTTGCTTGATATTGTTTGAATGCTGATTATTGCTTCGTACGATTCTTGGTGACGACAGTCTTTATCACATAATAGAGTCGTGCTAGGGTTTTAGATTTTGGTGAGTGTCTATATCACGTAATAAATCTTTAATTCTTTAGGGTGAAATCGCGCGAAATAACTTTAGAAGTAATATTCGGTAATCTTATAAAATCAAGTGTTCTACCAATCTTGTCGCTGTAAGGCTCGGGCTTGTTAATAGGTCTCGGTTTGGTATATAGCTAGGATTAGGTTTTGTAAGAAATCGGTCTTAGTTCCCTAATCAATCTCGTGTCTATTAAACCAAGTTGGAATCCATAGTTGCCTTAGACTTTCGTGCTGTAAGGCAGATTGTCATATTAAGGCACTTTTCAAGAAGTTAGAGGACTGTAAGGAAATCTAACAACCGGTAGTCGTAACAGCCTAGGTAGTGCCATAAGTTTCACCTCGAGAAGGGTTGAGGGGCTTAGTTGGTGTCTTAATAGGTTTAGTATCAAAAGATCCCGGTTCCATACCACATTAGCTTCGAATAGAAATCCACTCCAAGTTAAACCTGCGTCTAGCCTAGGTAGTCTTCATCGCCACTGGTTTAAGTCTTCATCCAAGTTCGTGTTTAGTTAATCTAGTTAATTTAGTTTAAATTTAATTGCAATTTTAGGATTGTTAGAACCCCCCCCCCCCTCAATTATAAAAACAGTTAGAGTCCGTGTCAGTCTAAGTCTAGATAGAGTCGTAAACGTAATTAGAGAGTCTCGTGGGTTCGATACTCGGACTTACTTAGGCTATACTGCATTGACCGGTACACTTGCCGGTGGTGTGGTCTAGGTTTTAGAGAGTCTGTTTTTTTTATAAATTTAAAACTTAGAGTGTCTAATTTAGGGTTAAAATTAATTAGTTTAATTAGACCACTTTTAGCACATCAATGTGATAGCCTTATCAGGACTATCACAGGCAAAGACGGTATGCCCAAGGAATGGGACAAACTCATGGAAGCCGCAAATATTGTAGCGCAAACTAAAGAGTCATTGGCCGGTAACAAGAACTCTTACACTGAAGATCGTTTTTCCAAAGGGAGCTCGTGCGATAACAACAGGCAAAACAAAAGCAGAAACCCTGGGTGGAAAGACAACCAGTCCAGCGGTTACGATGAAAGGCCTCGCTTTAGAGAGGACGCGCGAGAAACAATCAATCGCATTGGTTATCGAAAGGCAGTCAGGAACGAGAATCGAGAAAAGCACTGGACTCCACTTATTAAGTCACCAAAAGAGGTGCTCATGACGGAGAACCATGACTTCAAGGCACCAAGGCCGATGACGAACAAAAAGGGGCAAGACCCAAACCTGTACTGTGATTTTCACAAAGATACAGGTCATCTGACAGATGACTGTATCAGTTTAAGGCAAGAAATTGAGAAAGCTTTGAAAAGCGGAAAGTTAAGTCATCTGGTCAAAAACGTGCGCAAGGAGACGCGCCAGATTCAAAGGAACGATGAGGGAAACCAGAAGAAGGTTAGACGTTTGGAAACGCACATGGTCAATGGACCAAGATACAGCGCTAAAGACAAGGGCAAGCACCCATTCAAACCAGCATGGCAAGAGCAACAGGTCATCTTCCCAGTAGTGCGCGGGGGTCCACGTGCCAACACACACATGGAAGTCTCTAATCGATAGCTCTCATTTTCTTGCTCGTTACAGCAACCAACACACACAACCACAACATCTACTTGTAACCTATCATGATGATGATTACGATAATAATATACTTAAACCAAAATATGTTTCACTTGTTGATGATAACACTTTCCCCAATCAAAAACATTCCCTGACTTTACCCCTGTTGGTTAAACGGCTTACACGTTATCAAATAATCGGCTGCTCTCACGGCTTGTTGTGTTTGTACGCTGGCCGTGGTGGTTGTTACAGTTCTCGAACCGGTACGGCTGTTCTTTGGAATCTTTCGATTAGAAAAGCGCTCACTCTTATTGTGCCTAATGTGACAGATAATGAGACATATGTAACCGTTTTAGGTTTCGGGGTTTGTCGGGAGACGAATGACCCTAAGATAGTCAAGTTACACGTATTAATAAGTGGTTGGTTATGGAAAGTGTAACTAGCATCCCTAGACAAGTTGAGGTTTTTACGTTAAGTACCGGGGATTGGAGACGTCCATATAGATATAGTAATCTCCCTTGTAAATCTATTTATTTTGACAGTTTCCAGGTGGTTGTAGACGGGTGTCTTTATTGGCTTGTTACCGATAGGGTTAGTATGTATGATGGATTTACGTGCTATAATTTGATTATTTCATTTGATATGACAAGTGAAGAATTTAGAGAAGTAAATCTCCCGGATAGGTTAGCATGCCCGTCTGATTATAATATATCCATGTATAATCTAAGTGAGTCTCTTGCTGTGCTTGAAGGCGGTGAAAAGGCCAATACGCCAGTAATCTATGTATGGATGATGGAGGATGGTGTTCAAAAATCGTTTACAAGGCTATTCAGTGTGCATGTTAGCGCACCGGAAGCATCAGTAAGGGGATTTAGGAAGAGTGGTGAACCTATAGTTGAACCTGCGGATGATATTCATGGACGACTTGTTGATTATGAGCCCAACTCAAAACATATCGAAAGTCTTGGGATTGATGGAGATGTGTTGTCGTTTTTTGTGTATCCGTATGTGGAATCGCTGCTTCTGCTTGATCAGCCGTATTTTACCGTTTACAATGAAGCGGAGAGGTAACAACAGCATAAACGTCAATGGGGATGAGTTAATAGCTTACTGCAGCAAAAGGTTACTGCATTATATGGCACCTGGCCTGTACGGTGGTGTTGGAGGGGAAGACACAGAAGTTCCTTCTTCGGGCGGGCAAAGACGAAGGCGATGGGGAGGTATAAGGCTTATGTTGTTTAATCTGCTGTACTATTAACACTGATGTTCCTTGTTTGTTAATTTGAACTTGTTTGTTAATTTGAACTTAGTTATCACCTTGTTTGTTTAATCTTCTAATTTCCGTAACTTATATGCTTGGTGGAATTTAGCCATACTTTAATTGATATTAATTGGTTTTTATACGCTAGTACTACAAGTCTACAACTAGTTACTCCTTATTTTAAATCTTTATCATGATGAGAAAAAATAAATATTTTTAATTGAAATCAAATACGAGTGCATAACTTGTTCAAAAACAAAAAAAAATCATCATCACTAAATCTCACCAATAACAAAAACAAAGGTAGGGTCTGAGGAGGGTAAGATGTAGACAACCTTACCTCTACCTTGTAGAAATAGAGGGTCTCTTTCCAGTGAAACCCCCGGCTCGATAGCAGTTTTACATCAAGCCTTGGACATAAGACACATAACACTCAGCAATCGGAACAAAGACTGATTAGTGCATGTACTCTTTTGTCTTTCAACTATCAACGCCACCACATGATGCATGATTAAGCATCCTCGGCTTTTAATGTTATTTTTACGAAATTAGTAAAATAATGTTAAAATTAGTACACTTTCAATTTTGCCCCCCGATGACCCACACATATATACATTATATACGCAAACCGCAAGCGGGACGTAAATTTTAGTGTCAGCTTTAATTCTGTTAATTTAGTAAATGTCATATTAGCTTGAATAATATTAGGCTAATGGGCGTGGAGGAGTCCCATCGCTTGGTGATGGACCTCCACGTAGGCGATCACGTCATCGGTGTGGGTGATAAGCCCCAAGTGATGGGCCTAGAATGTTGGTGATGAGCCCCATCACTATATACAAGATGTATGTATGTACATGTGTGTGTTGGATAAGAAAGCAAATGGTGCGTCGCCTTTGGCAATGAGCCGATGATTCCAACGAGACGAAGCTGGGTGTGGACAACCCTGACGAGCCGCTACAAGCCAGGGACATCCCCACACCCAACGACCTTAAACGCCTTTCAAAATTGAAAAAAAAAACACTTTAGCAATAAATGCATCTATATATGTCATATAACTTCAGCAAGAAAAAAAAAACACTTTAGCAATAAATGCATCTATAAATGTCATATAACTTCAGCAATTAATTAATGTCTTTCAAAACGGAAAAAAGAAGAAACACTTGAGCAATAAATGCATTTATAATAAAGTGTATGATTCTATTTTCTTGTATATATATTTCTATCACAACTTATAAGATGAAGATATATACACATTTCTATCAAAACTAATAAGATGAAGATAAACATGAAGTCTTTGATTTTCATCACATTTCTTATGATTATCGGTAAATTTTTACTCTCTTTATTAATAATTTTCTCAAGCATAGTTATTTATTTTCGTCAACTTGAATAGTCCACGAAATTTATTTACACACTTCTAAAATCTAAGAGAAACGAAAAAAGTCGGCGTTAAGTTGTTAGAATGCAGAAAGTTGCTAGTATGTTGATGTTACTACTACAACTGATAAATGCATAAGCAATCACTGAATCGTTAACTAATCTATAATTACATATTTTTTTAAACATACAGGGATGAAATCGCTGATAGCTGAAAGACAATGTCAAAATGACTTTGTTCATCATAATTGCGAATTTGAAGAATGTAATAAATTCTGTGAAAGTATATATGGGTATCATACCGCCTATGGAGTTTGCATTTTTTCATCCCGTTGCCATTGCTATTGGGATTGTTCCGCAGAAGAAGGGATTTTTCACAATCATGGCGTCTAGACTTTCCTTCGTCCCAAATTACCCGCACCCTGCCCAATAATATGTAGCATTTGGGATATCTATAATGTTATAACACTATATAAGAATCCTATATTTTTTGTATGGCAGTAAGCATCTTATGCTAAGCTAACAATAGCTATATGCAACTTGCAAGTGTTTAATAAAAAAAAGAAAAAAACTCTGGAGTTTGTTATGTTAAATAAATAAATAATGATAAAAGAACAAAAACATATGGTTGTGTTAAAATAAGAGTAAATGACTTTTTGAGACCATGTGATTTAGTGGTTTAAAGAACTTGAGTTCAAAATCAAAAACTTTAACACCCTTAGTCTCTAACCGCTCATTTTGTAACGTTTTGAGTCTAATTTTGTTCATTTTTTTTTATGTTTTGAGTCCAATTTTCTTTTAAAAAAATGGACTCAAAAGGTTAAACATTGGACTCAAAATGACTCAAATTGTTATAAAAAACGTCTAGTGACTCGGGGCGTTAATCATTTTGATTTTGGACTCAAATGGTTAAAACTACTAAAACACAAGGACTCAAAAAGTAATTTACTCTTAAAATAATAAATGGTAAATTACACTTTTCATCTTTTATGTTTGTATCGGATTGTAATGGATGCCCTTTAACTTCAGTAATTACAGACACAGTCTTTTATTCGTAAAAACCATCAAACCCTACATTCTTTGGTTCTAACCTGGTTAATTTTTTGGGTAAATTACATTTTTCGTCCTTTATGTTTGTATCAGATTGCAACGGATAGACTTTAACTTTAATAATTACAGTCATAATCCTTTATTTACAAAACTCGTTACACTCTACGTCCTTTAGTACTAACAAGGTTAAAATTTTTAGTTAAGTTTATTCACTTAAGGGTATTTTGGTCAATTCATGAAAATAAAACCAAAAAATTTGCAAATACACTTCATCTTCCCCAATTTCCTAACCCTAAAACCCTAACCACCACATCTTACCACCACCACCCACCCATCCGCCCGCCACCACCACCACATCCTACCGCCATTTGGAGGGGTCTTTCAAAAATTTAGGGTTTAGCCCCAAATCAAATCAACATCAAATTGACGACTCTTCTTCTCATAAACCATCGCTGTGCAGGTTTCTTCTTCATCCTTCACCGCTTCATGTTCATCTCAAAAGCTTTAAACCGTCGGCCTCAATGACCACGCGTTACCCATTACTTCCAACCTGATTTGGGTTTTCTTTCTTGCTTCTATGTTTCTGAAGTTGTCACTGTGTTCCCGAGTCTCATTTAACAGGGGGAGGGGAAGGAAAATAAATTAAAAGAGAAAAGGAAGGAAAATATGTGATTTTTTTCGTGTTCCCGAGATTAATGAAAAGTAAAGGAAAAGAGAAGAAATCAAACATTTTATGTGTTCCCGAGTTAAGAGGAAAAGAAAAGAAAATAACAATTTTATCATTATACCCTTTAAACATAAAACATTTTAATTAGATATGAGGGAAATTTAGTAATTAAAAATATTTTCTCTCCTAATCTCTCCAATTTGGGAGGATGAATATATGGACAAATTTTCTTCCCTTTTCCCTCATTTTCCCTCACCTCCTATCCTTAAAAAAACTCGGGAACATGGTTTTTTTATATTTTCTTCTATTTTCTTTCCTCTCCCCTGTTAAATGAGACTCGGGAAGATAGTGTAAAAGAAGTAATCTTTTTTGCATGGAGTATTTTTCGCAACCCCCGATCCCTAATTCCCGGGAACGGGCGGTCGCGAGCCAGTTTCGGTGGTATCGCGTATTGTCTAATTTGGCAGCGGAATTTTTCATCAGGACCGTAGTTAGGAAATATGTTATCAAAGTAAAATACCTCATTTTCATAATATTAAACATATGGGATAAAACCCAATTTTGTATTACACACATTTTCATAGGAATAAATCCTATTTTATTTAAGAAAAACATCTATTTCTTTTTAGGTAACTTTATTGCCACTTTTCCAAGCCTTCAGTGATGTCCAGCTGGCTTCTATTTGGCTTTCACATTTTGTTACCTGAAACGCGTTTTAAAAACATTTGTCAGTGGGAAATACTGGTGAGTGAATCCCAGTTTAATCAAGTTTCAATAAAAACTCATTGTACAGTATTGAGGGCGATCCCGCAATTATATTTGTTTCCAAGACATCACAATTAACATCCATGGTACTGTCGAACCCGACTTATGGAAATGTTACTCCTTGACCAGGTGGTAACAAATTTTGTATAAAAAGCCCCAACATACTCATGATAATTGTTGTAACATCTCGAAAATTCACGTCCTATAATATGTAGACACGTGTCAAATGTTTAAATGTGTGAAAGAATATTATAGAAGGACTGAAGTTGACAATCATGGAAAGTATGTGGATATACGTATTCTAAATGTCAACAGTGAATAAATATATTGTGTATTAATCCTACAAGATGCTCATACCTTCAAACGAATAAATCATGGATCATACGGAGCTAAAAGTGAGAGATTACAAACTACAGGGGCTAAATGTGTCAACATGTTTAAGTTATACCTCTGAGTGACCTTTTGACAAACCTGAAGCTTTGTAACTGTTAATTATGCTCACTAGAATGCACGATTTAAATTTCGTAAAGTTTCGTTATCGTATGAGAAAGTTATGATCAAATTCGTGTGCGAAGGGTTAAATCGTCAACATTGAAAATTAGGCCTTTTCGGGTAACAATAAAGTTAGCCGAGGACTAAACAAAGCGGGTATATGTCTTGAAGCCCTTATAGGTCAATTACGAGGGCTCAAAATGCAAGAAAATAGGGTCTTTACAAAGTTTGAAGAGCCAAGGACCAAAACTGCAATTAATAAAAATTGATTTGGCATGATCATATATGCTCGCGTAGCGCGAGCTCGAGGACACACGCCGTCGCGCTACGCGACGGCCCTATCTGATCAGCCTACTCCGATTTAGTAGGATCCTTGTCTGCCACAGCCATTGCAAGCGATTCTAACTCGATTCTCCTCATCTTGGATGACCCCTAGGGACCCCCTAAGCACTAGGAACATGTGTTGATCAGTTGTGGTGGGTTGTAGACTCATGTGTCAAAGATTTGTGGTGAGAATTTCACTATAAAAGGACCATGAACTTGCAAACATTCTTCACACCTTCTCTCAAGCTTTCTGATCATTCCTGGAGCTCAAGTCTTCTTCCAAGTGATCACTAATCAAGCTTAGGACCTCAGTAAGTGCTAATCCTTTCTTTAATAATGTTTAGCTTAGTTATTTAGCTAAAAGTCAACCATCGTAATTACGGTTTGACTTCGAGATTAATTAATAATGGCTCAGTCAAATCTCGAATTAAAAGTAGTTATAAGTTGGTAATTATGTGGGTAATAAACCCTCAAAAGGGTTCCCCCTGATTCCCACTCTAACTAGGTAAAATGTCGGGTCAAACTTGTATTTAAAAAGTCAACAGAATGTGTAAATTACAATGTATGCATAATTATCAATGTAGAACACATACTGTAATAACCCTAAATTTAAAAATCATTATTCTAGAAATAAAAGAATAATAATAATATATATTTATCTTATGATCCATCTTTTTATATATCAACCAAAACTATTATTTTTTATATATATCCAATAGGAAACCCTAAATAAGACACCCAAGTGATTCTGCACAAACCCTAAAATTTTCAGAATTTTCAGAATCAGGATCAGGGCCCCTAAAACTCAGGGGGGGTATTTCCTACTTGATGATTATCCTAATAACTTGCGGCCGAAGTTGAAATTTTAAAATCTGTCGACTCAGCTAGGCTAGTCCCACACGTGGCCACCCTATACGGAATTCATGACCCTTACGGACCGTAAGGGTTATTTGTTACGGTCCGTAAGGGGGGGTAAATTTCGACTATAAATACAGAACATTGGCACTCACTTTCTGGTGTTCATTCGACGAAGAAATTCGTTTCAGGCTTCGAGTTATCGTCTGTTTACCACAATTAACACACACGAAATCACTAATTAGTATAGCGGGGTGCTGCAGAACAGGGTATTAACTCAATCGCTGATACGATTCAATGTCCGATCGATTAAAACTATCCGATAGATGTTTAAGTGCTGCTCAAATTGGGTTTATACTTTGTCATTCATCGTGATTTCGACTTGAATGTTTGAGTGCTGTTCGAAATCGGACTATACTCTGTCATTCGTTGTGAATCCGCTGGATGTTTAAGTATCGCGCTTTGCCATTTGTTGTGAGGGTTTGATCTCGTGAGTTATCGTAAAAGCTGTATTAAGTTACTAACCTAGTCTGTGTGCATGTTATTTAAATTAGGTTAAAAGACTAATCAGTAGTCTAAAACTCTGCCGCATAAACCTGAAATATTATCACAAGGTAGCATCACTTTGAAATTATTAAGGTACGGATCCTACCCCACTCCTTATTGCTTCATATTCAAATTGTTATAAACCCGTTAAATTCGTACACTCTTCACGTCTTTGATTATCGATTCATTTGACAGTCCGTTGAATTCCTATTCTAAACTTTGGATTTAGCTTTCATGTCATGCGATAGTATTCTGTTAGTTGTACTCATTATCGCATGTTCCAATATATGTTTCGTTTTGTTATAAAAATAAGTTTTATAAGTTATGTGAATAAGATCATTTGTACTCTGATACCCTGAGTATCGCTTCTCGTGGAGTGTCCCACGAGCATGTTGTTGCGGCATCGACATCATGTGCTCCATCCGTGACGGAGAGATCAGTTCACGGCGTCTCTTAAGTACAAGTGTGGTACATATAAGCTATTAGGAGGCGTATGGATCGATCCTAGGATTTAAGTATAAGGAGGTGGATAACGGGTATGCCAACTCGCCATCTCATGTGATAATTATGCAGGAGTAGCTACCTGTGTATTGTCACGTTTTAAGTTTGCTCATGGGTACATCCGTAAGATATGATTATGAAATTATGTTCTTGCATCGTATAAAGTTCCATCCGGATAAGATTTCATATAAAGCGTTATTTGTTCTTTGAGCCTATAATTCCGTACTGAGCATTCGGCTCATTCCGTAAAATTTTTGTATATACAGGTCCACAGGTTACTTTGGGCGGGGAAAAGAGAGAAGAATAAAGCCTAGGACTAAATCAGAAGATGTTAGTAAATTAAGTCGAATGTGTTCGCTTGTATATTAAACTTAAGTTTAGTTGTCGTTGTATCCTTGTCAAATAAAGAAATGGAATTATGACTTTTGTTTATGCTACCGTTATTGTGACACGTCAGCCCTTCCGGGTTGGGGTGTTACAGCTATGGTATCAGAGCAAAGGCTCTTTCCTGTAGAAAACTTGAAGATAGTAATTAAAACCTGTGAGGAATTGGTAGATATCTATGATAGGATTCAACTTGGTCTCTTATTTGGTTTAACTCCTATGTCTATTCTTATAGATGTCTCCTCGTTAAGAGGATATAATTATCATCCACTCCATGTCATTAGTTATCCGTTACTTACAATTCACAAAGATTTGTCCTATGAAGAGGAACCAGAAGCCATCTTAGATCGACAAGAAAGGGTTTTGCATAGGAAAGTAATTCCGTTTGTTAAAATCCTTTGGAAAAATCACTCTGAAAACGAAGCAACATGGGAATCTGAAGAATCTATTCGCTCTCTATACCCTAATCTATTCTAACAATAGAATTTTAGTCGAAGTAACGGTAAATCTTGCTCTTGGATATATGTTCAATTGCTTCTGTTTACGGTCATTCATGCTTTACCTAATGTGAATATATTTTAGCTATGATTAAGCATATCTATGTAGGAGAGATCAGTACCAATAGTCACTCTAGTATCTGTAAGTCTCCGTTGACTTTTCGTACGATAAGATATTTTATTAAGATGCGTTATAAGAAGAACCATTAGGACATGATGGTAAGGTAATTAAGAATTATGGTCATGAACGTAAGTATGAATTTCAGATACACATGTGTGTTTAGGAGATTTTTGTTATATAAGTTAGTAACTCTGATATGAAAGTTCCGTTTCCGTTACTTATGCGATATGTTATATTCTTATTTGAAAATTTTCGAGGACGAAATTTCTTTTAAGGGGGTAATAGTTGTAATAACCCTAAATTTAAAAATTATTATTCTAGAAATAAAAGAATAACAATAATATATATTTATCTTATGATCCATCTTTTTATATATCAACCAAAACTATTATTTTTTATACATATCCAATAGGAAACCCTAAATAAGACACCCAAGTGATTCTGCACAAACCCTAAAATTTTCGGAATTTCCAGAATCAGGATCAAGGCCCTAAAACTCAGGGGGGTATTTCCTACTTGATGATTATCCTAATAACTTGCGGCCGAAGGTGAAATTTTAAAATATGTCGACTCAGCTAGGCTAGTCCCACACGTGGCCACCCTATACGGAATTCATGACCCTTACGGACCGTAAGGGTTATTTGTTACGGTCCGTAAGGGGGGGTAAATTTCGACTATAAATACAGAACATTGGCACTCACTTTCTGGTGTTCATTCGATGAAGAAATTCGTTTCAGGCTTCGAGTTATCGTCTGTTTACCACAATTAACACACACGAAATCACTAATTAGTATAGCGGGGTGCTGCAGAACAGGGTATTAACTCAATCGCTGATACGATTCAATGTCCGATCGATTAAAACTATCCGATAGATGTTTAAGTGCTGCTCAAATTGGGTTTATACTTTGTCATTCATCGTGATTTCGACTTGAATGTTTGAGTGCTGTTCGAAATCGGACTATACCCTGTCATTCGTTGTGAATCCGCTGGATGTTTAAGTATCGCGCTTTGCCATTTGTTGTGAGGGTTTGATCTCGTGAGTTATCGTAAAAGTTGTATTAAGTTACTAACCTAGTCTGTGTGCATGTTATTTAAATTAGGTTAAAAGACTAATCAGTAGTCTAAAACTCTGCCGCATAAACCTGAAATATTATCACAAGGTAGCATCACTTTGAAATTATTAAGGTACGGATCCTACCCCACTCCTTATTGCTTCATATTCAAATTGTTATAAACCCGTTAAATTCGTACACTCTTCACGTCTTTGATTATCGATTCATTTGACAGTCCGTTGAATTCCTATTCTAAACTTTGGATTTAGCTTTCATGTCATGCGATAGTATTCTGTTAGTTGTACTCATTATCGCATGTTCCAATATATGTTTCGTTTTGTTATAAAAATAAGTTTTATAAGTTATGTGAATAAGATCATTTGTACTCTGATACCCTGAGTATCGCTTCTCGTGGAGTGTCCCACGAGCATGTTGTTGCGGCATCGACATCATGTGCTCCATCCGTGACGGAGAGATCAGTTCACGGCGTCTCTTAAGTACAAGTGTGGTACATATAAGCTATTAGGAGGCGTATGGATCGATCCTAGGATTTAAGTATAAGGAGGTGGATAACGGGTATGCCAACTCGCCATCTCATGTGATAATTATGCAGGAGTAGCTACCTGTGTATTGTCACGTTTTAAGTTTGCTCATGGGTACATCCGTAAGATATGATTATGAAATTATGTTCTTGCATCGTATAAAGTTCCATCCGGATAAGATTTCATATAAAGCGTTATTTGTTCTTTGAGCCTATAATTCCGTACTGAGCATTCGGCTCATTCCGTAAAATTTTTGTATATACAGGTCCACAGGTTACTTTGGGCGGGGAAAAGAGAGAAGAATAAAGCCTAGGACTAAATCAGAAGATGTTAGTAAATTAAGTCGAATGTGTTCGCTTGTATATTAAACTTAAGTTTAGTTGTCGTTGTATCCTTGTCAAATAAAGAAATGGAATTATGACTTTTGTTTATGCTACCGTTATTGTGACACGTCAGCCCTTCCGGGTTGGGGTGTTACAGCTATGGTATCAGAGCAAAGGCTCTTTCCTGTAGAAAACTTGAAGATAGTAATTAAAACCTGTGAGGAATTGGTAGATATCTATGATAGGATTCAACTTGGTCTCTTATTTGGTTTAACTCCTATGTCTATTCTTATAGATGTCTCCTCGTTAAGAGGATATAATTATCATCCACTCCATGTCATTAGTTATCCGTTACTTACAATTCACAAAGATTTGTCCTATGAAGAGGAACCAGAAGCCATCTTAGATCGACAAGAAAGGGTTTTGCATAGGAAAGTAATTCCGTTTGTTAAAATCCTTTGGAAAAATCACTCTGAAAACGAAGCAACATGGGAATCTGAAGAATCTATTCGCTCTCTATACCCTAATCTATTCTAACAATAGAATTTTAGTCGAAGTAACGGTAAATCTTGCTCTTGGATATATGTTCAATTGCTTCTGTTTACGGTCATTCATGCTTTACCTAATGTGAATATATTTTAGCTATGATTAAGCATATCTATGTAGGAGAGATCAGTACCAATAGTCACTCTAGTATCTGTAAGTCTCCGTTGACTTTTCGTACGATAAGATATTTTATTAAGATGCGTTATAAGAAGAACCATTAGGACATGATGGTAAGGTAATTAAGAATTATGGTCATGAACGTAAGTATGAATTTCAGATACACATGTGTGTTTAGGAGATTTTTGTTATATAAGTTAGTAACTCTGATATGAAAGTTCCGTTTCCGTTACTTATGCGATATGTTATATTCTTATTTGAAAATTTTCGAGGACGAAATTTCTTTTAAGGGGGTAATAGTTGTAATAACCCTAAATTTAAAAATTATTATTCTAGAAATAAAAGAATAACAATAATATATATTTATCTTATGATCCATCTTTTTATATATCAACCAAAACTATTATTTTTTATACATATCCAATAGGAAACCCTAAATAAGACACCCAAGTGATTCTGCACAAACCCTAAAATTTTCGGAATTTCCAGAATCAGGATCAAGGCCCTAAAACTCAGGGGGGTATTTCCTACTTGATGATTATCCTAATAACTTGCGGCCGAAGGTGAAATTTTAAAATATGTCGACTCAGCTAGGCTAGTCCCACACGTGGCCACCCTATACGGAATTCATGACCCTTACGGACCGTAAGGGTTATTTGTTACGGTCCGTAAGGGGGGGTAAATTTCGACTATAAATACAGAACATTGGCACTCACTTTCTGGTGTTCATTCGATGAAGAAATTCGTTTCAGGCTTCGAGTTATCGTCTGTTTACCACAATTAACACACACGAAATCACTAATTAGTATAGCGGGGTGCTGCAGAACAGGGTATTAACTCAATCGCTGATACGATTCAATGTCCGATCGATTAAAACTATCCGATAGATGTTTAAGTGCTGCTCAAATTGGGTTTATACTTTGTCATTCATCGTGATTTCGACTTGAATGTTTGAGTGTTGTTCGAAATCGGACTATACTCTGTCATTCGTTATGTTTAAGTATCGCACTTTGTCATTTGTTGTGAGGGTTTGATCTCGTGAGTTATCGTAAAAGCTGTATTAAGTTACTAACCTAGTCTGTGTGCATGTTATTTAAATTAGGTTAAAAGACTAATCAGTAGTCTAAAACTCTGCCGCATAAATCTGAAATATTATCACAAGGTAGCATCACTTTGAAATTATTAAGGTACGGATCCTACCCCACTCCTTATTGCTTCATATTCAAATTGTTATAAACCCGTTAAATTCGTACACTCTTCACGTCTTTGATTATCGATTCATTTGACAGTCCGTTGAATTCCTATTCTAAACTTTGGATTTAGCTTTCATGTCATGCGATAGTATTCTGTTAGTTGTACTCATTATCGCGTGTTCCAATATATTTTCGTTTTGTTATAAAAATAAGTTTTATAAGTTATGTGAATAAGATCATTTGTACTCTGATACCCTGAGTATCGCTTCTCGTGGAGTGTCCCACGAGCATGTTGTTGCGGCATCGACATCATGTGCTCCATCCGTGACGGAGAGATCAGTTCACGGCGTCTCTTAAGTACAAGTGTGGTACATATAAGCTATTAGGAGGCGTATGGATCGATCCTAGGATTTAAGTATAAGGAGGTGGATAACGGGTATGCCAACTCGCCATCTCATGTGATAATTATGCAGGAGTAGCTACCTGTGTATTGTCACGTTTTAAGTTTGCTCATGGGTACATCCGTAAGATATGATTATGAAATTATGTTCTTGCATCGTATAAAGTTCCATCCGGATAAGATTTCATATAAAGCGTTATTTGTTCTTTGAGCCTATAATTCCGTACTGAGCATTCGGCTCATTCCGTAAAATTTTTGTATATACAGGTCCACAGGTTACTTTGGGCGGGGAAAAGAGAGAAGAATAAAGCCTAGGACTAAATCAGAAGATGTTAGTAAATTAAGTCGAATGTGTTCGCTTGTATATTAAACTTAAGTTTAGTTGTCGTTGTATCCTTGTCAAATAAAGAAATGGAATTATGACTTTTGTTTATGCTACCGTTATTGTGACACGTCAGCCCTTCCGGGTTGGGGTGTTACAGCTATGGTATCAGAGCAAAGGCTCTTTCCTGTAGAAAACTTGAAGATAGTAATTAAAACCTGTGAGGAATTGGTAGATATCTATGATAGGATTCAACTTGGTCTCTTATTTGGTTTAACTCCTATGTCTATTCTTATAGATGTCTCCTCGTTAAGAGGATATAATTATCATCCACTCCATGTCATTAGTTATCCGTTACTTACAATTCACAAAGATTTGTCCTATGAAGAGGAACCAGAAGCCATCTTAGATCGACAAGAAAGGGGTTTGCATAGGAAAGTAATTCCGTTTGTTAAAATCCTTTGGAAAAATCACTCTGAAAACGAAGCAACATGGGAATCTGAAGAATCTATTCGCTCTCTATACCCTAATCTATTCTAACAATAGAATTTTAGTCGAAGTAACGGTAAATCTTGCTCTTGGATATATGTTCAATTGCTTCTGTTTACGGTCATTCATGCTTTACCTAATGTGAATATATTTTAGCTATGATTAAGCATATCTATGTAGGAGAGATCAGTACCAATAGTCACTCTAGTATCTGTAAGTCTCCGTTGACTTTTCGTACGATAAGATATTTTATTAAGATGCGTTATAAGAAGAACCATTAGGACATGATGGTAAGGTAATTAAGAATTATGGTCATGAACGTAAGTATGAATTTCAGATACACATGTGTGTTTAGGAGATTTTTGTTATATAAGTTAGTAACTCTGATATGAAAGTTCCGTTTCCGTTACTTATGCGATATGTTATATTCTTATTTGAAAATTTTCGAGGACGAAATTTCTTTTAAGGGGGTAATAGTTGTAATAACCCTAAATTTAAAAATCATTATTCTAGAAATAAAAGAATAATAATAATATATATTTATCTTATGATCCATCTTTTTATATATCAACCAAAACTATTATTTTTTATATATATCCAATAGGAAACCCTAAATAAGACACCCAAGTGATTCTGCACAAACCCTAAAATTTTTAGAATTTTTAGAATCAGGATCAGGGCCCCTAAAACTCAGGGGGGGTATTTCCTACTTGATGATTATCTTAATAACTTGCGGCCGAAGGTGAAATTTTAAAATCTGTCGACTCAGCTAGGCTAGTCCCGCACGTGGCCACCCTATACAGAATTCATGACCCTTACGGACCGTAAGGGTTATTTGTTACGGTCCGTAAGGGGGGGTAAATTTCGACTATAAATACAGAACATTGGCACTCACTTTCTGGTGTTCATTCGACGAAGAAATTCGTTTCAGGCTTCGAGTTATCGTCTGTTTACCACAATTAACACACACGAAATCACTAATTAGTATAGCGGGGTGCTGCAGAACAGGGTATTAACTCAATCGCTGATACGATTCAATGTCCGATCGATTAAATCTATCCGATAGATGTTTAAGTGCTGCTCAAATTGGGTTTATACTTTGTCATTCATCGTGATTTCGACTTGAATGTTTGAGTGCTGTTCGAAATCGGACTATACTCTGTCATTCGTTGTGAATCCGCTGGATGTTTAAGTATCGCACTTTGTCATTTGTTGTGAGGGTTTGATCTCGTGAGTTATCGTAAAAGCTGTATTAAGTTACTAACCTAGTCTGTGTGCATGTTATTTAAATTAGGTTAAAAGTCTAATCAGTAGTCTAAAACTCTGCCGCATAAATCTGAAATATTATCACAAGGTAGCATCACTTTGAAATTATTAAGGTACGGATCCTACCCCACTCCTTATTGCTTCATATTCAAATTGTTATAAACCCGTTAAATTCGTACACTCTTCACGTCTTTGATTATCGATTCATTTGACAGTCTGTTGAATTCCTATTCTAAACTTTGGATTTAGCTTTCATGTCATGCGATAGTATTCTGTTAGTTGTACTCATTATCGCATGTTCCAATATATGTTTCGTTTTGTTATAAAAATAAGTTTTATAAGTTATGTGAATAAGATCATTTGTACTCTGATACCCTGAGTATCGCTTCTCGTGGAGTGTCCCACGAGCATGTTGTTGCGGCATCGACATCATGTGCTCCATCCGTGACGGAGAGATCAGTTCACGGCGTCTCTTAAGTACAAGTGTGGTACATATAAGCTATTAGGAGGCGTATGGATCGATCCTAGGATTTAAGTATGAGGAGGTGGATAACGGGTATGCCAACTCGCCATCTCATGTGATAATTATGCAGGAGTAGCTACCTGTGTATTGTCACGTTTTAAGTTTGCTCATGGGTACATCCGTAAGATATGATTATGAAATTATGTTCTTGCATCGTATAAAGTTCCATCCGGATAAGATTTCATATAAAGCGTTATTTGTTCTTTGAGCCTATAATTCCGTACTGAGCATTCAGCTCATTCCGTAAAATTTTTGTATATACAGGTCCACAGGTTACTTTGGGCGGGGAAAAGAGAGAAGAATAAAGCCTAGGACTAAATCAGAAGATATTAGTAAATTAAGTCGAATGTGTTCGCTTGTATATTAAACTTAAGTTTAGTTGTCGTTGTATCCTTGTCAAATAAAGAAATGGAATTATGACTTTTGTTTATGCTACCGTTATTGTGACACGTCGGCCCTTCCGGGTTGGGGTGTTACAGCTATGGTATCAGAGCAAAGGCTCTTTCCTGTAGAAAACTTGAAGATAGTAATTAAAACCTGTGAGGAATTGGTAGATATCTATGATAGGATTCAACTTGGTCTCTTATTTGGTTTAACTCCTATGTCTATTCTTATAGATGTCTCCTCGTTAAGAGGATATAATTATCATCCACTCCATGTCATTAGTTATCCGTTACTTACAATTCACGAAGATTTGTCCTATGAAGAGGAACCAGAAGCCATCTTAGATCGACAAGAAAGGGTTTTGCATAGGAAAGTAATTCCGTTTGTTAAAATCCTTTGGAAAAATCACTCTGAAAACGAAGCAACATGGGAATCTGAAGAATCTATTCGCTCTCTATACCCTAATCTATTCTAACAATAGAATTTTAGTCGAAGTAACGGTAAATCTTGCTCTTGGATATATGTTCAATTGCTTCTGTTTACGGTCATTCATGCTTTACCTAATGTGAATATATTTTAGCTATGATTAAGCATATCTATGTAGGAGAGATCAGTACCAACAGTCACTCTAGTATCTGTAAGTCTCCATTGACTTTTCGTACGATAAGATATTTTATTAAGATGCGTTATAAGAAGAACCATTAGGACATGATGGTAAGGTAATTAAGAATTATGGTCATGAACGTAAGTATGAATTTCAGATACACATGTGTGTTTAGGAGATTTTTGTTATATAAGTTAGTAACTCTGATATGAAAGTTCCGTTTCCGTTACTTATGCGATATGTTATATTCTTATTTGAAAATTTTCGAGGACGAAATTTCTTTTAAGGGGGTAATAGTTGTAATAACCCTAAATTTAAAAATCATTATTCTAGAAATAAAAGAATAATAATAATATATATTTATCTTATGATCCATCTTTTTATATATCAACCAAAACTATTATTTTTTATATATATCCAATAGGAAACCCTAAATAAGACACCCAAGTGATTCTGCACAAACCCTAAAATTTTTAGAATTTTTAGAATCAGGATCAGGGCCCCTAAAACTCAGGGGGGGTATTTCCTACTTGATGATTATCTTAATAACTTGCGGCCGAAGGTGAAATTTTAAAATCTGTCGACTCAGCTAGGCTAGTCCCGCACGTGGCCACCCTATACGGAATTCATGACCCTTACGGACCGTAAGGGTTATTTGTTACGGTCCGTAAGGGGGGGTAAATTTCGACTATAAATACAGAACATTGGCACTCACTTTCTGGTGTTCATTCGACGAAGAAATTCGTTTCAGGCTTCGACTTATCGTCTGTTTACCACAATTAACACACACGAAATCACTAATTAGTATAGCGGGGTGCTGCAGAACAGGGTATTAACTCAATCGCTGATACGATTCAATGTCCGATCGATTAAATCTATCCGATAGATGTTTAAGTGCTGCTCAAATTGGGTTTATACTTTGTCATTCATCGTGATTTCGACTTGAATGTTTGAGTGCTGTTCGAAATCGGACTATACTCTGTCATTCGTTGTGAATCCGCTGGATGTTTAAGTATCGCACTTTGTCATTTGTTGTGAGGGTTTGATCTCGTGAGTTATCGTAAAAGCTGTATTAAGTTACTAACCTAGTCTGTGTGCATGTTATTTAAATTAGGTTAAAAGTCTAATCAGTAGTCTAAAACTCTGCCGCATAAATCTGAAATATTATCACAAGGTAGCATCACTTTGAAATTATTAAGGTACGGATCCTACCCCACTCCTTATTGCTTCATATTCAAATTGTTATAAACCCGTTAAATTCGTACACTCTTCACGTCTTTGATTATCGATTCATTTGACAGTCCGTTGAATTCCTATTCTAAACTTTGGATTTAGCTTTCATGTCATGCGATAGTATTCTGTTAGTTGTACTCATTATCGCATGTTCCAATATATGTTTCGTTTTGTTATAAAAATAAGTTTTATAAGTTATGTGAATAAGATCATTTGTACTCTGATACCCTGAGTATCGCTTCTCGTGGAGTGTCCCACGAGCATGTTGTTGCGGCATCGACATCATGTGCTCCATCCGTGACGGAGAGATCAGTTCACGGCGTCTCTTAAGTACAAGTGTGGTACATATAAGCTATTAGGAGGCGTATGGATCGATCCTAGGATTTAAGTATAAGGAGGTGGATAACGGGTATGCCAACTCGCCATCTCATGTGATAATTATGTAGGAGTAGCTACCTGTGTATTGTCACGTTTTAAGTTTGCTCATGGGTACATCCGTAAGATATGATTATGAAATTATGTTCTTGCATCGTATAAAGTTCCATCCGGATAAGATTTCATATAAAGCGTTATTTGTTCTTTGAGCCTATAATTCCGTACTGAGCATTCAGCTCATTCCGTAAAATTTTTGTATATACAGGTCCACAGGTTACTTTGGGCGGGGAAAAGAGAGAAGAATAAAGCCTAGGACTAAATCAGAAGATATTAGTAAATTAAGTCGAATGTGTTCGCTTGTATATTAAACTTAAGTTTAGTTGTCGTTGTATCCTTGTCAAATAAAGAAATGGAATTATGACTTTTGTTTATGCTACCGTTATTGTGACACGTCGGCCCTTCCGGGTTGGGGTGTTACAGCTATGGTATCAGAGCAAAGGCTCTTTCCTGTAGAAAACTTGAAGATAGTAATTAAAACCTGTGAGGAATTGGTAGATATCTATGATAGGATTCAACTTGGTCTCTTATTTGGTTTAACTCCTATGTCTATTCTTATAGATGTCTCCTCGTTAAGAGGATATAATTATCATCCACTCCATGTCATTAGTTATCCGTTACTTACAATTCACGAAGATTTGTCCTATGAAGAGGAACCAGAAGCCATCTTAGATCGACAAGAAAGGGTTTTGCATAGGAAAGTAATTCCGTTTGTTAAAATCCTTTGGAAAAATCACTCTGAAAACGAAGCAACATGGGAATCTGAAGAATCTATTCGCTCTCTATACCCTAATCTATTCTAACAATAGAATTTTAGTCGAAGTAACGGTAAATCTTGCTCTTGGATATATGTTCAATTGCTTCTGTTTACGGTCATTCATGCTTTACCTAATGTGAATATATTTTAGCTATGATTAAGCATATCTATGTAGGAGAGATCAGTACCAACAGTCACTCTAGTATCTGTAAGTCTCCATTGACTTTTCGTACGATAAGATATTTTATTAAGATGCGTTATAAGAAGAACCATTAGGACATGATGGTAAGGTAATTAAGAATTATGGTCATGAACGTAAGTATGAATTTCAGATACACATGTGTGTTTAGGATATTTTTGTTATATAAGTTAGTAACTCTGATATGAAAGTTCCGTTTCCGTTACTTTTGCGATATGTTATATTCTTATTTGAAAATTTTCGAGAACGAAATTTCTTTTAAGGGGGTAATAGTTGTAATAACCCTAAATTTAAAAATCATTATTCTAGAAATAAAAGAATAATAATAATATATATTTATCTTATGATCCATCTTTTTATATATCAACCAAAACTATTATTTTTTATATATATCCAATAGGAAACCCTAAATAAGACACCCAAGTGATTCTGCACAAACCCTAAAATTTTCAGAATTTTCAGAATCAGGATCAGGGCCCCTAAAACTCAGGGGGGGTATTTCCTACTTGATGATTATCTTAATAACTTGCGGCCGAAGGTGAAATTTTAAAATCTGTCGACTCAGCTAGGCTAGTCCCGCACGTGGCCACCCTATACGGAATTCATGACCCTTACGGACCGTAAGGGTTATTTGTTACGGTCCGTAAGGGGGGGGGTAAATTTCGACTATAAATACAGAACATTGGCACTCACTTTCTGGTGTTCATTCGACGAAGAAATTCGTTTCAGGCTTCGAGTTATCGTCTGTTTACCACCATTATGCCCTTTTCACCTTAAAACGTGATTTTTGAAAATGTAAAAGAGTAGAAACTTTAATTACTGATAATTAAACTTGCATACAAAATTTGACATCAGTTTGAGGTGTAGGTTAAGAGTTATGCTCGTTAGCGTAAAATGAAAGCTTTCTGTTAATAAAACGGCGTAATTAGCGTATAGCCTAGTTAATCCTACTTTTTGATATCAAACTTATTACCCACTGATGTAATATATTATTTTGGGATTTTTAAAGATTTTTAATTAATTTTAAGCTGAGCATAACTTATAGTCGTAGGCTTAATCCGGTAATTGTCGGTTTTGCCCTTACGGGCTATAAAATGAGTTTTACATATCTAAACGACTCCAAACCTTTTGCTACTGATCACATATGATAAATAAATTATTTTAAGCCTTCTGGAAATATAAAAATATCAGATTTATGTATCAAACCCAGAAATGGCCTCTAATCGCCTTTTTAAGCTTTTTTAACGCATAGTATGTACTAAGACTATTTTAAACATACAAAGGGTGATACCTACTGATATTTGAGGTAAATTATAATATTTTAACAGTAAGCAAAGGTTGATAAACTCAGACTTCAATTTTGAGCTTTTCGGCTTATGTGAAATTACCAAAATACCCCTACGGGCATAGTTTGGTTATAATGGATAAAATTCACTTATATACTTTAACCTACTGATATAACTTAGCAAATTGAGTATATTTGCTGATTACATCAGGCCTGTAACTCAGGATGACACGTAAACTCTTTTACAACCTTTAAAATGACCAAACTACCCCTACGGGGCATAGTTTGTGATTAAATTCATTTCGGGCATAATAAAAGACATATTACTGATGTCACAACATATATGAAGCATATTAACTTAGGAAACCTGTAAATAGCTCTCATGAATACCCGTTACGCTTATTACACGTTCGGTTCGGTTTATGTAACTAGTTTACATAAATTAGCCTAAACGGGTCAAACCTTATCGGTTTTATCTCAAAATCCAGAGTGTGTATGAAATACCCATATTAAGCAAGTCTCCGAACTTGTCGGGTCTAAATCACATTCTATCCGGTCTTCGCTTAATAGTGCGTACGAGCCGTATCATTGAAACTAACCGGTCTAAGCTAAGGCTTAATTAAGGACCCATTAGAAATCTAATAGGTTATTATAAATCTTCGTTCCAGATTAGGAGCCCAGTAAAAGTACTTGCATTTGCTGTATTTGATTGATACTTTGCTCAGGTAAATACTCTTAACTTATTTTCCCTATACGGGCTTGGGATACGGTACTATAAAAGTACCGCTTGGTCGGGTATGTAGTCATTTAAATCGGATTGTGATTAATGTATTTACTTAACCCGCTTTATTCTGTATTATTTGATGTATGGCCCTTGGGGGTTAAATGACCATGTCCCGGATATCCTTGGCATCATTTTACGAAATGGCCACGACCTAAGCACGGGGTGTAGGCGTACACCTGACAGATGCATTATGTAAAAACTGGTAATCCACTAAAGGAATCAACCTTGTGGGCATTATACCTGTGGCGTGTCAGTTAACTTAAATCGGCTCTTCTAACCGGTGCTAATGGACGACAAATAAATAAATCTGTATACAAGATTATATACAAATAATTGTCCCAAGTTATAAAGATATTTTGTGCCGAAGTGCATTCAAATCAATTTACAAACTCTTTTCAAAACGAGTCAGTTGAGTTGTATTTACCAGTGTAAACTGACGAATTTTCCAAAAAGGTTAAGTGCAGGTGCTAGACGAAATAGGCTGGCTACTCCAGGCATCATTACTCAAGTTTCGCAAGCTCTAGATGTCAAAGTCTGTTGAACTATTGTTTCTATTTTATTTTCGATCCGCCTATGGATCCTTTACTTCCGTTGTAATACTTGGATATTACTTTTTATTCGGAATGTAATATATTTATCTTTTGCTTCCGCTGTGCATTTATATAATTGTGTTGTTTGACTATTATGTTGCCAATCACATCACGATACTCCCCACCGGGCCCACCGGTGACACGTGGAAAGTCGGGGTGTGACAATTGTATTCTTACAAATACTCAATAACTGTTTAATATATAATTAATTAATTGAGGTTTTGTAAAAACAGTTAACAAAAAGTGGATCAACTCACATTGCTGTCTTAGATTTTCCGTAAGGGTTTCCTGGTGATAATCTATAATTTACACAAATGCACACGCGTTAGTATAATAACCCATTTTAACATTAGTAATACCCTCCCCGAGACGGCATTCCAACGACTACGTCGGGCAGAACCACGACAGCCGTTACAGAACCCTAGATCAATCGGGCAGCGTATCTAATACGTATCCAGGGGTTATAATACTTACAACGGAGCAGAACTTCGCTATTTAGGGGGTATAATACCCGAGTATTATGCCTATTATCAGAAATTCACATTTAGAAAGAAAGATTTGAGCGATTCTGAATGAAACCCGATGGCCTGCTTATATAGTTGCTGAGTCTGGTCCTCTCGCGGCCCGCGTAACACGAGAACAGGGCCTACGCGGCCCGCTTTGACCCCAGGTCAACTTGTAGCTTGTCCGGATCATCGCCTAGACCCGCCACGATGATGACACGTGTCATCACCAGGCTGCGCCACCATTCTGATCTCTAGCGGCCCGCGTAAGGGTTGGGCTTAGGCTTACGCGGCCCGCCTCAGACCCAAAACCTGATTTTTAATTATTTTTATTAATATTTAGGGTATTCGGTGCCCGTTTTCACGTATGGGGTGTATTTTGGGACATATTGGGATGTTTAAAATTTATTGGGGTGTCTGAAAATATTCGAGGGTGTTGGTTTGTTTAGGATTGTTACATCCTCCCCACCTTGGTTTAGAGCTCGTCCTCGAGATCTACCGGAACAAGTGTGGATATTTCCTTTGTATTTCAGATTCAAGCTCCCATGTGTACTTAGGTCCTCTTTTGGAGTCCCACTTCACTTTGACTAGAACTAATCTCTTGTGTTTGAGATTTTTAACTTTCCTGTCTTCAATTTGTAGAGGTCTTTCTACAAACTTGAGTTGTTCATTTACCTCGATATCCTTAAGAGGTACTACTAGTGATTCATCGGCTAAGCATTTCTTGAGATTTGATACATGAAATACATCATGGATTCCTGCCATTTCTTCTGGCAGTTGTAGATGGAGGCTACAGGTCCTATTCTTCTAATAATCTCAAAAGGTCCAACATACCTGGTGTAACACCCCGGTCGGAGGCGGAAAAGCCAAAGGTGTCACGAAACTTGATAGAATGCAATTGAGCACATGGAGATTAGATTAAGTTGAAATATAGTTTAAGTTCAATTCAATAGATTGCATTCACATCTGAAAATATAAGATTACATAAACAAATACAACATAAATTGTTTCACAAATGATAAATTCGGATTTAATCTAAGGCATAAGTCTTGATCAATCCCATGTAAAATATTCTTGCAAATCCTGTCATCAAACATTGTCACCTAAAACATATGTTAGGGAAAATATTTGGGTCAACAAACGGTTGAGTGAATTCATAGGTTTTGTTAGGCAAAAAATAACAATGTGATATGAAAATGAGTTAACACTGTGGCATGCGATATGCCTTAAGCAAAAGAGTAATACATGTAGTTACTTAATGGTACATTCAAACCTATGACGATACTCAGAAATATCATCCATCCTTCCTTGTATGTATGTATGTATGTATGTAGTGGTTCCAAACAATAACAACAAAATTGCAAAGTTGGAAGTTTGGATGGGGTGTCAATCCTATAGCGCTATAATATAACCGTTGGGCTTTTGCAAGTTAATGAACGTAAACTTCTCAAAGCAACAACAACAAGTATTAAGCAAATGCAAAGGCAATCGGGGGAAACCACAAAATAGCAAATAGTTTGTATCACATTGTAACATATGTATCATCCAAAAAATAACGTGAAACGGGACTATGAACTCACCTTGAATGCGGTAAGTCCAACAAGTAAGTTTAATGTAAGAGTTTGTGGAAATAAGATCCAACGTTACTCTAATCGTTTGAACATGCATCAATATAAAGTTTGTATTAATAATAATGTTTAATTGTGTTGGACCGTGTCGTGTCTCTAAACGATCAGTTGAGAAAGCTCATTCTCACATATAAAGGCGGAATCAGAATATGTAAGATTACAACAGCTTATCCTTTAATCTCCATGAAGCGTTGTGCACGTCGAACTGCACTTGCCATTGCCCAACGAATGTCGATCAGCTCCATTTCTTCAGGGTCTATCTGATCGTAGTCTTCTTTCGTCAGATTTGTATTCCCGATTTTTCCAGCCACCAACCCTTCGTAGGATTCCAAAACAGATGCCAGAAAGACCATTTGTTGCTTGGCCGACTCCTCATCAAAATTCTGTGCGTTCTTCAGATCTATCGCGATATTGCAAGAAAACTTCGCATCAGAACGATTTGCAGAAGACGTAGATCCACTGTGATAACCACTACTTGAATTGCTTTGACTTTCTTTGCTTGCTGGAGAAACATTCTCAGCAGAAAATGCAGTTTTTGGAGAAGTAGCTTTTGGGATCAAACTTTTTGGATAGTACAGATCCAGATTTTGCTGATAAGATGAATTATTAACTTTAAACGTTTTCTTCAGCTCTAGCTCATGACTTTCCAGTTTTTCAATCAACACATCTGAAGTCAAAACTTCTGGAGCAATAGTGTTTTTCAACATCAGCGCGTAATATCTCCAATCCACTTCGTCTGGTAATGAATCAAACAGTTTATCAACAAGTTCTTCATCAGTATACGTGATCTTGTGTCGAGCAAGCTCCAGTTTCAGATGACCGAACCTTTCAATCATTTTACACACCGATTCATTTTTAAGACAACCAAACATATCAAACTCTTTCCTAAGAAGTTTCTTTTTATTTTTTACAATCTCTTTGCTTCCAAGACACTTCTTTTCGAGTTTTTCCCATAAGTCTTTAGAATTGGAGTAATCTATCAGCGAAATGATGTCTTCACGCACCGATTGAAACAATAATGCCACACATTTTTGCTCGGCCACAAAACTTTCAATCTCTTCAACTGATCTTAATGCTTCACCATTCTTCTTTCCTTGGGCATAACCATTCTTCATACTCTTCCAGCTTGAAAAAGCAAATGCCATCAACCAATCTTCTAACTTTGTTGCCCACCTGCTGTAATCTTCTATAGCCATCAGCTTAGGAGGTTTGTTAAATGTTCCAAATGCGCTTTCGGACTCCCAAGCTTCCTTCTTTCTTTCTTTTGGTGGACTTTTGTTTGCATCGTTTGAAGAAGTATCGTTGTTTCCTGAACTACCCGTGAAAGCATACATATCGCTGAAGGGATTCATGAAAATATCATCCATTTTGATCGTACCTGCAAAATCAACCAATACTTAGAAAAATTTTCGAAAGTTTTAACAAATGTGACAAATAAGCGAAACTATCAATGTTGTCCAAATAAGCGAAAGTCAAATGATCAGATAAACGGACCAGATTATGTCCGTTCAAGCGGACCAGATTATATCCGTAAAAGCGGACCAGATAATGTCTGTATCAGCGGACCAGCTAATGTTCGTTCGAGCGAACCAGCTAATGTTCGTTCGAGCGAACCAGCAAAATTCGTATGACCGGTCCAGAGAATGATCGTTCGAGCGGACCACGTAGTGTCTGTTCGAGCGGTTCAGAATATTATCGGTCGAGCGGACCAGATAAAACGTAAAAGCGGACCAGACTTGCGATGACCAGAAAAGCGAACCACAATTTTTAACCAATTTTTAGTCCGAATAACAATCTGATACTTTCAAGGATTGTACTACTCTTAATTCCGATCACAATGATATGATTTTCGTTCAATTCCGACCGCTAATTCGTTCCAGATCTGAGTTTGAAATTCTGTCCGAGAACCGATCACGTTTTTGATAAAATTGAATGAGTTTTACTTTGTTTTAAGGTCTGAAACTTATACGGATTGTTTAAACAACTAGTTTCGCTCAATATACTTGATTTTCAAACCATTTTGTCCGACAAAACTTGTTTAAACCGAAAAATAAAAGAGAAAGATGAGTAGAAAGATGAGAAAAGTGTCGAATCAGCTGATGTAGTATGAACTTCTCATCCTGAAGCTCTGATACCACTTGTTGGACCGTGTCGTGTCTCTAAACGATCAGTTGAGAAAGCTCATTCTCACATATAAAGGCGGAATCAGAATATGTAAGATTACAACAGCTTATCCTTTAATCTCCTATCTTTTTATTGCTTTCTTGATGAAATTTTGACAAAGTTTGGCTCCAAGCACACACATACATCTGTGAGATCCGCTCAAATGAACCTCCTATATATAGACATGGCTGGTTCGCTTATATGACATGACACAAAAGCGGACCAGACTATTGACACATAAGCGGACCAGACACTACCCTATGAGCGGACCAGACTATGACACATAAGCGGACCAGACTTATAAAATACATATTTTAACATTTTTGACCCTCTGTTGACCAATCTTGACTTCAGACTTTTTGTAGACGCAGTCAACAGACATTTCATGCATCAACAAATTGTATAAAAGGAAATCCTAAATCTATAGTTTTAGGTAATGGTAACTATAAGGTTTGGATAACCTAATAGAGAACTCAGAAAAATGAATATGGAATTATCTATGAAAAATATTTCTTTAACATAAATAATTAAATTATATAAATACATAATTGAGTTACTACAAACCTTTAAAATAATAAATCAATTATATTCAATTTGTATAATTAGTTTAACATAAATAATTATACCAAAATATTGCATAAGTGATATAATTAATTTATAACTTTATAATTGAATTTAGAAGTACAAAAATATATAATTATTTGGTAAATGATAATTGATGTGTGAAATATGTTTTAATTAAATTCACCAAGTTTTAAAAATTGGAAAAACCCGTAAACCACACACTACCGGCAAGTGTACCGGTCGTAAGTAGTAAAACAAGTAAGTCCGAGTATCGAACCGTGGACACAATCTAGCGACTCTTGATACTAAACCTCTATCGAGCCCTAGCCTAATAATTTGTTTGTTTGAAAGATTGGTTTTAACTAAATACTAAATAAGCAAATAAATAAACTCAGATAAAACAGAGCAGAAGACTCAGGAAATTGAAGGAAAACTCAAATGCTAGGAGAAAACAGCTACCTAGGTCTAGAATCCTACCCGTAACTTACAACTCTCGGAATTGGATAATGGAATGGCTACCGGGTTCCTAAAAATACGACTAGCTCAAGAAAATCCTATAGACTGCTAGATCACCTCCCGGTCTCACTAACACCTCTCGGACAATCCTAAAGTGGACGTGTAAATCACCGGTTACTAGATCAGATCACCTCCCGGTCTCACTTCACTAGGGAATGCTAAGGTACCCAAATGACTCGCTCACCTCCCGGTCTCGCTAATCACAACACACCCTAAGTATGAAGGGGTAATCTAGGGTTGATGATAATAACTCAAGTTTGCTAGGAAACTAAGGAAATCAAGCTAGGTTTACCTCCCGGTCTCACCTTTACCCAAAACCCAAGAACTAGACAAACCGACACTTTATCTCCTCCCGGTCTCAAGAGTGGCAAAACACTAATTTCAAAGACTCACAAGGTTGCTTATAGGGTTATCTAAGACAAGAAACCTCTAGATTATACCACTAACACAAAGTCTATGGAAACTCACGTGTAACCCTAGATCTGAAACTACCAAAGTAACAAACATAGAGAAAACGCAAAGCAACAATCATGCAATTCAATTACTAGTAGCATTCATACGCATTATCATCAACAACACAAAGATATTTTACCAAATCATTAAGCCAAAAATTATATTATCCAAAACCCAAAAGTCATAAGTCACAAAATATTCATCAATACGACCTAGGTAGCATAAATATTTAGCTACTCATGTTCAAGAACAAAACACAAATAAATTTATGGTCATAAAATTCAGCAAACATGTCTAGTTTATTAAGTTTTAACAACCCAAAAATAATAAACGATGTCTAACCGAACAAAAGCAATAAACTTTATGCCAAGTTCCTTCACACAAGCTTTTTATTTTTTTTCTTCACTCAAAATTCTGCCCTTCGATCTTCTGTTCCCCAATTCGTCCCTGTCTTGCTCCTCAATCGTAGAACCTCTGCCTTTTCTTCTGCCGTCTATATTTTTGATGTCCCCCCGTCTGATGTAGGTTTTCTCAATATATATGTTTTCATGTATTAGTTGTCGCCATTTAGGTCCCCAACAACAATCACGAACTGGGCCTCCATATATTAATATATTGCAAGCTATGTATTTGGGCTGATGCTCATTTAATTCCTACAACAAAAATAAAATCCAATTAGAGTATTAGACTAACAAAACTTCAAATATTAATATTGACGTTGATGCATTAAACTAGATTTTTTTTTATGTTTCATAAGAATTTAATTGTCTCATTTGATTATATAATAACAAAATTAATTCTAAAACTAGAGTTTAAAAGATATTTTAACATTCACTTGTGAGCCTCTAGTTCCAACTCAAATACATCATTTTAGCTCTTTTTCGTTTAGAATCATCAACTTCAACCCCGAACCAACTACGAGTGGATTTTAATAAAAAATAACCGTAAAGCCACTCAACAGTGTAGGAATAATGATATAAAATATGTATATTTTAGACCACATCAAATATCCCCACACTTTACCTTTTGCTTGTCCCTAAGCAAAATCCCAAGCACCATGTCCAACTTAAACACTTAACAATAACGCAAGTCTCGAACAAATTATAATGCGAACTACGAAATCATCAAACACAACGGTTTCACAAGACTTACAACGTTCAAAAGGTGACGAATCATAATATTTAAATGAAAACGGGCCTACCTAATCAAGTTTTTCTTACCTTCAAGCAATCAATTATGCAATGTCGACACCCCTCACAATTTCACTCATCTCTCGGTTAATATATATGATATTTCGAGTGAACTCTCAAAACCAAACTATGAAGCATACTATCATAAGCTTGTACGTCAATCAGATCTCCACCTAAATGTTAAAATTCAACACGGATCAAGAGGGCTTTAATGGGTAGGTAAGGGCTAAAGGTAGGTTATTTTTATTTGGGGTTAAACGGTTAAACACGAAATCACACGATAAACCGGATAAGCACGAAACAAGATACTAAGATATTGGTCATTTTTGACCCACAACTTTATTCTTTCTTTTTTTTTTTTTTTTTACTTTTTCTTTTTTTTTCATATTTTCTCTTTTTTTTTTTCTTTTCATTTTCAAGATAAAGATAACAATAACATAACACGATCCGGTTATCAAATTAACAATGGGTAACAAACGAATGGTTTCAGGCTCAAAGTGGTATCTAAGGGTAATGGTGAAAAGGGTCAAACACAAAGGCTACACGAATAGGGTGATCCTAATGCCTCTATCATATCCATGCCAAATCCTAACCGAAGGTCTCAAACTGTATCAAAACGCACAAGTTCTAAAGTAATGCAACAAAGTCGGTAAACACACATGAAACGAAAATAGTGATCATATATATGAAACATCTAAAGGCTCAAATCTCACTTTCATGTGGCAAATAGGGCTACCGATATCGACAATGCATAACTAATTAACTCTCCGGCTCCATCCACTATCCTAGGCATCCCAAAACCTTTTACTCCCAAAAACCGATTCAGTCAACCTACTATCCCGCAACTTAAAGAAACATGCGCTCTCGACTCGTAAATTCGACAACTAAACCGCTTTTGATCGACGTTTTGAAAAGGTTTTTGTTTTCTACGCGCTAAAGGACCGGGACTCGCAACAACCTCAATTTTTTTCACTTTTTCAATTTTTTTTCTGTTTTTTTTTTTTTTTTTGACTCAAATCTAGCTAAAAAGACGTAGTCTCCCATCCCCACACTTAAACTCTACATGGTCCTCAATGTAGAATGAAAGACCACTAAAAAAAACTACGAAATAAAATCCTAATATAATATACAAAAATACAACGAATCGGAAAGGACTTAGCTGGTTAGGATAAAAATCAGTGCCAGCTGCGCGTGTCATCAATCCGAACCCGTACACGATCGTATAGCATTTCCTTCGCGATCGGCTTTGACTCTGACTAGTACACTTGGTAAATTCCTTGAAATTGGTGTACAGCTCCGAAATCACCCGAATGGAGATTGAGTACGGGTGGTACATATCCAAACCTGCATAAACAAAAACAAGCAAAGACCCAAGCAGTACCGACTCGAAACGAAGACCGACTCAAGACTGACTCAAACGGACTAACTAAGACTCAAAATAAAAAAAAAACAAATACGAAACACTACAAAAATAATACAATTCTACAACAAGTTATCATAACTCACGGGGGATCATAAAGATCAAACTCACCCCTGAACCTCTCACTGGGGCCTCTAAAACAATCACTCATACCGAAACCCTTCTTTCTCCAAAAGTCGCCATCAAACCAACTCGACTTATGCTCGCTCGTGGGGAATTTATACCTCGAGTTACACACTAAAATACCATCCCCACACTTAGTTTCCTTCACACCTCCTGAACTAAACTCTCCCCATTCATCTTCCTCTACCGAACTCCAAGACCTATCTTTAAACTCAACCTCACCTCCTACTACTTCCACCTTTTCCTTAAACCTAACATGCTTCTCCTTCTTCCTATCACTTTCCATTCTAACCTCTCCAATTCCCTTTAACTCTTTCCTAATTACCGAGGGCGTCCGTACCTTCTCGGATTTCTTTCCATTAACATGGAATGTAACCGTGTCATCAGTGACACCAAGAGTTATCTTACCGCCATGAACATCTATTATAGCTTTCGCGGTAGAAAGGAATGGACGACCTAAGATGAGTGAAACACCAGAGTGTCCACTAGGATCCTCGCCCATGTCTAGAACAACAAAATCAGTAGGAAACACAAACTTACCTACTTTCACTAGCACGTTTTCAACTATACCTCTAGGAAATTTCACTGAACGATCGGCGAGTTGAACATTCATGTAGGTCGGGGTAGGCTCTCCTAGCTTAAGCTTCTTAAACACAGAATATGGCATCACATTTATACTAGCTCCCAGGTCGGCCAAAGAAGTCCTAAACTCATAACCCTCTATCTCACAAGGAATGGTGAAACTTCCTGGATCTGGCATCTTTGTGGGAAGTTTGTTTGAGATAACCGCAGAACATTCTTCACTCAATGTAATAATTGAAAGATCCTCAATTTTCTTCTTATTGAGCAGGAGTCCCTTGAGAAACTTGACAAATTTAGGCATTTTAGCCAAAGCCTCAAGGAAGGGAATGTCTACGTGGAGATTTTTGATCATCTCCAAAACCCCATTATACTGAGCAATTTGCTTCTTGTTCAAAAGTCTCATAGGGTATGGAGGAACGGGCTCATACACTTCAACCGGTTCTTCTACATTCTTATCTTTCGGTTCCACCACCTTCTCAACTACCTTTTTCGGTTCTACCTCTTTCTCAACGACCCTCTCAGGTTCTATCAACTTCTCTATCTCAAACCCCTTATCAACAACTCCTGTGCTCCTACCACTACGTGTGAACACGGCATGTAACTGGGCATTAGGGTTAAGCTGGGTGGTGCTAGGGAATGAACCTGCGGGCCTCTCAGTCATCCTACTGGCCATCTCTCCTACGGTCCTCTCTAGACTCTGTATGGTGGACCCCTGATTCCTAAACATCAACTCAAACTCCTGGTTTTTCTTCAGCTGCTCCTGATGTCTAGCCTCACCCTGCATCACTATCGACTCTAGGAGTTTATTCGTCCTACTCTGGCTCTCTTCATTCCTCTTTAAAAACTCGCTCAACTCAGATTTAGACTCTCCACTGTTCTGCCCTTCAGCAGGGGTCTGAAACAGACTCTGGCGAGGCTGGAATCCAGGGGGATTCCTGCCCTGCCAGTTCGAGGTTTGGCGTGACTGCCATCCAGAGTTGTAACCCTGGCCTCGTCCCTGGTTCTGGACAAAACTCAACTCCTCCTCAGATCCTACCAGGCAATCTACTGTCTCATGCCCACCTCTACACACCTCACACTTAGAACTAATCTTAACCTGAATGTCCTTGACCATCTTTGTTAAGGATTCGACCTGGGTGGCTAAAGCTACACTAGAATCTACCGTATGAATACCTTTAGGGGCAGCAGTAACGCCCCCAAAGCCTGGCTCGGTGTAAGTACTGGTGGCTAGATCCTCTATCATCTCAAGACACTCAGCAGCTGTCTTGGTCTTCATCATGTTGCCTCCTGCTGTGGAGTCAAGCAGTCTCTTAGTCGCTTCAGAAACTCCGTTATAGAATTTCTCCACGACTCTCCACTCCTCAAGCCCATGGTGAGGGCACTTGTTCAGCAGCACCTTAAACCTATCCCAGGTCTCGTAGAAAGACTCCCCCGGCTGCTCAGTGAATGCGTAAATGAGATTTCTAAGACGAGCTGTCTTAGCAGGTGGGAAGTATTTCTGAAGGAATTTGGACTGAAGATCATTCCAAGTGGTGATTGCTCCCTGTGGGAGGGAGTCTAACCAGATAGCAGCCTGATCAGTGAGTGAGAATGGAAACAAACGAAGATGAATGGCCTCCTCAGTGACGCCCGTAAGGCGGAAAGTACTGCAGACCCTACCGAATCTAGTCAGATGAGCATGTGGGTCCTCGTCTCGCAGACCATGGAACTGGACCGAATGGGTAATGGTGTTGATCAAGGTGGGTGGGATGGTCCAGTTGTTTGCCTCTACAGCGGGAAGTGTGATGCTCGAGCGAACAGTGGTGGGAGCAACACTAATGTGATCCGCAACAGTCCTACGATCAGCCATAACTACTTCGGGTTCTAGATTGAATTCTACTTTTGGAACCTTAAACTTAAGCTGACGTAGGCGACGGTGGAATTCGGATTCGGGCTCAGAGAATGGTGAAGTATCAGGTAGGCCCGAGGAACGTATGTGCATACAACTAGCTAAGTAACCTAAGAAAGCAAACAACTATTATTTTTTTTTAATTTTTTTTTTGTTTTTGTTATTTTTTTTACCAAGGAAAAACAAAACTAATCTAAGAAAGTAGTAAAATGGCTAAATCCCCGACTCGGGTCGTCCTCAAAAGCGCACTGTGTCCCCGGCAGCGGCGCCAAAAACTTGATGTGTATTGTATGTTTTAATTAAATTCAACAAGTTTTAAAAATTGGAAAAACCCGTAAACCACACACTACCGGCAAGTGTACCGGTCGTAAGTAGTAAAACAAGTAAGTCCGAGTATCGAACCGTGGACACAATCTAGCGACTCTTGATACTAAACCTCTATCGAGCCCTAGCCTAATAATTTGTTTGTTTGAAAGATTGGTTTTAACTAAATACTAAATAAGCAAATAAATAAACTCAGATAAAACAGAGCAGAAGACTCAGGAAATTGAAGGAAAACTCAAATGCTAGGAGAAAACAGCTACCTAGGTCTAGAATCCTACCCGTAACTTACAACTCTCGGAATTGGATAAGGGAATGGCTATCGGGTTCCTAAAAATACGACTAGCTCAAGAAAATCCTATAGACTGCTAGATCACCTCCCGGTCTCACTAACACCTCTCGGACAATCCTAAAGTGGATGTGTAAATCACCGGTTACTAGATCAGATCACCTCCCGGTCTCACTTCACTAGGGAATGCTAAGGTACCCAAATGACTCGCTCACCTCCCGGTCTCGCTAATCACAACACACCCTAAGTATGAAGGGGTAATCTAGGGTTGATGATAATAACTCAAGTTTGCTAGGAAACTAAGGAAATCAAGCTAGGTTTACCTCCCGGTCTCACCTTTACCCAAAACCCAAGAACTAGACAAACCGACACTTTATCTCCTCCCGGTCTCAAGAGTGGCAAAACACTAATTTCAAAGACTCACAAGGTTGCTTATAGGGTTATCTAAGACAAGAAACCTCTAGATTATACCACTAACACAAAGTCTATGGAAACTCACGTGTAACCCTAGATCTGAAACTACCAAAGTAACAAACATAGAGAAAACGCAAAGCAACAATCATGCAATTCAATTACTAGTAGCATTCATACGCATTATCATCAACAACACAAAGATATTTTACCAAATCATTAAGCCAAAAATTATATTATCCAAAACCCAAAAGTCATAAGTCACAAAATATTCATCAATACGACCTAGGTAGCATAAATATTTAGCTACTCATGTTCAAGAACAAAACACAAATAAATTTATGGTCATAAAATTCAGCAAACATGTCTAGTTTATTAAGTTTTAACAACCCAAAAATAATAAACGATGTCTAACCGAACAAAAGCAATAAACTTTATGCCAAGTTCCTTCACACAAGCTTTTTATTTTTTTTCTTCACTCAAAATTCTGCCCTTCGATCTTCTGTTCCCCAATTCGTCCCTGTCTTGCTCCTCAATCGTAGAACCTCTGCTTTTTCTTCTGCCGTCTATATTTTTGATGTCCCCCCGTCTGATGTAGGTTTTCTCAATATATATGTTTTCATGTATTAGTTGTCGCCATTTAGGTCCCCAACAACAATCACGAACTGGGCCTCCATATATTAATATATTGCAAGCTATGTATTTGGGCTGATGCTCATTTAATTCCTACAACAAAAATAAAATCCAATTAGAGTATTAGACTAACAAAACTTCAAATATTAATATTGACGTTGATGCATTAAACTAGATTTTTTTTTTATGTTTCATAAGAATTTAATTGTCTCATTTGATTATATAATAACAAAATTAATTCTAAAACTAGAGTTTAAAAGATATTTTAACATTCACTTGTGAGCCTCTAGTTCCAACTCAAATACATCATTTTAGCTCATTTTCGTTTAGAATCATCAACTTCAACCCCGAACCAACTACGAGTGGATTTTAATAAAAAATAACCGTAAAGCCACTCAACAGTGTAGGAATAATGATATAAAATATGTATATTTTAGACCACATCAATAATTATATAGTTTAAAGAAATAATATGATAATTATATAACTAATTATCAAAATAATTAATTTAAATCAGAATAATTAAAAATAATATTTTTAATTGAAATATTACTGATTAAAATAATTATTATGGTTTTTGATTCATTTTGAATGATTAAAATGAATTAATTTGCTTAAATTAACAATAAATAAGTTTATATAAGTTTAATTATCTAAATAATTAAATATAATAAAAATTCAGATTCTAAATTTATATAAACTCAGGATCATGTCTATTTTGTCATAAAAATAATTTTGGATGTAAATTATATAGTTATATAATTTTATTTAAACTATTTTTAAAAGTAATAAAACTGATTTAATTATATAAATATCAAAATTATATAAAATATCAGTAAAAGTATTATTTTTGTAAAGTTTAGCATTTAAAATAATTAATCTGAAATTTTCAGTATTTATTTCTTAAAAATGGATTTATTATGAATTATTTAATAATAAACTGTTTTAATATTATAAAAATTAGTTTTATAAATAACTTAACTGATTTTGCTGTTTTATAATATGTATAAGTACATAATAATGCTATAAAAATTATTGGATTGGTTAAAATGTAAAAAGATAAAAAGATAAAAATAAAAGCAGACCCTCGGGTTCGAACCCGGGTCTGTGTTGTAACCAATCAGAGTCTTAACCACTGGGCTAAGCTTCTGTTTGTGTTTGGTTTAGGACTGTTAAACTTATAACCAAACAGGACCTGGTCATCTTCTCCAAAGAGAAGTCAAAGTCAGAAGACCCGGTCAAACTAAAACTCAAACTCGTGATTTCTATGTGCAAACCTATGTTATATGTAAATTAAATCCTAGGAATCGTTCTATAGGCATAAACTAACTAATTTACACAAGAAAAACTAACCGGTATTGAAAGGATGATCGGATTGAAAAATTCCGGCGAAAAAGTGAGTATTCCGGCGAGTTGCAGGTTTTAATCCGACGATTTCGGGTGTTTAAGTGTTTGTAAATGGTGTGGATTGTTGCTAGGAATGTAGGGAACTTAAATACACAAAGTTTGGATCTCAGATTCGACACAAATTAGTGGATTAGATCTACTTTTATTTTTATAAAAATTCTTTTTCTTTTGAGTGTTTTGGCACCATAATGTGTCGTTTGAATGATTGGAACGAGTTGGGATGGGTTGGGGATCATGTGGGTAAGCTTTACAGGTCAAAAGAATGAATAAAAATCGGTTTTGGTGGGTTTTTTGTTCAAAATCCCGTAACCTGCGTGCTGTGTATATATTCAGATCTATTTTAAAGTTAATGTATATATAATATAATCTAGAATAAATCACATCCCAGCTGGTAGATCAGCTGGTTTGTGCGCGTTGTTGTTGTGCGGGTAGGCGCGGGTTCGAGTCCCGTGTCTGACCGGTTCAACCCTTTTTTTTTGTTTAATTTTGTAATATTTACACTTTGGTCCCTGTAGTTTCATTTTATACAAAAATGGTCCCTGTACTGTTCAGTTAAATCCACTAACTGAGTTATTGTTTAAAGAAGAATCCTTTATATAAAAGTTAACCAGGTTAGGATATTCAGTTAAAATAAGTTTAAGAAAATCAGTTTTAGTCCCTAGAGTTTAAGTTTGAGAAAATGACCAATTGAACCCTGGACTTTTATTTCAAAAAAATATCTATTTATTTCTTTTATAAAATAAGTTTCAAAAATTACCAAAAGAACCCTAAACTTGTAGTTTTCAATAATTGCACTTTTAACCCTTGTATTTCTATAGTTTCAAAAATGACAATTTAGTCTCTTGACTTAAAAGTAATAGACTTCAAGCAGGTTTCAAAGAATGTCAAATAGGTCCTTGTAGTTTACGAGGTATTGTTTAATAGCATAAAATCACAACAAATTATGAAATTACCCATATGTTAGTGTCGGTATAAGTACTTGTGAGTATAAGGCAAGTATATTCTAATGTATTCCTATTCATAATGTGGTAGTAGTTATAATGCAAGTCTAATAAATACAAGTGTGAAAATCAGGGTGGTTACACCTGGGACTTAGCTTCCCCCGTTTGATGAATCTTACCACTCCTTTCCAAGGAGAGACCTTCAACAATATTATATCTCCTATTTGAAATTCCAACGGTTTTCGTCTGTTGTCCACATAGCTTTTCTGTCGATCACGTGCTGCTTTCATTCGTTCCTTGACTTGAATAATCTTATCAGTTGTCTCTTGCACTATCTCAGGTCCAGATACTTGCTTTTCCCCAATTTCTGCCCAACAGATTGGGGTTCGGCACTTTCGTCCATAAAGTGTTTCGAATGGTGCAGCATTGATACTTGTGTGATAACTATTATTATAAGAAAATTCTATTAAAGGTAAGTGATCGTCCCAATTACCTCCAAAATCAATTACACAAGCTCTAAGCATGTCTTCCATCGTTTGAATTGTCCTTTCGCTTTGTCCATCCGTTTGAGGATGATAAGCTGTGCTTAGATTTAATTTGGTTCCCATGGCTTTTTGGAAACTTAACCAAAAATGAGAGGTAAAACGGCTATCCCTATCAGAAACAATTGATAAAGGTATTCCATGTAATGAAACAATTTCATTTACATATAATTTAGCTAACTGTTCCATACTGAAAGTTTCTTTCATTGGTAGGAAATGAGCTGACTTGGTTAGCCTATCTACAATCACCCAGATTGTATCATTACCTTTCCTTGTTTTAGGTAATTTAGTAACAAAATCCATTGTTATTAGTTCCCATTTCCATAATGGTATTTCTAACTGTTGCAATAAACCTGAGGGTTTCTGATATTCAGCTTTAACTTGTGAACAAGTTAAACATTTAGAAACATAGACTGCTATGTCCTTTTTCATTCCTATCCACCAGAAATTTTTTCCTTAAATTCTGGTACATTTTATCATTTCCTGGGTGCATCGTATACTTAGACTTATGGGCTTCTTCTAATATACGATGACGTAGGTTTCCTAATTTAGGTATCCACATTCTCTTTTTATGGAATCTCCAAATTCCATCTGTTCCTTGTTCTAATTCCTTAATCATCCCTTTTAATTTTTCAGTATCATCCTTGATTACTGATTCTTGTGCTTCTCTTATTTGATTATTTAAATCTACTTGTAGATTTAATTTAAGAGAACGTACCCTTTTTGGCTTTTCATGATACTTTCGGCTTAAAGCGTCAGCAACTACATTTGTTTTTCCTTCATGATACTGGATATCACAATCATAATCACTAAGCATTTCCATCCAGCGTCTTTGTCTCATATTCAATTCCTTTTGCCCGAAAACATACCTTAAACTCTTATGATCTGTGAAGATGGTAAACTTAATACCATAAAGGTAATGTCTCCAAATCTTAAGGGCAAAAATTATAGCTCCTAATTCTAAATCATGGGTTGAATAATTCTCTTCATGGTTCTTAAGTTGTCTAGATGCATAAGCTATAATTTTTTGGCGTTGCATCAACACACATCCATAACCTAGTTTGGAAGCGTCACAATAGACTACAAAGTTTTCAATTCCTTTTGGTAAAGCTAGTATGGGTGTATGGGTTAATCTTTGCTTAAGAATTCTAAATGCTTCTTCTTGTTTTGGTCCCCATTCAAACTTAATGGATTTACAGGTTAACTTAGTTAAAGGAATGACTATTCTAGAGAAATTTCGCATAAATCTTCTATAATAATCGGCCAATCCTAAGAAACTTCTAACCTCGGTTGATGACTCAGGGGTTTTCCATTTGTTAATCGCCTCAATTTTTGTGGGATCCACATGAATTCCTTCATGATTGACTAAGTGTCCAAGAAACTGTACCTGTTCTAACCAAAATTCGCACTTTGAAAACTTAGCATAAATCTTTTCCTTTCTTAATAAACTTAAAAGTACATGCAAATGCTTTGCATGATCCTCTTTATTCTTAGAATAAATTAGAATATCATCTATGAAAACAATTATGAATTTATCCAAATATGGCTTACATATTCGGTTCATCATGTCCATAAATGCGGTTGGGGCATTGGTTAAACCAAATGGCATGACAGTAAATTCATAATGGCCATACCTCGTTCTAAATGCGGTATTAGGAATGTCCTCTTCCTGTACCTTTAATTGATGATATCCTGACCTTAAATCAATTTTAGAGAAAAATCGAGCTCCTTGCAGTTGATCGAACAGATCATCGATCCTTGGTAATGGGTATCGATTCTTAATCATGACCTTGTTCAATTCTCGGTAATCAATGCACATACGCATTGATCCGTCCTTTTTTTTAACGAATAAAATTGGCGCTCCTCAGGGCTATGAGCTTGGCTGTATGAATCATTTCTCTAATAACTCATCTAACTGTTTCTTCAGTTCCTGCATCTCGACGGGTGCCAAACGGTAAGGTGCTTTGGCAATCGGTGTTGTTCCTGGTAGTAGATGAATTCTGAATTCAACTTCTCTGTCCGGCGGTAGTCCTGGTAATTCTTCTGGAAATATATCTGAAAACTGAGACACTACTGGAATGTCTTTTAATTCTTTTCCTTTAGTGTTAGTGATTATAGAAATCAAATACACTATAGATCCTTTTCTTATATAACTTGCAGTTTTCATCATAGAGATGAATTTCGTGAATCTAAATGGTTTATCACCTTTAATTGTGATCTTTTCACCTTCTGGTGAATTTACTTGGATTGACTTTTGATCACACAAAATACTGGCTTTATTGGTTATTAACCAATCCATTCCTAAAACAACATCAAATCCTGCCAGATTCATGGGATAAAGGTTTGCCATAAACTTTTGGTTTAAAATTTCTACTCTTGCTCCCTGCAAGATTTCAGAAATCCTAACAGTTTCTCCATTAGCTGTCTCTACTAGACATTCTTGTGGTAGTTTAGTTAATGACTGATTTAGAAGTTTGCAAAACGAAGTATTAATAAAACTTTGGTTTGCACCAGAGTCAAATAATACTTTAGCAAAAACATCATTAACTAAAAACGTACCAGCTATCACGTCTGGAATCATCTTGGCTTCATCTGCAGTCAGAACAAATGCTCTAGCATTTTTAGTGTTCCTGTTGTTCACAGCTGGAGCCAATTTTGGACAGTTTGGCCTGATATGACCTTTTTCTCCACAGTTGAAGCACAGTCCATTACTGGATTTCTTCCTGCAATCTTCTTCCTTGTGTCCGGGCATCTTGCAGAAATTGCAAAGAGTGGAGCATTTTCCCGAATGTTTTTTCTTGCAGACCTTGCAGAGGTAGAACCCATATTCCTACGATTGTAATTCCCAGAACGGAATTCTTTGGTAAGTCTCTGTGCTAGATTTCTCCTCTGGTCTTCTTCTCTAGTACGGATTAACTCATCTGTCAAGGTATTTGCTAGTTCTACGGCTTCTTCTATGGTTTGGGGTCTAGCTGCCTTGACTACATGTCTAATTTCTCCAATTAATCCCCAGATGTAACGGGAGATTAATACCGGTTCAGGTGATGCAAGGGTTGGTACTATTCTAGCATATTCAAAGAATAACTTTGTGTACCTTTTACTATCTACCCCGATCATTCTTAAGTTTAGGAACTTATTTGCTATCTGTTCTTTTTCATTGGGAAGGCAGAATTTCCTTTCTACCATATTCTTAAATTCCTCCCATTCCATGTTGTATACCCTATCACTTCCTCTTGACTGGAGGACAGTGTTCCACCATTCTAAAGCTGAGTTTTTAAACAGATTAGAAGCAAACATTATTTTGTCATCTTCAGCACACTTGCTTATTTTTAGAACAGCCTCAGTCTTTTCTATCCAGCGTAGAGCTGCAATAGGTTCTTCATTGCCCGAGAATTCTATTGGTTTACAGGACCAAAATTCTTTGTAAGAACAACCATAAGGCATGGTTCTTCTTCTTTTGGGAATGGGCACTTGAAGTACAGGGCCGTTGTTCACGCTGTGTTCTGGTTCAGTTGGTCGCTTACTGCTATGTTTACTTTTATTATTCGCTTCTTGAACCATTTGAATAATAAATGGCATTGCATCTATAATTCTTTGTGCCACTATGTGTTGGATAACACTATTATCCACTTGGTTTCCATTGTTATAGATGCTTGGATTCTCATTAACCAAGTTAATGTTACTCTGGTTATCGTTATTCAGATTTCCTTGACTTCCTTCGTCGACCATCTGAATTTTAAACAGTTACCCCGTATTAATATTACAAAATAATATTTTAATATAGTCAATCACATAACACGCATTTTGGGCAAAAGCGTCGATCATTGCGACTTTACTCTATTCATATACTATGCGTCTATTACACACCAGTACTGAAATAAAGATTACAATACCAACTGAAATAAAATTACACTAATAATAGTAGGCATCCGTACACACATATTTTATTTTATTTTATTTTTATTTTATTATTTTATTATTATTATTATTATTATTATTATTATTATTATTAGTACCGTCTCTACCATCACATTACGGATATGGATTCATCCAAAAATCCATATTGCGCTCGTCATACTTCCAGACGAGTCGCTCTCCCACCTGTCTCATTCGTTCACTACTCTCTAAAATTTCCTCGCCAAATGTCCTAAGTTCTTGTACGTTTTCTGCACTCATTGGGGGTGCAGGTTCTAGGATTGGGTTTGGAATCTGGGGTACGGGTTCCTGATATGGGGGTGTAGGTGCCTGGAATCGGTAAGGATCTTCTAAAATCTCCCTAACGTATTCATCATGGAAATAGGGATCTAAAGGATCTAAACCTAGGTAACCTCCTACGTTCTGCATGGGTGTATCTTCATGTATCGTGTGACACCTGTGCCTCCACGGCCATCAAACAAATACTGTATCAATGAAATATTGTATTTCATACTTGGGATTTGTATAAATATGTGTATCCTTTGCACATATCAATTGTTGTTCGATTTCGGGCTCTAAATCGCTTTCTAGAAGGTTATACGCGCATCGATGCGTAAATATAACCAGTTTAATGCAACAAATACTCTGGAACAGTGACATAGGCTTAACATACCTTAAATAACCTTTACATAACTTAGAAATAAGTTTTGGATGGTTTGGTATGCCGAAATCAAGTTAAATCGCTTACAGGGACTAAAGTTGACAAACTGCGAAAGTATGCCAATTTGAAGTGTAACAGACATTTCGGAACGTGGACATAAGTTAAACATACCATAAATATCCTTTACATAGCTTAGAAATAGGCTTTGAGGGGTTCGGTGTGCTAAAATAAACTTTTGGCTCATTCAGGGACTAAAAGTGTCAAAAAGTGCATAAGTTTGCATTTTCGCGCATAACTTACGTTCTGAATACATCCGGACCTCCGAAAATTTATGTAAGCATTATAATATTATGCTTTAGTGTTTGGCTTGTCAAAAAACCATTCGTCACGCAATTTGGATCGTTTTTCGCGCTTATGCGCATTCCATCGTAATTAACCGAACATCGTAACCGTACGGCCAAACGAACCGACATCCGAGATGTTTTCAAGCATATTTCATGTTCCCTATGTCTTAACATCATTGTGGGGCTTGAAATTGGGTTTGAAGGGTGTTAGAAGTGCCGTTACGCAACGAAACAAGGTGCAGGGACCAAAAGTGTAATTCTGCCAAAGTTGATGGCTTACGGACCGTAAGCCATCACCCTTACGGTCCGTAAGCAGGGGCCAGATGCAGAAACTCATTTTTGACTGCTGTTATCAGCTTTTCAACACTTCAAAGGCCAATGCCACATGTCAATCTCTGGTGGTGGGGGGGCAAATTGAGTTACCATAACATTCCAACACATGTACGGATGAGATTCGAGCACGGCATTCGATAAACGATCTTAATGGTTCGAAGAATCCTACAAATACCCATCCATCCCAACCTCAAAAACCCACAAATCTGATCTAAATTCTCTAAGTTGAAGCCATTGCTTCATACCTGAGCTATTTGATCAATATTTACTAGCAGGGACCCTTTGTAAGTGTTCCTTCGTTCTTTTATCGCTTTTCGAGTCCGAAAGTCAAACTATGTTTGACTTTCTGACTTGACCAGTTTATGGTCAACACGAAGTTCGTTTGAACTTCATAACGTGAGCGTAATCACGATGGTTATAGTCCCTAGTGACTATACCTACTGATTACCACGTTATCTAGGCTCAGTGACGAGTCGTAGTTTCGGCCAAAATGCGCATTCGTGCGTATTTTGTAACCAAACTACTCTTAGGTATCAAAACCGTTTGTTTTGATACCAAACCTGTTTTCTAAACTTAGTTAAGCATGTTTTAACATGCTTAGCTCGTCACTTTTAGTTTAGTGCTTATATAGGGTCGTAAGGTAAGCGATCTAAACAATCGCTTATACTTTCGAACCCGACCCGTTCGGTCGATCATTAGGATCCGACCGAACAAATTAGGTGACCATAGTATATAGGGAATAACCTTCCGAGGTTATACCTTATGGTCACATCGTTTGAGTAGTTGTATGATAGGTAGTGTATATGCCTTAGGTAAATTACCAAAATACCCTTTTTACGCCAAAATTCATTTTAAGCATTTGTAACATAACTTTTGGTATCTAAACTGATTTGGTAACAATATTAGACATGTTAAGGAATATTTTACTTGTTATAGGACTAGTGAGGCGTTCCGAACGCGTTTTACACGAACGACACGTTAAAGTAGCATAAGCTACCTAAACGGGTCGTAAGCACTTAGGTTAGGTTTCATTTTAGTATGTGGGCTTTGTTAAACCATATTACATGAGTCGCCATACTCGTTTGGTTTACAAACCCTCATTCTATCCAATCCTCCGATTTAGGTCCGGTATATTAACATAGTTACCTATATTAGGTGCCGTTTGATTTTCGTGATCTCTAGCATTGTTTGGTTGTTACTCAAGGACTACTAAGCAATCTCAAGTGAGTACATAGACCCCTCTTTTACTGTTTTCCAAACATTTTGGGGTGAAATACATGTGCCTACTTGTTACTTTCATGCTTTCCTGCTTTCACATCATATACTTGCTATGTTCATTAGTACATTTATAGTACATGATTTCATTGTGTTTTGCTATGTATGCCCATTGTGTGCATACTTAGTAAATCGTTTTACATTACATTTCATGCTATGTATGCCCATTGTGTGCATACTTAGTACATCGTTTTACATTACATTTCATGCTATGTATGCCCATTGTGTGCATACTTAGTACATTGTTTTACATTACATTTCATGCTATGTATGCCCATTGTGTGCATACTTAGTACATCATTTTACATTACATTTCATGCTATGTATGCCCATTGTGCGCATACTTAGTACATTATTTTACATTACATTCTATGCTATGTATGTCCATTGTGTGCATACTTAGTACATTTATTATTCATCACATGCTTACATTTTGGCATGACATTTGGTTTGTTTAAATGGGACAATGTACATTCATTAACACCGATCATGCCGCTCGGTAGTAGGTAGTGGTACCATAGGACTTGACAACTCCCATTCCTGAAATCCCGGGTTTGTTTGGATTGGAAGGAATGACCGAATCCGACTACATTTCTTTTGATAACCTTGACTTAGGGTTATCCGACTGTCGCAAGGCTTGGATGTATGAATTTTCACAATACCGCATAGATGTTTATATCAGTATAGCATGCATTTGTTCCACAAAACATAACTTTGATTTAAACCATGTTTTACTTCAATACCTTGTTTTGTGCATTTTACATATGGTTTAGTTGATATATTTCACTTACCATACATGATATTTTGGATACACATTACATGATTTGCATTATACATAAACATTTTGACATTGATATACACAACTCATGATTTACATTAGACATAAACATTTTGTCATTTGATTATACATAAACATTTTACCTTGGTGGTTTGGTTTGAGTAAGTGATTTACGTAACGAAGCGTGTGTAATATGATACAAGCATGGTGGATACGCCGCTGGTACTTCCTATATATAAGTGCTTGTATGGTATTACATATCGTAGCGTTATTCGAATCATTTCAATTTAAGACATATAACATTTTATACAAATAACATACTTTTCACAAGACATTGTTTTACAAGACAACTTATCTTATACAAACTCTTTTTACTTGGTTATTCATTTAACCATACATTATTCTCTTATTTATACATATCATCTGATCTTATTGCTTTTCAAATGATTTACAAAACAAGACAAAGCAAATTACAAGGTTCATGACTAAACATTTTCTTAAACATAAGTCATGAATTCTATTTTCACAAAACCTATGTATCTCACAGGCATTTTTATGCTGACGTACCTATTTTCACATGTGTTTCAGGATATGATGCATAGGATTTATCAAGATACACTTAGGCGGACTTGGGCCTTAGTGACAATAAAAGATGCAAGACTAGTTATTTATGTTATATTTCTTTGATTGTCAAGACATTTTAACTCTTTTAATCAATAAAACAATATTCAAATTTCCATGTGTTATGAAACAATGATTCTGTTACAACACTCCCCGACGTTTCCGCCACGTTTTGTTGTTTTACGTGGTCGGGGTGTGACAGAAAAGTTGGTATCAGAGCTCATGGTTATAGGGAATTAGGTTATTAGTAATGCTTTGACCTAGTCTATAACCTTCCTAGGACCTTAACGCGAGTTCACTTGCGTTTAGTCATAAAACAATACCGTCACCTATCCTTAGGCGACGACCACAACAAGAACACAAATTTCAAAACCGCTTTGAAAACTAATCATCTGTTCTAGGATGATTGATTACTAGGTTTTGAACCCTCTGTTGTAAGGTTTTGAACCCCTTTGAATTCAAAATCTCGTCAAAGTTTGGGTCTTATAATGTGAACACGTGTAAACTGGAAGAGTGAATGCCTGTACCCTGAGTTTTCTGTCGAAGGCTAGAGTGTTCGTACAAATCCGCAGTATCGGACCAGTCACTCTTACCTGGGAACTCTTGGGTTGAGTGTTCACTTATAGGCGATCATGTCTTCAGTGATACATTAATATGATCCGTTTACTTTGATTTGTCACCGTCTCATTTGTTTGCCTTAGGTAACAAACAAATGATCACAAATTCTTATGCATTGCCATTCTGCATTGTTTATCCGATGACGTTTCACTTGTTTCTTCCTATATCTTTCATTTTCTTCTAGAACGTCTCTTCCTCTCAGCAACGGTCAAATGTCCGAGCGAACAACCAAATTTGCTCAGCGAATAGGCGAAGTGATTCTGAAGACTGTGGATTTAGGCATTGCCATGTATCATCTCCAGAATGAAGCCACTCAAGAGTCACCAAAGGAGGCAAAGGCCAAGCCTTCACCTAAACCAAAGAAACGTAAAGCTCCAAAGAATCCCGCAGCGGTTGCACCAAAATAGGCAAGACCTAGCCAAATGACAGCACCACCAGCCAAGAAACCAATCAAGGAATCAAAGACCATGGACGAACAGACAGGATCCCCTAAGAAGTCAAAGAAGCGAAAGGCTTCTCAGAACTTCGCCGTGGTCGCTCACAATGGTCAAGCCATCCCTAACCAACCAGCTCAACCCCCTGCTAGGAAGCCATACAATGGAACTGCACCCTTGTGCAACCAATGTAACCTTCATCATCATGCTAGTGTTAAGTGCCGCAAATGCCAAATTTGTGGACTTAAAGGTCATACAGCAAGAGTTTGCCGAGCTGCAGTTGCTCCAAAGCAAGCTGACCACAATCTTGCTCAAGCTCATTTCTCACCAGGGTCCTGCTACAACTATGGCGAGATGGGCCATTTCCTAAGGGATTTCCCAAAGCTTGCTAATGCAAATCCAACCCACGGATGAGCAGCTGGCTGACTAGAAGATGTTGCCGTCCTATGCTTTTATTCTTCTGTTTTCTTGTAATGTGAAACAATCTGTTTTGTTTATAAATAAATTATTGTTCACAATTCTGATATACGAGTGTAGTTACATGTGTGTATGACTTTTCCTATGATACCTACATCAAGGAACTATATTCCTTACAAACTACTCTTGCGAATTTTCCCATTATTGCGTTTGCTCATGATTCCCTTGGAAAAATTCTAAGTACTCGTTTCACTCTAAGAAACAAAGTACAGAAAATAAAGTGACATTATGAGTAATCGTGCTTTTGCACATCTGTGCCTTTGAAATCCTTGGTTAGATAACTAAGGATATTTTCAAATCTCATACCCATTACGTTCTGATTTTTTTAACATGCATAACATAAGTTTTCAAAACAACCTTCATGATTTCAAAATGTTATTAATACCATATAATTACTTATATCATGTGCATGATTTCAAAAGCATCAATCATGTTTTCAAAAACCTTATACATAATTTCAAAATTCATCTCGCATGATTTTAAAACATTTTTATAAATATACTTACCTAGTACACCTACTTTATGATTTCAAAAGTATTATATATTAGGTTTCAAAAACATTGAACACATTTTTTTTAAAAAGAAACCCCATACATAGTTTTCAAAATATTTTCCTCATACATTGACTTAACTTTCAAATTCTGCTTCATATGTCACCTTGGCATATCTAGCATCTCAACTTCATAAGCATTTTTACTTCATGTTTTGACATAAACACATCCAGTGCAAGGTTTCAAAACATCTTCAACTTCTAAAATCCATATGGGATCTTTTTATCTTCACATTTAGACCCTTGTGGATGATTATCATTCAAATCAGAGTCCTTAATTGGATTCCTTATGTACCTAAATTCGAACATTTCGGTTCCTTATAATCGAAATCGAATTTTTCTTTTAAAAATCTTTCTATCTTTATAGTTAGATTCTTGATAATGTTTAAAGTACCAAATGAAATCCACGAGATGGATTCCTAGTGTGCTTTAAATACATGTGCTCTGTTAGCAAAACTAATTAACAAATTAAAGATCTAGATAAACAATATTTGTGGTTATATGACTATGTGTTTATGCATCTTGTGTTTTCTTTTATGCATTTTGTGTTTTTGTATACTCTCGATTTTCATTATTCCAATCCTCGTAGAATCTTTCATATCTTCATATGAGGGATTCGTAGAGGATATTCAAAAAGGTACTACCTTAAATCCTTATTGGGCTTCTATGTAATAGTTAAGACCCTTGGGTTATATAGTAACATTCCATGTTTCATAAGAGACCCTTTTAGTGGTCTAGTAAAAAAGATCGATTCAAAAATATGGTTAAGAATGACATGTGATGATATAAGCTGAAAAGACTCCTTGATTGTCTATTAAAATCATTTATTGATTTAATAAAAGGGACCCTATGGTGGTCTAGTCACAATCATCATAGGCTCGTTCATTTGTTTTCTTCCCCTACACATTTTAAGATGCACTACGTGACTATGCAAGGAATTACGTAATTATGGATGCATACATAATTACGAAGTTCAGTGCATGGAAACCACAGTAAGACTTATTATGTGTAAGAACCGATAGTGACAACCATAACGAAGTGTGAGCAATGTAATAGAGGTACGGTGGATGCGCCAATGACGCTTTATATACTTGTATATAAGTGTCCCTCTCACATTGCAAGCATGATGTTATTGTAAAGTTACTAGAAGTTCAGGACTCTAACCAGTGTTGTTTGATCTTTTCAACTTCATGTTTCAAGCTCTCACAAGTTTCCTCTAAATAAAATTTCGGGACGAAATTTCCTAAAGTAGGGGAGACCGTGACACCTGTGCCTCCACGACCATCAAACAAATACTGTATCAATGAAATATTGTATTTCATACTTTGGATTTGTATAAATATGTGTATCCTTTGCACATATTGTGACACCTGTGCCTCCACGGCCATCAAACAAATACTGTATCAATGAAATATTTTATTTCATACTTGGGATTTGGATAAATATGTGTATCCTTTGCACATATCAATTCTTGTTCGATTTCAAGCTTTAAATCGCTTTCTGGAAGGTTATACGCGCACTGATGCGTAAATATAACCCGTTTAATGCAACGAACACTCCGGAATAGTGAAATAGGCTTAACATACCTTAAATAACCTTTACATAACTTAGAAATAAGTTTTAAAGGCTTTGGTATGGCAAAATCGAGTTAAATCGCTTACAGGGACTAAAGTTGACAAACTGCGAAAGTATGCCAATTTGAACTGTAACGGACATTCCGGAACATGACCATAAGTTAAACATACCATAAATATCCTTTACATAGCTTAGAAATAGGCTTTGAGGGGTTCGGTGTGCTAAAATAAACTTTTGGGTCATTCAGGGACTAAAAGCGTCAAAAAGTGCACAAGTTTGCACTTTCGCGCATAACTTACGTTCTGAATACATCCGGACATCCAAAAATTTATGTAAGCACTAAAATATTTTATTTTAGTGTTTGGCATAAGAAAAATCCATTTGTCACGCAATTTGAATCGTTTTTCGCGCTTATGCGCATTCCGTCGTAATTAAGCGAACATCGCGATCGTACGGCCAAACGAACCGACACCCGAGATATTTTTGAGCACATTTTAAGTTCCCTATACTTTAACTTCATTTTAGAGCTTTGAAATGGGGTTAACGGGCCTTAAACGCGTCGGAAATGGCCTTATAACACAACAGGGACCAAATCTGCCAATTCAGCATAGTTACTGGCTTACGGGCCGTAAGCCATACCCTTACGGTCCGTAAGGGGTCCCCAGACAGCAGAATATGCAGAAACTTGGAACTTGTCCTTTCCGCCTTTTGCACTTGCCTCTTCATGATAATGAGGGGCCAATTGTGTTGTTCCACAGAAAATTCAACAAATGTAGGGTTGAGATCAAAGCACGTTATTCGATAAACGATCCTAACGGTCTTGCAAATCCTATAAATACCCACCAACATCACAACTCAAAACCCACTTGAATTCTGGTTTCTTCTCTAAGTTGGGGTGTTCTATCACTTCATACCTGAGAAATATTTGGAAATCAAAGCTTTCGGGGACCCTTTGTAAGTGTTCCTTCGTTCTTTTTATTCTTTAGCGTTAAAAGTCAAACTTTGTTTGACTTTCTGCGTTGACCAGTTTATGGTCAATGCGAAGTTCGTTTGAACTTCATAACGTGAGCGTAATCACGATGGTTATAGTCCCTGATGTGCTGAAAATGGGTTAATTAAAAACAACTAAAATTACCCTAAATTAGACTCTCTAAGTTTTAAATTTATAAAACTAAGACTCTCTAAACCCTAAACCACATAACCGGCAAGTGTACCGATCGATGCAGTATAGCCTAAGGAAGTCCGAGTATCGAACCCAAGAGACTCTACTGATTACGCTAACGACTCTATTCTAGACTTAGACTGACACGACCTGACTAATTGTTTATTGATTGGGGGGGGGTTTTCTAAAGATCCTAAGAATTATAATTAAAAATCAACTAAATTAACTAAACGAACTAGACACGAACTCGCACGAAGGCTGAACTCAAGGATGATGAAGGAACTACCTAGACAGGAATCCTGATTGCTTTTAGTTATGATTATAATTGGAAGTTGACTGCTATGGAACCGGGATCTTGAAATTCTCACCTCTCGGGAAATCTAAGGACCCCTAATCCTTCTCAAGAGCACGCTAAGATCCCCTAAAGGTTGTTAAATTACCGGTTATTAGACTCCTTTACAAGACATCTAATGGGTTTATAAAAGTATCCTACAAGGCTCACTCCCTTACGAGACCTAAACCTAGGATAGGTTTGTTTTCTCAGCTAGACTTGCTAGACAGCAGCCAAAAGGTTAACTTCCTAAGAAGGACCCACCTTGCGGTTTAATCACTTAGACCTAGCAATAATCTCGCACCTTACAGCTATTGATGATTAGTAGAACACTTGATTTTATTAAATTACTGATTATTACTTCTAAGGTTACTTACTCGATTTTTACCCTAAAGGATCAAAGATTTATTATGTGATATAGACACTCACCAAAACCTAAAACCCTAGCCCGACTCTATTATGTGATAAAGACCGTCACCAAGAATCGAACGAAGCAATAAACGATAATTAAACAACATCAAGCACGCAAACACATCTAACTGATAGAACAAACCGTTTACAATTTATAAACTATCCATAGCATTCAAAAATCCAAGAATAATCAAAACATATGCAATCATTCAACCATGTCTAGGTAGTAACAAGAAATCTAGCCGCTAAACATGTTCAAGAATACGATAATAAACTTGTTTAAATCTGAATTCATCATTACAAATCAAGAACAAGCAAACTGAATGATAAACAAGAAGAGATAACCCGAATATCTTCCAATCCGAATGCTCCTGAGCTTCTCACGATGATTCTTCACGACCCGAACCTTCAAAACCTCTGAAATCAGTCTCCAAGATTGCCCAAAAACTCTAAAATTCGTAGTATGTTCGGCTGTTGATGATGTTGATCATAAATAACCAAGAAACCCTACTAGCCGTTGCAAATCAAAGTCGGTTCCCGTATTCAGCTTCCTCGCGGCCCGCGTAGTGAATAAGAACAAGTTCACGCGGCCCGCGCGTGTTCCAATATCTGAGATCCTCTTTTAAGCTGAGGCGGCCCGCGTAGTGATCAAACATAAGTTGTCGCGGCCCGCCTCAGTCCTCCAGAACTGATTTTCCGCTTCGTTTCGCTCCCTAGCTTCTCGATTTCCGTTCCAGCCTTTCGCCTCTCCAGAATTTCAGTCGTTTCTGCTCCTTTTGGCTGTAAAGACCTGGAAAACATAAAAACATCAAAAGTATATACAATCTACGCTAAAAACAAACAAAAACGAAATATCTAACGACTAAAACGGACGCGAATAAAGATGTATTTTACAATACATCAAATATCCCCACACTTAATCTTTTGCTTGTCCCTAAGCAAAATCCTAAGCAACATGTCAACTTAAACACTTAACAATAACGTAAGTCTCGAACAAGTTATAACGCGAACTACGAAATCATCAAGCACAGCGGTTTCGCAAGACTTACAACGTTCAAAAAGTTGACGAATCATAATATTTAAATGAAAACGGGCCTACCTAATCAAGTCTTTCTTACCTTCAAGCAATCAACTATGCACTGTCAACACCCCTCACAATGTCACTCATCCCTCGGCTAATATTATGTAATTTTGAGTGAACTTTCAAAACCGAACTATGAAGCATACTATAATAAGCTTGTACGTCAATCAGATTTCCACCTAATTGTTAAAACTCGACATGGATCAAAAGGACTTCAACGGGTAGGTAAGGGCTAAAGGTAGGGTTTTTTTTTTCTCATTTTGGGAATATATGGCTAAACACGTAAACACACGAAAAACCGGATATGCATGAAACAACAAACTAACATATTGGTCATTTTGACCTACAACTTTATTCCTTTTTTTTTCTTTTTCTCATCTTTTGTTTTTTTTTTAATTTTTTTTTTCAATTTTTTTTTCTTTCTTCACAAATATAATAATCACGTAACACGATCCGGTTATCAAATCACAAACGGGTAACAAATGAATGGCTAGGCTCAAAGTGGTATCTAAGAGTAGTGGTGAAACGGGTCAAACACAAAGGCTACATAAACAAGGTGATCCTAATGCCTCTATCATATCCATGCCAAATCCTAACCGAAGGTCTCAAACTGTATCAAAACGCACAAGTTCTAAAGTAATGCAACAAGTCGGTAAACACACATGAAACGAAAGTAGTGAACAAATAAATATGACACATGTAAAGGCTCAAATCTCACTATCATGTGGTGAATAAAGGCTACCGATATCGACAATGCACAATCAATTTACTTTCGGCTCCATCCACTATCCTAGGCATCCCAAAACCTTTTACTCCCAAAAACCGATTCAGTCAACCTACTATCCCGCAACTTAAAGAAACATGTGCTTTCCAACTCGTAAATTCGACAATTAAACCATTTTTTGACCGACGTTTTGAAAAGGTCCTTGTTTTCTACGCGCTAAAGGACCGGGACTCGCAACAAACTTTTTTTTTTTTTAACTCAAGACTCTACTAACTAGACACTAAATGATCCCATCCCCACACTTAAACATTGCATTGTCCCTAATGCAAGGATGAAAACACGACTCCTAAAACCTAAAAAAAACAAAAGAAAAACGAAAAATAAATAGAATATACAAAGTATACAAAGTGGAACGACTTAGCTGAATAAATATGTGAGACTGTCAGTATGCCAGTCGATACCACATATGCCCTCCAATCCAAAACGCGCTCAGCAAACTGTACTAACTCGGACACGCGAACGGAAGCGGCACAAACAGCGACCTAACAATCATCATACCAAGCAGAACATAACATATATATCAAAATATCAGTGTCAACAACCAACAAGTATCAACCAACCCCAAAACCCAACCAACCAGTATATAATATCAATACAGACCAAAATATGAGGATAAAAACAGCATAAAATAAAAACAAAAGATATAAACTCCATAAGCACTGCTGCGTATCCTCATGCTCCTCCTGCTCCACCCTGTTGCCCGCCTGCAGGATCCTCCTACTGTGGCTGCCAAGATGCCGGCGGTGGTAACTGTAAGTGATCAAGAATAGCCTGAATACCAGCCCGCATCTCCTGCCTCACCTGCTCAACTCTATCATATACACTCTCCAGAGTCAAAGGATCCGACCTCGGCTCAATAATGGGATACTGTCGTGCCGGCAACTAACGCCTCTGTCATGGCACCTGGTATCGCTGAGGAATCGTAGTATGTGTTGCCTCTTCGGCGGCCAGATCTGGTGAGGGTGGTGCTGGCAAAACCTCAGACCACACTGGCGGGTCATCATATGTCACAATACTCGCCTGCTGTAAACTACCCAGCTCCATGAATGTGGGAGCTGGCCCTAATCGCATACTCTCAGCAGGGAAATCCGCAAATACCTCTAACCTCTCAGCTAATCTCGTAACATACGGTCCCCCAAACAACCTAGAATCCTTTCCTCATTTCTTTGGTCTCACAAACGACCACGCTAACACGCTCGCCAAATTCGCTGGCCTATGCTCCACCATACACATCAAACAGAACAAACTGTGGCGGTTTACCTTGTTATCTCCCTCGTGTCGGCCAATCAGTGTAGCCGCTAAAATCTTATGTATAAACCTATGCAAAGGATCCCGAATATCAAACGCCACCATGTTAGTCGAAAATGGCGTATTAGCAATCGTGTGCCAGAACCTTGCCAAATCATCCCTATCAACACAATACTCCTTCGCCTTCTTCACCTCCCCCCTCAACGAACTCCTAAATGCCTCAGTCTGAACCTCCTCCTGTGTATAAAAACCCGTCGCCACTGCAAACTGAGGAATCGTCATATTAAAGATCCTTTTTCCTAACACAAATGAGACAACATCGGCCTCTTCAAAACCCCCCTGATGCCTGTACTGAAATGTGGAGTGGAACTCCAATGTAAGCTGCTCGTACTGAGGCTCATCACACTCTAACGCCAGACTAAACTTTGGCCCTAAAATCTCCCGCAATCTATCAACCTGCCCCAACTGCTCAACTAGATCCCAATCGATCCGCCTGAACCCTAACTACCTCACTGTCTTAATTTTATCCAACCTCCAATACTCGTCTATATCATAAAGAAATCGCAGCAACGGGCTGGCCAGTAGCGTCGTGTGCTGACCGTGCGGGGTCCCGTTATCACGATACTCGACCACCCTAAGTGATGCAACAGCTGGCTGCTCCGCAACAGCTCCCTGAGCTCTCGCATTGCGCCTCTTGCGCTTTGCTCCTGACGAAGATCCCTCACCTGACATCCTGTTCACTCAAATTCAAATAAACATGCAAAACAGGTGAACAGTTAGCAAACACAAGCTATTTTTGGTATTTTTGAATTTTTCTAATTTTTTTGGAATTTTTTTTAAGAATTTTTCTGATTTTTTTTTATAAAAAAATAATATAATATTACTATAATAATATACAGTCGAACGACGGCCGTATAGCATTTCATTCGCGGCCGTTGTTCGAAACAAGTGCATATTGCATAATCAACTCGAAAATAAGCCAAACCTCGCCCGAATGGAGATTGAGTACGAGCGAAGTGGCTTAAAGTCAAGCGATGCAATAGTACGCGCAACACGACACTCACATGACTCAAATATGACTTGAAAAACTCAAACCGACCCTAAACGACACTAAATACGACACTACGACGCAAAACATGACTCAAAATACACTAACTTTACATTTTTACCCCCTCCCGGCACCTTGCTCGCCCTCGAGCAATCCTAAGTGCCGAGAAATAATCAAAAAATCAAGCGTGGAAGCAACGGAAATGGTTCGCGTGTATTTTAATGAAAAATGTGGCTTTATGTCAAAATGCGCAACCGCTTCCCCACACTTGTTTTTAACAACTCCCAAAACAAAGTTTCGCAATATCTCATTCAAACCAATAAAACGCCCAAAAATTTAATTCGCGTTCAAAATCTCCCCCCTATTTTCAGCATACTCCCATTCCTCACATCGCTCAAATCAATCATCAATCAATCAATGGTCCAAACCGAGCCACCCGCACCCTTGCTATTAAGTAAAAACTGTTACAAACCTGCAGACTCTAAACAGATTCTACGCACTCAACTAAACAGACTCGAAAACACAGCTGCAGACGCAAACAACGGACCAAACAAAACTGAAAAACCTGACCCGACATAAATAACCCTACAGACTCGAACAACGACCTACAGAGTCGACACTGGGACTGCAGACATCAACCACTGACTCACAGCAGACACAGACTCAACGGTGACTGACCTAAAACGAACACTGAACCCATGATTTCAAAACAGCAAACTTGACTCGACTACGGACCCGACTGACTCAACGGACTGCTCAATCATACAACTAGGACCTGCAGACACCAATCATAACTACTCGATACACAATCTGGACTCAACTGACTCGCATTTAACCTGACAAAATCCAAACTCGAACATACGACGAACTCACAAGGAACGACTCGAAACAAACCTGTTGACTCGACTAACTAAAAACACACAAAACTCAAACACAGACTCGAATACTTAACACAATGAACCAATACAGACTCAAAACACATTAAACTGGACTCGAAAGAGAAAAGTAATGCGGGTTACATACCTTAACGTCGACGACTCTGAACAAAATATGACAGATGAATGTGCAACCAGGTGTGGTGGTCGTCGGTGGTCAGCGGCGGCGGATGAAGTGGTGATAAGGTGGCTAAATGGGGGAAAGGTGAGTGGAGATGGTGGTCACGACGGAGGTAGACGGTGGTGGTGGGGTAAAAATCGCCGGAGAAGATGGTGTTTGAATGTTAGGGTTTCAAATGAACTCGATTTGGGGTTTTAACAGATGTTGCCGCTCACAAGACCCACGCGGCCCGAGTAAAAGTTTAAGTTAAGTGTAAGCGGGCCGCATGAACAGCTAACAGATGTTGTTCGTTTGACAGCAACAGCAGGTTCAACTTAAATTCATTTTATTTATTCCTAAAATACCCCCAGCACTTTATTTTGTCATTTTTACTGTTATACGTACCTGGAAAGCTGCTCGTATGTCGAATCCGTCCACGCGAAGATGATGAAACCTGCAAAACTTCTACGACACACAAAAGACGCAAAAACATGAAACGACGCAAAAAACGCTAAAACACACAAACTAAACTAAAGACACGACGCGAACAATGACTCAATGTACAAACTATACACTCGAGTTTCCACTCGAGAAACTACGTGGTGGTATCCGGAAGATCTTCGAGAGGAGTTTCCTCCCTCTCAACGTCGTCAATAGGCCCTCCTAAATAATGCTTCAAGCGGTGGCCATTCACTTTCCACGACTCATCACTCTCCTTATTGTATAGCTCGATCGCACCACGCGGAAACACTTCCCTCACTACATACGGTCCCGTCCACTTCGACTTCAACTTCCCGGGAAACAACTTAAACCTCGAATTGTAAAGAAGCACCTTATCACCAACCTTGAATTCCTTCAACCCCTTAAGCTTCCGATCATGCAACGCCTTCGTTTTCTCTTTAATACTCCACGAACGCTCATACGCCGCATCCCTAAGGCCTTCCAATTCATGAATTTGGAAGTATCTTCTCCTAGCGGCCTCGGTCAAATCTAAATTCACCGTTTTGAGTGCCCAAAGAGCCCGATGCTCTAACTCGACCGGTAAATGGCACGCCTTCCCATAAACGATCATAAACGGCGTCGTACCTAATGGCGTCTTGTAGGCGGTGCGGAATGCCCATAACGCATCGTCCAACTTGTCGGACCAATCTTTTCTACTCTTCCCTACCGTTTTCTCTAAAATCCTCTTCACACCTCGATTCACGTTCTCCATTTGACCGCTCGTTTGCGGATGATACGCGGTAGACAAGCGGTGCGTAACTCCATATCTCTCCAACGCCTTCTCCATAATCACATTGCAAAAATGCATACCGCGATCACTAATAATTGCCCTAGGAGTACCAAATCGCGTAAACAACTTCTTTAAGAACCTCACCACCACTCGTGCGTCGTTCGTAGGCAAAGCTTGAGCTTCCACCCACTTCGAAACATAGTCTATCGCAACGAGGATGTACCTATTCCCATTCGAAGGAGGGAAAGGTCCCATGAAACCAATACCCCAAACGTCAAAGATTTCCAACACTTGAATAGGATTCTGGGGCATCTCATTCCTGAATGAGATATTTCCGGTACGCTGGCATGCATCACAAGCCCTAACAAAATCCTGAGCATCCTCGAACACCGTAGGCCAAAAGAAACCGCAATCGAAGACTTTTTGCGCGGTAGTGTGTGCTCCATGATGACCTCCCGTCAAACCCTCATGCACGTGCCTCAGGATCTCAACACCTTCTCCCCTACTAACACACCTCCTAAGTATACGGTCGCCTCCAATCCTAAAAAGGTAAGGGTCATCCCATATGTACTTTCTAGCGTCCCTCATCAACTTCCGCTTTTGCTGCGCACTCATATTCTCCATCACAAACCCATCAGCCAAATAATTGGCTATATCGCTATACCACGGTAGATCCACGGCTCCTGCCGTGACAGCATCAATAGACTCGTGAGGGAATCTGTCCCCTATCGCCTCCTCACGAATCTCCTCTCTCTTCGGATCCTCTAAGCGGGACAAGTGGTCTGCCGCCAAATTCTCTGCCCCTTTCTTATCCTTAATTTCAATGTCAAACTCGGAAAGAAGCAGAATCCATCGTATAAGGCGCGGCTTCGCGTCCTTCTTCTGAAACAGGTAACGCAGAGCGGAATGGTCAGTAAACACAACGGTTTTCGAAAGAACGAGATACGACCGGAACTTGTCGAACGCGAACACCACTGCTAACAACTCCTTCTCTGTGGTGGTGTAATTCTCCTGGGCATCATTCAAAGTTTTACTCGCGTAGTAAATCGGGTGAAAATGCTTCTCCCGTCTCTGCCCTAACACCGTACCAACTGCGTAGTCACTCGCGTCGCACATCAGCTCGAATGGTAAGCTCCAATCAGGTGACACGAGGATCGGTGCACTCACTAACTTCTCCTTCAGAAACTCAAACGCACGAAGGCACTCCTCGTCAAAGACGAAAGGAACGTCCTTCTCCAACAATCGCGTCATGGGGCGTGTGATTTTAGAAAAATCCCTGTTAAAGCGCCTATAGAATCCCGCATGACCGAGAAAACTACGAACCGACTTGACACTAGTCGGCGGAGGAAGCTGGCTGATCGTATCTATCTTCGCTCTATCAACCTCAATGCCAGCTCTCGAAATCTTGTGCCCTAGCACAATACCCTCAGTCACCATGAAGTGACACTTCTCCCAATTCAACATCAACTTCGTCTCAATACATCTCTTCAACATCTTCTCCAAATTCACCAAGCACTGATCGAACGAACTACCGTAGACCGAAAAATCGTCCATAAATACCTCCATCGAACTTTCGACCATATCCTGAAAAATCGCGATCATATAACGCTGGAAAGTAGCAGTAGCGTTACATAGACGAAATGGCATGCGTCGGTACGCGTACGTGCCATATGGACATGTAAAAGTGGTTTTCTCCTGATCCTCTGGTGCAATAGGAATTTTGAAATAACCTGAAAACCCGTCGAGAAAGCAATAGAACTGCTGACCCGCGAGAGGCTCAAGCATCTGATCAATGAATGGGAGCGGAAAATGATCTTTACGAGTGGTGTCATTTAACTTTCGATAGTCAATGCACACACGCCAACCCGTAACAGTACGAGACGGAATAAGCTCATTCTTCGCATTCAGAACAACCGTCATCCCCCCTTTCTTCGGGACGACCTGCGTAGGACTCACCCAAGCTGAATCGGAAATCGGATAGATCAAACCAGACTCTAACAACTTCTTAACCTCCTTCTTAACTACCTCCTGCATATTCAGATTCAAACGACGCTGCAGCTGCACTACAGGCTTGTAAACATCCTCCATCAGAATACGATGCGTGCAAAAAGTAGGGCTAATGCCCTTGATATCAGATAGCCTCCATGCAATCGCATCACTGTGCTCTCTCAGCACCTCAATCAACCTCACCTTCTCCTCCTCTGTCAACTTCGAAGATATGATGACAGGCATGTCCGGTTTGTCTCCTAGAAATGCGTACTCAAGATGTGATGGAAGAACCTTAAGTTCTAAAGGCGGTGGAATCTCTACAAGAGTACTCTCATCACTAATCGCGTCGAGCGCCAACGGCTCAGTAACACACAACTCATCACTCTCATCTAACTGCTCCTCCTCAACCTCTTCAACTTTCTCTTCATCACGCTCGTCAACAACTCTCTCACCTACCAAATCGGCTCCACTAATGTACTCGAAACACGTGTCGACACAAGATATGAAGGAATTTAGAAAGTACACAGAATGACACGGTCCGCTATCATCATCTCGACCTCCAGGATGCTGCATCGCTCTATCAATCTCAAATGTGACGATCTCGTCACCAGCACGAAGAGAAATCTTACCGTCAAAGACGTCGATGATCGCCTTTGCGGTTCGAAGGAATGGACGGCCCAGAATAATAGGAACTCGCTCGCCGGCCTCCATATCAAGAACAACGAAATCCACAGGAAACACAAACTTATCAACCTTCACCAACAAATTCTCCACTATCCCACGAGGATACTTGACTGATCGGTCAGCCAAGGACAATGACATGCGCGTGGGTGTAAGCTCTCCTAGAACAAGTCGCTCATACAACGAAAACGACATCAGATTGATGCTGGCCCCTAGATCGGCTAGAGCGTGAGTGGGGGTAACGGCTCCCCCAAAGAAACATGGAATCGTGAATGTGCCAGGATCAGTCAACTTCTCTGGCAGCTTATTCAAGACTACTGCGGAACAACCTCCTGTCAATGGAATATTCGACAACTCTCCAATCCTCTCCTTGCGCTTCAAAAGATCCTTGAGAAATTTGGCGTACTTAGGCATCGACTGAAGTGCCTCGACAAACGGAAGATTGATTTTCAACTGTGTAAACATCTCAAGGAATTTCCCGTATTCCTGAGCATATTTCTGCTGCCTAGCCCGGGCGGGAAACGGAAGGCGTGAATAATCAATCAATGGTGATGGCCGAACCTTCGTCGGCTGCTTCTCCACTTTCTTCTCTACTGGCGACTCCTCGGCGTGTGCGGTACTTGCTGGGTCTAGCCTCATGTGCACCTTGCCTGGAGCCTCCATCTCTATCACCTCATCTACCTCATCATCACTCCCTATCTCCGCATTCTCTCTCACAACCTCTCCCAAACTCTTTCCACTACGGGTCGTGATGGCTTTCGCTGAATGATTCGCGGGATTCGTGAAGGTATTTCCCAAAAACTGACCCGGTGGATGCTCCTGCAACTGCTTAGCAATTCCACCAACTGTTCTTTGGAGATCTAACAGTGTGGATTGCTGACTCTTAAGCTAAAGTTCGTGACTTTTATTGATCTGCTCTTGAGTTCTAGTGAAATCAGTGAGGGATTTCTGCGTCGCCTGATTTTGTGTAATCATCGCCTGATTTTGTGTCATCATCTAAGCGAACATCTCCTCCATCCTACTCATACTACCCTCTGGAGCCTTGCCACTACCTTGACTCTCCTGATTCGACCCTCCACTAGCAAACTGACCTCCTGAACCACTATAATGACCACTCTGACCCGAACCACTACTCGTGTAAAGACCCGCCCCCCCTATTTTGATACTGACCATATGGGAATCCAGGGGGATTGCCAGAAGAACGATAACTGCTATTGTTGCCACTACCGCGCCAGTTGGAATTGTAATTGGAATTGAAAGGATTCGTGGGAGCCCTAGACTGACCGGTTATGTACTCTACCTGCTCAAGTGTAAGTGTGCGACACTCAAGCGTGTCGTGACCTCCCCTACAAACCTCACACCTATCAACTTTCTTTTTAATCTCATTCAACTCTTGCCTCATCTCTTGCCTAATACTCTCGACTACAGCAGCTACCGATGGATCCAAGCTAACTTGGTTTACCCCTCGACCGGCCGAGGTGGTATGAACAGGGATGGAAGTCCTGCGGGTAGAGCTATAGTCCATATCGGAATGTGCAAAACTCTCAAACAAATCATTGCACTCAACCACCGTCTTCTTTCCCATAAGCTGCCCTCCTGCTGAAGTATCGAAACGCGCTCTAATCTCAGGAGTAAGACCATTGTAGAACTTTTCAACTAACGCCCAATCAGACAAACCCTGCTGCGAACAACAAGAGAGAAGCGTCTGAAAACGCTCCCAAGCTAAGTGGTATGGCTCATCAGGCTCCATACGGAAGGAGTGAATCTGATCACGAAGGCGAGACGCCTTGGCTGGCGGAAAGTATTTGGCTATGAAAGCATCGCGAAGACCAGCCCAAGTAGTGAAAGTGCCTGCTGGCTGAGAATCAAACCAGACGGCTGCGCGTCCAGCGAGAGAGAATGGGAAAACCTGAAGGTACCTGGTCTCTAGATTAACACCCTCAATGGAGAAGGTGCCACAAAGACGAGTGATGCGATTTATGTGAGCGGGAGCATCCTCGTCGTCACGACCATGGAACTGGCAAGAATTGGTAATGGCCGTCATGATGTAAGAAGGAATCTGCCAGGACCTATCATTTGCAATGGCGGGAAGGGTGATGGGTGAAGTGGCACCGGTGAAACCGGTGGTAGCCTGCTGGTAAACAGTGCGGTTCTCCATTTGGACTACGGGTGGGGGACTAGGTGTACGAGAACGGGAGGGTGGTGGTGAAACGTGTGGTGATGACTTCGGTGTGAAATCGAAAGCAGGGGTGGGCTGCGAAAACAAAGAAGAGCTAGAAGAACTTACCTCGGACGCAGAAGATGAGACGGAAGACTTGATTGTAAACGGAAACAACGGAGGTCCCTACGAACGCGTATGGGGCATCAACTGCAAAACCGAATACGAACAAGTAAGAAGACTCTAACAACGACTCACTAATCTAGAAAAGACACTAAAGCAAATATTTTTGGATTTTTATATTTTTTAGACTCCTACGACTCAACGAACACAAATTAGCACGTAATATGTCAACTAAGTCCAAACAAAGTAATCAACGCAATCGCCAAAGAGTCCCCGGCAACGGCGCCAAAAACTTGATGTGCTGAAAATGGGTTAATTAAAAACAACTAAAATTACCCTAAATTAGACTCTCTAAGTTTTAAATTTATAAAACTAAGACTCTCTAAACCCTAAACCACACAACCGACAAGTGTACCGATCGATGTAGTATAGCCTATGGAAGTCCGAGTATCGAACCCAAGAGACTCTACTGATTACGCTAACGACTCTATTCTAGACTTAGACTGACACGACCTGACTAATTGTTTATTGATTGGGGGGGGGGTTCTCTAAAGATCCTAAGAATTATAATTAAAAATCAACTAAATTAACTAAACGAACTAGACACGAACTCGCACGAAGGTTGAACTCAAGGATGATGAAGGAACTACCTAGACAGGAATCCTGATTGCTTTTAGTTATGATTATAATTGGAAGTTGTCTGCTATGGAACCGGGATCTTGAAATTCTCACCTCTCGGGAAATCTAAGGACCCCTAATCCTTCTCAAGAGCACACTAAGATCCCCTAAAGGTTGTTAAATTACCGGTTATTAGACTCCTTTACAAGACATCTAATGGGTTTATAAAAGTATCCTACAAGGCTCACTCCCTTACGAGACCTAAACCTAGGATAGGTTTGTTTTCTCAGCTAGACTTGCTAGACAGCAGCCAAAAGGTTAACTTCCTAAGAAGGACCCACCTTACGGTTTAATCACTTAGACCTAGCAATAATCTCGCACCTTACAGCTATTGATGATTAGTAGAACACTTGATAGTGACAACCATAATGAAGTGTGAGCAATGTAATAGAGGTACGGTGGATGCGCCAATGACGCTTTATATACTTGTATATAAGTGTCCCTCTCACATTCCAAGCATGATGTTATTGTAAAGTTACTAGAAGTTCAGGACTCTAACCAGTGTTGTTTGATCTTTTCAACTTCATGTTTCAAGCTCTCACAAGTTTCCTCTAAATAAAATTTCGGGACGAAATTTCCTAAAGTAGGGGAGACCGTGACACCTGTGCCTCCACGACCATCAAACAAATACTGTATCAATGAAATATTGTATTTCATACTTTGGATTTGTATAAATATGTGTATCCTTTGCACATATTGTGACACCTGTGCCTCCACGGCCATCAAACAAATACTGTATCAATGAAATATTTTATTTCATACTTGGGATTTGGATAAATATGTGTATCCTTTGCACATATCAATTCTTGTTCGATTTCAAGCTTTAAATCGCTTTCTGGAAGGTTATACGCGCACTGATGCGTAAATATAACCCGTTTAATGCAACGAACACTCCGGAATAGTGAAATAGGCTTAACATACCTTAAATAACCTTTACATAACTTAGAAATAAGTTTTGAAGGCTTTGGTATGGAAAAATCGAGTTAAATCGCTTACAGGGACTAAAGTTGACAAACTGCGAAAGTATGCCAATTTGAACTGTAACGGACATTCCAGAACATGACCATAAGTTAAACATACCATAAATATCCTTTACATAGCTTCGAAATAGGCTTTGAGGGGTTCGGTGTGCTAAAATAAACTGTTGGGTCATTCAGGGACTAAAAGCGTCAAAAAGTGCACAAGTTTGCACTTTCGCGCATAACTTACGTTCTGAATACATCCGGACATCCAAAAATTTATGTAAGCACTAAAATATTTTATTTTAGTGTTTGGCATAAGAAAAATCCATTTGTCACGCAATTTGAATCGTTTTTCGCGCTTATGCGCATTCCGTCGTAATTAAGCGAACATCGCGATCGTACGGCCAAACGAACCGACACCCGAGATATTTTTGAGCACATTTTAAGTTCCCTATACTTTAACTTCATTTTAGAGCTTTGAAATGGGGTTAACGGGCCTTAAACGCGTCGGAAATGGCCTTATAACACAACAGGGACCAAATCTGCCAATTCAGCATAGTTACTGGCTTACGGGCCGTAAGCCATACCCTTACGGTCCGTAAGGGGTCCCCAGACAGCAGAATATGCAGAAACTTGGAACTTGGCCTTTCCGCCTTTTGCACTTGCCTCTTCATGATAATGAGGGGCCAATTGTGTTGTTCCACAGAAAATTCAACAAATGTAGGGTTGAGATCAAAGCACGTTATTCGATAAACGATCCTAACGGTCTTGCAAATCCTATAAATACCCACCAACATCACAACTCAAAACCCACTTGAATTCTGATTTCTTCTCTAAGTTGGGGTGTTCTATCACTTCATACCTGAGAAATATTTGGAAATCAAAGCTTTCGGGGACCCTTTGTAAGTGTTCCTTCGTTCTTTTTATTCTTTAGCGTTAAAAGTCAAACTTTGTTTGACTTTCTGCGTTGACCAGTTTATGGTCAATGCGAAGTTCGTTTGAACTTCATAACGTGAGCGTAATCACGATGGTTATAGTCCCTGATGTGCTGAAAATGGGTTAATTAAAAACAACTAAAATTACCCTAAATTAGACTCTCTAAGTTTTAAATTTATAAAACTAAGACTCTCTAAACCCTAAACCACACAACCGGCAAGTGTACCGATCGATGCAGTATAGCCTAAGGAAGTCCGAGTATCGAACCCAAGAGACTCTACTGATTACGCTAACGACTCTATTCTAGACTTAGACTGACACGACCTGACTAATTGTTTATTGATTGGGGGGGGGGTTTCTAAAGATCCTAAGAATTATAATTAAAAATTAACTAAATTAACTAAACGAACTAGACACGAACTCGCACGAAGGCTGAACTCAAGGATGATGAAGGAACTACCTAGACAGGAATCCTGATTGCTTTTAGTTATGATTATAATTGGAAGTTGTCTGCTATGGAACCGGGATCTTGAAATTCTCACCTCTCGGGAAATCTAAGGACCCCTAATCCTTCTCAAGAGCACGCTAAGATCCCCTAAAGGTTGTTAAATTACCGGTTATTAGACTCCTTTACAAGACATCTAATGGGTTTATAAAAGTATCCTACAAGGCTCACTCCCTTACGAGACCTAAACCTAGGATAGGTTTGTTTTCTCAGCTAGACTTGCTAGACAGCAGCCAAAAGGTTAACTTCCTAAGAAGGACCCACCTTGCGGTTTAATCACTTAGACCTAGCAATAATCTCGCACCTTACAGCTATTGATGATTAGTAGAACACTTGATTTTATTAAATTACTGATTATTACTTCTAAGGTTACTTACTCTATTTTTACCCTAAAGGATCAAAGATTTATTATGTGATATAGACACTCACCAAAACCTAAAACCCTAGCCCGACTCTATTATGTGATAAAGACCGTCACCAAGAATCGAACGAAACAATAAACGATAATTAAACAACATCAAGCACGCAAACACATCTAACTGATAGAACAAACCGTTTACAATTTATAAACTATCCATAGCATTCAAAAATCCAAGAATAATCAAAACATATGCAATCATTCAACCATGTCTAGGTAGTAACAAGAAATCTAGCCGCTAAACATGTTCAAGAATACGATAATAAACTTGTTTAAATCTGAATTCATCATTACAAATCAAGAACAAGCAAACTGAATGATAAACAAGAAGAGATAACCCGAATATCTTCCAATCCGAATGCTCCTGAGCTTCTCACGATGATTCTTCACGACCCGAACCTTCAAAACCTCTGAAATCAGTCTCCAAGATTGCCCAAAAACTCTAAAATTCGTAGTATGTTCGGCTGTTGATGATGTTGATCATAAATAACCAAGAAACCCTACTAGCCGTTGCAAATCAAAGTCGGTTCCCGTATTCAGCTTCCTCGCGGCCCGCGTAGTGAATAAGAACAAGTTCACGCGGCCCGCACGCGTTCCAATATCTGAGATCCTCTTTTAAGTTGAGGCGGCCCGCGTAGTGATCAAACATAAGTTGTCGCGGCCTGCCTCAGTCCTCCAGAACTGATTTTCCGCTTCGTTTCGCTCCCTAGCTTCTCGATTTCCGTTCCAGCCTTTCGCCTCTCCAGAATTTCAGTCGTTTCTGCTCCTTTTGGCTGTCAAGACCTGGAAAACATAAAAACATCAAAGTATATACAATCTACGCTAAAAATGAACAAAAACGAAATATCTAATGACTAAAACGGACGCGAATAAAGATGTATTTTACAATACATCAGTCCCTAGTAACTATACCTACTGATTACCACGTTATCTAGGCTCAGTGACGACTCGTAGTTTCGGCCAAAATGCGTATTATTGCGTATTTTGTAACCAAACTACTCTTAGGTATCAAAACCGTTTGTTTTGATACCAAACCTGTTTTCTAAACTTAGTTAAGCATGTTTTAACATGCTTAGCTCGTCACTTTTAGTTTAGTGCTTATATAGGGTCGTAAGGTAAGCGATCTAAACAATCGCTTATACTTTCGAACCCGACCCGTTTGGTCGATCATTAGGATCCGACCAAACACATTAGGTGACCATAGTATATAGGGAATAACCTTTCGAGGTTATACCTTATGGTCGCTTCGTTTAAGTAGTTGTATGATAGGTAGTTTATATGCCTTAGGTAAATTACCAAAATGCCCTTTTTACGCCAAAATTCATTTTAAGCATATGTAACATAACTTTTGACATCTAAACTGATTTGGAAACAATATTAGACATATTAAGGCATATATTACTTGTCATAGGACTAGTTAAGCGTTCCGAACGCGTTTCACGCGAACGACGCGATAAAGTAGCATAAGCTACCTAAACGGGTCGTAATGGGTCGTAAGCACTTAGGTTAGGTTTCATTTTAGTATGTAGGCTTTGTTAAACCATATTACACGAGTCTCCATACTCGTTTGGTTTACGAACCCACATTCTATCCAATCCTCCGATTTAGGTCCGGTATATTAACATAGTTACCTATATTAGGTGCCGTTTGATATCCGTGATCTCTAGCATTGTTTGGTTGTTACTCAAGGACTACTAAGCAATCTCAAGTGAGTACATAGACCCCTCTTTTACTGTTTTCCAAACATTTTGGGGTGAAACACATGTGCCTACTTGTTACTTTCATGCTTTCCATGTTTTCACATCATATACTTGCTATGTTCATTAGTACACTATTAGTACATTGTTTTACATTACATTTCATGCTATGTACGCCCATTGTGTGCATACTTAGTACATTATTTTACATTACATTTCATGCTATGTACGCCCATTGTGTGCATACTTAGTACACTGTTTTACATTACATTCTATGCTATGTATGTCCATTGTGTGCATACTTAGTACATTATTTTACATTACATTCTATGCTATGTATGTCCATTGTGTGCATACTTAGTACATTTATTATTCATCACATGCTTACATTTTGGTATGACATTTGGTTTGTTTAAATGGGACAATGTACATTCATTAGCACCGATCATGCCGCTCGGTAGTAGGTAGTGGTACCATAGGACTTGACAACTCCCATTCCTGAAATCCCGGGTTTGTTTGGATTGGAAGGAATGACCGAATCCGAATACATTTCTAGGTGGACCTTAGACTTTGTGCTAGGGTTTATTCTACAGTCGCAAGGCTTGGATGTATGAATTTTTACAATACCGCATAGATGTTTATATCAGTATAGCATGCATTTGTTCCACAAAACATAACTTTGATTTAAACCATGTTTTACTTCAATACCTTGTTTTTGTGCATTTTTTTACATATGGATGAGTTGATATATTTCACTTACCATACATGATATTTTGGATACACATTTCATGATTTACAATAGACATAAACATTTTGACATTGATATACACATTTCATGATTTACATTAGACATAGACATTAGACATGGTTTTCACACAAACATTTTGACATTTGATTATACATAAACATTTTACTTTGGTGGTTTGGTTTGAGTAAGTGATTTAAGTAACGAGGCGTGTGTAATATGATACAAGCATGGTGGATACGCCGCTGGTACTTCCTGTATATAAGTGCTTGTATGGTATTACATATCGTAGCGTTATTCAAATCATTTCAATTTAAGACATATAACATTTTATACAAATAACATACTTTTCACAAGACATTGTTTTACAAAACAACTTATCTTATACAAACTCGTTTTACTTGGTTATTCATTTAACCATACATTATTCTCTTATTTATACATATCATCTGATCTTATTACTTTTCAAATGATTTACAAGACAAAGCAAATTACAAGGTTCATGACTAAACATTTTCTTAAACATAAGTCATGAATTCTATTTTCACAAAACCTATGTATCTCACAGGCATTTTTATGCTGACGTACCTATTTTCACATGTGTTTCAGGATATGATGCATAGGATTTATCAAGATACACTTAGGCGGACTTGGGCCTTAGTGACAATAAAAGATGCAAGACTAGTTATTTATGTTATATTTCTTTGATTGTCAAGACATTTTAACTCTTTTATTCAATAAAACAATATTTCAATTTCCATGTGTTATGAAACAATGATTCTGTTACAACACTCCCCGACGTTTCCGCCACGTTTTGTTGTTTTACGTGGTCGAGGTGTGACACATATCAATTCTTGTTCGATTTTGGGCTCTAAATCGCTTTCTGGAAGGTTATACGTGCACCGATGCGTAAATATAACCAGTTTAAAGCAAAAAATACTCCTGAACAGTGACATAGGCTTAACATACCTTAAATAACCTTTACATAACTTAGAAATAAGTTTTGGATGGTTTGGTATGCCGATATCAAGTTAAATCGCTTACAGGGACTAAAGTTGACAAACTGCGAAAGTATGCCAATTTGAACTGTAACAGACATTCCGGAACATGGCCATAAGTTAAACATACCATAAATATCCTTTACATAGCTTAGAAATAGGCTTTGAGGGGTTCGGTGTGCTAAAATAAACTTTTGGCTCATTCAGGGACTAAAAGTGTCAAAAAGTGCATAAGTTTGCATTTTCGCGCATAACTTACGTTCTGAATACATCCGGACCTCCAAAAATTTATGTAAGCATTATAATAGTATGCTTTAGTGTTTGGCTTGTCAAAAAACCATTCGTCACGCAATTTGGATCGTTTTTCGCGCTTATGCGCATTCCGTCGTAATTAACCGAACATCGTAACCGTACGCCCAAACGAACCGACATCCGAGATGTTTTCAAGCATATTTCATGTTCCCTATGTCTTAACATCATTGTGGGGCTTGAAATTGGGTTTGACGGGTGTTAGAAGTGCCGTTACGCAACGAAACAAGGTGCAGGGACCAAAAGTGTAATTCTGCCAAAGTTGATGGCTTACGGACCGTAAGCCATCACCCTTACGGTCCGTAAGCAGGGGCCAGATGCAGAAACTTGTTTTTGACTGCTGTTATCAGCTTTTCAACACTCCAAAGGCCAATGCCACATGTCAATCTCTGGTGGTGGGGGGCAAATTGAGTTACCATAACATTCCAACACATGTACGGATGAGATTCAAGCACGGTATTCGATAAACAATCTTAACGGTTCGAAGAATCCTATAAATACCCATCCATCCCAACCCCAAAAACCCACAAATCTGATCTAAATTCTCTAAGTTGAAGCCATTGCTTCATACCTGAGCTATTTGATCAATATTTACTAGCGGGGACCCTTTGTAAGTGTTCCTTCGTTCTTTTATCGCTTTTCAAGTCCGAAAGTCAAACTATGTTTGACTTTCTGACTTGACCAGTTTATGGTCAACACGAAGTTCGTTTGAACTTCATAACGTGAGCGTAATCACGATGGTTATAGTCCCTAGTGACCATACCTACTGATTACCACGTTATCTAGGCTCAGTGACGAGTCGTAGTTTCGGCCAAAATGCGCATTCGTGCGTATTTTGTAACCAAACTACTCTTAGGTATCAAAACCGTTTGTTTTGATACCAAACTTGTTTTCTAAACTTAGTTAAGCATGTTTTAACATGCTTAGCTCGTCACTTTTAGTTTAGTGCTTATATAGGGTCGTAAGGTAAGCGATCTAAACAATCGCTTATACTTTCGAACCCGACCCGTTTGGTCGATCATTAGGATCCGACCGAACACATTAGGTGACCTTAGTATATAGGGAATAACCTTCCGTGGTTATACCTTATGGTCCCATCGTTTGAGTAGTTGTATGATAGGTAGTATATATGCCTTAGGTAAATTACCAAAATACCCTTTTTACGCCAAAATTCATTTTAAGCATATGTAACATAACTTTTGGTATCTAAACTGATTTGGTAACAATATTAGACATGTTAAGGCATATTTTACTTGTCATAGGACTAGTGAGGCGTTCCGAACGCATTTTACACGAACGACGCGTTAAAGTAGCATAAGCTACCTAAACGGGTCGTAATGGGTCGTAAGCACTTAGGTTAGGTTTCATTTTAGTATGTGGGCTTTTTTAAACCATATTACACGAGTCTCCATACTCGTTTAGTTTACGAACCCTCATTCTATCCAATCCTCCGATTTAGGTCCGGTATATTAACATAGTTACCTATATTAGGTGCCGTTTGATTTCCGTGATCTCTAGCATTGTTTGGTTGTTACTCAAGGACTACTAAGCAATCTCAAGTGAGTACATAGACCCCTCTTTTACTGTTTTCCAAACATTTTGGGGTGAAACACATGTGCCTACTTGTTACTTTCATGTTTTCCTGCTTTCACATCATATACTTGCTATGTTCATTAGTACATTTATAGTACATGATTTCATTGTGTTTTGCTATGTATGCCCATTGTGTGCATACTTAGTACATCGTTTTACATTACATTTCATGCTACGTATGCCCATTGTGTGCATACTTAGTACATCGTTTTACATTACATTTCATGCTATGTATACCCATTGTGTGCATACTTAGTACATTGTTTTACATTACATTTCATGCTATGTATGCCCATTGTGTGCATACTTAGTACATCGTTTTACATTACATTTCATGCTATGTATGCCCATTGTGCGCATACTTAGTACATTATTTTACATTACATTCTATGCTATGTATGTCCATTGTGTGCATACTTAGTACATTTATTATTCATCACATGCTTACATTTTGGTATGACATTTGGTTTGTTTAAATGGGACAATGTACATTCATTAACACCGATCATGCCGCTCGGTAGTAGGTAGTGGTACCATAGGACTTGACAACTCCCATTCCTGAAATCCCGGGTTTGTTTGGATTGGAAGGAATGACCGAATCCGACTACATTTCTTTTGATAACCTTGACTTAGGGTTATCCGACTGTCGCAAGGCTTGGATGTATGAATTTTCACAATACCGCATAGATGTTTATATCAGTATAGCATGCATTTGTTCCACAAAACATAACTTTGATTTAAACCATGTTTTACTTCAATACCTTGTTTTGTGCATTTTACATATGGTTTAGTTGATATATTTCACTTACCATACATGATATTTTGGATACACATTACATGATTTGCATTATACATAAACATTTTGACATTGATATACACAACTCATGATTTACATTAGACATAAACATTTTGACATTTGATTATACATAAACATTTTACCTTGGTGGTTTGGTTTGAGTAAGTGATTTACGTAATGAGGCGTGTGTAATATGATACAAGCATGGTGGATACGCCGCTGGTACTTCCTATATATAAGTGCTTGTATGGTATTACATATCGTAGCGTTATTCGAATCATTTCAATTTAAGACATATAACATTTTATACAAATAACATACTTTTCACAAGACATTGTTTTACAATACAACTTATCTTATACAAACTCATTTTACTTGGTTATTCATTTAACCATACATTATTCTCTTATTTATACATATCATCTGATCTTATTGCTTTTCAAATGATTTACAAGACAAGACAAAGCAAATTACAAGGTTCATGACTAAACATTTTCTTAAACATAAGTCATGAATTCTATTTTCACAAAACCTATGTATCTCACAGGCATTTTTATGCTGACGTACCTATTTTCACATGTGTTTCAGGATATGATGCATAGGATTTATCAAGATACACTTAGGCGGACTTGGGCCTTAGTGACAATAAAAGATGCAAGACTAGTTATTTATGTTATATTTCTTTGATTGTCAAGACATTTTAACTCTTTTAATCAATAAAACAATATTCAAATTTCCATGTGTTATGAAACAATGATTCTGTTACAACACTCCCCGACGTTTCTGCCACGTTTTGTTGTTTTACGTGGTCGGGGTGTGACATATCGGGTAGCGTTGCACATAGTCCCTAACGTCATCCCACCAGGGGTCGTAATTTGGGTCTAAGGGGTTTGGTGCTGGTACCCTAGGGATTTCCTCCGGGTTAAAATCATGCATCTCTACTTGGTTTTCAGGGTTTTCTATCTCCATCGGTTGGTCAGGGATTGGTGGTTGTGGTTGAGGTGCTATTATTTTCTCTAGATTAGGGTCAGCTGAAGTGGTTGCTAGGATGTGAATGTTGGCTATACCCCTATTGATCATATCCTGGGCATAGGCATCTGTCTCTCTCTTGACTGCTGCTAGTGCTCTCTGGTCTTGTAACTTTTTCATACGTTTTCTACGCTCGTGTGCCCCTCTACTGAACCATCCCCTCTTTATCTGAGGAAATGGCTCTTCTGACTGAGCCTTAAACACAAAGATTCCTTCTTCCGTATCAGCAGAGTACCCTGAGAGGGTAGGCTGAGAAGAGGAGGTTCCTTCGCTTCTAGGCGAACCAGACAATTGACGATACGCGTCAGATGGTCCTTGGTCGCTCATACTGTAAACTAACAAATAGTCAAATAACACATAACAATTAAATACAATTATGCACGTATTTCCACAATTTATTTCCTAATAGATTGAATTTTGATGTCAGCAGAACACTTCTGTGGCTGAATCAGTGGCTTAGCTCTGATACCACCTTCTGTCGCAACCCCCGATCCTTGATTCGGTGGTATCGCATATTGTCTAATTTGGCAGCTGAATTTTTCATCAGGACCGTAGTTAGGTGATGTGCGTGAAGTGTGTTATGGTTTTAATGTTTATTTTAAGCCCTTTTACACTTTCTTTAGCCAAGTTTTAAATTTATAAAACACGATATTTACTAACACTAAACACACATATGGGCAAGTGCACCCATCGTGAGCGTAGTATAGCGTTGGTAAGATACCGAGGTCGTCTAAGGACACAAGAGCTTTTAGTACCAGTTTATCCTCAACGTCTAATCAAATCAAAAAGTTTAGAAAAAAGGTTTCAAACTAGAAAAATAAAAACTAACTAAAATGCTGAAAATAAAATAAAAGTAAAAACAGATAGACAAGATGAATCACTTGGCTCCGACTCATGTTTAGTGTAACCTTTGATTATTTCCGCACTTTTGCACCTTTTAAGAGATTATCTTAGTTATTGTAGTATGCCCCTCTTTTGAAGGCGACGTTACCCTCAACCCAGTAGTTTGAGTCAGCAAGGATACAATCCTAAAGGGTCGGATTATTGAAAGATAATTAATTAAGTTATTAATGCATATTATGGTAGGCCCCTCTTTTGAAGGTGACGTTACCCTCGGCTAAGTAGTCTGAGTCAGCAGGGATACAGTCCTAAGTAGCCGGATTAAAGTATTAATAGTAGCTTACATATGAGGGGATCAAGGAGTTTGGACCCCCGCCATCCAATACCGTTAAGTATTGAAGGAGGTCCTACTAAATTTGACCCAGGTCCTTGCAGGATCTATACACTGAACAAGGCAAGACTTTTACCAAACCGTTTCCTTAATCCCCCGACCAGGTAGCCAACATACCTCCATATAGACCGTGGAGATATGAATGGTGAAAATCTTTTATTTTATATAGACAGTAAAATAATGCCAAGACACCACGGACAAACGATAAGGAAAAATCACCTTCAACATAAGAAACTAGTTATTAAAGTCATTAATACATAACCAAGTAAAAAGTGCGAAAAGATTAAAAATAAAAAGTATTACACTAGACACTTTGTCAAGGGATGGTTTGAGCTTGAGCCAAGCACTCCTATTTATAGGCTGAACAGAAGCTCGGGCACGGCCCCATGTCCACATCCTTCTCTGTCTTCATTAATTTCTCTTGTCTGTATTAGTTGACCACGGCCCCGTGTCCGCTGGGCACGACCCCGTGTGCAGAAGTATATCTGTACTATCAAGATTTGCCTGGATTCTGCGAATCTTATAGTTGACCACGGCCCCGTGTCCGCTGAGCACGGCCCCGTGGTGGGCGATGGAAGCTTCTACAACTTTGTCTTTTATGCTGACACTTGGGCACGCCCCCTTGCTCATTGAGCACGGGGCATGTTCAGCCTTCTGTTCTCTTGTTTTGCTTGCGAAGATGCTGTCGTGGGGTCGGGCATGTCACGTTTGTTCCTTTTCTTGTATTTATGTTAGATTTAGCTGCCTTTTTGCTTCTTTTGTTAATTTGATCTCATTTAATCCTGAAAATACAAAAGGAAGACAAAAGCACACTTTTTCCAACATTAGTACTAAAAAATGGTTAATTTTATGCCACAATTGATGTAATTTATATGTTGCATTTTGCACACATCAAATACCCCCACACTTGAATCTTTGCTTGTCCTCAAGCAAAACTCTTTATAATGTGGCTTTACACTCCCAAATGGAATGGGTAGAAGAGAAGGTTTTTTGGGCTTGTCATAGAGTGTCGGGATTTCCAAGATTCTTTATTTAGTTTTATTTTTATTTATTTACAATCCTATTCGTCATGATTTATTTAAAACTTTTCATAAGATAAATTACTTATTAGGGCATAACATGCCTCTTTAAAATTCCATTTATATACAAGTTCACATACCTCATGGGGGATCACTCAACACTCGGCCGAAGATGTATTTTAGTGAATCACTCGAGAGCGGCATGTAACTTACTCCTACCATAGGTTTGCCAAGCAATCAATCCTCCTCCTTTTTAACTATATACCTTTGTAAATATCAAGAGGACTTTTGGGTGAAGGGTTAGGCTTGGGTAAAAGGTAGGTAGTTGGGTTAGTGGTTAGTGAAAAGGGCGAAAAGTGTAACAAGCGTCGGTTTTCGTAAGACTTATTATTATTATTATTACTATATATATATATATTTTTTTTTTGCAACTTTTTATTTTGATGAAGCTTTTATTCAAACAAGGTTATTTTTGATAAACTTGTTTGTTTATTTCTCTTTTGCTTCATCATCAACATTTTTTTTTTGAAAATTTTTTGGGGTGATTAGCGGTTCCAATAGAGTTTTGTGTAAGGCTTGTAGTTAGGGTTTGCAAGATTCAAGGTTTTAGCATCCCCCCCAACACTTAAATTACACATTGTCCTCAATGTGTCCCAAAAATAAGTTTTTAGGTTGATTGAATGTGTAAAAAGGTGTGAAAAAGCAAAAATTTGTGTTACTGGGCGCTGGACACGGCCCCGTGTTCAGGTGCCAGTAACAAAATTGAAAAAGAGAAACAGAAGCCTGGACACGGGGGCGTGTTGGGTGAACACGACCCGTGTCCAGTTTACCTGAACTAGGCATTTTCTGCAGACTGTGCAGCACGGGGCCGTGTTGGGCGGACACGGCCCGTGCTGAACTTACTGTTAACGAAGAAAATCGTCGGATGGCCCTGTTTTCCTGCATGGGGTTCAAGTTTCCCTTGTTTCCTTTGCCATCCCGAGTGTGTTTTATTTGTTTCAACACCATCCAAACACCAAATTAACTAAAACCATCGTTCATTAAGTCATAGAGAGAATTACATAGTAGTCCTAGAAAATGGAAAACAAAGCAGAAAATAAAAGTTACTGGTCCTAAATTAGATAGGTCAATTGATACTTAAAATCATCCTAAGGAGTTCTACTTCTACAATAAGAACCAAAATTCCGGAAACAGTTTTCCGGTATCTAAAAGTCTTGTAGAACTCCGAGCCGAAGGGCGTTAAAGCCATTCTTCTATCTCTCTTGGGAGGAAGAAGGCGGCGTCATTCTCTTCAACATCCTGTGGAAGAGGAGCGACACCAACCGGAACCCCTTGTAGCACTTCCCGAGGGGGCTCCGGATGCATGGCGTACCACTCGGCTGGTATGATGACTTCAGGAACCACATTCCATGCCCTTTGGGTAATGATTGGAACCAAAGGAGGAGAAGCGAGAACGTTCAACCTTTGGTGCAAAAGGTTAACCTCTCGAAGACATCCCTCTAGCCCTACCGTCAAAAGATTAATACGGTCAACCAATGCCTCTTCTACCCCTGTCATTTCATCAAGGACTTCTCTTAAGGCGTAAACCTAGTTTACAAGAGAATCTTCAACCGTTGATGATCTTCTCCCTTGTCGGTTGTTTCTGGAATGTGATGAAGATGTTCCGCTAGTTCTGCTCGCCATTCTGAGAAAACATACTGAGAAGAGTTCAACTTTATGGAATCAGTACTTCGGACACGGCCCGTGTTCAGATGTTTGCAGATTTTTAGTACAAGGGATCCTGGAGTTTTAATTTGTTTTTATGATTTTTAAAACGTTTTTTTTAGCAGAAACAACTTAATACAATGTTGTAAAACTTATTTTGAACAAGATCCTATGAATAAAAATCTAACAAACATCTCAATAAAGCTTGAAATCATGGAGATTTCATGTTTTAATGGAAGCATGAAGGAAAATTGAAGAAGATGAAAGTGGATAAAAGAGGAAAGGACAAGAAGGTGATTGAGAAACTTCTTTTAGAAAACACCTAGGATGGTATTTGAGAATATTCTCCAAATCTCTGTCCCTTGAATGGTTAAAATGTGCAGGATTCTTGGCTGCATTTATAGAAAACGACAGTACGCTGGACACGGCCCTGTGTTCAGGGGGAATCCTGACACATTTTGTTCGTATTCTGACACGAAATCAGATGGGAATCTTTTGATGGGCACGGGGGCGTGTTGACCTGGGCACGGCCCCGTGTTGAAAGGCAGTTTATGAAGTTTGTCTATTGTAACAACTCTTACCAAAACTATTATTTATTTTATTATTTTATCCAATAGGAAACCCTAATTGAGACACCCAAGTGATTCTGCACAAACCCTAAAATTTTCAGAACAATCAGAATTAGGATCAGGGCCCCTATAACTCAGGGGGGGTAAACCCTAGTTACGATTATCTACATAAAACGCTGTCAAAATTTAAATTTCGAATTCTGTCAAGTCAGCAAGGCTAGTCAAGGACGTAGCAACCCTATAAAAGAATCGTGTCCCTTACGCACCGTAAGGGATTAGGCTTACGGTGCACAAGCCTGGTCAAAACTTACCTATAAATAGAGGGGATTGGGACTGGAATATGGGCACTTGAACGACGTAGAAATTCCAATTACACACTGAGTTACGCTCTGTTTACTATTAAAACACACACGATCACGAATCGCTGCCGCAAAACAGGGTAATAACTCAATCGCTGCTACGATTCATTGTCCGATCGATTAAAATATCCAATGGATGTTTAAGTGCTACCCACATTAGGGTTATTCTTTGTCATTCGTCGTTAATTCGATGGATGTTTAAGTATCGCACTTTGTCATTCGTTGTGAGGGTTTAATCTCGTGAGTTATCGTAAATGCTGAATTGATTACTAACCCAGTTTTGTGTGCATTGTTATTTAAATTAGGTTAACAAGGCTAATCAGTAGACTATACTCTGTCCGTGTTAAATCTGCAATGTGAGTCATTCTCTTTTTATCAAATTACTTTCAAAATTATGTTTATTTTCAAAGTTATAATTACGGGGATTAAGTCTTTGTAATCACCAAGTTACAGCAAATATGTGGGGTTTTGTATACATTACTTGATAATCTTCGCCATTGGGGCAGCCAAGGGGTGATATGACCATAGTCACAGACACCATTGGACGAATGGGCCAATGGGTCGAGTGACAAAATACCGTGGGTAGTTGGTTTGATATCAGGAAACATTGTAATCGCTCTTAATACTGTAAATTATAACAAATGTGTTATTTTAGTAAAAAGAATGATTCACCAGTATTTCCCGCTGACAAAACCTTTTTCAAACATGTTTCAGGTGATCTGTTGTGATTCAGGAAAAGTGCTGTGGAGCACTGCAAGCTTAAGAAAGTGGCTCATTATAAAATAAGGAAATATGTTTTGTAACCTAAAGATTTCTCCGTGAAATCATATGATTGTAAATTACTGGGATTTTATCCCGAGATTGTGAAATAAAATAATCGGGAAAATTTTAGCTTTAAAAAGATCCTGATGATAAACTTCCGCTGTTAAACTCAATTAAATAAATACCACGGGATTTCTGTCCCGCGGCTCCTGAAACGGGTCAAACCGGGTCGGGGGCCGTGACAGAAAAAGGTGGTATCAGAGCCACTGAGTTAAGCTAATTAAGTATTTAGAAATACTTAATTTTTTCCTGATTACCCATTATGTGATTATGTGTTTTATTAACTGACTATTTGTTAGTTACAGTATGGGTAAGCAAAAGCTTTCAAACATCTATCTTAAATTAGATAGGTCATCAAATGAGAAGGGAAGTTCCTCTCAAACTCCTGAAGAAGGAATATTTGTTCGAAAAGCCCAATACAAGGAACCGCTTTCTCCTGATAAAAGAAGTTTGATTATTAGAAAAACTCAGGAGAAATTAAAGAAATTCCGAGAAAAGAAAGTTAAAAAGGAAACCCAGGAATTAATCAGTAAATCACCATGGGAAGACAATTTAGATGAAAAATGGGCGGATCTTTATATGCTAGCCACCGTAGCAGTAAATACTAATCTTTAGAATACCATGACTCCGTATTAACAAATTACAAGCCAGAAATATTATCTAGTAAATAAATAAAATTACAATAAAATTTAGTATGTTTAAATTGTTAATTTTCCTTTGTATTAAATTAGTCACAGAATATGCAATAATATTTGAGGGTTATTTGTAAAATTTGTTATAAAATTTTAATTTATTATTTTTACATATATGTTAAACAGCATGAATGAGTTATCTGGAGCCCTAGAGAATCTCAACCTTTACCCTGTAAACATAGAAGTTTCTAAAGAGTTTACTGGGTACTTTCCTGATGTGGAACAACCTATAGAATTCAACGCTCCACCTCTGGAAAAGCCAAAACCTAAGAAAAGAAAGAGATTCGTATGGGGGAGGCGTGTACATAGGAAAAAGCCAGCTAAGACAGCAGGAGTTGGAGATTGAAGTAGGGGAAGATGCTAGACAAATGGGAATACAGTTTGAGGAATATTCTAAGCAAATAGAAATGGAGGTTGGAAAAGGTTCTAGACAAATCCAGATGGAAATTGGAGAAAGTTCTAAACAAACCCAGGAAATGACATTTCAGGAAGAACTAGATTTTATATTGACAAGCTGTGATACTATTAAGCCTGTCAATAATAATAATTTTTACTCTAATCCTATCGAAAATCAACTCCCTATAAATCTGGAACCAGCAATCCCAGAACCAATAATCCATACTCAACCTTTGGGAATGGACGAATGGTGGACGAATGATTGGCAATTCCAAAACCTTATCAACAGTCCCTATACGTTTTTCCCTCAGTTCGATCCAGAACCCCTACCAAATCCACCGATGAGTAACGAGAATATGGCTGAACTCCGCCATTTCGGTGAAGAGCTGATGGATGCTGGAAATAGGATCCGAGAGATAGGAGGACAAATTTCATGGAAATATGATGAGAGGGAACATCGTTATTAAAGATGCAAGTTGACGAAGGAGAAATGGGTTATGAGTCTGTGTTTGTATAATAACAGTAATATTAATAAAAATCAGTATGTGTAAAATAAACAATAAAACGGTTGTATATAGAAGCATGATATAATCTATAAAATAAATGAAATTTTAGAGAATTTACAATTTTGTTTGTATATTTGTTTATGTGATTATGTGCAATTAATTGTGACATTGGATTATTTCTTATTTTATACTAATTATTCATTTATAAATTAATTATCAGATGGCAAACATTGGTAATGACCCAGTAAATGAAGTAAATCAATCTGAGCAAATTCAGGAAGAACAATTGTTAAATAGGCAAGATATAGAGGATATCGTTGCACAAGGAATAGCTAATGCTATTCCAGCAATCGTTGCTGTTGTCCAGAAACCTGTTAAACCTCAATCAATCATTCCTAGTAAACGTACACAAGGCGACAACTTTAGTAATAGTATAAATGGAGGCGGTAATCAGGTTAATAACAATAATGATCTGCAAGCCCCAATTTTCAAGAAAATGAAAGCTGCAACACCTGGTTGCACTTACAAAGAATTCCTTGCCTATAAACCAGCTGAGTTTGCAGGTAATGAAGGGGCTATTGCAGCACTGCGTTGGTTAGAGAAAACTGAGGCAGTGATCACCATAAGTAAATGTGCTGAGGAAGATCAAGTTATGTACGCGTCAAATCTTTTTAAAGAAGGGGCGTTAGAATGGTGGAACACAGTGTTACAAGCTAAAAGAAGGATCGAGGCATATTCCATGAAATGGGAAGAATTTCAGAATCTTGTAGAAAGAAAATTTTGTCCCGAATATGAAAAAGATCAAATGGCAAATAAGTTCCTAAATCATCGGATGGTGAATGTGGACTGTCGAGGATATACTTCGACATTCTTTGAATATGCTAGAGTGGTACCAACACTAGCTTCGCCAGAACCGGTATTCATTTCTCGCTATATTTGGGGACTGATTAGTGAAATCCGTAACATCGTTAAAGGTGCGAGACCTCGTACTATTGACGATGCTGTGGAATTAGCTAATACCCTCACTGACGAGCTAGTACGTACAAGAGATGAAAACAGGAAGAAGGAACTGGCTCAGAAAATTACCCAAGGATTTCGTACGGGTAATAATAACAGTTTCAGGAGAAGAGGAATGGGACAATCCTCAAATCCACCTTTCTGCAGGAATTGCAAAAGGAAATATTATGGAAGATGTAATGTAACCTGCAACCTTTGCAAAGCTGTAGGGCATTGTGAAGAAAGCTGCAGAAAGAAAACCATAATCTGCTTTAACTGTGGAGAAGCGGGGCATTTTAAAACAGAATGTCCTAAATTGGCCAAACCAGCAGATAACAAAACCAAGGCGACCGACGGAGTTACTAAGAAGAATGTCAGAGCATTCCAGCTGACCACTCAAGAAGCAGAACTCATTCCAGATGTGATAGCTGGTACGTTCTTAGTTCACAATGTTTACGCAAAAGTATTATTTGACTCTGGTGCAAACCAAAGTTTTATAAATACTTTATTCTGTCAAGCTCTTAAGTTACCTTTAACCAACATTAGGCAGATTTTTACAGTCGAAACCGCATATGGGAATTCAGTTAAAATAGATCAGGTTTTGCAAAAAGTAGAAATAGAACTTTCAGGTCATAAATTTTCTGCAAATCTGTTACCTATGAAATTAGCTGAATTCGATGTTGTGTTAGGAATGGATTGGTTAATAGCCAACCATGCTCAAATCATTTGTGATAAAAATTCTATAGAAATTCAGACACCTACTGGAGAAGTAATCATGATTACAGGAGATAAATCGCTTAAACCCATGAAGTTCATATCAGTAATGAAAGTTGCTAGCTATGAACGAAAGCAAGGAATAGTATATATGATTTCAGTAATCATTAATACTAAGGGTAAAGAACTTAAGGAGATTCCTGTAGTCTCAGAATACCCAGATATATTCCCAGAAGAGTTACCAGGATTACCACCAGATAGGGAAGTAGAATTTAGGATTCATCTAATTCCTGGAACTACACCGATAGCTAAGGCACCTTATCGGTTAGCTCCTACCGAAATGTTAGAACTGAAAAAGCAATTAGATGAATTATTAAGCAAAGGATTTATACAACCTAGCTCATCCCCGTGGGGAGCGCTAGTGTTGTTTGTAAAGAAGAAGGATGGTTCGATGAGAATGTGTATTGATTATAGAGAACTGAATAAGGTTACAATTAAGAATCGATACCCATTACCTAGGATTGATGATCTGTTTGATCAACTCCAGGGAGCTAGATATTTTTCTAAGATTGATTTACGTTCTGGATATCATCAATTGAAGGTACAAGAGGAAGACATACCTAAGACTGCTTTCAGAACTACATTACGAGTTTACAGTCATGCCCTTCGGATTAACGAATGCTCCTGCCGCATTCATGGACATGATGAATAGAATATGTAAAACCGTATTTGGATAAATTTGTAATTGTTTTTATAGACGATTTACTTATTTATTCCAAAAGTTAGACAGAACATTGTGAGCACTTGCATGCACTCTTAACTTTGTTAAGAAAAGAAAAGCTTTATGCCAAACTCTCGAAGTGTGAATTTTGGCTAAAGGAAGTGCAATTTTTAGGACACATGGTGAATCACGAAGGTATTCATGTAGATCCTGCTAAAATAGAGGCAATTACCAAATGGAAGGTTACACAATCCGCAATGGAAATTAGAAGTTTTATAGGATTAGCTGGATATTATAGACGGTTTATTAAGGATTTTTCCAAAATAGCTGTACCATTAACTAAGCTAACCTGTAAAGCAGTTAAGTTTGAATGGAGACCTAAACAAGAAGAAGCCTTTAAGATCTTGAAACAGAAATTAACCAATGCTCCAATTTTAGCCTTACCGAAAGGAACTGAAGATTTTGAAGTATATTGTGATGCTTCAAAACTAGGATTTGGATGTGTGCTTATCGCAATAAAGTAATTGCGTATGCATCAAGGCAATTGAAAAAGCACGAAGAAAACTATACAACTCATGATTTAGAATTAGGAGCTGTAATTTTTGCCCTTAAGATTTGGAGACATTATCTGTACGGAAGTATATTTACTGTCTATACAGATCATAAAAGTTTAAGATATATATTTGGGCAAAAAGAGTTAAACATGAGACAAAGGAGATGGATGGAAATCCTAAGTGACTACGACTGTGATATTCAATATCATGAAGGAAAGGAAAATGTAGTTGCAGATGCCTTAAGTCGTAAGTACCATGAGAAACAACGACGAGTTCGTGCTCTTAGGATAAATCTACAGTTAGATTTAATGGAACAATTGAGGAATATTCAAGAAACAGCAATCAAGGATGATGCTGAAGGAATGAAAGGACGAATAAAAGAATTAGAACAAGGAGCTGATGGAATTTGGAGATTCCATAAGAAAAGGATTTGGGTACTGAAGCAGGGAGAATTAAGAAATAAGATTTTAGAAGAAGCTCATAAATCTAGGTATACCATACACCCTAGAAACAATAAGATGTACCAAGATTTAAGAAATAATTTCTGGTGGATAGGCATGAAGAAGGATATAGCTAGATATGTTTCAAAATGTCTTACTTGTTCACAAGTTAAGGCAGAACATCAGAAACCTTCAGGTCTACTACAACAATTAGAAATGTCAGTATGGAAATGGGAACTCATAACAATGGATTTTGTTACTAAGTTACCCAAAACCAGAAAAGGTAATGATTGGATTTGGGTAATTGTGGATCGATTAACCAAATCAGCTCACTTTCTACCAATGAAAGAAACCTTTAGCATGGAAAGATTGACAAAGTTATATGTAGATGAAGTCGTATCTCTAAATGGAGTTCCACTCTCCATTGTATCAGATAGGGATAGTCGTTTCACTTCTCATTTTTTGAAAAGTTTTCAAGAGGCAATGGGAACTCGACTAAATCTAAGCACTGCATATCATCCTCAAACAGACGGACAAAGTGAAAGGACAATCCAAACTCTAGAAGACATGCTCCGAGCATGTGTAATAGATTTTGGTGGAAACTGAGATGATCACTTACCTTTAATTGAATTCTCCTATAACAATAGTTATCATTCAAGCATTGAAACTGCCCCATTTGAAGCATTGTATGGAAGGAAGTGTAGAACTCCAGTTTGTTGGGCAGAAATAGGAGAAAGTCAATTATCAGGTCCCGAGATTGTGCAAGAGACGACTGATAAGATCACATAAATCAAGGAAAGACTGAAGACGGCTCAAGATCGTCAAAAGAGTTATGCCGATAATCGATGCAAGCCACTGGAATTTCAAGTCGGAGATAAAGTACTTTTGAAAGTTTCACCTTGGAAAGGAGTAGTTCGATTCGGTAAGAAAGGAAAGCTAAGTCCAAGATACGTAGGACCATTTCCAGTAATCCAACGTATAGGACCAGTTGCTTATCGTTTACAACTACCAGAAGATTTAGCTGGAGTACATGATGTATTTCATGTATCCAACCTCAAGAAATGTCTATCAGACGAATCTCTGGTAGTACCTCTTCAAGACATAGAGGTAAACGAAAAGTTAAAATTTGTTGAGAAACCTCTTCAGATAGAAGATCGAAAGGTGAAATTTCTCAAGCACAAGCGACTAGTTCTAGTTAAAGTCAAGTGGGATTCAAAGAGAGGACCTGAATACACTTGGGAGTTGGAATCAAAAATGAAGCGAAAGTATCCTCACTTATTCCAGTAAATCTCGAGGACGAGATTTTTATTAAGGTGGGGAGAATGTAACAACTCTCACCAAAACTATTATTTATTTTATTATTTTATCCAATAGGAAACCCTAATTGAGACACCCAAGTGATTCTGCACAAACCCTAAAATTTTCAGAACAATCAGAATTAGGATCAGGGCCCCTAAAACTCAAGGGGTAAACCCTAGTTACGATTATCTACATAAAACGCTGTCAAAATATAAATTTCGAATTCTGTCAAGTCAGCAAGGCTAGTCAAGGACGTAGCAACCCTATAAAAGATTTGTGTCCCTTACGCACCGTAAGGGATTAGGCTTACGGTGCGCAAGCCTGGTCAAAATTTACCTATAAATATAGGGGATTGGACTGAAATATGGGCACTTGAACGACGTAGAAATTCCAATTACACACTGAGTTACGTTCTGTTTACTATTAAAACACACACGATCACAAATTGCTGCCGCAAAACAGGGTAATAACTCAATCGCTGCTACGATTCATTGTTTGATCGATTAAAATATCCAATGGATGTTTAAGTGCTACCCACATTAGGGTTATGCTTTGTCATTCGTCGTTAATTCGATGGATGTTTAAGTATCGCACTTTGTCATTCGTTGTGAGGGTTTAATCTCGTGAGTTATCGTAAATGCTGAATTGATTACTAACCCAGTTTTGTGTGCATTGTTATTTAAATTAGGTTAACAAGGCTAATCAGTAGACTATACTCTGTCCGTGTTAAATCTGCAATGTGAGTCATTCTCTTTTTATCAAATTACTTTCAAAATTATGTTTATTTTCAAAGTTATAATCATGGGGATTAAGTCTTTGTAATCACCAAGTTACAGCCGGTATGTGGGGTTTTGTATACATTACTTGATAATCTTCACCATTGGGGCAGCCAATGGGTGATATGACCATAGTCACAGACACCATTGGACGAATGGGCCAATGGGTCGAGTGACAAAATACCGTGGGTAGTTGGTTTGATATTAGGAAACATTGTAATCGCTCTTAATACTGTAAATTATAACAAATGTGTTATTTTAGTAAAAAGAATGATTCACCAGTATTTCCCGCTGACAAAACCTTTTTCAAACATGTTTCAGGTGATCTGTTGTGATTCAGGAAAAGTGCTGTGGAGCACTGCAAGCTTAAGAAAGTGGCTCATTATAAAATAAGGAAATATGTTTTGTAACCTAAAGATTTCTCCGTGAAATCATATGATTGTAAATTACTGGGATTTTATCCCGAGATTGTGAAATAAAATAATCGGGAAAATTTTAGCTTTAAAAAGATCCTGATTATAAACTTCCGCTGTTAAACTCAATTAAATAAATACCACGGGATTTCTGTCCCGCGGCTCCTGAAACGGGTCAAACCGGGTCGGGGGCCGTGACATCTATTTTTAAGGAACTTTTCCGGATCGGGCGGTTCCTTACTGGATGGAACAACCCCAAAGTGCCTAAAATACCTTAATTGCTCTAGATTAAGACGAGAACGCAAGAGGTTGTCGGTGAGGGTGATTCCTATGCTATATGTAGGTGGACAAGTCCAACCCTTTCCCGGGCTCTCATTAAAGAAGGTGTATGCTGAATCGCTCAGGTCTATGTATGCATCGAACGAAGTCGATGGGGAGTCCTTCACGGCACAATCGACACAGGGACGACTATCGCTCAAGTCCTCGCTAGATTTAGAGGTATCGTCGGGAACAACGAAGTTGTTTGAATGCGATCCCAACATTTCTTCTTGGTTATCGTTTTGAGATAAATTATTGAAATATATCCTAAGTTCTTTTAACCAATTAAGAATTAGATCTTCTAATTGAAATAGTTCATCAAGAAGCATTTCTCCTAGAAAATCCGGTTGAGAGCATTCGAGGGAGAGATATGGATTATTTTTACTTTCGCCCCTCTTAAGGATACAGGGAAACGATGGGTCTATATAGTGGGGTTTATAATTTAGAAAATAACATTCTAAGTCCTTATGAGAACCACCACATATTTGACACCACGCACCATAAGAGTGCCGAAAGTAAAAAATATCAGTATCACTCATGTTTGTGTCAGAAATTACCAACCGTCGGGATCTTACAGTTCTGTTTTCAGTAACTGAATCTTGGGCACGGGGCGTGTTGAGTGGGCACGGCCCCGTGTTCAGCTTACTATCTGACTTAAAACAGGATTGCCAGTTCCAATGATTGGGCACGGGGCGTGTTCAGCGGGCACGACCCGTGCTAAGTTCTGCAGAAGCTGAAAAATTAAGAAAAATCCTAAAAAATATAGAAAAATAAGAAAAACGATTAGGCCGTTGATTCCTAACATTCTTAAAATCCTTGTGTCCCCGGCAACGGCGCCAAAAACTTGTTGTGCGTGAAGTGTGTTATGGTTTTAATGTTTATTTTAAGCCCTTTTACACTTTCTTTAGCCAAGTTTTAAATTTATAAAACACGATATTTACTAACACTAAACACACATATGGGCAAGTGCACCCATCGTGAGCGTAGTATAGCATTGGTAAGATACCGAGGTCGTCCAAGGACACAAGAGCTTTTAGTACCGGTTTATCCTCAACGTCTAATCAAATCAAAAAGTTTAGAAAAAAGGTTTTAAACTAGAAAAATAAAAACTAACTAAAATGCTGAAATAAAATAAAAGTAAAAACAGATAGACAAGATGAATCACTTGGCTCCGACTCGTGTTTAGTGTAACCTTTGATTATTTCCGCACTTTTGCACCTTTTAAGAGATTATCTTAGTTATTGTAGTAGGCCCCTCTTTTGAAGGTGACGTTACCCTCAACCCAGTAGTTTGAGTCAGTAAGGATACAATCCTAAAGGGTCGGATTATTGAAAGATAATTAATTAAGTTATTAATGCATATTATGGTAGGCCCCTCTTTTGAAGGTGACGTTACCCTCGGCTAAGTAGTCTGAGTCAGCAGGGATACAGTCCTAAGTAGCCGGATTAAAGTATTAATTGTAGCTTACATATGAGGGGATCAAAGAGTTTGGACCCCCGCCATCCAATACCGTTAAGTATTGAAGGAGGTCCTACTAAATTTGACCCAGGTCCTTGCAGGATCTATACACTGAACAAGGCAAGACTTTTACCAAACCGTTCCCTTAACCCCCGACCAGGTAGCCAACATACCTCCATATAGACCGTGGAGATATGAATGGTGAAAATCTTTTATTTTATATAGACAGTAAAATAATGCCAAGACACCACGGACAAACGATAAGGAAAAATCACCTTCAACATAAGAAACTAGTTATTAAAGTCATTAATACATAACCAAGTAAAAAGTGCGAAAAGATTAAAAATAAAAAGTATTACACTAGACACTTTGTCTTCACCAAGTGATGTAAGAGACTTAGGCAAACATTGCCTTTATTGTCAAGAACTCTTACGATCAATCTTGGATCCCGAGACGACTCACACACTCTATGATGGACAATGGATGACGGTGGTTGATGATGGTGTTATGGTGGTGGTGGGTGGTGGGTGAAGTGTGAGAGAGGTGGTGTGCCAAGGGATGGTTTGAGCTTGAGCCAAGCACTCCTATTTATAGGCTGAACAGAAGCTCGGGCACAGCCCCGTGTCCAGTGGGCACGGCCCCGTGTCCACATCCTTCTCTGTCTTCATTAATTGCTCTTGTCTGTATTAGTTGACCACGGCCCCGTGTCCGCTGGGCACGACCCCGTGTGCATATGCATATCTGTACTATCAAGATTTGCCTGGATTCTGCGAATCTTATAGTTGACCACGGCCCCGTGTCCGCTGAGCACGGCCCCGTGGTGGGCGATGGAAGCTTCTACAACTTTGTCTTTTATGCTGACACTTGGGCACGCCCCCGTGCTCATTGAGCACGGGGAGTGTTCAGCCTTCTGTTCTGTTGTTTTGCTTGGGAAGATGCTGTTGTGGGTTCGGGCATGTCACGTTTGTTCCTTTTCTTGTATTTATGTTAGATTTAGCTGTCTTTTTGCTTCTTTTGTTAATTTGAGCTCATTTAATCCTGAAAATACAAAAGGAAGACAAAAGCACATTTTTTCCAACATTAGTACTAAAAAAGGGTTAGTTTTATGCCACAATTAATGTAATTTATATGTTGCATTTTGCACACATCATTAGGAAATACGAAATAATTACAGGTAACTTACCATCTTTGTCTAGAAAAGCATATTCCAAACCTTTTGGAAGTTCTTTGAGCTCAAGTGGTGGGTCTTTAGGAGACTCCTTATTTGATTGCTCGTTTCGATCAAGAACTTTAAAAGTTTGTTCTATGGCGACCTCTTCTTCAACAAAGTGGTCAATCTCTTCACTTGTATCGGGTGGTTCATCTTCATCTTCAATTAGGGGGTCATTATTGCCGAATGGATATTTCATTGATCGTTCGAGATCGACACTTCTTTTAAATGCCCCTAATTGAAAAGGTAAATTGTTGAACTTCCGGTTTTTCAAAGCTTCGTGAGTTTTTACAAATGGTTGTCCCAACACTAGAGGAGCGTCATCGAGGATGACAAAGTCGGTTGGGATTACCATTTGATTTGTTTGAACCAAAACATCTTCAACTATACCGATTGATTTTATTACTTTCCGATTGGATAGAAAAATGGGTATTTGAAGTGGAGAAAAATCACTAATACTTAATTTTTCGAAAATGTAGTTAGGCATTATGTTAACACAAAGATCTTTATCGATTGTGACTTTACTAATAAACGAATTTTGAAAGAAACATGGAACCAGTGTGATGTTAATTTCAAAGGGGTCTTCTTTTATTAGCGAAGTTTGATCATTAGTTAACTTAACACTTACCGTTTCGTCAATTTTAGTGTTAGTGTTTAACTCTTTTAAAAACTTAGCATGAGTGGGTACTAAACAATGATTTTCGAAAGAAGGTGTCAAGAGATTAATTTCTTCAAAATTAGACTCTTCTTGGATTTTAACGTTGTTGGACTCACCTTTTTCGTTGTTTAACTCATGTGTCGGTTTTTCACTTATTTGTTCTTCCATTTTTTCATTTTTAGTTATCTCTTCCTTTTTTAATTCTTCTCTTGCGCGGGACTCCTCTTCCCTTGCGCGAGCTTCTTTTATACATCGATCGATAACTCTAATGTGTTCTAATATCCTATCGGTCACTTCGGTTATAGAAAAAGAATCATTATTTTCTAAGCTTGAATCCGGTTGTTCGACCCTTTGTTCCTCATAATACCCATATGAAGTTGATGGTTCACACCATTGTCCTTCATTGTAAGCATATGATGGATAAGATTCGTAATTTTGTTCTTCATAATACTCATATGAGGTGGGTTGTTCACGCCAAGGTTCCTCATAATAAGCATATGAAGGTGGTGGCTCATATCTTGGTTCCTCAAAGTATGAGTAAGAAGGCTCATACCTTGGTTCATCAAAATATGAGTATGAGGGAGGAGGTTCATACCTTTGGTCTTCATAGGATGTGTATGAAGTTGATGGCTCGTACCTGGGCTCCTCATAGTAAGCGTATGAATTGGATGGTTGATACGAGTGATTATTTTGAATCGAACGTGTATTACGACAATTAGTGCAATAATTACCCCTATAATCATCCTCATCATAGGTGTAGTTGTAACCTCCTGAGTATTGATCCATAAGAATCACTCAGTAGACCACAACTGAGTCTCGGGACCAGAAAATGAAAACAAAGACTGAAACAGAAGGCTGGACACGGCCCCGTGTCTGGTGAACACGGCCCCGTGTACAGGATCTGTATCTGGGCGTTTTAATTAAAGTTACTGGTCACGTTGAGCACGGGGGCGTGTTCAGTGAGCACGGCCCCGTGTTCAGACTCTGTATCTGGGTATCTAACTAAAAATATGCAGCACGGGGGCGTGTTCAGTGAGCACGGCCCCGTGTTCAGGCTACTGTAAATGCAAACTAAACTAAAATGCAGAAAAATGTGCGCGCGTTTTGAAAAGGTTTTGAAAAACTGATTAGGCCGTCGATTTTAATCTTTCTTAAAATCCTTGTGTCCCCGGCAACGGCGCCAAAAACTTGATGCGTGTGAAGTGTTATATATATTAGGTGTATATTTTAAGCCCTTTTTAACACTTATTTTAGCCAAGTTTTAAATTTATAAAACACGATATTTCACTAACACTAAACACAGTGCACCCATCGTTGAGTGTAGTATAGCGTTGGTAAGATACCGAGGTCGTCCAAGGACACAAGAGCTTTTAGTACCGGTTTATCCTCAACGTCTAACCAAAATAAAAGTTTAGAAAAATGTTTTAAACTAAGAAAATTAAAAACTAACTAAAATGCTGAAAATAAAAATAAAAGAAAAACAGATAGACAAGATGAATCACTTGGTTCCGACTCGTATCTAGTATAACCTTTGATTATTTCCGCACTTTTGCACATAATTAAGAGATTATCTTAGTTATTGTAGTAGGCCCCTCTTTTGAAGGTGACGTTACCCTCACCCCAGTAGTTTGAGTCAGCAGGGATACAATCCTAAAAGGGTGGATTATTGGAAGATAATGAATTAAGTTATTAATGCAGTATTGTGGTAGGCCCCGCTTTTGGCGGTGACGTTACCCTCGGCTAAGTAGTCTGAGTCAGCAGGGATACAGTCCTAAATAGCCGGGTTATAGTATTAATAGTAGTTAACTTATGAGGGGATCAAAGAGTTTGGACCCCCACCATCCAATACCGTGAAGTATTGAAGGAGGTCCTACTAAATTTGACCCAGGTCCATTGCAGGACCTCTAAACGCTGAACAATGGCAAGACCTTTACCAAACCGTTCCCTTAACCCCCGACCAGGTAGCCAACATATCTCCATATAGACCGTGGAGATATGAATGGTGAAAATCCTTTATTTTATATAGACAGTAAAATAATGCCAAGACACCACGGACAAACGATAAGGAAAGATCACCTTCAACATAAGTAACTAGTTATTAAAGTCATTAATACAAAACCAAATAAAAAGTGCAAAAGATTAGAAATAAAAAGTATTATACTAGACGCTTTGTCTTCACCAAGTGATGTAAGAGACTTAGGCAAACATGGCCTTGATTGTCAAGAACTCTTACGATCAATCTTGGATCCCGAGACGACTCACACACTCTACGATGGACAATGGATGATGGTGGTGGATGATGGTGTTGTGATGGTGGTGGGTGGGGGATGAAGTGTGAGAGAGGTGGTGTGCCAAGGGATGAGATGAAATGAATCCAAGCACTCCTATTTATAGGCTGAACAGAGAGCTGGACACGGCCCCGTGTCCGCTGGGCACGGCCCCGTGTCCGCTGGGCACGGCCCCGTGTCTGTCTGACAATCTCTCTCCTCATTAATTGTAATTTGCAATTACAATAAATGCGCCTGCTGTACTTTCGACACGCCCCCGTGTCCGCTGAGCACGGCCCGTGGTGGGCAATAGAAGCTTCTATAGGTTTGTCTTTTCTGCTGCTTCTTGGGCACGGCCCCGTGCTGGCTGAGCACGGGGCGTGTTCAGTCTTCTGATTTCTCTATTTTGCTTTGGAAGGTGCCGTTGAGGGGTCGGGCAGTCCACTAATATCCCTTTTCTTGTATTTATGTTGGATTTAGCTGTCTTTTTGCTTCTTTTGCGTTTTTGAGCTCATTTAATCCTGAAAATACAAAAGGAAGACAAAAACACTCTTTTTCCAATATTAGTACTTAAAAGGGTTAGTTTTATGCCCCATTTGATGTAATTTATATGTTGCATTTTACACACATCAATAATACCCGAGTATTATGCCTATTTTCATAAATTCACGTTTAGAAAGAAATATTTGAGCGATTCTGAATGAAACCCGATGGCCTGCTTATATAGTTGCTGAGTCTGGTCCTCTCGCGGCTCGCGTAACACGAGAACAGGGCCTACGCGGCCCGCGTTGACCCGAGGTCAACGTGTAGCTTGTCCGGATCATTGCCTAGACCCGCCATGATGATGACACGTGTCATCACCGGGCTGCGCCACCATTCTGATCTCTAGCGGCCCGCGTAAGGGTTGGGCTTAGGCTTACGCGGCCCGCCTCAGACCCAAAACCTGGTTTTTAATTATTTTTATTAATATTTAGGGTATTCGGGGCCCGTTTTCACGTATGGGGTGTATTTTGGGACATATTGGGATATTTTAAAATATATTGTGGTGTCGGAAAATATTTGAGGGTGTCGGTTTGTTTAGGATTGTTACAGTATTCACCTGGGTAAGAATTTCAAATACCCAAATCCTGAAGATGTTGCTTTCAGTTCAATTTCTCTTCATTTAAGGCAAAGAAAATGGAATTTATTGGATAAATTATTGTCTTCAAATCTCACAAACTTATTAGTCAATCGTATACTTATAGAGTTTCAGAGGTCCCTAGAGTTAGCTTTAGGTTTCTAAAAGAGGGTTGGGGAGCAAAAGAGCTTTTCTCCCTTACTAGATAATGTATGTATATTGATACATGTCATGATTAGCTGCAAAAGATATGATGATGCATTAGATTTGATGAGTAACTTAATGCAAACAATGGGTTTTTCCCATTCAGAGGTGTTGGAAGGTTTATGGAATAGTTATGATGCTGAAATTTCGTGTCCGGATGTGTTTGATGTGTTGGTTAGGGAGTCTACTCTTTTGTCTGTTTGGTATGTGTAACAATCCTAAACAAACCGACACCCTCGAATAATTTCCGATACCCTAATATATTTTAAAAATATCCCAATATATCTTTAAATACACCCCGCATGTGAAAACCGAGCCCGAAATACAATATAGCATTAAAAATAAATGAAAAACAAGAAAATTTAAGTTGAAGTGGGCCGCGTAAGCCCCACCCCAACCTTCACGCGGGCCGCGTGAACTTAAAAGATGGCAAAGCCCGGTGCGGCCACGTGGCCTGTCACGACCCTCGACCCACCCTGGACGGAATCGGGAGTCGTGAACAGCCCAGTGGTACCGGTGATTTATTTTGAAAAATATTGCAGCAGAAATTTCATCAGGAACGTGAGTTAGGAAAAATATCAGAGTTTAGAAACACCGGATTTTATTTATTAAATAGATGGAATAAATCCATGTTTTACAAAGGTAGCTTTAATAAGGGATAAACCCAATTACATAAAACAATATTTCTTAATTTGATTTAATTAATAAAATAAGTCACTTCTTTGATGCCTTTCAGTGCCGTATCCATTTCTTACTCCAATCTACTGTAATTACCTGAAACATGTTTGAAAAAGGTTTGTCAGCGGGAAATACTGAGTGAATCATTCTTTTTACTAAAACGACTCATTTGTTATAATGTACAGTATTAAGAGCGATTACAATGTTTCTGATATCAAACCAACTACCCACGGTATTTGTCACTCGACCGGATCTGTGACTATGGTCATATCCCCCATTGGCTGCCCCAATGGTGACGATTATCAAGTAATGTATACAAAACCCCACATACCGGCTGTAACTTGGTGATTACAAAGACTTAATCCCCGTAATTATAACTTTGAAAATAAACATGATTTTGTAAATAGATTTGATAAAAAGAGAATGACTCACATTATAATCATGCAGATTCATATGGCCAAAGTTTAGTCTACAGATAAGCCTTGATATATTTGCAGATTTATACAGGCAGAGCTTAGCCTATTGATTTAGCCTTGTAACCTAGTGTACACGAACTAGGTAGGTAACTTAATACAGCATTTACGATAACTCACGAGATAAAAACCCTCACAACGAATGACAAAGTGCAATCACTTAAACATCCATCGGATTCACAACGAATGACAGAGTATTCCACGAATTCGGGTGGTACTCAAACATCCTGTCGGAATCACGACAAATGACAAAGGATAGTACTAGAACATCCATCGGATAGTTTCAATCGATCGGATATTGAATCGTAGCAGCGATCGAGTTAATACCCTGTTTGTTGCGGCAGCGTTTCGTGTTGGTGTGTGTTTTTGTAGTAATTGAACGATATCTTAGTGCACAGAACGAATTTGGATGTCGAACCAACGCAGAAAGCTAAATCCCAAACTCCTCTATTTATACTTGAAATTCGACCCCCTCGCGTGGCGCGAGGGGTCCATGTGGTCGCGTCGCGTGGCGCGAGGGGACCCTTTTCCAACATAGGGTTGCCACGTTCGTTTGTAGCCTAGGTGAGTCAGCCATTCGAGAAAATTCGATTTCTATAACAAACTGTGTAGATAATACTGACTAGGAAATACCCCCCTCCCCCTAAGTTTTAGGGGCCCTGATCCTGATTCTGCTTGTTCTGAAAATATTAAGGTTTATGCAGGATTACTTAGGGGTCTTAACTAAGGTTTCCTTTTGAACAAAATATAATAATAAATAATAGTTTTGGTGAGAGTTGTTTATGGTTTGGGACATTTTTGAATATAATTATATTATAAAGAAAAAGGGAATAAAATAGTGAGAAAAAAGAATGGACCCACTTGGTAACTTTAGGGTTCAACTAGAAAGTTTCCTGGTAAAATATTGGGTATAACTTTTGAGCTATAAAAATATATATTTGTAATTGTGTTAAGTATAATACCCCTAATTCAACCTTATCCCGATGTCCCGAGACAGAATCCCAATAACTTAATCGGGCAGAGCCCTGACATATGTTATGAGGCTCAGATCAATCGAAAAGGGTAGCGGTGATCGGGAGTTAAAACATTTAAACGGGGCAGAACCTTATTATTATTATAAAAAGGAAAATTTGAAGTTGGAGACTGACAAGGGAAAAGCCAATCGAGAGAGAGAAGAATGTTTAGCAGTTGTGAGAGTGCACAGCTTTTCTATTTATACTGATTTCTCAACTTAGAGTATGTGTCCTTTATCTTTTCCTTTTTATGACACGTACATACATATGTGTCTCTATGTAGTTTACTTAAAATATTATTTTATTACATTCTTATCTTTGAGTTCTTTCATATATTATTATTTTATTATTATTAGTTTATTATATTAAAATAAATGAGACATGAAACTTTGAGATGGATATGAACTGACATGACAGGTTCCTTCTATATATTGGTTTTATCATATTATTATTATTTTATTAAATATCTCTATATATGTAAATAAAATTCTTAGATCAAATTGTTAAATATTTATATTATTCTGATTATTTCTGACATGTACCACTTTTCATAATTTAGAAGTTAGATTTATTTATTATTTCACTTTATATATAATTAATTCAATTGGTATACTTCTTTGGCGCGTATAATTTCTAAAATATAACGTTTTATAAAATAATAAATATGTCATTAGAACGAGTATATTTTTGTCTACATTTGGGTCTAAGTTTCATTAAAAATATAGTAGGTTTAAAATACAATGCATTTTACAAATTAATTATTATACGGTTCCTAAGCCCGTCTAGGAACTTCATATTTCTTATAGTTAACTTACCCGTAATCTACCCGTCTAATAATATAAATTTTTATAGACTTTTATTTTATTAGAAATGTCACCTATATACAGGCCAATTAATTAGTATAATATTTCAACCAACTATATAAAATAGTGTTTAAAACTATTTGGGTTGAATATTTATATAAAAAGTAAGCTAGTTACTATTTTACTAGTGGTTAAATAAATTTAACCAAACCTATGTTAAAAATAAGGATGTTACATTCTCCCCACCTTGTTTTAAATCTCGTCCTCGAGATTTGAGTTACGATATTTCTTTTAGACTTATGTCATATTTTAGTCACTAAAAACAATATTAAGGTAGATGACACAGAATCAAAATATCAAATTTTGTGAATATAAGTTATACAATAATTTAAACTCAATGGTTTAACTGAATTAGTTCAAGAAATCGATGACAAACGAAGGAGATGAAATGTTATAATTTCCAAAGTGACTAGGTTCAAGCTAAAAGATATATGATCAATAGATTTTTAAAATGAATGTGAAAGACTTTTAGAATTAATAAAATTCTTTGTCAAAAGAAAGCTTACTTTGATTGGCAACTGAGGAAGACTTAGAATCGATAGGTTCAAAATGAAATAAAAGCATGAAAATGATTTGTCAAATATTTATCATATTAGAAAATCAAAGTGTTGAGATGAGTGAATTGTAAAGATACACCAAAAGACAATAAAGTTAGTGTATCATTGTTTAGAGTTCCAAATTGTTTTAATTGTGAAACAATGTAATAGTACACTATTAGTGACCATATTTTTCATACTATGTCCTAGAGATCGAAATAAAATAAGAACAAGTTGTTTTGGCATGACCAACTATTATATTTTTGTAAAGCAAAATGTAATATATATTATTTATGTTCCTGTCTGAACCGTATCTTACATATCAAATATAAATACTATGTAATATATTTTATTTATTACGCATTTTTACTATATGTAAATGGTCACTACTTTTAAATATTATTTTAGTATTTTACTATACTATGTAAAATAACTTATTTTTACTATGTAATATATATTACAAAATACTACGATGAAGTTATTACATTATAAAATATTTTAGTATTTATTTTGTAAAAGAAATCATCTTTATTTATAACGTTAAATGAAAATTGTAAATAAAGGTGTAAGACTATTTATTGTAAAAAGTATTTGTAAAATATTTTGTAAATATATAACACTTAATGGGTTGATTCTATGTAATTACTTATTTTTATTTTGAAATCATATAACGTTGTGAATGTATTTACAAATATTGTAAATAAGTGAAAACGGGGACTATTCTTATATAGTACAATGTTCCCCTAACCCAACGTATTTGATGACTACCATATTATTCTTATATGGTTATTTTCTTGCCAAAGCGTTACGGTACATAGTTACCACAAAACATGTGATAAATAATTATTTATATAATTTTATTCGTCCCTCTAATTCTTTTTACGTAAATATGTCTTCTCCTTATAGTATAAAGAAAAATATTTTTATTAAGATTTACTAAATAAGTATGATGACTTAATTTATATATATATATATATATTAACTAGTCATTATCATGGTTGGATATTGGTTAGTGCTGCCTTGTTTAAGCATAGGTGGCCAGTCCATGCCTAACTAAGGCTAGGCTATTCAATACCTGCCCTTGATAATAACCCTAGTATTAAAATAATACTAACACTACTATTATTAATATTTTATTACTAATAATATTAATTATCAATAATAAATAACTTAAACATGAATTTAAATGAGAGTATACCTCAAACAAAATTTTATACCTATATATAAATTCTTTACCTCAATGGTTTAACAAAATTTATTGATTCGATATCAAAGAGTCATTGTTTTGCAATAATGTGGTTCATAGTGCAAAAAGCGGAATGATATTTGAGTTTGGATAAAATAACAAATCAGAATAAAGCCCTCCAGTGGTCTTCATAAATCAAACGAACCACATGCATAACAAACAGTGCATGTGTAACGTGTGGATTTACCAAGAAATGAAATAGATCAATATTCACTACTATGAAAGAAATTCTCATGGTATGATGACCATTAGGGGAAGTAGCAATGCAAAAGTCTATTCGCAGGGTCAGAATTTTAACAAAAGAAATGTAAGAAATTTATCTGGAATTTTTATGTGATAACTGTTGTTAAGTGATATTACCAGATAATGTCGAATAAAATGAAATAGAGGATTTGCAAAGGTAGGTGGCTCCTTTTTCAATGCTAATACTTCTGATTAGACTGTGCACCGATGGTTATGAAATCTTGTTACAACGTACCTCAGCGATATTCATGTCGTTAGTAGGATTACGCGGCCAAGTGTTGCTTTTTGATTAGTAATTCTTTTACTGACGAGATTAGTATTGGTGTCGTTGCGCCCAATCATATTTTCCAAAGGTCTTGCCTTGGAAGTCGTGTGTGATATACTTCGACGTCTGTGTATAATTTAAGTTTCATGTGTTTTCTTGTGCACTAGCACAACTTTATATGCTTCTTACTTGCGTTAATATTTTATGGTAACGTATTGGAAATTCTTATACTTTTGATGGTGTCCTAACTTAAAGGGTTCTTATTGTATAAGTTACGAGGTAGATAATCAAACGAAATAATGTTTGATATCGGAAAATAGATTCTTGATAAAGAAATCTAGACACATATGCTTGTGCTTTATTCCAAATTGACTTTTGGAATTTCTTATAGATATATATATCTATATAATCATATATTTCACATGCTGAAATAAACATACCATCTATCAGGTCAATGTATTTAACAGATTCCTATTTCCAAAAATCAGTCAGATATCTGGTCCTGATACTATTTAGGGAAATCTTGTCACTCGTTTGACATATTACATACCCTGTCTTATCCGGTTCGCGCCGGAGAGGTAATCCCAGTATATCCGAACAAACTGGAGAGTCTGCTACACCATACCCAGTCTTGCCGGAGAAAATTTTCTATTTCCCATAAATAGTATCTTTTTCAAAAGTGCCTCTTTTATTAGGCTTTTATCCAGAATTAGGGAAATTTGTATTCCCGTAACATATCTTATTCTAGACCAATTAATATCACTAAGCAATAATTACTATTAATTCTTGCTTATTTATCATATCTTGCAATATTCTAATTACCATTCTTATGATATACCAAAACCCATCATACTTTATTTACACAAGTATTTTATCTTATCTTATACTAAGGCATCTTTTCTTAAGTTCAAGTCTAAATGCTATCATGTGTGCTACCAGTTAATAGCAATCTCCTAACTCTTTTATATAAACTTAGGTATAATTATCACAACACCTAAAGGCTTAAAGTAGTGGCTCTGATACCACCTTCTGTCACGACCCTCGACCCACCCTGGACGGAATCGGGAGTCGTGAACAGCCCAGTGGTACCGGTGATTTATTTTGAAAAATATTGCAGCAGAAATTTCATCAGGACCGTGAGTTAGGAAAAATATCAGAGTTTAGAAACACCGGATTTTATTTATTAAATAGATGGAATAAATCCATGTTTTACAAAGGTAGCTTTAATAAGGGATAAACCCAATTACATAAAACAATATTTCTTAATTTGATTTAATTAATAAAATAAGCCACTTCTTTGATGCCTTTCAGTGCCGTATCCATTTCTTACTCCAATCTACTGTAATTACCTGAAACATGTTTGAAAAAGGTTTGTTAGCGGGAAATACTGAGTGGATCATTCTTTTCATTAAAACAACGCATTTGTTATAATGTACAGTATTAAGAGCGATTACAATGTTTCTGATATCAAACCAACTACCCACGGTATTTGTCACTCGACCGGATCAGTGACTATGGTCATATCCCCCATTGGCTGCCCCAATGGTGACGATTATCAAGTAATGTATACAAAACCCCACATACCGGCTGTAACTTGGTGATTACAAAGACTTAATCCCCGTAATTATAACTTTGAAAATAAACATGATTTTGTAAATAGATTTGATAAAAAGAGAATGACTCACATTATAATCATGCAGATTCATATGGCCAAAGTTTAGTCTACAGATAAGCCTTGATATATTTGCAGATTTATACAGGCAGAGCTTAGCCTATTGATTTAGCCTTGTAACCTAGTGTACATGAACTAGGTAGGTAACTTAATACAGCATTTACGATAACTCACGAGATAAAAACCCTCACAACAAATGACAAAGTGCAATCACTTAAACATCCATCGGATTCACAACGAATGACAGAGTATTCCCCGAATTCGGGTGGTACTCAAACATCCTTTCGGAATCACGATAAATGACAAAGGATAGTACTAAAACATCCATCGGATAGTTTCAATCGATCGGATATTGAATCGTAGCAGCGATCGAGTTAATACCCTGTTTGTTGCGGCAGGGTTTCGTGTTGGTGTGTGTTTTTGTAGTAATTGAACGATATCTTAGTGCACAGAACGAATTTAGATGTCGAACCAACGCAGAAAGCTAAATCCCAAACTCCTCTATTTATACTTGAAATTCGACCCCCTCGCTTGGCGCGAGGGGTCCATGTGGTCGCGTCGCGTGGCGCGAGGGGACCCTTTCCAACATAGGGTTGCCACGTTCGTTTGTAGCCTAGGTGAGTCAGCCGTTCGAGAAAATTCGATTTCTATAACAAACTGTGTAGATAATACTGACTAGGAAATACCCCCCCCCCCCTGAGTTTTAGGGGCCCTGATCCTGATTCTGATTGTTCTGAAAATATTAAGGTTTATGCAGGATTACTTAGGGGTCTTAACTAAGGTTTCCTTTTGAACAAAATATAATAATAAATAATAGTTTTGGTGAGAGTTGTTTATGGTTTGGGACATTTTGAATATAATTATATTATAAAGAAAAAGGGAATAAAATAGTGAGAAAAGAGAATGGACCCACTTGGTAACTTTAGGGTTCAACTAGAAAGTTTTTTGGTAAAATATTGGGTATAACTTTTGAGCTATAAAAATATATATTTGTAATTGTGTTAAGTATAATACCCCTAATTCAACCTTATCCCGATGTCCCGAGACAGAATCCCAATAACTTAATCGGGCAGAGCCCTGACATATGTTATGAGGCTCAGATCAATCGGAAAGGGTAGCGGTGATCGGGAGTTAAAACATTTAAACGGGGCAGAACCTTATTATTATTATAAAAAGGAAAATTTGAAGTTGGAGACTGACAAGGGAAAAGCCAATCGAGAGAGAGAGAAAAGAATGTTTAGCAGTTGTGAGAGTGCACAGCTTTTCTATTTATACTGATTTCTCAACTTAGACTAATGGGTATGGGGGTCGGCTAGCCCCGGCTTGGTCCGGCGCCGAGCCCCCACACCATCCCCCTCAGCTTCGTCTCGGCCCAAACGGCCCACCACCGCCGATTGAGACGGACCACCTTTCTTCTCTCTCTCTATCTTTGTCTCTCCTATCTCTCTATCTCTCTCTAAAATTTTATATTTTTTTATTGTTGTGGGGCCTCATCCTCCATCCCTCTCCACCCCTCTAGGTTCATCCCATCCAAGCCACTCCTACGTGGCGCCTACGTGGCGGCTCAACCCATCCGAGCCCATCCTCTCCATACCCTTTAGTCTTAGAGTATGTGTCCTTTATCTTTTCCTTTTTATGACACGTACATACATATGTGTCTCTATGTAGTTTACTTATAATATTATTTTATTACATTCTTATCTTTGAGTTCTTTCATATATTATTATTTTATTATTATTAGTTTATTATATTAGAATAAATGAGACATGAAACTTTGAGATGGATATGAACTGACATGACAGGTTCCTTCTATATATTGGTTTTATTATATTATTATTATTTTATTAAATATCTCGACATATGTAAATAAAATTCTTAGATCAAATTGTTAAATTTTATTATTTATATTATTCTGATTATTTCTGACATGTACCACTTTTCATAATTTAGAAGTTAGATTTATTTATTATTTCACTTTATATATAATTAATTCAATTGGTATACTTCTTTGGCGCGTATAATTTCTAAAATATAACGTTTTATAAAATAATAAATATGTCATTAGAACGAGTATATTTTTTTCTACATTTGGGTCTAAGTTTCATTAAAAATATAGTAGGTTCAAAATACAATGTATTTTATAAATTAATTATTATACGGTTCCTAGGCCCGTCTAGGAACTTCATATTTCTTATAGTTAACTTACCCGTAATCTACCCGTCTAATAATATAAATTTTTATAGACTTTTATTTTATTAGAAATGTCACCTATATACAGGCCAATTAATTAGTATAATATTCCAACTAACTATATAAAATAGTGTTTAAAACTATTTGGGTTGAATATTTATAAAAAAAGTAAACTAGTTACTATTTTACTAGTGGTTAAATAAATTTAACCAAACCTATGTTAAAAATAGGGATGTTACATGGCCCAACACACGGCAAGCCTACTCGATGACCCAGCCTAGCTACGCATTGACCTGGGGTCAACGCGGGCCCCGTAGGCCCTGCTCTTGTGTTACGCGGGCCGCGAGAGAACCAGACTCAGCATCTATATAAGCAGGCCATCGGGTTTCATTCAGAAATCGTTCAAAATCTTTTCTGTATCTCGAATTCTCACATTATAGGCATTATACTCGGGTATTATACACCCTAAATAGCGAAGTTCTGCTCCGTTGTAAGTATTATAACCCCTGGATACGTATTAGATACGCTGCCCGATTGATCTAGGGTTTCGTAACGGCTGTCGTGGTTCTACCCGACGTAGTCGTTGGAATGCGTTCTCGGGGAGGGTATTACTAATGTTAAAATGGGTTATTATACTAACGCGTATGCATTTGTGTAAATTATAGATTATCACAAGGAAACCCTTACAGAAAATCTAAGACAGCAATGTGAGTTGATCCACTTTTTGTTAACTGTTTTTACAAAACCTCATTTAATTAATTATATATTAAACAGTTATTGAGTATTTGTAAGAATACAATTATCATGAGTATGTTGGGGTTTTGTATACAAAATTTGTTACCACCTGGTCAAGGAGTAACATTTCCACAAGTCGGGTTCGACAGTACCATGGATGTTAATTGTGATGTCTTGGAAACAAATATAATTGCGGGATCACCCTCAATAATGTACAATGGTTTTTATTGAAACTTGATTAAACTGGGATTCACTCACCAGTATTTCCCACTAACAAATGTTTTTAAAACACGTTTCAGGTAACAAAATGTGAAAGCCAAATAGAAGCCAGCTGGACAGCACTGAAGGCTTGGAAAAGTGGCACTAAAGTTACCTAAAAAGAAATAGATGTTTTTCTTAAATAAAATAGGAATTATTTCTATGAAAACGTGTGTACTACAAGCTTGGGTTTTATCCCATATGTTTAATGTTATAAAATGAGGTATTTTACTCTGATAACATATTTCCTAATTACGGTCCTGATGTAAATTCTGCTGCCAAATTAGACAATACAAGATACCACTGATGTGTGTAAAATGCAACATATAAATTACATCAAATGAGGCATAAAACTAACCCTTTTTTAGTGCTAATATTGGAAAAAGAGTGTTTTTGTCTTCCTTTTGTATTTTCAGGATTAAATGAGCTCAAAAACGCAAAAGAAGCAAAAAGACAGCTAAATCCAACATAAATACAAGAAAAGGAACATTAGTGGACTGCCCGAACCCTCAACGGCACCTTCCAAAGCAAAATAGAGAAAACAGAAGACTGAACACGCCCCGTGCTCAGCCATCACGGGGCCGTGCCCAAGAAGCAGCAGAAAAGACAAACCTATAGAAGCTTCTATTGCCCATCACGGGGCCGTGCTCAGCGGACACGGGGGCATGTCGAAAGTACAGCAGGCACATTTATTGTAATTGCGAATTACAATTAATGAGGAGAGAGAGTGTCAGACGGACACGGGGCCGTGCCCAGCGGACACAGGGCCGTGTCCAGCTCTCTGTTCAGCCTATAAATAGGAGTGCTTGGATTCATTTCATCTCATCCCTTGGCACACCACCTCTCTCACACTTCATCCACCACCCACCACCATCACAACACCATCATCCACCACCATCATCCATTGTCCATCGTAGAGTGTGTTAGTCGTCTCGGGATCCAAGATTGATCGTAAGAGTTCTTGACAATCAAGGCCATGTTTGCCTAAGTCTCTTACATCACTTGGTGAAGACAAAGTGTCTAGTATAATACTTTTTATTTCTAATCTTTTGCACTTTTTATTTGGTTTTGTATTAATGACTTTAATAACTAGTTACTTATGTTGAAGGTGATCTTTCCTTATCGTTTGTCCGTGGTGTCTTGGCATTATTTTACTGTCTATATAAAATAAAGGATTTTCACCATTCATATCTCCACGGTCTATATGGAGATATGTTGGCTACCTGGTAGGGGGTTAAGGGAACGGTTTGGTAAAGGTCATGCCATTGTTCAGCGTTTAGAGGTCCTGCAATGGACCTGGGTCAAATTTAGTAGGACCTCCTTCAATACTTCACGGTATTGGATGGCGGGGGTCCAAACTCTTTGATCCCCTCATAAGTTAACTACTATTAATACTATAACCCGGCTATTTAGGACTGTATCCCTGCTGACTCAGACTACTTAGCCGAGGGTAACGTCACCGCCAAAAGCGGGGCCTACCACAATACTGCATTAATAACTTAATTCATTATCTTCCAATAATCCACCCTTTTAGGATTGTATCCCTGCTGACTCAAACTACTGGGGTGAGGGTAACGTCGCCTTCAAAAGAGGGGCCTACTACAATAACTAAGATAATCTCTTAATTATGTGCAAAAGTGCGGAAATAATCAAAGGTTATACTAGATACGAGTCGGAACCAAGTGATTCATCTTGTCTATCTGTTTTTATTTTTATTTTTATTTTCAGCATTTTAGTTAGTTTTATTTTTCTTAGTTTAAAACATTTTTCTAAACTTTTATTTTGGTTAGACGTTGAGGATAAACCGGTACTAAAAGCTCTTGTGTCCTTGGACGACCTCGGTATCTTACCAACGCTATACTACACTCAACGATGGGTGCACTTGCCCATATGTGTGTTTAGTGTTAGTGAAATATCGTGTTTTATAAATTTAAAACTTGGCTAAAATAAGTGTTAAAAAGGGCTTAAAATATACACCTAATATATATAACACTTTATCGCACATCAACCACCGAAACTGGCTCGCGGCCGCCCGTTCCCGGGGATCAGGGATCGGGGGTAGCGACAGTATGGGGTAATGGAATGGACGAAGGAATGGAATGAACGAGGTAATGGAATGGACGAGGGAATGGAATGGATCATTACCATTCCATGTCTTGTTTGGTTACCATGTGTTAATGGAATGAGTTATTATTGTGTATTGTTCGGTAGGCAAGAAAAACGGAGTAATAAAATCAGCGGTGAGTGGTGGTAGTGGTGGTGGTCAGTGGTAGTGATTATGGGTGGTTATAGGTGGCGGTGGGTGTCGGCAACGGCGATGGGTGGTGGTGGTGGCGGCGAGTGGCGGTGCGGCGGCGACGACGAGTGGTGGTGGTGGCAAGGTGGTCGTTGGTGGTGGGTGGCAGCAGAGGTGGCGGTTGGTGGTGGCGGCGGCGGTTGGTGGTGGCGGTGGTGGTGTCGTGTTGGTGGTGGGCGGCGACGAGTGTCATTAGCGGTTGGTCGCAGCTGTGGGTGATAACGGTGGCGAGTGGGTGGCGGCGGTGGCTGTCGGTGTGAGGTGGTGGCGGGTGGCGGCGATGGCGTCGGTGGTGGGTGGTGGTGGTGATGGATTGTGGCGAAGGTGGTGTGTTGTGGTGTTGTTGATGAATTGTGCAAGAGGGGATGGAATGGAAAAAAAACATGGGGGGTGAAATGAATGATTTTGAGGGAATGGAATGCATTTTGGAATTATAAAATGTGGTATTTTACTCTGATAACATATTTCCTAATTACGGTCCTGATGTAAATTCCGCTGCCAAATTAGACAATACAAGATACCACCGAAACTGGCTCGCGGCCGCCCGTTCCCGGGGATCAGGGATCGGGGGTAGCGACAGTATGGGGTAATGGAATGGAATGGACGAGGGAATGGAATGGACGAGGGAATGCAATGGATCATTACCATTCCATGTCTTGTTTGGTTACCATGTGTTAATGGAATGAGTTATTATTGTGTATTGTTCGGTAGGCAAGAAAAACGGAGTAATAAAATCAGCGGTGAGTGGTGGTCAGTGGTAGTGATTATGGGTGGTTATAGGTGGCGGTGGGTGTCGGCAACGGCGATGGGTGGTGGTGGTGGCGGCGAGTGGCGGTGCGGCGGCGACGACGAGTGGTGGTGGTGGCAAGGTGGTCGTTGGTGGTGGGTGGCAGCAGAGGTGGCGGTTGGTGGTGGCGGCGGCGGTTGGTGGTGGCGGTGGTGGTGGCGTCGACGATGGTGGTTGGCGGCGATGAGTGTCATTAGCGGTTGGTCGCAGCTGTGGGTGATAACGGTGGCGGCGGTGGCTGTCGGTGTGAGGTGGTGGCGGGTGGCGGCGATGGCGTCGGTGGTGGGTGGTGGTGGTGATGGATTGTGGCGAAGGTGGTGTGTTGTGGTGTTGTTGATGAATGGTGCAAGAGGGGATGTAATGGAAAAAACATGGGGGGTGAAATGAATGATTTTGAGGGAATGGAATGCATTTTGGAATGGGTGATTCCATTCCATCAACCAACCAAACACCCTTTTCTTCATTCCCTCGTAATCATCCATTCCATTCCACCTCTCATTCCTGCATACCAAACACTACCTTAGGTGACATCGGTGGTGGTAGGTGACGGGTGATGGTGGATGAGAGAAAGATAAATGGATATATTAAAATGTTATTTTTTTTGTTCATGTTTATTTATTAAGAAATATTTTAATTAAAAGCGTGAAATGGCCAGAATACCTTAAGTGAATAAACTTAGCTGAAAATTTTAACCTTGTTAGTGCTAAAGGACGTAAGGTGTAATGAGTTTTACAAAAAAGGACCGTGACTGTAATTATTGAAGTTAAATGTCATCCATTGAAATCTGATACAAACATAAAGGACGAAAAATGTAATTTACCCTAATTGTTTTTAAGTTAAGTATGACATGTTCCTTGCATATAAGGGTTTGTTGGTAACTTTACTCATTTATTTAAAGTATATATATTTAATAAACAAAACAAAAAGAATTTTAAAGAATAAATTTTTTTTTGTAAATACACCATCACAATGTTGGAAGATGAAGGTGATACTCCAATCTCGCACCCCTCTCTTCACAGTGGGGAACCCATAAATTATTTGTTGTGGGTGCAGATGATGTGTTCAACCATATTTTCAAGAGGTGCGGTCGGTTTTTTTGTCTAAAATATACACTAATTTTTTTTAAGGGGTGCGGCCGCCCAACCTGACCAAAGGGTAGGTCCGCCCCTGTCTCTTCACCGGCATGTTTCGATTCAGATCTAAACACCAAAGAAATGGTTAATCGGTGTATTTGATTTGTGATGATTAATAAATTTTTCAACAGTTTAAAAAAATATGGTTCCCACACGAACGACCTTCAATTTTAGATCATTCACATGTGCATGTATGTTATACATATATTTATAATTTGTTTGATTCATTTGATGTAGATGAGAACAGATTTTGTTCACCCATTTTTTTTTTGTTATTATAAACTAGATTACAACCCCGTGTATTACATGGGTTAAATGACGAAAAAATATAAATTATAAACTTGTATATAATCCTTATTAATGAAATGACTTATTTAGATAAAATGGTAAAACAAAAGAACAGTTATATTTTCCCTATTCAAAATAATTTTCTAAGTTTTCACTTCTCTTTTGAGATACTACAATCCATTTTATTATGTCTTCAGAAGAAGTAACACTAAAAAATAAAAAAATAATGATCATAAAATTGTAAGTATTTTTAAAAATAATTATAAGTTATGAGGTTATGGTAAATGAATTGTAATTAAATTCTACTATGTATATTAATGATATAATAAATACTTTGATATAAATACTACTTTTAGATATACGGATCATGAGACAAGATATGAATATCATCATTATATAGAAAATATTACATATTAAAAAATCATACTAAAAATAAAGTATATGTTTAAAAAAGTAGGACTAAAGTTTTTTAAACTATAAATTTGAGCGTCTACAACAATTTTTTTAATTAGTAGTTGACATTTAAATATTCAAATTAAAATTTTTATTATATTATATAATGTATTTATTTAGCACGATGATAATGTCTTTAGTTGCGTAAATGTGTTAAATAATATTATACTTATTATATTATTTGATACATTTATATTTGTTATAGATAATTATTAATTAAATTTGAATTTATATGTTTATCCCTAACTATATTAATTAGTATTATATTATATTTTGTGTATAAAAATTAATATGTAATACTATTATTAAAAGAGAGGAGGCACCAGAGATTGACACGTGTACAAAAAGATTTTTGTTTATTAGTACAGGAAGATTTAGTAAATTTAAGTGGTGTAGAGAGGGAGAGAGTTTACATATATATTTTATTTATTTTAGAATTTTGTTTGTTTTATCAATTTGAATATATTTTATAAATGAATAAAATTACAAGGTACATCTCATATATAACTGAAATTTTTAATTAGGTCATATAGTGTAATGCTTCTTACGAATAAACATTGTATTCCTAATTGTATTTACCACTTAAATTAATCGACATTTCAACACCATGTTTGTGACAAATGACACGAAACTGGTAACTTCCGTACTGTTTTAGTATTTATTTATTGTCTGTAAATATGTGTCTTAACGTCAACATTATATGCTTGCATGTCATTAAATCATGCGTGTTAAACATTTCATTTATCGCATTGTGAAACAATTTAAACGTAGCGTCGAAACAATTAGTAAACTCACCGGTTGTCAGCACAGCCTTAGTACTCAACTAAACAATAGATTTAAGCTCACCTATTTATATATTTTTTTTCAAATAATATTTTTGTACAAAAAGTCCCCAAATAAAGAACCCAAATCACTAGTCCTAATTTTATCGTCTCGTTCGTTTAGTACTTTGTTTATTTATATTATAGGGTGATTGTTAAAATTTTAGATATTATCCATCTCTCTTCGTGCGGTAATACTCATAGATTAATTTTTCGCAACCTGTGAGTAAACTCTCTCTCCCCTTTTTAATCATTAACTTTTTGGAGTGTATCAATGTGTCTCGATCAATCGTTTTTATCTAATATTAAACATGCAATTTTTGGTGTGTCGTATATGCATTTATTTTTTGTTGTTGTAGGTTGTTGAGGTTATCGCTGTTGCTGTTGCTGTTGCTGTTGCTGTTGGTGGTGGTGGTGGTGGTGTGGTGGTAGTGGTGGTGGTCATTATAGTCAATAGTCATTCATTCAGTGGATCCACGACTGACCTTTCCTCATGACCTGGAGATGTTGGTATCGCCCCATTAGTCTTGGGCTGACATTTTCTCCTAACTATGGAACGTTGGTAATGCCACAGTCACATCGTTATTGGGTGTGGGACGCAAGAAGTTGGTTTTGTTTTTGTTGTCGGTCTTTGTCTTAGTCATTGTGTAGTCACCGTTCTATGTTCATATTACTTGTTGCATTACTTGACATGATTAATTACATGTTTAATTTTTGAACTAATATTTGAGTTAAAAAAGGCAAAATATATTTCTTTTACTTCTAAATTTAAAAAGGTAAACCTATTTTAACATAACCAAGGTTTACTCACCAGCTCGTTGTAGTTAACCCAAAAAATATTATTTTACACATGATACAGGTACTAAGAATTGAAGACTGGACTAAATCAAGATCACGTAGGAGCTTTTGCCTTAGTAATAAATAAAGACAAGATCATATTGTTTGTTTGAATATTGTTGTATTTGATATATTTGACCTTATATGAAAAGTGTGACATTTAATCTTGACATGTTTAATTATGATGTTTTAATAAGTGTCGTAAGCTTTGGGCAATCATCATGCCTCGTACCATTCTGTTGCGGGTCAGGGTGTGCCATCGAGCTCCCATCAATAGAAACTTTAGACAATTCCAAGATCCAGTCTTTTGTTCTAAATAAGTTTGAAAATCTGATGAAGCCAAAACGATCACCTATAGCGTCTGTTTTTTTTTTTAGCAAGAAAGCGTCCTCTAGGTTGTTATTGTTATTGTTATGATAATGACAAAAAGCTTGCCATAATATCTTTAAGTTACACCAATCTAGCAAGTTAGAAACGAAGAATATCGCAGCATAACTTAGAATATCCAACCTCCTTTTCTGATTGTTTTCCCACTTTACTTGCCTCCTACTCTTGTAAACACCCCAAGATTCTAGATCTTCCTTTGATGCTATTGTTATTCTTTCTTGCTCCGTTTGTTTAATCTTCCCGAGTCTTCGATATTCTCATAATATTATTTGTGAGAAGTCTTTCTTGCATAAGTATTCTGCCTCCTTCTCGCTTATCCGGTTGGAAGTCTCCTACCGCCGTCTCTCATATTAGGGTTTAGGGTTAAAAAATATGGTTGACTTTAGTCGGCAACTCTATTAAGACTATTAAGGTTGGTGGTCTATGTAACACCCCGAAAATATAAATCTTGATATTAGAAATTTAAGGATTTCATAAACAAGAATTGACCATCTAGAAATTTTAACCTAGTTAAAATTACAAGCCAAGAAATAACTAACACTAGGTTAAAAACACTAGTACTTAAAGCTAGATGATAAGTGAGGGACTAAACTTGCCCAAGAATGAAAGTTAAATGCTGATTTGTAACAAAACTCACCAAACACACCATTTTGGGTGTGTCTGGTCGAACAAGAGGAAGGGGGCGACCAGGGTATTCTCCAAACCCTAGCTTCACACTAAAATCTGCAAAATTGAAGCCTCAAATCCGTCCCAAATCGAATTCTAAACACAAATTAGTAATCACCTCGTCGTAAGGATCAAAAGGTATGTAAAATCTTGGTACTTTGATCCATCATGAATTCTAGGTTAATTGTGAAAAACTGAAATTGAGCCTAGATATGCCATGCATGAATGAATGTTGAATTAATATGATGTCTAGAATCAAACCCTAGGTGATTCCTTGTGAAAACTTTACATCATGTTTATAAGGTTGGGGTTTACATGTTAGGAGACTAATGAGCTTGAAGGAAACTTGATGAATACTAGAATTATGACTATTGTTATAGTGAAATCTGAATTGGTAAAGTAAATTCAGAAATATAGATGTCAAGATGTATGTGAAATTTACTAATTTAGTGAAATTAGATGTTAATTACAAATCATGAACTTGGTAATAATTATAGAAGAATCTGACCCGTTAGGTGTTTGTTGAAATGCCTAAGTGAGGATTTAAATGATAAAAATAGGATGAAAACGCAGATTTGATCATGTTTCACAATGATGTGATTATGGTCATGAAAAGAATTCTAAACAAGCTGTAAACTGAATTTTCTAGGCAAAGAGTCCGGATCATCAAGCGGACAAGCCGGAGGGAATTCACGGGGGAAAGACGTGCTCTAAAGGTACGAAATTACCGTTTCGTTACATTAAAATTATTTATTAGTTTTATGTTGTAGTTTTGAAAACATGGTAAACAAGATAGACCAATACGTCACGGAAGTGGCTTTGTGTCTTAAACAAGTAAAACGGGTCAAAACAAGTGATAGAAAATGGATTCTTGAAATACCTTGATTGATGCCTAAATTCTGGCGTCCAAACGGGTCGAATAATCAAGTAAGGCATGGTTAATGCTCCGGAATATGACGGATTGATCTTTGATGTTGGTTAATATATAACATATTAGAAATACGAGAATTTAATGTATTGGTGTGCTAGAAAAGCGAAATCCGAGATTTGGGTTTGAGTGTATTAAACAAATCAAACAAAATAAGGATTTCCAGGTACTACCGTAAGTTACGGTAGTACCGTAACTTACGGTAGAGATAAAAGTCTTACGGTGGTTCTTTCCTGTTTTACGGTGGACCAGAACCTTAAAGTGATCACCGTAACTTACGGTAATACCGTAAGTTACGGTAGAGCCAGGAATGTTTTGTAAATTTTTTGTATTTTACAATTAATCAAACCCGTATCGAACGTAGTTTCGGTTGTGTAATATTTCTAAGAACTCCATTATTAATGTTTAGTGTTAAACATTTTCAGTTTTCAGGTATATCAAGTAGTAGGATGATGATCAAGCCATCAAGTCGAACCGAACACACAATTCAACGCTTCAGCACTTGATCTTTTGTTTTTAACTATGTAAACACTTGTAGCTTTTGTCTTGAATATTGTTTAGTAGGTTAACACGTGAATGTTGTAACTAGATAAACTTTCAAATCTCGAAAGTTATTTTGTAAACTCTAAATTTTTGGTATAAAATGCAAGGTTTTATGTTATTAAATCTACTATTATAAACTGGGTCTTACAAGTTGGTAATCAGAGCTCAAGGTTGTCAAGAAGTGTTCGGTTCAAGCTTGATCAAGCATCCGGTAAGAGTTAATCGTTTAAGTAGAAATTAGAGAATATAGAAATAAATCATGAACAAATATGCATGAAAAGAGTGTGTAAGCTCACTCAAATACAAGAAATGCATGAAACAAGAACGATTGAATCAAGTTATAAACTTGATTGAATCAAAACAAGAACGATTGAATCAAGATATGAACTTGATTGAATCAAAACAAGAACGATTGAATCAAGATATGAACTTGATTGAATCAAAACAAGAACGATTAAATCAAGATATGAACTTGATTGAATCAAAACAAGTAAAGCATGTGTTATAAATGGAATGTTTAACAACCTATGTAAACATTTCAGAAATAGAGATGGCAGATGGAGGTAATGATAATGCGGTGCCAAGAGTCACCGAACAAATGAGGGAAGTGATTGCCGAAGAGGTTGGAAAGGCGATCGAAAACAGTTTGTCGGACTTTATTGATAAAATTCAAAACACAGTTTTATCAATAGTAGAAGAGAGAATCAAGAAATTGGAAGATGATTCAAATTTATCAAAGGAAAAGCATGGAGGACGAAAGCCTTGTTCATACAAGGAAACCACCAATATATAATGGGGAGGTTGATCCAATAGTGTGCCAACGATGGCTAAGTGATATCGAAGGGGTATTCGAGAGGACCCATTGTGACGAAGATGACTACGTAGCCTATGGTACGGGTCAACTAAGGAGTCAAGCGAAAGATTGGTGGGATAACAAAAAGAGAGAGATCGGTATTGAAGCTGCTAAGGTCATGACATGGGAAGAATTCAAGACGCCATTTCTTAAACATCATAGCCCCAAGGCGGTTATGAATAAAATCAAGGAGGAGTTCATGCAACTTAGGCACAAGGGTGAGACCATAGACAAGATTACGGCAACGTTTATGGATAAGATGAAATTTTGCGATGATCTAGTGACAAATGAAGAACAAAAGATATACTACTACCATAACATGTTGAGTGTTGAGTATAGGGAATTTATCACCCCTTCAAAATACGAGACCCTTACCGAGATCATAAATGCTGCTCGGGAAAGGGAGATCAAACTGAAAAAGAGCATTGAACGGGGTGAACGGAAAGCACAAGATGTAAACCCAAGCCCTGCTAAGAAGGCACGAACAAACGAAACCGCAAAGAAATCTGATACGAAAGGTGGGTCGCCAAGTTGCAGAATCTGCGGAAAGGGTCATAAAGGCGAATGCCGTTACAAGGATAAGCCTTGTCCCATATGCCAAAAAACGGGACATATGGCTATATCGTGCTTGGAGAAGGTGACGGCTTGTTACAATTGTTATCGAACGGGTCACAAAAAGTCGGAATGCCCGGAACTGGTTGGAAAGAAGGATGGGCAGGACCCGAAAGGTGAAGCCCCAAAAGCAAAGGCAAGAACTTTTCAACTGACAGCCGCAGAAGCGAAGGTTGAACCTGACGTGGTCTCAGGTATATTTGCTGTAAATTCGATTCCTGCACGCGTGTTATTTGATACGGGTGCGAATAAATCCTTTGTTTCATATGGATTTATTCAACATCCTTCATTTGTTCTAACAAAATTACCTGTGCCCTTAGAAGTAGAGATAGGTAATAACAAGAGCTTTATTGTTTGTGATGTATGTGAAAACTGTAAACTGAGCATTGACGACGAAGAATATTTGATAAATCTAATCCCGATGTCAATGGGAGAATTCCAAGTAGTCGTTGGGATGGATTGGTTAGCCCAGCACCATGCAAAAGTCGTGTGTTTCTGTAAGGAGATAAAATTAACATCTCCGAGCGGGAGACACGTCACCATTTATGGCGAAAAAGAAGGCAACCCCATAGTGTGCTCAATGTTGAAAGCTCACAAACTTATGAAGCGAGGATGCAAGGCATTTATGATATACGCGAATGAGCCCGAGAAAGAATCACGGAAGATTGAAGATGTACCGGTAGTACGAGATTATGAAGATGTGTTTCCGGAGGATTTACCGGGGATACCGCCTGAACGGGAAGTAGAGTTCGGGATCGAATTGGTTCCGGGCGCAAAGCCCGTAGCTAAAGCACCATACCGACTCGCGCCATCGGAATTACAAGAATTAATGTCCCAAATTCAAGACCTGCTTGACAAGGGATTCATAAGGCCAAGTGTGTCTCCTTGGGGCGCACCGGTACTGTTCGTGAGGAAGAAAGACGGAAGCATGCGCATGTGTATCGATTACCGGGAGTTAAATAAACTTACGGTAAAGAACCGATACCCGCTTCCGAGAATAGATGATTTATTCGACCAATTACAAGGTGCGAATTGGTTTTCAAAAATTGACCTTAGATCGGGGTATAAACTAAAGGTCAAAGAAGAAGATATACCGAAGACGGCTTTCCGCACGAGATACGGACATTACGAATTCCTCGTGATGTCATTTGGGCTAACAAATGCACCCGCGGCTTTCATGGACCTCATGAACCGGGTTTGCAAACCAATGTTGGATAAGTCGGTCATCGTGTTTATCGATGACATCTTGGTGTATTCGAAAAGTGAAGCGGAACATGCACACCATTTACAAGAGGTGTTGGAGACACTTAGGAAAGAGAGGTTATATGCAAAATTCTCTAAATGTGCCTTTTGGTTACGAGAGGTACAATTTCTTGGCCATGTCATAAGTGCCGACGAAGTATTGGTGGATCCGTCCAAGATCGAGGCTGTGTCAAAATGGAATCCTCCGAAGAACCCTTCGGAAATTAGAAGCTTCTTGGGACTTGCGGGATACTATAGGAGATTCATCCAAGATTTCTCCAAGATTGCGTCACCGCTAACAAAATTAACCCGGAAGAAAGAAAAGTTCATTTGGGGTGTAGATCAAGATAGGGCGTTTCAAACACTAAAAGAGAAGTTAACTCAAGCTCCGGTACTGACATTGCCGGACGGAGTCGAAGACATGGTGGTATATTCGGATGCTTCTCTATCGGGGCTCGGATGCGTTTTGATGCAACGTGGCAAAGTTATAGCTTATGCCTCGAGACAACTGAAGATACACGAGAAGAAATATCCCACACACGATCTTGAGTTGGCTGCGGTAGTATTTGCCTTAAAAGTATGGAGGCACTACTTATATGGGGTAAAGTGCGCCATATTCACCGATCACAAGAGCTTGAAATACTTCTTCGATCAGAAGGAGTTAAATATGCGACAAAGGCGATGGCTAGAAACGGTGAAAGACTTCGATTTTGAAATACATTATCACCCCAGAAAGGCTAATGCCGTGGCGGATGCTCTGAGCAGAAAAGCGGACTATGTCCCAATACGAGTAAGATCGATGCAACTCGTGGTGACCTCGGGTATACTTGAACGTATTCGAGAGGTGCAATTAGAAGCAATGAAAGAAGAGAATTGGAAGAAAGAAAGAATAATCGGTCAATTAAAAGATTTGTCGGATGGGAATAATGGGTTGAAGACTCGATCCGGAAGGATATGGGTCCCACATACTTGTGGGGTGAAGGCGCTTCTACTTAATGAAGCTCATAAATCCTGATATTCAATTCATCCGGGTGCGACCAAGATGTACAATGATTTGAAACAAAATTATTGGTGGCCCGGAATGAAGAGGGATGTGGCGAAGTATGTGGAAAAATGCTTGACATGTTTACAAGTCAAGGCGGAGCACCAGAAACCGTATGGCAAACTCCAACCGTTAGAAATTCCGGTTTGGAAATGGGAACATATTACAATGGACCTATTAACCAAGTTGCCTAAGACGAGCCGTGGTTTTGATGCCATATGGGTAGTGATGGATAGATTGACGAAAAGTGCTCACTTCATTCCGATTCGTGAGACTTATACGTCTGAAAAGATGTAAGAAGTTTACACTAATGAAATAATAGCACGTCATGGGGTGCCGGTATCCATCATGTCTGATAGGGATACCCGGTTTACTTCAAATTTCTAGCGAGATTTCCAAGAGCAAATGGGAACCAAATTGTTCATTAGCACTGCGTACCATCCTCAAACGGATGGACAGAGTGAAAGAACGATACAAACATTGGGGGATATGCTACGGGCGTTTATAATCGACTTTGGAGGAAGTTGGGATGTTCACCTACCGTTAGTTGAGTTTTCGTATAATAACAGCTACCAATCTAGTATTAGGATGGCACCGTACGAAATGCTTTATGGTAGAAAGTGTCGAACCCCGGTATGTTGGGGTGAAGTGGGTCCACGTGAACTCGCTCATCAAGATATAGTACGAGCCACGAATGAAAAGATCGATATAGTTCGGGCACACTTGAAAGCAGCTCAAGACAGGCAAAAGGCGTATGCTGATAAAAGGAATAGGCCAATCGAATTCCAGGTTGGTGACATGGTCATGCTAAAGGTTTCCCCATGGAAGGGCGTTATTAGATTCAGAAAAAGGGGGAAGCTATGCCCGAGGTTTATTGGGCCATTTAAAATCATCGGAAGAGTTGGCAAGGTAGCTTATCGCCTTGAGCTACCGGAGGAACTAAGTGGGATCCATGGCACGTTCCACGTGTCACAATTAAGAAAGTGCCTAGCAGACGAAACGGCCTATATCCATTACGATGATATTGAAGTGGATAATAGTCTGAATTATGCGGTGAGACCGGTGGAGATTTTAGACCGAAAGGTCAAACATTTACGAAATAAACAAATTGACCAAGTCAAAGTCAAATGGGAGCATAGGAAAGGTTCGGACACTACGTGGGAGTCCGAAGAGGAGATGCGACGGCTTTATCCTACTTTATTTGGTACGTAATTCGGTTTCGGGGACGAAACCCTTTTTAAGGGGGGTGGACTTGTAACACCCCGAAAATATAAATCTTGATATTAGAAATTTAAGGATTTCATAAACAAGAATTGACCATCTAGAAATTTTAACCTAGTTAAAATTACAAGCCAAGAAATAACTAACACTAGGTTAAAAACACTAGTACTTAAAGCTAGATGATAAGTGAGGGACTAAACTTGCCCAAGAATGAAAGTTAAATGCTGATTTGTAACAAAACTCACCAAACACACCATTTTGGGTGTGTCTGGTCGAACAAGAGGAAGGGGGCGACCAGGGTATTCTCCAAACCCTAGCTTCACACTAAAATCTGCAAAATTGAAGCCTCAAATCCGTCCCAAATCGAATTCTAAACACAAATTAGTAATCACCTCGTCGTAAGGATCAAAAGGTATGTAAAATCTTGGTACTTTGATCCATCATGAATTATAGGTTAATTGTGAAAAACTGAAATTGAGCCTAGATATGCCATGCATGAATGAATGTTGAATTAATATGATGTCTAGAGTCAAACCCTAGGTGATTCCTTGTGAAAACTTTACATCATGTTTGTAAGGTTGGGGTTTACATGTTAGGAGACTAATGAGCTTGAAGGAAACTTGATGAATACTAGAATTATGACTATTGTTATAGTGAAATCTGAATTGGTAAAGTAAATTCAGAAATATAGATGTCAAGATGTATGTGAAATTTACTAATTTAGTGAAATTAGATGTTAATTACAAATCATGAACTTGGTAATAATTATAGAAGAATCTGACCCGTTAGGTGTTTGTTGAAATGCCTAAGTGAGGATTTAAATGATAAAAATAGGATGAAAACGCAGATTTAATCATGTTTCACAATGATGTGATTATGGTCATGAAAAGAATTCTAAACAAGCTGTAAACTGAATTTTCTAGGCAAAGAGTCCGGATCATCAAGCGGACAAGCCGGAGGGAATTCACGGGGGAAAGACGTGCTCTAAAGGTACGAAATTACCGTTTCGTTACATTAAAATTATTTATTAGTTTTATGTTGTAGTTTTGAAAACATGGTAAACAAGATAGACCAATACGTCACGGAAGTGGCTTTGCGTCTTAAACAAGTAAAACGGGTCAAAACAAGTGATAGAAAATGGATTCTTGAAATACCTTGATTGATGCCTAAATTCTGGCGTCCAAACGGGTCGAATAATCAAGTAAGGCATGGTTAATGCTCCGGAATATGACGGATTGATCTTTGATGTTGGTTAATATATAACATATTAGAAATACGAGAATTTAATGTATTGGTGTGCTAGAAAAGCGAAATCCGAGATTTGGGTTTGAGTGTATTAAACAAATCAAACAAAATAAGGATTTCCAGGTACTACCGTAAGTTACGGTAGTACCGTAACTTACGGTAGAGATAAAAGTCTTACGGTGGTTCTTTCCTGTTTTACGGTGGACCAGAACCTTAAAGTGATCACCGTAACTTACGGTAATACCGTAAGTTACGGTTGAGCCAGGAATGTTTTGTAAATTTTTTGTATTTTACAATTAATCAAACCCGTATCGAACGTAGTTTCGGTTGTGTAATATTTCTAAGAACTCCATTATTAATGTTTAGTGTTAAACATTTTCAGTTTTCAGGTATATCAAGTAGTAGGATGATGATCAAGCCATCAAGTCGAACCGAACACACAATTCAACGCTTCCGCACTTGATCTTTTGTTTTTAACTATGTAAACACTTGTAGCTTTTGTCTTGAATATTGTTTAGTAGGTTAACACGTGAATGTTGTAACTAGATAAACTTTCAAATCTCGAAAGTTATTTTGTAAACTCTAAATTTTTGGTATAAAATGCAAGGTTTTATGTTATTAAATCTACTATTATAAACTGGGTCTTACAGTCTATTAGCAAAGACAAATGTTTTAAAAACACCTAGGTTTGGAGGTTTTACGTTCAACACTCACGTACAACAGGATTAAAAGAAATTCGCTTTTAAAAAAATAAAGATATGCCTTTCAAAAAGAAAAAAAAAACCTAGGATTAACAAATGCATTTGTCAATGTGGGGAAGCCCACTTGAAAGAGATACATGTCTCTTAAAGGGGAGGTCCGAATTCAAACCAAATCTGGGCAATGGGTATTATTTAGGCCATGGGGTATGTCAACCCAAGCCCCAACTCAAGCCCCACCATACCCCACGGTCTTAAATAAATGGTGTGAGAAAAATGCCCGGATAGTCCATGTGGTTTCGCCTTTTTTCACCTATAGTCCCTATCTTTCTAAAACTACTTGAATAGTCCCCAAGTTTTCACGTTTTGTTCTCGGATAGTCCCTGGGTCTAACTTCAGTTTGTTTTCTCTGTTAAAATGATGTGAAATGACAAAATACCCTTTCCTTAAAAGGCCAAACCATAGGGACTATCCGGGCGTCTTCTTCATTTTTATCTATAAAACCCCACCACCACACTTCATCTTCAACCTCCACCCTCCACCATCACCCTCCTCCACCCTCCCCCACCACCCTTATTAATAAATTTCACATCATTTTATGATTCACAGGGTGGTGGGGGAGGGTGGAGGAGGGTGATGGTGGCGATGATGGTGGAGGGTGGAGGTTGAAGATGAAGTGTGGTGGTGGGGTTTTATAGATAAAAATGAAGAAGACGCCCGGATAGTCCCTGTGGTTTGGCCTTTTAAGGAAAGGGTATTTTTGTCATTTCACATCATTTTAACAGAGAAAACAAACTGAAGTTAGACCCAGGGACTATCCGAGAACAAAACGTGAAAACTTGGGGACTATTCAAGTAGTTTTAGAAAGATAGGGACTATAGGTGAAAAAATGCGAAACCACAGGGACTATCCGGGCATTTTTCTCAAATGGTGTAGAAGCAACTTTGCGTTAAAAAAAGTAACAAATGCATATATAAATGCGATATTAACTTGAGCAATAAGTGTCTTTCAAAAAGGAAAAAAAAAAAAACACCCGAGCATTAAATACATTTACAATTAAGGACGACCTATTTTCTTGTATATTAATACATTTCTATCACAACTAATTCGATGAAGATCATCACAACTAATAGGATGAAGATCAACATGAAGTCTTTGATTTTCATCACATTTCTTATTATTATCGGTAACTTTTATTCTCCTGCCTCTTTATTAATAAATTTCTCACACATTTTTATCAACTTAAATAGAGTCCATGAAATTATTTACACACTTCTAAATTTTAAGAGAAGCTGAAAACGATCGGTGTTTAATTGCTAAAATGAAGAAAGTCACCTTCTTGCAAAAGAAATCATTGAATCATTAACGAATCTAGAATTACATATATTCTTTTAAATATATAGGTATGGGGTCGCTGATAGCTGAAAGGCAATGTCAAAATGACTATGTTCATCATGGATGCGAAGTAGAAGAATGTAATAATTTTTGCAAAAGTTTACATGGGTATACCGGCTTTGGAGAGTGCATATTTTCATCTCGTTGCCATTGCTATTGGGATTGTTCCACAAAAGAAGAAATTCTTAGCAATCATGGCGTCTAGATTTTCCTTCGTTCCAAACTACCTGCACCCTACCCTAATAATTTGTAACATTTTAGATATCTATAATGTTATAACAATAACTAAGAACCCTATAGTTTCTTTTGTATGACACTAAGCATGTTAAGCTAAGCTAACAATTAAGTGTTTAAAAAAGAAGAAAAAACTCTTGAGTTTGTTGTGTTAAATAAATATAAATATATAACAATAGAAGAAAAAACATATGGCTGTGTTAAAATAATAAATGAAAAATAAATACAAAGATTAAAAAAATCATGAGTAAAATGCATGGATAGTCCCTGTGGTTTGGTAAAGTTTCACCTTTAGTCCCCATCTTTTCAAAATTACATGTATGCTCCCTGTGGTTTGCTCAGTTGTTACTCGGATAGTCCCTGGAGTGGATGGAGGTTAGTTTTCTCAGTTAAATGGACGTGAAATGACAAAACTACCCTTACTATTAAATATAATAACTTAAAACATTAAAAAAAATTATATCTTTTTATTATTTAACTACTCAAATGAGGTCACCATCCTTATCTTCTTCATCAGCCCAGCCCAACCCATCCCCAATTTAACCCTCACCATCAACGGAGCCATGAAGACGTAACTCCGGCTTAATTCCGCCATGAATCTGGTCACAAGAAATCCAGAAAAAAAAAAAGCCCAACCCTAACCTCACCCTCACAATCAATAGATCACAAATCGCACCCATGTCTCGTCCCTCTCTCTCTTTCGCTCTGTTAATATATGTGAAGTTGTCGGTTCGGTTGATTCGAGTAGATCTGAACTGATGAAGAGGACTGAATATTGTTGTTTACGATTGAATCTGAGATAAATGATTCAGATTTTGTTGTTAGAACTGTGTCTGAGTCTGATTTACAATTGAATCTGTTCTGAATTTCAGATGTTGCTCAACGAAGATTAAAGTCTCGACTGTGATAAAAAAATCTATTTGAATAGGAGAGTCTTGTCATTGTTTGTATTCAGATCTGGTTTTAAGTCCGAGTTGCAGATATAGAACAACGAAGAAGATATGTGTGTTTGAACTGCGGAAAATTTAAGTTGCTAAGTTGTGTTGATCGATTAAGAATTAGAAGATGTTGACTATTAGCAGCTGAATAAGATATAAGCTTTTTTCTTTTTAAGATTGCAGTTTGCTGTTGTAAAAAGGAAAGAAGGTGAGTAGTAAAAATAAGTTGATTGTGTCGCTAAAAGGTATAGAAGTGTTAGGAATTGAGTTGATTGTATAGGCAAAGCGAGAATAACAGCAACACTGCTGTTATGATATTAAGATTGATGGCTACGGCTGGCGTGATATAGAAGTTTAGGATTTGTTTTGATGAGATATAGCGACACTTTATGAGAAGGTGGTGTGCAGGGAGAGGAGCGATGGTAGGTGGAGTAGGTTTGAACTAGAGTTGTGTTGTGCTTTGAGCTGTGGTGGTGATGGCAGTGCGGCGAGGGGAGACACAGTAGAGATAACGGTCTATGTGTCGGAACCAGAATTGTTCGTGATGGCCGGCGATGGTTGGTGTTTGGTGGCCGGCGGTGGGGGTGGACTTTAAAAAGATAATTTTAATATATTATATACAATGTTTTAATTCTTAGTTTTCGTTTGTTTAATGTTTAATATATTGTTTTTTAATGAGAAGGGTAATTTTGTCATTTCATATCCACTTAACTGAGAAAACTAACCTCCATCCACTCTAGGGACTATCCGAGTAACAACTGAGCAAACCACAGGGAGCATACATGTAATTTTGAAAAGGTGGGGACTAAAGGTGAAACTTTACCAAACCACAGGGACTATCCGTGCATTTTACTCAAAAATCATATTGTTAAAAATAATATGGAACTAGAATTTAACCCGCAGGTCTTAGCAGCGCTACTAACAAGAATAACATTTAGGGGCTGTTTGGCAACATCTGAATGGTTAAGTGCTGAACCAGTAAGATGTCTGAACCATTAAGTGCTGAACCAGTAAGAGGTCTGAACCATTAAGAGCCAGTATAATGCTTAATCGTTCAGAGGCAAATGTCTGACCAATTCAGATTAGAGGTCTTAACCATTCAGACTCTGTATAAATCTTAACCATTCAGAGGTAAATATCTTAACCATTCAGACATCTGCTCGTGAAACAAACAGTCTGAACCATTAAGTACTGAACCAGTAAGAGATCTGAACCATTAAGAGGCTCGTTAAGAGGTAAACAAACAGCCCCTTAGTTGAATATGGATTTCTTCAACTCTTGATGGATTTTGATGGATGATATGATTATGCAAAACACCAACAAAATTCATCATAACTAGATTTTTGACCCGTGCCGCGCGTTGCGGCGGCAACGTCGCATTTACGGCTTCGTTACACACGTTATGATGTTGACATTAACGTGTGATACCAGCTCGTGACCAGATTCAAACCCGAGGCGACTGAAAGAGAAAACTCAAAAAATAAAGTCGTGATACACCTAATTATTATAGAAAATAGTGTGATTAACTAATTACTAGCATCTTCGTTCAATCCCGAACTAACAAACAGTAACGATCGTTCAATCTCGTATTAACAAACAGTAACCATACTAATATACAAACAACCATAAATATGAAGAAGTATGTCAAAGATCATTTCCAACTTATGTTTGTGATGTTTGACATTCAACATTATACAGTCAGCTACTACTTTGTAGTTACTTTTAAGAGTTTGTTTATTAAAATAAATTAACTCCATCTCAAATATGATATATTAATAGTCAAATGTAAGCAAATGTACCAAAAATTACAAAACTGTGTATTTAAAACTTTTGCACTGTATCCAAACACCCCTTACAAACAAAGTAACAATGATAATAATGCTTATCACCACATGCAAAGAGTCATGAAACTGAAGAAAAAATTTCAAATTCCTAATATGGTTAAAACAACAATTTTGAAAAAAAAGGTACATAAGATTCCATGAAAGACGATCGATTATACCATTATATGTTTCACCTCTTCTCGTCGTTGCTTTCTAGTTCCCTCTCCAGTGCAAAGAGAAATCGTTGTTCACATCATCTCCATCCTAATCGTCTTCACATTGTTGAGTTACTTCCTTTAAGGTAAAGTATAGAAAAGTGCAATTTGACTGTGAATTGGTTTCTAACTTCATGACATCAAAATGTAAAAAGCACAGGGCCAAGGGTTGTTACTATGTCACTTGCATTTGCTTGTTGTAACTTCACCTTGTCAAAATAACACGTCACCATACCCAAATTTTATTACAAATTCAAAATTCTTTTAGCAAAAAACAGAGAAAGGTAGCAAAGATGACAATAATGATGATGATGATGATGATGATGATGATGATGAAGAGTAAAAGTCAAAAGAAGAAAGCAAAATTATTTTGAAGTATTACAGAGGCTTTGGATTTTGCTCAAGTTATATCAGCCAGAGATGAATAGCTTATTGAAAATGTTAGGTACTTAAAACCCAGTTTCATAGTGGATTTCAAAAAACAACCATGATCAAACAGGTACTTCATTTTAACTAATTTTGAATTATAAACAAATATATATTTATAGTGCAATGAACTTATAAAATAAATTCTAAAATAGGAAACTTGTTATCCAAGATAATGACGATACATTACCATCATCAAATTTAAACTTTTCAAACTCATTGTCACCTTCAAACAGTTCTTAGCTTCTTTAGTAGCAACTCTAGGTTGTTTAGTTCTTGCCATTCTTGCTTCGTTTCCAAACACATGCATAAGGCAACATAATGTAATATTTTAATCCCCAGATTTCTAGCCCTAGTTTATACTCAATTAAAATACATAAGGAGTTGAGTTTAAATGTAAACTTCAATCAAGTTGAATCATAGTGTCTACAGATGAACAATCGAACAAAAGAACATTCAGTATGAAACTATCATGATAACACATGCAACAAAATCGAACACAGATATAATCTTCATACACTTACCAAGAACAATTAAAAGATCAATGATATATAAAGAGATGACCTCTTTGCTGCGAGCAAGCTGGTTGCCATGACAGAACTGGTCTTCGTTGACTCGAATTAGAAGTGGCGGACCGGCTTTAGGCCTGGACATCTCGGCGGTGAGCCGAACAACGGAGATAACATGATCCTCGTCAGACGGAACGATCGATGGCGGTTGCGGTCTGTAACGGGGACTTTGCTTGATCTCTTATGGGTAACGTGAATAACATTCGAGCAAGGGAAGAAAAACCCTAGATGCTTACTGGTATACTTCACTCAATACTCAATTCAGAATCAATTTCACAGTCTCTACAAACACAGCGAAATCACCATCGGTACGCTAACAGTTATTATTCGCTTGATTCTTATTTGCTTTGTAGAGAAAAGAGATGGGAGATAAAGGAGAACGTTTGCTAGTGTAGGAAGTGAGAGAATGGCCATGGACAGCTGTAGCAAAGCAGGGGAAGTAAGAAAAAGACTGCACAGACATGTGAAGAAAAGGGACTAAACATGCTAGAAGGAAAAAATTGAGGGGTGAAAGTCGGGCTCATGCATTGAGCACCGACCTTTCATTTTAAGATATAGATAATATAAAGTTTACTGTTCAAAGCGTTTGTTTTTTAATATAAGGATAATTTCAATGACAGTTTTGTCATGAATTTTAAAGCAAATTTTACAAGTTCAAAAATCTAGGATAAAAATACAAATTAAGGCAACATATTTCACAAAGTTCTAACAAAGATTGATGGTTGATACTTTTTTTAACTACCAACTGAATTTTTATTCTAAAACAAAACGGCACGGGCTGCAGCGAGACACTAAACAGCACCGTCCACACCATACAGAGCCACCCAAAGAGAACAAAAAACAAAGCCGCAAACAATTACTCAAAAACAACAAAATTCCGCCACTTCTTCCATGTTATTGACTGGTCTTTTGAACGATTTCGGACCCAGAGATGACCCATAGTCTTGATCTCCTCAATATTGGTGGTTAACGAGCACTGTGCTTGGTTAAAAAATGACGTTATTTCTAAGACACCAACTTCTCGTCAACAATATTCAGCTTTTCGGAACAAAAGATGCGTGGAAATGTATTATGAGAAATATATTTAAAACATACATACATACATACCTGCTTCAATGGCTTTGTCCTTGGAATTCAAACCCATGAAATATCTCTCAATGTTGCATCATTTTCATATAAAGGCAGTTAAAATTCCAAACAGAATACACTTTCACGTATATTTACACTTAGCTCAAAAATTGGAATTCAGAGGTTGTTGGAATCGAAACCCATGAAATATCTCTCCATGTTGTGTCAGTGCTTGTTTCAGTCATTATCTTTAAATACGTTTTTGGTTTTGTTTCGGTTTTCCATATCATTTTATAAAATTTTCATAAGGATTAACTATCTTTCTTTTAAACTCCCGCTATCTAAATTATTGTATTTATTAAATATAAATTTCAAAGTTAGCAAAATAATAATTTTCATTAATTAAGTAATGATTTGTTATGAGATTAGATCAGTATTGTTTAAATCTTTTTTTTGAACGGCCAACAAAATTTTTATTACTTCAACTAGAGGTGTACAAAAAAACTGATTACGCAACTGAAACCGAAAAATAAACCGAAACCGGTTGTTGGAAAAACCGGTTTTTTTGTAACCGGTTCGGTTACTAACCGGTTGGACCGGTTATAAAACGGTTATTGGTTGTTAGTTGGATATCGGTTTTAAAACCGATTATATAAAAAACCGGTTTTAAAACTGGTTATATGTAAAAACCGGTTATAAAAACTGGTTAAAAACCGGTTAAAACCGGTTAACCGAAAACGGATCAATAAAAACCGGTTATAAAAACCGGTTAAAACCGGTTTATGTCGCTGATGTGCAGAAAACGGTCATATGACCGTTGGGACTAGAAAGTGGCCGTTTTTTTTTGTTTTTTTTTGTCAAAAATTCATCTCCAATTACTATAAAAGGGTGTTGGGTGTTTTGGTTCAATCACACCATTCTCTAATCTCCTAAATCTCATAAAAACGCTCACATCATAAATTTGGCCGTTCAAGACGGTTTAAAGGTTATTGAACGACAAAAAGAATCTTTCAAACAAATGTTACGTCATATATATAGTCATACGCAAAGGCATTCAAAATATATTAAAATGTGTAAGGAAGCGGGTCGAGTATGCTACGGACCCAATTGGGACGTCGCTCATCGATGGAACTCGACTTGCACCATGTTTGAAAAAGCTATTTTGCAAAAAGAAAGTTTAATAGAATTTCATAACCTTTTGTCGAGTCGTGGAAAGGTTTCGTCTTACCACCAATCGAATTGGGGGCTTATTGAAACGGTTACACAAGTGCTTCAAGTTTTCAAAACATCAACAAAGACTTTATCGGGGGTTTACTATCCAACTAGTTCATTGGTACTTCACAATTTGTTTAAAATGTGTAGAAAATTAAACAAGTTGTCGGGGAGAGGTAGACCATATTGTGATATGGTAGATACGATGAAGGAAAAACTAAGAAAATATTTTAAAGAACTACCCGCGGTTTTCACTTGTGCCGCCGCTTTAAACCCTTGCTTTAATATTTTTGGAACCGGTTCTTTGATTGAAAAATTTTCAAACGAGTTGAATTTAAACACCGTAGAAGAACCAAACTTTGGCGAAGCCGCAAAAACACGTTTTAATGAACAACTTTCAAAAATGTTTGATGTTTATGTAACAAAATATGGGCATATCTCGTCACACATTCACGAGTCAATGAGAAATGCCGCTTTCGGCGAAGGTTCATCAACTATGGAAGATGAAGATTTGTATGTTTACAACTATTTGTATGATGAATCGAGTCAAATGCAACGTGGTAACACTAGTAGTAGCGAACTCGGTCGATATGGTAGGTCGAACTTTCTACGAACAATGACTTCACAAGACTTTAAAAATTTTGATTTGTTGGGTTGGTGGAAAAGTAAGGAAGAACAATTTCCGATCTTAGCCACAATGGCCCGAGATTTACTAACGGTCCAAGCTTCCACGGTAGCTTCGGAAAGTGCTTTTTCTATAAGTGGTAGGGTGATTTCGATACGGAAGACTCGACTAACACCAAAGGCGGTTGAGATGTCGATTTGCTTGAAAGACTACTTGGATGCGGCGGAGAGATGTCAACACATACGCTCACTCGAGGGTGAATTAGATTACGAAGCCGAAGTGTACGAAGACGAGGTTCGAAACGAAATGACAACCCCAATGACCGAAGAAGAAGCCGAACTAGATGAATTACTCCGCAATAGTTCGAGTTCGGGTTCGGCCGAAGAAGATTAGACGCGGTTCAAGATATATTACTATTCTCGTCCCACTAAAAATATATATATACTAGTGTGGACCTTCGTGCGGATTAATATTTGAAGTTTATGTATGAAGTTTATGTATTTTCGTTGTTACGCTTTAGCGTTCGTACCGTTCTTATTTCCTTATGTTATGTTTCCGTTTGTTCGTAGACTTAATGATATTATGTTTTGACTTTTTACAATTTGCATTGTTATGTTTTTATAAAAAAACTGCTGTTTTTTAAAAAAAAACAGGCTAAAAAACAGCAAAACAGCATCAAAAACAGCATTCTGTGACATTTCCTGCAGACCGGTTTATTTACCGGTTTTTTAAACCGGTTATAGTAAACCGGTTATAAAATCAGTTAATATAAATCAGTTCGGAAACCGGTTATTATACAAACCGGTTAGAACCGGTTGTACCAGTTATTATTTTTCTGTTGCTGAAACCGGTTACGGTTAAACAAAAAACCGGTTTTCAATTGATCCAAAAAAACCGGTTCGGTTAAAAAACCGAAACCGGTTTCTCAAAATAACCGATTTGTACATGTCTAACTTCAACTAGCAAGTAGCTAGACACCAAATTTACCATGCAAGACACCAAGCACACCAAACGAGCTCCATCAACTACATTACAATACTACACTACAATACTTTTTAGGATTTCTATATCGTATTGACAATTAATTTGTTTTCAAAATCATGGAATTATTAAACACATGTCTAAGATGAAATTGTTTATAAAAGAATAATTGTTTCGAGTTAATATCATTAAATATGTATGAGTCTCTATGTCGCTTTTGTATTGGGTTCGGTATCGGTCTTACATCTATTGGACTCTTGTTTATGTATAAGTTTTGTATTGGTTTTCGGATTAGTTTATGTATTAATTTTAGTATCGGTCTTAGTTTGCGTTTGTTTCGGTGTCCATACCAGTATCTGTCTCAGTGCGGTATGTGTGATTGTTCACTATTTTGTGTCAGCTTAAGTCGTGTATTTGTTTTTAGTACCCGTATCAGTAACCGCTTCGGTTAAGTCTCGGTTATGTTATGTTATGTTATGTTTTCCGCTGATTTGACTTTATTTGTAGTTTTGATTCTTCCATTACTATGCAACCTTTGGCTCAGTCATAGTTTTCTTTATTGTTTTGTATTGTTTCTTTGATGGGTAATCTGGGATTTGGGAAATCAGTGAAGAGCGTTAGAAGTGCTTGAAGATTGATCGGTGCATTTTAGGTCTAGTCTATATTAAATATGCTAAAAATGCATTGATATTTGTACAAATAATAATATGATGGTTAAAGGCTAATATGATTGTTCCATTTTGGTGATGCATGAAGATAAATGTGGATATAGATTAAATGGTTTTTTTTTCCAATTTTATCCATTGTGTCTTAGATTCGTCTTCATCCTTCCTCTAAAAGAACTGAGTTTTTTTTTTTTTTTCTATTTAACGAAAACTAGAAATATATTTGTGGCAACCATTAATGTATAAACTTATATACGTTTTGCCAAGCTTCAGTTTCAATCCAAAATTGTCATACTTAATGTTTTCAATAACTTGAGAACTATAATATGGTGTCAATTGTAACCTATTTCATTAAAAAATTAAAAAATAAAATAAAAAACCATTGTTGTAACTTCCGAACATTAACAGTTCCATAGTAAAATTATTATTATGCCATTGGTTATTATTTGATATAACTATCAGACAACTTATGGACACTACTCAGTCTACTCTCTATCAGTAACTAGTTACTATTCATATGCTAGCTAAGTAAAATGACGAATAATGAACCATAGGTTGATTTGGAATACGAAATAGTATAAACAATCATTGTGGTAGAATGATATACAAACTTCATTTTATGTAAAAATAGTAAGAACCATTGACAACATATTAAGTGTCATCCCTCTTATTCATGTATAAAGGGTGTTTTTGTATTTTATTTTAAAGTTGGTTTCTAAAAATTTCTAAAATTATTGAAGCAGTTTCAAATTTATGTGTTGATTATACAAATTCATATGTTGCTTATATAAGTGTTGGTTATGATTATATACGTATTTGCTCGTTATATAAATTCATGTGTTGGTTATGTAAATTATGTGCGGGTTGTAATCGTTTACGTATGTGCTGGTTATAATTATATAGATGCGTGTTGATTATAGAAATTCATGTGTTACTTATATATGTGTTGTTATACTTATTAGCACAATTATAAAACACTATTTTGCAACTTTTTAAAAAAATGTCCATTTAAAAAATATATAGCAATATTATACTTATATTAAAGATAAAAATTGCTTCATTTTATGGTATTGTTCTTTTAATAAAATATTAAAGTATATAAAAGTAATTTTAATTTAAAAAAAAGCTGAATTAGTAGTTAATGAAAAAATGAGATAATGACTAAAACACCCTTAAATCTCATTAATTACTATAGCATTGTTAGTAATGATGTGTAATCAATCTTAATCTTAATCTTAATCTTAATCTTAATCTTAGCCCTTAATTCAATTTATAAACGTTCAAAATATATTCTTATTGCTTTTAAATAAGAAAAGTTTAACAATCATTGGCAAAAATAAAACTTCCTTCTAAGCAAATGCCAGAAGCATAATCTTGCTCCTCCATCGCATCTAAAAAGAGAATCACTCACCATTTTTGATATTCTTGACGAGTGGAGGAAGCTTAAAGATATGTGTGACCACCCGAAGTTGGTCGTGCGCCTTGAAAGCTCGCTGATAAATTTTCTACACCCAAGATAACAAAATTTTAAAATAGTCACATAGAAAATTAACAAGCACCTACTAATTCCCTAAAGCGAATGCAATAATTTATTTTAGTGCCGTTGGATGAGAAAGAAGATTATTTGGGCCATATGTATGGATGATCATGATCAAAACCCGTCATCAGTAGTTCAAGACAACTCGGGAGGCCTATAAAGGGGAATTAAAACGCACCCATGGAAAATACAGATTGAACAACACTTAATACTCCAAAATGTTATGAAATTCACGTGATAGGATACATTATTCGCGAATGTCCAATATGTAACAATATAACTAACACTATCATAAAAAAAATTATGAGTTATTTCTAGCACATAGACACTTAATTGATATTATCTTAAGTGTTAGCACATATCGAATGCTCTGGAAAAGCACTAACATCTTAACCCATATACACCCAGTTTATTAATCAATGATGCCTTATATTCTTCTTACTAGTTTAAGAACCCGCGAGGTTCGCGGGTGGACTAAAACACAAATGAGTAAGTTTAATTTATTAAACTAATCGTTTGAATTAAATGACCGTTCAAGTAATAATAAATTAGTAAACTACAATGAGACAAATAATTTAATATCTCGTGATACATGATGATGCAAATTTGTGTAATATTGTGTTTATGGAAGATAATGGATAGCGAATTATAAGTCAACGTACTCTTTATTTATGTAGAATTTTAGGTTAATATTTAAGTGTGTGTATGAGTATACATGTTTTGTATTACGTTAAGAAAATTCATTAAAAAACAACAAAAAATAAACATTAAATGACTTCAAAAAAATGTTATGGATCATTTTAGAGAACAGTTACATGGAATGAATGATCGAACGATGAATGAGTACATGGAGATCACAAGTCACGAAATACTTCTTTGTAAACTACATAATGTGTTTTGTTTCGTTTTAATATTTTCAAAATCTTATCATAATTATAACTTATTAGATTATACAGTTGGTTATTTAGTCAAAATGTTACAACTTAATTAAAGAAAAAATATTGTTTCGTAAGCCAAATTAAGAAAACGACACTCACGATATTATAATTAGTTTGTTTATTAGTTAAGTAATTTTGTCATTTCTTTCAAATTGTTCATATTCCAAAGGGTAAGGGTGTCATCATATACATCTACATTAGGGACTTTAGGCCATTCCCTCACGAATTGATGCAGAATAAGGGGTTCTGCTTTTATGGTTTGAATATAAAAACACTAAAGGATAACAAACAAAAATTGTATGTCATTCTCATATTCCATGTGAACTGATTTTCCATGAATTGTTTGACACTGACCACAAAACAATAAAGCCAATCGCGCACATAACTGGGTATAAACTAAAAGGCCATTCGAGTTCTCACCGGCAAGTCCACACTGATCTCATCATCCAAGTCAACATGCATTGGATCAACGTATTGTTGGATTTCATCAGAACCCCCTTGTCTGGTGCTAAGCCCTTCTCTGTAAATAATTTTAAAGTTATCAATACATCCAAATGGGTATAAACTAAAAAAAAAAACTTCACATAGTTCTTCATTGGCGAATAAAGAAAACATTACGGGAACATGGAAAGGTCAGAAGTGCAGTTGTTTAGGTCAACTCTCGATTGGCCATGTTGACAGTTACATGCGACAATTTTTCACTTATCTTTCTTTTAGAGGCAGTTAAGCGTGCATCTACAAAATTATTGAGAAAAACTTCAAAAGGAATTAGCAAAACAAATACCTATATGGAGCAGCACCATAGTAACCACCATATTGCCTCCAAACTTTCCAAAACTACGCCCACAAGTTACTTGTTGCTGCTCTTGGTAGCTGTCCCATTGCTTTCTACTGAATATGTAGCTAAACAATACTATTTTTTGAGCCTCCAACTGAATTAAAGTGGATTCCATGTATCAAAATTCAAAAGTACACCTGCCATAATGATAACAACCAGTCAACAATTTAACTTATTATATATAATGAACCTAGGATTCATTTCAATGTCAAAATTAGCATGCCGTTGACCTAAAAAGTCAAATTACACAATTCTTTTACAAAAACAATCAACAGTTATACTCTACACCTACCATTAACATACTAAAAGAATACAAAAAAAAGGAGCCTTTAAATCTACCTTCACTACAAATAATATAAAAATAATCCCATTAACCCTTTCGTAAAAAGAAGCCTACGGTTTTGAGCTTGAGCGGGAGCCTACAAAATTAATCCCATATATAATTATTAACATTAACACTAATTTGGCACAAAAAATCTAAAAATAATTAATCAAAACGATAAAATTACAAACCTGAACTCATCATTTTCAAAACCTCCAAAACTACAAGAATCGGCAGCAGTCCCTCACATCAACAACACCAGTCACCTTTCAAACCTGGTCAATGGAACCGACGCCGGTGAACTCATCAGTGATGAACCAATATGAATAGTATAAAAAAGATAAGGTTCGGTACCGGTATTTGAGGGTAAATACCGATACCGAACCGGGACCGTACCGGACCGATACCGAAAATGTCAAAAGTTGGTACCGAATTGGTACCGAAAATGTACCCGGCACGGTAAATTCAGTACCGGTACCGGTTAGGTACGGGTACCCGGTACCATTTGCTCATCCCTATTCAGAAGTATAACCAACCTCATCATATAAGATGATTCATGATTTTCATTTATAATAAAGCTTCTATATAAGTACTAATTGATCGACGTGTATAATTTGAGTTCTACTGGTATAGTTATAATCTCACATAAACAAAAAGAAATAGTTTAGTTTTGAACAATTAACGTGCGAATTGATTGAACAAATTCCTTCACTCATTTCAAGAAGATATAAAACCATAAAAAATAGGCTGCATTACCTTTTTCAAACATTAAGATATCTAGTTTCATCCTTGAACTTTTAGACTAAATCAAATTTAAAGTCATTCAAATCAACCAATAGTTTTAGGGTAAAAGCAACTAACTTGATTCGCTTTCACATTCAAATAATGTTTGGTGCGCTTTAAGTGGGAAACCTGCATAATATACCATGCCATCATAGGTTTTTTGATGTTGATGTAATAATCACGACAGTTACAATTCGTGCTTCATAGCTTGAGGTTAAAACGTGCATAATCTAGCTAGTTGCAGCCTCGTGTTATCTGCAGATTTGAGAGCCCAATAATTAACAAAGTTCTCATACACTATGGTTGATCTTCATCTGAAACCAATAAGAATAAACATTAATTCATATTGTGCTATGCTTTTAATAACAAAAAAGGCAACTTTTACTGCATACAATACAAATGGTGCCAGCGCAAAATGGTAAAATATCAACCTTTATAAAAAGGGTATGTTTCGCAAAGCTAGTTGTAGCATTAACGTTTAAAAAAGAAGTGTCCTGTAGATGTTTGAAGAAGTGCTTGACAAAAGTAGTTGTAGCTAGAGAGTATAAGATGAGAAACAAAAAAGACGCGTAATTATACCTACACAACGGCAAAATTACATACATATTATATGCACGTGATGATAATATATACTGGATATTTGCTTGATGGTTAACATTTATTTGATACATATAAAGCTACACTTCTATAACTCAAATAGTTTCACAAATGTTATAAAACATGACTTTAACCAAACCATGTTTTGCGGATTTGATAAGTTAGTTACCTGAAGAGGAGAAGAAACCATTGGCGTTCTCTTGCCACTGATATGAAATGACTAAACACATAAAGTTGGTTCCAGACACCTCATCGTTTAACCATGTATCCCCTTCAATATCAGTCACCATAACTCAACTTTAACCTACTAAATCCACTTTATTCAATCAAATCATAAAAACAACATCAAGAACTTCAAAACCCATCAAAATTAACCCCAAAAAAAATTCTTTTGATCATCAAACAATCAAACCCACCTTAAAAATCCAATAAAATAACACAAAATCTCTTGCTTTGATCCTCAAACACTCAAACCAAATCAAAACCACAAAAAAAAAACAATTTTTAACACTTTCCAAGTCGGGTCAGCAGATTTCACTTCAAAACTGAACAAATTCCCCTAAATTAATCACGGAAAAGAAAATCATTATGTTAAATTTACAGGATACAAAAAGACAAAGTGATGACTAAACAACCTTTTAAGTTCATCTTAATTCACAGAAAAATAGACATATAATTAAATTCAGAAACTGAAATATAAACACACAAATCAGATAATGCTATCGATTAACACACAACAATCATTCATGTATAACAAATTCATAAAAAAATTAACACGTAATTTACCATATCATTCCAAATTTTGTCACCGGAACCCTCCGTCTTCTCGTACTTCACCAAAATCATTCAATCAAAACAGATTAACAGAAAACACTTGAAACATTAACTGATAATACAAAAATCATTTTAAGGGCCATTAATTGAAATTGGTTATCTATAATTGACCCTAATAATTGTTTTAGGGGTATATTGAATAGAATTCCCAACAGGAGAATGGGAAAGAATGATGAACAACTTAATAAAAAAAAATTAGAAATTCATACCGTGAGATGAACTATCTCTGTTATTGAGGCTAATAATCGCCCGTCCAAGATATCGCCACGAAGAAACCGCTGATTACAGAAATCGCCATAAAGCTTCCATGGAATGGATCCTCGAATGCGAGTATGAGCAGATCTGACAACTACAAAACAAATATGAACTATAGTATCAGAAAAAATAACAAAAATTGATGGTTTTAAAGAAAAGGAGTGATAAAAGGTGAAAGAACACAGGCAATAGACAGAAAGGAAGGCAGCGAGAATTAGGGTTTGTTTCAATTTTGAAAGTCGGTGATAGAGTATTGTAGAGAAGAAGCGTATGAAAGAAGCAAATGGAATATTAAGTTGCCGCTCAAATCAATATTGAGAGGACTATTAAGTTGCCTGGTGGCAATTAGTGTATTAAGTTTATGCCAAGTGGCACTAAGTTGTTTTGTTTTAATATAGATAATAGATATCTTGAAGGTACTTATTGCATAATGCATAGTTGTATTATACTCGGATAAATGATTATCACGCTATAATGTGAACCAAAATGATACTATATGTCTAAAATAACTAGGTTATCACCCAGTATTGCTTCACGGGCTCAAGAAAGTTACTAATATAATAATTATTTATCATTAATGCATAGTTAAAATCATACAAAATGTATGACATCTTAATGTCTTGGCTATAAAAACAAAATATATGACCTCATGGGACCATTTAAATTTTCAAGGAAAAATGTAAAAATTTATTCACAACGTAGTATGTGTGACAAAATAAGTATATTAATTGATAAACCACATAAGACTTACTCACATATCTCCAACATATTCTTGCCCCTTCTTTGTTGTTTCGGCGGCCTTCTTTGCCCATCTCCCAAACATAACCATAACGGATCCATCGTATTTGCCCAAGAACAATGCATACGCAACATCACAATTGAACAGGAGAATATCACAAAACACATAAGCATGCATCGACTTCACATGCAGTGCCTTCTGATGTCGTTAACCGACAATAATATAAGTAAACAGTAATCAAATTCAAAAACAAACTAAATTTCCTATGTAAAATCATTTGATAAGAACAATGCTAATCTAAAGTTCTAACCCTAATAACTTAAAAACACCATCAGATAAAAGTGATTAATCAATGTTTAAAATCTACAATATAATATACCTAGGATAAAAGTAGATTCTTTAGAAAATGGTATTTTTTTCATAAAGTCTATATAATATTTTCTTAGCATTGCTTTCCTACATAAAAAATGGAACCAACATATATAAGCTTCTCTAGTATATCTTTTATCATACAAAAATAGATTTGAGAGATAGAGTGGGCATGCGAGAAGTGCCTTGCAAGATCCCGGTATTAAAATTGAGCATGAGTTATTCCAATAACTAAATTTTTGCCTAGATATATGTAGAGATGCCAAAATGGGATGGGTTAGGTAACGGATCAAAATTGGTCTTGGTCATAACGAATGACTCTTTGGTACAGATCATATGAGTAAGGTCGGATTGATTTAGCCCAAAACACTTTTTACCCAAAATATTCAACTTATTTTAAACATGATTATAGTTTGTTAAATATGCTTACAAAAAAAATATAGCATAGGAACAATATTATTGAAATAATATAAGAGATCTTTATGCAATAACAATTACACTTTGGACAACCTAATTAATCTGGCTTTAATCTATTTCCATATTAACTTTTCATTAAAGAGACTTTTATCCCCTTTCACAATACCTCTTACAGCCTTGCAATTTTTAAAAATTATCATTTTATTCATTAATTCAGTAATATCCTACCTTTTAGTTTTGCAACTTATATGGCTAGAGCAAAGAAGAATACAAGTGTCAAAAGATAAAGACATAAGATCCTTGTGCAAATGCCAACTGCCCAGTTCAAAGCATAAAATTCATTATTCATCTTGATATTTGATTGACCCACTGGTTTTTTTGATTGTTAATAAAATTCTGTAATTTCTTTTTAATAAAATTATTGAAAATGGCTTGGTCTCCTTGTTTAGCACAGCGGCCGTTTTATAAGAACCCTTAAATAAATATCAATCGTTAATTACATCTACCCATATCATTATCCAAACATTAAAACAAAACCATTCATCAAAGTAAACAAAAACATTTTAAAAAGACAAAATTGAGAATTATTTTCTAATTCATGAGGCAAAACATAATGGTTTAAAATGACACTAAAAGCTCAGTTTTTTGTTATCATAGCTTTTTTTTTTCGAAAAGTAAACTTCATTAGAAAAACCATGCACACCTGCAAAACGGGGCGGCCACACCAAAATACATTACATAATTACAAAGTTGCACCACTCGGTCCACGTAATGGACCTCTTTCTATCTCTCCTATTAATCCAAAGGTAATCTATCGATTTTTTTTCACTGATAATATCCTCCACTCGAACAGGCTTGTTATCGAACTTGAGACTATTCCTGGAGTGCCATATGCTCCAACACCCAACCAAAATAATCCCTTTGAAAACATCTTTAGCCGTGTCTCTAAACCCGATTTTGTCGTGAAGCTCTAGTAACTCACAGACCGAACCAGTGGAGTAAAGGCGCAATTCTGCACCAGCGACTAATGTGAAGCCAAACCTGATTCGCAACATAATAGAAACAGAAAATATGCCTTGCCGATTCTTCTCCCGAATTACATAAAAGACACGAAGCGTCTTCAATGGCGATGTTCTGTCTCCTTAGCTCCACGGCTGTGGGAATTTTCCCCATTTCTGCCTTCCAAGCAAGAATGTTGCATTTCATTGGAACCCGTTTACTCCAGCTGAAAGCATAGATGTTGCTGGACACAGCCCTTTTGCTTAGCAGCCGTTTACCAACGGAAAACTCTCCCGATGTGTCACCCATCCACTTCTAACCATCGCTTTGAGTAACTAAAACCACCGAATCCAACTGTCTACAAAGCCAATTATATTCGGAGATTTCAGCAAAAGTAACCAGACATTTTCTCCAATTCCATGCGAACCGAGAGTTACCATTGCTACCCGAGACCCTACTAGCCACATTACATCTTTTTTCAACTTCAAGTTTGAAAATATTTGGATAAATATCTTTCAATGGTTCATCTGATATCCACGGGTCAATCCAAAATGAAATATTATGCCCGTTCCCCACCACGCCTTTGAAATAACTACGGAGCGGGGCACCATCGGCTAAAGTTCTAGCTATAGATTTAACAATATTATTCCACACCCCACACATATTTTTTTTAACCGGAAGGAAATCCTAATTCCTGTTACTCAAGTGTAAAGCTTCAACAACCTTCTTCCAAAGTTGGTTCATTTCCGTTTTAAATCGCCATCCCCACTTCGTTAGAAGAGCCATGTTAATGTCTTTCAACTTACTCAGTCCAAGATGCCCTTCCTCTTTCAAGCTAGCCACCCGATCTCAATCCACCCAATGCATAATATTAATCCCTCCCAATCCTCCCCATAAGAATCTTCAAATTAGTTTCTCCAAGTCATTGATAACCTTTGTAGGTGCCTTATAAAGAGAGAAGTAATAATTCGGAAGGCTTTCAAGAACAGTTTTAATAATCGTGACTCGCCCTCCTATCGATAACGTGCTAGCCTTCCATTTGGAGAGACGTGCTTCAAAGGTGTCATAAATCGGCTTCCAGTTATTTATCTGGTTCATATTTGCTCCTATCATCAAGCCGATATATTTGAACGGGGGTCCCCGCCAAGCACCCAACTATATTTGCCTTGTCTTTGACTTCCGCAATATCCACTCTGATGTCGTACACGTTAGATTTAGCAAGATTGATTTTAAGCCCGGAGCACATGTAGAAAATGCAAAGAATTCTCACCACGAATGTTTGAAGTCGACCATTCCCCCAAGATAATGGCATCATCCGCACACAAAAGATGCGATATAGTTGGTCCATTATTTGGGAGGTGAATACCCCGAACCACTCCAGCTTCCCTAGCTTTTTCAAACATACAAGACAAATTTTCCATAACAATTAGGAATAGAAAAGGAGAAAGAGGATCGTCTTGTCTCATATCTTTTTCGCATTGGAACTCGAACGTAGGTGCTCCGTTAACAAGAACTAAAGATCTTGACGAGGATCACCTTGTCTCGTACCTTTTTGAGTTTCTTAAATTAACAAGGAAACTATAACTTTTTGCAAATTACTATATAATAATAATTGAGGTAGCTTCTTGGTTACAGTAGCTAAAAAGCCTCAATTTAAGTATATTTACAAAATTGCCATTGATGCTATTTTCTTTTTGTTTTGTTTTTGTTTTATGGTGTGATTTACAATTTGAGTCCGTCATCTTTGTGTAAGATTAAATATATTACGTATTAATATTTAATCTGTAGCCATTATAATCATTTACATTATATAGATCAAAATATATAACAATCCTATTAAATAATTAGTTGGTAATTGTTGATGGACCATATTACCCTTATTAACTAATTAGGGTTTCCTCCTGGGTGCTTATATAAGGAGAATTATGTGGAGGTTAAAGGGTTACTCAGTTACACAATTAGACACACCCCATAAGCCTAACATCATAATCGACCTCCATCTCCATACCGATTCCCTTATCTGTTTTTCTTAGCCACCATCATCAGTCAGCACCCTAAGGAGGAACCAGACCAAGATGACAATGATGTCAAACTTTAATGGCTGCGTCTCCATTGCTAGATTCTCTGCTAACCTGTGCTGATGCAACCAAAGGTATGTTTTCATGTTTTCCCTCATGTATAAACAGAACTGATTCAACATGTGGTATCAGAGCATATGTTGATTAGTCAGTTCTGTTTTCGTATCCATTATTCTGGGATCAAAAATCTGGAAAACGAAATTGTTAAAGCCTTGAAAAATCACGGCTGTTTTCGAGTTTTGTTGCCGAAATCACTGTTTTCGGAAGTTAATGAATTAATGTTTTGACTCGAAATCATAATGGACAAACCTAATATTCGAAATCTGTTAACAAAATTCTTAAAATTTAGATTTCGGAACCCAGAATTATGTTTTTTTATTTTTTAGGGTTCATAATGTTCTTAGTTAAAATTCGAAATTTCCCTTATGTTTTGGAATGTGTTTTGAATTGTGTAATGTTTTTCCTAATTTGATCTTATTTTATCTAATAAGTTGTTTTCGAAATCTGTTAATGAGATAAACAATTATGATTTTCGAAATTTTATGATAAATTAGATCAATGTTATAATAGGAAACTCTATCACAATTCATAATTTTCTGTTATATTATCACAATAAACAACCTTAATGAGAGGATTCGAAATTATCAACATGTTGCATAAGTCCCTTTAGTCGCACAAGATCAGATCAGATATGATCTGATCGCACAAGACAATCACACAAGGGAAATCGCACAAGAACTTATGGATCGCACAAGACCTGTGGATCGCACAAGATAGTGTTGATCGCACAAAACTTGGGCCTGATTAATCGCACAAGTTTTGGGCCTCACTGATCGCACAAATTTTGGGCCTCACTGATCGCACAAGACTTGGGCTTTATTTACATCGCACAAGTTTTGGGCCTTATCGATCGCACAAGGCATTATCGATCGCACAAGGCATTACTAATCGCACAAGACTCGAAACCTCATTATTTTAAGCTGTTTAATGTGACCTAAAAGGTGGTTTGCTATTAAATAATTGGTTTTGTAATCACTTAGTTAATTAATAAGGATCAAATAATGTTTTTACAAAACCAAAATAGCTTAACTTGAATGAGCTTTTGATGTGTCATTTCTGGCCAAAGCTGACTTGATACATCTACTTATCGTTCAAGTATTATGAAAGCTATGTTGTATGTGCATCATAAGCATGAATGTCTTAATTTCTGGCCAAAGCTGATTTAATTCATTCATAGATGGCATACTCAACAAGTGCATAACTAAAGTAATTGTCTCAATTTCTGGCCAAAGCTGATTTGTTACAACCACTTTGCACATATGCTTAAATGATTACACTTCTGGCCAAAGCTGTTTTGTTTTCGTTTAAGTAGAATTTTAGCTAAGTCTATTATTTTGATGTTAGTAATAGACATATCACAACATCTTCACATAATGATCCTTAATTAAGTTTTTATGATCATTTCGTCTGCCTTATTCTTAGTAACCATAATTTTACTCACTATATTTTTCTTCTATGTGTATCTCATCCACTCTAATTCCTAAACCTAAAATGTTTGCTTTATTTAAAGTTTCTATTAGAATTAGCTCTTAAATTAAATCCTTGATTATTTCTTAAGACACGATAATCCTATTGCTCTCTTCTGATAAAGATTATAAAGAAGAACAATTAGAGCATGATGAATAGGACAAATCGAACATGATGTCTCTTATGATAATCAAGAACTCTCTAACGTAAATGCTATCACTAGAGTTATTCCAGATTAAGTCTTTCCTGAGACTAATCTTTATTTACGGAATAATCACTAGAACTCCTAAGATGCATGCCTTAATTTGAAACTCTAAACTATAAAGTTAAGTGGTATATGTGAATACATTATAATGTACAAAACCATGACCCATAAAGTTAAGGGCTTACGCATGGAAATAAGTACATTTTTCCAGTACATTACATATTAAGATTTTCACTTGTACATTTTGATGCCGTATAAATCAACTATAACACTCAAAATACCAAAGTATAACGAGTGTGTTGATAAGCAACATATGTACAAAGAAATAAATGTTTAAACCTGGAAAAATAAGTTGTTACTCACCTTACAACCACTAAAACGTATAAAAGATGACTGTTCTAAGGTCCATAGACAAATTACAAGTGCTAATTCCAACTTTAAGGTTCTTCAAGGGAAAATCTCACTGCATAATTATGTCATTAGATTAGACATAAGCAACGAGACTATCCATTATTCTAAAGAACAGTTGGGTAAATTGATTAGATAGTCACTTATTAATGATATTTAAGTCTGATAATTTCAATATTCCAATTAACACATGATTAGTTGACTCTAGTTCCATACGTTTCCTTACCAGAACTCGACAAATAACTAACATGAGAGTTAGTGACAAAGTTAAATGTTAAGGCTATAAGAACCATAATAAGCAGTCTTCTAACAAAGTTTTTCGATACATTACATATTCTGATTATTAATCAAAGTACAGTATCATTACTTAGGCTATGTCATGAAGGTTGTGAGGTTTGCATAGTCAACATAAAGTCACACTTATCTTAAACTCTCATCTTATTTGTTCTAAATATCTGGATAGAAACATTACTAAAATGAAACTAGATGATACCTTACATTTTCACAACTTTTGTTATCATGCAAATGAGAATTTGACAAAAGGAAAATGAGACTTATAAATTTCATTCATTCTAACCGAACTTCGTGAGAAATCATGACATGGTTAATGAGGATGATTATTCAACTAATCTCATTCTAAGTGATTTTAAATCATGACGTTAAAGCCCTAAATATGACTTGGCTTAAGGAATAAGTATGGGTCCATCATAAGTCATTCATTGACATTCGTGGAACTTATTCCAAATGGAATATTCAGACATAATTTATTTATTTTTTAACAGACTATCAACTTGTATCTAAATTTTGTCACATATGGCCCACGTTCTTAGAAGAAGTCTATTCATGTATGTACTTAACAAGATTTCTATTAAATATGTCCCTAAAGTTTCTTATGACATTTGGACGTTAAGGAAATAAATTAAAGTCTAACATATATATGATAGGTTCCCACGTCACGTACCTCATTGAAACTTTTCTTGTAGCATTTCTAGAGATATCAAAGATCAGTGGGAGCATTAAGTGTCTTAATAATAACTTGCAATAGTTGCAAGAGGTGGGGAAATTTTTTTTTACATTACTTCAATTTACACCTCTTGTACAAGACACTGCTCCATTATGACACTGTTCTATCATAACTTATCTCCTTAAATCTAATGCTACTCTTACAAAAGTTTCATTGTTGCCTAATTGTGGGCCCACTTAGATTTCTTACCTGAACTAACATAATCCTAAACAAGAGAAACTACAACGACTAATGTCATTAACTCGTTTCTCTATTAAAATTTGTTGGTCGTTACATATTGACCATAAGCATGCTGAGTTCCTAAAGATTTCTAAGGTTAGTGGGAGCAGTCAAAGTCCTTATCATGACTTGCAAGGAATACAAGAGGCGGGGGGAAGAGTGTCATTAAATTTCACTCCAAATTTAACTCTGATTACACCTCTTGTACACCATACTACACCAACTCTTATAGACTTAGAATCCTGAAAATGATAGCAACCTAACCAAGAGCTAATCCATAAAACTGAAACTTCTAATGAACCCAATAATCAACTCAGGAGGTCATCTAGGTTTAAAAGCCTACTAATTTTGATGATTACATAACCTCCCTAACTGAAGTTGAAATGGTTTTTGGAAATGTTTACTGATCCTGTCTCTTCAAATTAAGCCATTAGTGTCAATCAATATTCTTAATGGAATAAAACAGTTTTCTAGTAAAACTGATTTTATGTGTTCGTATAACGTTTAGGATTTGATTGAATTACTTAAGAGTGTTCATAACTAAACCAAATCCTAATATATAAACGTTAAGACACAAAGAAGCATGATTGATTGTCAAAGGTTATACTCAGGAAGAGATATATTATTAAAGAATATTTCTTACATATCTAACAAAAGATTTCTTTTAGGATTATCACTGTTCTAGTAGCTTATAATAATTTTGAGCTACATTAGATGAACATTAAAACAACTTTCCCTAACAAATGGCTGGCATATTTACATGTTCATAAAACAACCTGAAAGTTCCAAACTGAAGGTTAAAGAACACTTTGTTTGTAAGACAATAAAATCCATATATGGGTTAATGCAAACATCATAATGTGATGAAATCTTAACGTAATTATTTTCAACAACAACCAAGTGGATTAATGTACCTACCTCAAGATGAGTGGGAGCAACTAAGATAAACTTGTCTATATAGATGATATTCTTTTGACAAGTAGATGTTACATAAGTCAAAGCATTGTTAACACAAACTTTGATATAATAGATCTCAGAGATATCTCTTACGTGATAGATGTCATAACATGCTGAGATAGATCCAATAGGACATTAGTTCCGTTCCATAAGTTTAACATTAAATTGGTCCTTACATATGTAACAAACAATACTGCTCTCATTTAGAGGATAATAGGATAAATGAGATTATTTCTTACGCTTCATTAATTAGAAGCCTTATGTAAGTTCAAGTCTATACTCGTTTAGATATTACTCACATTGCAACACACTAGATATGTCTAGATTAATGTGAAGCATTTAATAGAGTATTACAATATCTTTAAAATAAAGAGAGGCTATAATTTAAAGAAAAAGTGAGAACTCAAACCGGTTTATTACTCTAACTTTGTAATATTCAAAGATGACAAAATGTAATTTCGGGTATATCCTTATGTTAGCAGACAAAACATATCTCATGGAGGAGTCATAATGTACTGATATTAACAACCTAAGTTATAACGACATAATATAGTCACTAAATGTTGTTGGAAATATATCAGTGGACTCATAAGTTTATTAACTCCATATAATTAATGTTTTGAAGACTTAGTGTGATAAAGTCAGCTACCATGACTCCTTGAACAGTAACAGTTCAAGAGGTGCTGCATTAAATTTCGATACGCAATTAATTGTTCGTTTATTAACGAATTGAGGAAACTAAGTTTTGTATCGAATACATTCATGATATGCTTAAGGATCCTATAACTAAAGGGCTATTACCCATAAGTCTTATTAAGAGAGCTCATAGACGGGTATTAGTTAATGGCCGTGCGAAATTGCATATCGTACTATGAATGACCAAGTATTAGTGAATTTTCCTCATCAGTTTGATTTTGTATGTCTCTAAGAATATGTCAAGCCGGTATCATGGCATATAAGACAAATAAAGTTACAAATCAAACAAAGGGCTTACGCGTATTTTGATCATGACGATTAGGTTTTAAATTAAGGCTATAGTATGATTAATGGGGGTCCTGAGTCGCATAATGATTCAACGGCTGTATTTCTCTGCTATAGTACTTGTTTAAGGCTAAAATGAGTGTTAACTCCTGATCAGGCTTATCTAATACTCATAGTAAATGATTACTCGGCTAAGTGGGAGAATGTAAGATTAAATATATTACGTATTAATATTTAATCTGTAGCCATTATAATCATTTACATTATATAGATCAAAATATATAACAATCCTATTAAATAATTAGTTGGTAATTGTTGATGGACCATATTACCCTTATTAACTAATTAGGGTTTCCTCCTGGGTGCTTATATAAGGAGAATTATGTGGAGGTTAAAGGGTTACTCAGTTACACAATTAGACACACCCCATAAGCCTAACATCATAATCGACCTCCATCTCCATACCGATTCCCTTATCTGTTTTTCTTAGCCACCATCATCAGTCAGCACCCTAAGGAGGAACCAGACCAAGATGACAATGATGTCAAACTTTAATGGCTGCGTCTCCATTGCTAGATTCTCTGCTAACCTGTGCTGATGCAACCAAAGGTATGTTTTCATGTTTTCCCTCACGTATAAACAGAACTGATTCAACACTTTGTATACTTTATTTTTAGACCTACAATTTTTGTCAACTTTTCTTTTGGGTCTCTAAGTTAAAGTTTTCTCTATAAATTTGTTTTGTTTTTGTTTTATGGTGTTACACCTCAGTACCTCCAGCACGTCGTGTATGACTAGATGCCACCGGCTGTAGCCTTTGCGTTACGGCAGATGGAGCAGTAGTTACGGGCGCGGATGAACGCCCACCACACTCGTACTGAGCCTCTTTTGATGCGGACGATCCAGGGCGATATACAGGCGGCTAGGGATCGTGGCCTGACCCCCATATCGATGTCGGCTTTGCCGCCACGCCCGGGACGGGATCTACAACCGTCTCCCACCACTCAAGATCCGGGGTCGTCAGGCACCGCTCAGGATCCTTTTTGTTGTACTTTTTTTTTTGTATTTTGATTTTTATTTATTTTAGATTATGTCATGTACATATACAAACTTATTATAAAGTTAAATTTACAGTTTCAGTTCATATATATTTGTGATTGTTTATTTCAAATGTTTCAATTGGTTGGTTGGTTACGTATAATGTATAATATGATATGACACGTCACGATAAAATATAATACAAAATAATAATAGTATTTACTTATACAAATATAGTTCAAATTTACATCGAGATAGTTGGTAAACAGGCAACAAGCTATGCCGCTACCCCTTTTTGAATAGCAAAACTAAGTCTTTTAAAAACTACATCCATAGATCTCGGGGTCATAACATTAATATGATACGATACGTCACGATACGATAAAGGACGATACGAGACGATATAATACGATACGTCATGATAAAATATAATACAACTTATAAATGCGATACGATACGTCACGATACGCTATAATACAATGTCACGATAAAAATATAATAAAAATTATAAAACACATAAAAACAACAAATAACCAACAATAAACACACCAATAACCAAACCCAAAACACCAAAGTTCAACCTAAAAAAGAATACGGATCGTATAGGCCGCCAGACAAACGTTGACCCTGTTAGTCTGCCATGACTAAAACCTTAACCAATACGGATCGTATAGGCCTATATAATCCGTATTGGACCAGTCAAAGTGTGTAGATAGAAAAACCGGTATGTAGATAGAATCTCCCTTTGGAAATATGTTGGATTCAATGTTGTAATACAGTTGAGGGAATGGACCCAGGTTCAACCTTTTAAATATTAAGGCTTTACTTGTGGTCCATACGTTATAGAGTTAAATGTCATTTTAGTCTCTATGGTTTGGATCATTTTACCAGTTTAGTCCAAATGTTTGAAACGTTGTCATTTTAGTTCAAATAGTTTTAAATGTTGTCATTTTAGTTCACTAGGTTAAATCCATCCCTTTTTTTTGTTAACTAGAAATGCATTTCGGTCATTTTATATGTAATTCTGTTAAAAAGAATGGTAATTCGACCACAATTTTGAAAATGGTTTTCACTGTAGTGGCAATCACATCAAAGCTTATTCAATTGTTATTATTCCATATATAAATAAGCAAGTTTTTTGTGCATAACCACTTGTACCTTGTGTTTTGAGAGTTTTTCAAAAAAAAAAAAAAAAACTTGATTTTTTTACTTTTAACCCAAAGGTTTTTAGCTTAATTTTGAAAATGGTTTTCACTGTAGTGGCAATCACATCAAAGCTTATTCAATTGTTATTATTCCATATATAAATAAGCAAGTTTTTTGTGCATAACCACTTGTACCTTGTGTTTTGAGAGTTTTTCAAAAAAAAAACTTGATTTTTTACTTTTAACCCAAAGGTTTTTAGCTTTTGTAACTTAACCCTACATAATTTGTTTTTTTAACTTTAACCCAAAACTAAACTTGATTTTTTACTTTTAAACCAAAGGTTTTTAGATTTTGCAATTTTAACCCTACATAATTTGTTTTTTTAACTTTAATAAAAAAAATTTCATTATTTGCAATTTAACTTCACAACTTTTGTCACTTATACTTTCATCTTTGGCAAATTTTTGTTTTACGTATAGTTCTAAATTTTTCGACTTAATACAACGCAACGTACGAGTGTGGTTCAACTTTTTTATGTTTGGTTTCCAATTTTGCAAGTTAACACAGTGCAACGTGCATGTGTGGTTCAACGTTTTTACCTCTGTTTTTTCATGTTTGACAGGTTCGTCGCAACACACAGATCCTAGGTCAAGTCAGTGTTGGTGGTCGATGACGGTTGTGTGACATTAGTACTATTTGACACCGTTTTATGCCCCGCCGCAACGCGGGGTGTGCTTTGGGGGTTTGCTAAAGAAAAAATGGTTATGTATATGGTTGTCGTGACCTTGGCTTTAGGGGTTTTCCAAAAAAATTGATTTTTTTACTTTTAGGGAAAAGTATTTCATAAATTACTTTTAACCCAAAACTATTTGTTTTTTTTTTTTTTTTTACTTTTAACTCAAAACTTTTTCTTTTGCAATCTATCATCGCAGCTTTTTTTACTTTAAACTTTGGTCTTTTATAGTTTTCATTTTCCGCAAATTTTTCGTTTTATGCTTGATTCTAAATTTTGTGACTTAATACATCGCAACGTGCGTCTTTGGTTTAACGTTTTTACGTTTCGTTCTAAATTTTGCGAGTTAACACGACGCAACGTGCGTGCGTGAGTGAACGTTTTTACATCGTCTATTTTTTCTCGTTTGACAGGTTTAACATAACGTGCGGGTCCTAAATCAACTTACCTATAACTATAGAATCCCCACCGCATTGCGGCGGGTCACAATTCTAGTTTTATTTAAAATATTTGAGACTTCTTAATTTTACCATTGATTATTGTGTTCACTTCACTCACAAAAAATCTATTTTTGAACTTCTCTCTCTTTTTTTAACGGCCAACTAAATCGCTGGATGAGCATCATGTGATGCCCTCAATCGAGCAAATGCATCCCCTCCTCCATAACGGTCAGAGTTGGATGCATACCCGAGCCACCAAGCCACCAGTTCCGGGGAAAACCCGTCGGCCCGAAGGCCCACTGCGGCAAAACCCGGTTCGGCTTGGTTTCAAACTGGCAACCTCCAGAGAGTCCTAGTTCCAAACTTCATTGCCACCACAAATGTCCTTCAAAGTGATGCTAGTGGGAGTAGAACCTGTGACCTCAAGAAGAGAAACCAAGTGACTAACCACTAGACCAACTTGTCAGGAGACTTCTCTTTCCTTTTATGCATATGATTAAACTTAACTGCTTTTGCTTACACCAAATGATACAGCAGGTACAACCAAACAAACACATGCAATTATTGTGAAAACTATATGATTTTACAGTTTTGTCTTTTCATTATTGTCTCACTTGTATAAAGCCAACAGGTTGCTTTTAAATTAAAATTTTGAAGTAATATACAAAGCAAACTACAGATGATTCTAAAAGGTTACAAGCTGATGCACATTTGATCCCACATCATCAAAACACATCATGTTTTGTGCAATAAATAGAAACACGTTACTTACTAGTGTTCAGACACGGAATCTGAACGCACTTTTTCATAGAGACGATATATTAGTGTCGATCTTGACATTTGAATCTCCCTTCCCAGAACTGAGATGACGTCCTTGACTGTGATAGTGCGTGGAATACTGCCACCCTTGACCAATTCTTGATTCCTAGTGATTTTCCTTACGGGGCCTGTTAGTTTTTATCACACGTCACATCAGCCTCACAATTATACTTAATTAATAGCAGCAATATCCAAATAAGAAAGCATGTTAGTGCAGGCTCAGATTTGAACCTATGCAGTTATAACGGTCCAAAATCAAATAGCGGTCAAGGTCCGCTATATGATATATAGGTTATAGCGGTAATTTTTATATCATGCATATTTTATGTATTTATATGTATATAAATATATATATATTGAAAAATGTTAATATTTTTTTCAAAATTTATAGTAATATCGTATTATCATGCAAAATATTAGTAGTAATATCAAAATCCAAAACATGAACTGAGGAAGTCTAGCGATTTAGAGATTTAGGTTTAATTTTGTTAAATGATGAACTGGTGCAGAACCAGCGAATGAAGACTTTTAGTCTCGATTTCGGTTTACTTTTGGGTTTGGGCCTTTACTTTTGGGCTTATATATACATATAATAAATAAAACCTGCTTTGGGACAGGTGTCTCTCATTGAGAGCGAAATGCGGGTTTCCCGCCTAATGCCCATTTTCTTAAATGGAGCAACACGATGTGCTTTGGGTCGCCCATGACCCACCAATTTTAATTAAACCCTAAATCTATCCAATCTTCCTAATCGTTTAACTAAACCCTAAATCTATCCAATCTTCCTAATCGGATTCTTAGACTGAAACACTTGTATTCTATCTTCCTCGCTGCATGTTCTTTTTGGATTTGAACAGGTTCTTTTATCATCAACACATCTCCATGTTCATATGTAGATTTCATTTTTTGATTTTTGATTTTTGATTTTTGATTTTGAAACTATTTAAATATTAGGGCTTATATCGCTGCTTCCCTTTCATATGTTGATTTCAATTCTGATAAGTGATTCTGATTTTAGTGATAACCGATTGTGGTTGCGACTATAGTAGTAGTAGTTTTTGCAGGTTATCTTCGTCATGATGATCGGTCAATACGACGAACTTTCTACTCTAGCACCTTCATTGTTATTTCTCTCTCTGGCCTCACCAATTTCAGCCTAATCCTAAGTCCTCTCTATCCTTCCCTCTCTACACATAGGTTTGGTAATCCACAGTATGATACTCAGATCTGATTTTACGCTTCATATCCATCTTATTCGAATAGCGAATGTGAACTTAATTACCGAATGTGATTTCATTTTTATATTATATTAAATCTTGATTTTGTGTATTAAAGTATCGTACATAGATAGTGTGATGAAGCATGAACCTAGGTATAGCCTCGGGTTTACTTTTTGGAGTGTTCGGAGTTGCATTTAGGAGCTCATAATCAGTATTTTCTAGATTAAATAGTTCCACGGCTGATTTTATAGGGGGAAAATAGTTGGTTTTATATCAGCTGGAAGTCAGCAATGAAGCATTTATCTAAGAATAATGCAAAGTAACTCATTTACTCATTAATCTAAATTGAGAGCCCTTTTATGTTTATGTATAAAGCCATCTAAAAAATCTTTCCTTTGGTAATTAAGTAATTTCATAATTTTTTAAGGGGTAAGTACTAAAAAGTTTTTCATTGTTGCTTCGATAAGGTACTTTTAGTTGCTTAGGGACTTAGAGTGTTCAAGATACTTTTGCCACTATTTCAGTTCGTGTCTTTCTAAATATGCCATTTAGTATTAGAAAAATCCTAAATGTATGATGATTCTAGCAACTTACACTACTTCATTTCTAATCTTGGTCACTCAACTTTTTAATCATTATAAATATTGTTCTCTGTTGCACATTATGCATATATGAAAGTTAATCTAAGATTCTACGTGGCCTTTTCTTGAATATCTAAAGGTATGAAGGCACAGTCTTGGATGATTTACCTCATGGGAAAAGCATTTTTTGAGGTACAATGACAACGACACTAATACAAGTAAAAGGTATTTCAGGTAATAAAATTCGGCCCATTTCAAATGGGAATTAGGTAGCTGCTTTTTTCATCTTCGCAGATAACAGAGAATGACCTGACAACAAAACTAAATTCTGTTACTAACTACTGCAGGTTCCATTTTGTACATATGCGCCTGTACCAAACAACCTACATCCCAAGTTCTATTTTGTCAGTTGTGGCCACAGTTCAGTAGTGTCACTAAATGTAAACATTCCCACTTGTATTTTGTCACTAAACTTCTAGAAAGGGTTAGGTTGCGGATTAACTGATTCGAATGTGGCAGACAAAAAAGAACTGTGGCTGCCATTCAGTAGTGTAAGTAAAGTAACTTTATCTTTTGTATTAAAATGGTTGTTTTGGTATACGAAGATGGTAAACAAAAACGAAGCAGAAATAGGTTTTTGTAATTAAATTTAGCTATCAGGACTGGGATGGGTATAAAACTAGGCGTTCAGGGCCACCATTATAATTTTTATAACTATAGCCGTAACTTATATGCTTATCCAATGCTGGTAATTTTGACTTTGTAAGTCAAAATCAAGGGAGTCTTTTAAAATGGACACAACTGACTAAATGATCAGGATTAACTAAAGTATTGCCTGCTAGCCTGCTACTCTTTCTATTTTTCAAGGGGGAGTATTACAGCAAATTTTGATGCAAAGGGTAGATGGTATTATTCTTCCTTTTAATTAAAAGACAATGTTGTTGAGTGATTTCTGGTTTTGATTATTCCAATCTGTTTACAGGTAAAAGGAATTCACCTACTAATAAAGACTAAGGAGGAATAATGCAGAAGCTCAAGCGATTTAAGAAGTTAATACGTTAGCATGTACTGATTTATAGCTTCAAACTGCTTGTATTTAAAGGTGGGGAGTTCAGTTTTATAAACATTATGATCATTATGTTGTTTTCTTCGATTTCTATTACTGTATGATGAAGAGTTGGGTGAAGTACATTTGATGGTCGTTTCTTAAAACATATACACCAACTTCTTTCCTATTCGTTTACTTTATAAAGTATAAACTAATTTACTTTTGCTATGATTGTTTCCCTTTCATAACATTGCCATACCCGACCAACGGATGGTCTTAATTTCAGTTATAAGAAGTATTTGGATTAGAAATTTATTTTCATTATCCAACCCGTGTACACAAATTTGGATTAGAAATTTATAAATTATATCATTTTCATTATTCAAGCCGTGTATACAAAGAAATATTTACATATTTATAAATTATGTCAAGAATGTTTTTTCATTTCATATTGTATTTTTTATACAACTTAAATTGTTCAACCCGTGTATCACACGGGTAGATAACCTAGTTTATAAACAAAAAGTTTATTAATGTGGGCTTTATCTTACTTTTGGGCTGATATAAGAAAAACCGCTAAAATCAGTTCTACGACCTCTATGCGGGTTTAAAAATAGCGGTCCAATAACAGGATTTAGCACCGCTAATAGCAGGACCGCTATGGGTTCGTATGTCCGCTAAGCGCTATAGCCGTGCTATAGCACCGCTATTAACTGCATAGATTTGAACATATAACAATGTGGACCTTATTTATGTATGTGTGTGTTGATTAGCAAAGCACATGGTGACACAATTATCACTTCACATTTTCAATGACATCCTAATTCAAAAACAATACAACTGCATACTTGTTACAGATTAACCTAATTTGGCTCTCTCAACCGTAGTATGGATTAGTTTGTATCTAATTATGGGGCATCACCCCTTGAATTTTGAAAGGGATTAGAAAAGTACAAGATGTTGAATTTAGATGTATTTGTGACTGAGATAAGTTGCTCAATTGGAGAGATAATTTGTTACCCTGGTATGTATGTAATGCAATTTTCTCTTGGATTAGGGTTAGTAGTTATAGGGGTACAGCAGTACTCGTTAGAAAAAGATAACTCACAAATAGGGTTAGGGGGTGGGTTTTTAACATACAATAACTTATGATGAGAATATGAGATGTTTGATACTAACCAGGATTAGCAGTGATAGCACCCAAAGTTGTCATCCTCTCAGCATCTGGATTATCCTTGGAATTTCTCTCAGTAGCCGACTGGGGCTTAGGCCCAACATCAGCAGCACTGGGCTGAGAGGCATCAGGCCCACCTTCACGTTTCTGGCGGGCCTGCTCAGCCATTAGCTGCCATTTTGAGAGCATGTCATCTCCTCCTACAGCCGCCCGTGCAGCAACATTCGCAGCTGTCGTTCTCTGTTTATCATCCTCCTCTTTGTTCACCTTCTCACATACATAATAAACAGTTTTACAATTATACAAAACAAAATGCAACCATATAGATCTTGTTGTCATACCTTAAATGATCTTCCACGACCATCTTCACCGTCACCACTTCCTTCAGGCTGCATTTACAAAAAAGAAACCTCATTGGTATATAACATTATGAGATCCACATTAGAAAACGATGCCGCACTTGCCTCATCTGCTCTTTGAAGTTTTTCAGCATCAGCCTGCTTTTTCTCCCATTCTTCCCGAGCTTTTTGATTCATTGACATGATTTGCTTTCGAACATCCGACGTGACAACTGTCTGGTGCCTTGGCTTCTCAATATCCACCCGCTATGTAACCACTCAAGACATGGAACATTACTTTCATGATGTGTAGATGATATTAATATCTGTATTATGGGACTGGATTTTCTAAATTGACTAACTGCTTTTGGATAAACAGATTCTGCTCATCGAATTATTTATACTTGGTTATGAATTAACAATTACATACACGTGTCTGCTTTTTTCAACAAGAATATCCTTTTTGGTCATATGATGCATCAATTTCTTTAATACTCAAAATTCGCAAACACTCAAAGAATATCAACAGTCAGTTTAATTATAGCTGATACTAGTCATTCACATCAACAACAACAACAACCATACCCAGTATATCCCACAAATAGCAACGCTATTTATAGGGTCTGGGGAGGGTGGGATGTAGACAGACCTTGCCTCCATCCCTAAGGATAGAGAGGCTGCTTCCAGAGAGACCCCCGGCTCTAAAACCATCGGCTCTAAAACCATCAACATACCAACGCACCAAGTCACAAAAAATATATAAATATATAAATAAGAAGTCAGAGAGTATACCAACACACAACATACCAACATACCAAGAAAGTGATCAAAGAGTGACACAATATAATGTATAACATGTATGATAGCATACAACATCATATGGGTATAAACACAAGAAGGCAATCACCTGTAAAGTCACTTAAAAGATAAGAAAAGTCTACGTCCCTAAATATACCTAAGACCCTACTGCAATATCTTCTAGAAGTCTTTAACCCTAATACTAGTCATTCACATACAAAAAGCATATCCAAGCGCCCATCAACTCAATCAAATTAATTAGAATAGCATATTTTCTCCATATAGAGTTGTTTTAAACAAATAGATTATAGGTTTGGATCTCTAAAATCAGAATGGATCCGTGTTTAGGACAAGATATAAGAAACAAACTAATTACCTGTTTTGAAAGTCTGATCAAGTTGCTAATCAATCCTCGCATTCTTTCCTCTACACACTGAATACCGAATTGCATTAAACATGTATAATTTCATAATAACAATTGGTAACTTGAAGCTCACCAGCGACAAGCATCGTTCCACGTCATTGCTTCGGTTCTTTACACCACATTTTGCCACTGTAGAACATTTATTACAACGCTTAAATTTGTATTATAGCATAATAAGACACTGGTAAGAATAAAAATCCTCACTGATCTCAGACAACTTCTTCTGAAGTGGAGTTTTCTGCAAAATCAGCCTTTCTTCTTCTTCTTGAACAACCTTTCTAGAAGCTTCTGACACTCGACTATCCTCTTTGGACCCAGAAAACAATTGTTCTTCCTCTTCCTAAAAGACCAAATTATCACTGAATAAATTAAAGGTTTTGCTGAAACTTATGTCTTTATAAGGGAAGAACACATACCCTAAGATTCACTCCGCTGACAGCAGTTACATCATTAAGCTGCTCAATACTTTGATCTGAAAATGCTCCAGACACTTTCTGCTTCTTACTGATATATATATACATACAAGAGTAAGAGCAAAGTCAAAATTATAATTTGACTGGAATGTTAAAGAGACTAGAAAAATCAAACTACCTTAGTGAAGAAACAGGTGCTTCTAATGGTTTTTTCTGGCCGACAGTTGGCTTTTTGGGGGGAGTCTTTGCATTACTTCCAGAAGCCAATGAGGAGTTTCCAGCAGACTGTACTCAAAAACTTAACCTCTAACAAACGATCAAATATTTGAAATAAATATAACGATGAACAATATATTACCATATTCTGGCGTTCCAGTTGTGCGGTGATGGACATGGGCTCTGACTTGTTCATAGATGATGAGAAACCGGGCCTTGATGACATCATCTCAAAAGTTTCATCCTTTGATGATTCAGTCTGACCTAGCTGGGATTTATGTTGTTGATCATTCATGTGATCCAAGGGTTCTTGTTTTGCGTAGCCCATTGATGGCATATCTTTATGCATTGAGGGTTGCCAGTGGCCTGAATTACTTGTGAAATGAGCAAGACTACCCCCATGCAGCCTTTTCATGTCAGTAAAAGGAGTTTGAACAGGGCCTTGCCTCAGTTGTAAATCATGGGTCTGCTGCTGCTGCTGTTTAAAAGTATTCATATTTGGAGATCCATAATTCGAAAAAGAGGGTTGTGGAAAGGGCATATGTTGCTTGCCAAGTCCCTGCATTGGAAATGGCTGCTGATCCCTCTCTTGCTTAATAGGATTAACATTAGAAGACTTGTGTGAATCCGATTGGTGTTCCAATAATCGTTGTTTTTGGGCATTATTATCCATGCTTGGTTTAGCAGGAATCTGGTTGATAAAAAATGCTATCTGTTACAAAAAAAAAAAAAAAAAAAAAAAAAAAAAAAAAAAAAACATGATAATACTAGTACTACATGTGTGAAAATGTTGTTAACCTGGCCTTGTTGTAACTTATAGACAGCCATCTTAAGCATATGATCTCCTACAAGACTTCGCATGTGGCGGACGAATTCTTCTTTATTAATGCTATTGCTCTGGGAAAGGCAGGCAGGCAGGGAGTTGTTTAGTGGGCAATTGAAACAAGAGATAAAGAAAGAAAGAAAGTTACCCGTAATCGAACATAGAGGCCCTGGAGTTGCATAGCCCTGTCTTTATCAAGCTGGGGTTCAATAACAGGAAGCAGGAGTGCAAAAGGGACCTGCTTGCCAGCAGGCCTAGCAGTACCAGAAGGAGATTGGGAAGTAGGCATTTGACCTCTTTGCATCCTTTGCTGCTGCTGCTGCTGCTGCAAGTGAGATTGAGATTGAGAGTCATCTTCTTTTTTATTATTATCAGGAGGAGGAGGAGGAGTGGGATCTGGTGGATGATGATGATGATGATGATGTTCTGCGGCTGCTGATGATTGGGGGGGCTTAAGTTGTTGTTGTTGCCACTGTTGGAAGACCTGGCTTGGAGTATGATTGCTGGATAAAGCTGCGGCTGCAATAAGGAAGGATTAAATACATACATACATACATAGTAGAGATACCTTGAAATAGATGATGGCTGCTTGAAAGACATACCGGAGGAGGGGGGTGCAGTGGGGGGAGGAGGGTGGTGAGATGTATTATTATTATTGTTGTTGTTGTTGTTGTCCCCTACGATATCCCTGTTTAGGGCAGCGGTGAAAGCGGCAACGTCTGCCCCTGAATGCATCGTTTCATCCTGTCAAATCCACAACAAACAACATTCAGAACCAACCAACCATCAATCAACACACACACACACACGTACAATTCAAGCACCTCCTCTTCCTCCAGGAGCTTCTCTATATCCATCGGCTGGCTGATGATTGATTTTTGCTTCGATTCTTTTCTTCCTTCCGATCAATCGAGAGACAGACAGGGATGAATTAGTTGTCTTGTTGAACAATATATATATTATATTGGGCCGCCTACTCTACTCTAGGGCTCAGTCTTTGCTTTCCAATTTTTTGTGATTTATTCCATAAGACTAAAGGGTATGGTGAGGGGAGGATGGGTCGCCAGGTAGACGGGTGTGAGGATGGGTCTAGAGGGGATGGACCAAGTGGGTGGGGGATGAACCCCTTTATATATATGTATGTATGTATATATAGGTTTGTGTGAGAGGTGGTCCAGGTGGAGGGGCGGCACAAGCGGCGGATTCTTGCTGGGCTTGCCGGACCAAGCACGTCGCCGGACCAAGGGGGATGGGGGGGATGGAGCGGCAGTATGGGGACGGGCCTATGTCGTGCCCCATACCCACTAGTCTAACTCACACATACTAGCCTCATAACCTGGAGACTTGAGGGCTGTTTGGCAACTTCTAAATATTTAAGTGTTAGTCACATAATTCGGTGGTCATGGCACGATTTTCGTTTTGGTTCGTCCGCGGTACGAAGAGGATCCGGGTTCGCAAGGGACGAGCATAATGGCAACAATTGAAATGTAATAGAGAAGAAACGATGGCTAATCGAAGCTTACCTGCTTACTGGCTGATTGAACCTTACCTTGCTGAATCGTAGAAAGAAAGAAAGAAAGAAAGAAAGAAGATCTGTCAGTTGGCTGTTTGTTTTTTTAGGTTTAGAAGATGAAGGAGCGAACAGGGAGATAGGCTGCTTTAGGGGGGTGTTTGGGATTCCTTCTCATAAGTGAGAAGTTAGAAATTCTAACTTCTCAAAAATAACTTCTCAAACACACAAAACCCTCTAAAATAAGCTAACCCAAACACTCAAAAAACAACTTATTAACTTTTATAAGTCAACTAGGTTATAACCCGTGGTACCCACGGGTCGCTCTATTTTTAAGAATTTAATATTTTATTAATTTAATTACAATGGTCCGTTTTATAACATTTATGGGGATATATATAATATTAGTCAATGTTAAACGTATAATACTAAGAAGAAAAATAATTTTATTATTATGATTATAACTGATAACCAAGTAGCATCTATTTCAATATGAGAAAAAAACCGCAAACAATACTTTTAATATTGATTTGAACGACACTGTTACTTGTCATCATCGTAAACTTGATAGACAGTACGTTGACCATTCTCAATTATCACCACCTCCTCAGAGACGTTTGCATTTGTCTGACTTAATTGTTGATCGTCAAACGTATAGAGTTCAATTAGTTAACGCGGCCACAATTCCAACAAAACAGACGAAGTAATAAAGGAACCTTGTTCTTGTAGCATTTCCTAAAAAAGGTTCCAGACCGATACTTTAATTGACAATCTGAATCCTCCATTCGCTATCAATCTAGAAGAAAGAAAAGTGTTTAACGGACCCAAATTGCACCAGGTATCAAACCATGCAGACATAGATCGGCCATCACCAATTTTGGACCAAACAAACGGCCGAATCAGCGACCTCACCTGGAGAATTTTCCTCCAACTCTAGCAACAATTAACAGGAATACGGCAATCCCAGAAATTCCTCTCCTTAAGGCGATACGAATGCACCCATGCAACCCACAGCGACTCTCATTTAGAAATAATACTCCAAGCATGAGCTGCCATCAACGCATTATTCATATCACTTATTCGCCTAATCCCCAGTCCCCCTTCATACTTTGGCAAGCAAACAGCTTTCCAAGCAACTTTAGCCTTACCACTTTGGCAAGAAAACACGAGCCAAAGTTGTGGTTTTGTCACCTAAAAGTTGTGTGGGTTCTATGCTAGTAGTACATCCATCGCTACAAGAAGCATATTCATCTGATTTCGAGACACATGCAAGAGAAATTTGCAGCTAAATACTTCGAATTGATCCGCTTTCCAATAAAAAGGGCTACATCCTCTTCATGCCAACAACCTGTGATAAATTGTGAAGAGAAGTACATTACTTCTTGTGTACATCATCTCTAACTAAGATCTTTATGATACATTTTCTTAAGAATCGATGGCGACTATAATTGAAGGAATAAGAAACACCAGACTGAACCATGATAAATATCATTTATGTTGAGTCAACATTCTAGGGTTGGTGTTTCGCGTGTTCCCCACTTATTGATTGAGTATCCTTCTTGCAATCTTTTAGTGCATAGCTTGCACCTGTTAATCCATGATAAAGTCAATTAGGGCAAATCAACTATTTGAATGAATTGAAATCGAAGAACAAACATGATAAAATTAAATTACCTAATGAAATCGAAGAAAAATTCTTGTAAAAATATTAGAAAGAAGATCTGTCAGTTGGCTGTTTGTTTTTTTAGGTTTAGAAGATGAAGGAGCGAACAGGGAGATAGGCTGCTTTAGGGGGGTGTTTGGGATTCCTTCTCATAAGTGAGAAGTTAGAAATTCTAACTTCTCAAAAATAACTTCTCAAACACACAAAACCCTCTAAAATAAGCTAACCCAAACACTCAAAAAACAACTTATTAACTTTTATAAGTCAATAAGTCATAAGTTGCTCCAAAATAAGCTAACCCAAACACCCCCTTAGTTTAGGGTTGTTTTAATTTTATTAGCCAGCTAGGTTATAAGTAGTAAATAAAAAATCAAATAGTTAATAACGAAGATTTAATAATTATAAAACGATATTTTTAAGTCGTTTTTCTGAAATCCAAACAAAATTTGTGTCATGTATGATCAAACTTGTGATGTTTGTCAAGTTTATAAATATTAAAGTATTTGAATCATCGATTAGAAGACAAACTATCATCGATTTTCTCACGAGTTTTAACAGTCATGTGAGCATACATTTAATAACCCAAGTTTTATTTAAATAATAGTAGTCTTAATTTATTAGTTCTAAAAAAAATGTTGAAATGTCCATAGTAGGCATATAGCAATCATCAAATTAGATAAACTTATATAAAAAAAACTAGATTATTACCCCGTGTATTACACTGGTTGAAAAAAATGTAATTTTACATACTAAATAATAAAACAATATATCTTTAAAAACCTCATTTGTTACACAGATTGAATAAATGTAATTTTATATATTAAATAATAAATAAATATTATATTTTTAAGAACCACGTGTATTGTAATTTATATACCAAATAATAAAAAAGTTAAATCTTTAAAAACTCTATGTATTACACGAGTTGAATAAATGTAATTTTAGATTAATAGTATATTAAATAAATATAATTTTGGATAAAGTCTTATATATAAATGTTAAGTAATCAATATATTTGATAAATAATAAAAATACTAATAATAGTAAAAATAATTTATATACTAAAAAATAAATATAAAAGAAAGGCGGAAAACCCCAAAAATATGTGTCTCCAATGAATGACACGTGTCACATATTGGTTTCTTTAATTACATAGTATAGATATAGATATAGATGTTCACATCGTCGGTTGTTTCAATCGATAACATAATTTGTTTTCATATCATGGATCGATAACCAACGCTACAAATGTGACAAGCAACACTACAAAAAGGGAGGTTGATATGAAATACCAAGTATAAAGTTAACCGAATAGACTATAAAGAAATTGAACTAAAGTAGAGTATATGGTCTAAATATGAAGTAAAGTGAAATAACAAAGTAAAGTGTGCATAGTCTAAATATGGAAGAGCGAAATACGTCGTTTTATACTTAAGATTTATGAATATATATAAAACTCACTGAAATTAAACTAATAATATTTATCCATAAGATATTAAAGTAATTTAAGTTAATTAGATAAGTATAAATTATTGGTAATTATTAAATTATATAACTTTAAAATTTAAATATATGGACGTGAGTTGCATCTTAAAAGGATAGTTGTTTTTTGATAAATTTATTAGTATGATAAATGTTATTATTATTCTTCTTGCATTTTAAACATATATTAAATTTAAGAATAAAATGCACGGATAGTCCCTATGGTTTTGTAAAATAACACATATAGTCCACAACTTTTGTAAAATGCACCAAGAAGGCGTGTATCGATGAGGGGGTTGCAGGTGGTGATGGTGAGGGTGGGGTGGGGCCACTTGAGTTAAATTTATCTTTTAATATTTTAATATTTTTAATACAGTAAGGTCATTAGGTTCCTTTCACACCCACTTAACTGAGAAAACTAACTCACATCCACTCCAGGGATTGTCCGAGTAACAAACTGTCAAACCACAGGGAGCACCGGTGTAATTTCCAAAAGTTTGGGACTATAGGTATTATTTTACAAAACCACAGGGACTATTCGCGCATTTTACTCTAAATTTAATAATTTAAATTAAATAATAATTATCTACAATTAAGGAATTAAGATATAATTTCTAACCTAGTAATTAATATAAATAAATAATAAGATGTTTTATGGAACTTTATCCGTAATTTATTAAATGTTTGAAACATATTAAATTTAATAATTTAAATTAAATAATAATTATATACAATTAATGATGGTCTAAAATAATTACAAGTATCCCTCCATTGGTTTCTTTTATTATATAGTATAGATGAATGGTAAAAGAAATTTAATTTATTTTTTACCTAGCATAGTTAAATTATTTTGAGTTTTTTTTATTTACTCTATCTTTGTTGTTAACATGATTTTCATTTTTTACCCAGTATAGTTAAACTATTTTGAGTTTTTTTTACATACTCTTTTTTTTGCTGTTAACACATTTTTCATGCCACGTGTCTTCTTCTTTTTGCTAGATAGCCATGGCTGATGAATAGTGTCATAGTAAAAAATATTAATCTGTTTTTTACCTAGAATAGGTAAATTATTTTGAGTTTTTTTATTTACTTTCTCTTTGTTGTTAACATGATTTTCATTTTTTACCCAATATAGTTAACTTATTTTGAGGTTTTTTTACATAATCTTTTTTTTGCTATTAACATGTTTTTCATGCCACATGTTGGAACACCCCAAAACTCGAATTGTTTAATTCGCTAATATGTGTCCATATTCTATAGTATGAAATAAAATAACTAGGCTATTTAACCTAGTTAAATGTATGGTAAAAACTAGTAACGAAGGAAAGTTGTGTCAATTATGTTTTAGGAACAAACAAGAGGGACTAAACTTGGTAAATGGGGTTGAAGTTTGATAAATTAGCTAGAGTGTGTGTGGATGTGTCGTACATGGAAAGAAAGAAAGGAGAAAACCCTTTCTTGAATAAAGATGCAATTCAACCCCAAATCAAGGCCCAAATCGAATGGAAAACGTTGCATGAATGAAGATTTCTCACCATCTAGCTTGAACAAACATGTGGTATGTTGAAATTTGTGATTTGGTGATCTTCATGAAGTGGGTTATTGATTAATCCACAAATTAGTATGAAATTAAGCATGATTATGTGTTAAAATCGATATATAGAACATGTATTATGTATGATTTTGACTAATTTGATGTTTTAAGATGAAACCCATTTGTGATGGTGAAGATAGTGACATGGATATATCATCCATGTCCAATTCTTGTTCAATGATGATGCACTATGTTATGTATGATAGATTCTTGTTAGATGAATTGAAAGAAATGTGGCGTTTGATATGTTTGATGTTTATGCACGAATGATACTTGTCGTTTAGTAAGAAGATTTGATGAATTATGAATAAGCTTGGAAGATTATACATAAATTAGTTGTACAATGTGCATTAAAAGGTGTATGCACACCAAGTGTTTGATGAAATGCCTAGTATAAGCTAGCATGTGAAATTATACGCTAAATAATGGATGAACATGTGTAGAGTTTGATAATAACATGATTGATGATAATTAAACATGAGAAGATATATTGAAGAAGGATTTCGTAAGATGGGGTAGTTGATGGTATGACTTGGGTTGAATTATGCATTAGGAATTGCACTCTATGCTTGAATGATGAGGTGCATATCATGTGTCGGATTAGTGACTAAATGGTAATTTGGATATGGATATGCACTAAATGGGTAGTTTGTGGACTTACTAGTAAAGAATGATGTTGAGATTATGTTAAATTACTAGCTTTGAATGTGGATGACAATTGTAGGATCATGAGAGCTTTAGTTTGTATTGATTTGGTTGTATATGTGCGTGATGTAACTTGATGATCATGTGGTTGAATGAGTATTGCATTATGAGTATATCATATGCTTGTCGAATTGACTAATGAAAGTCGAATGTGAAATGTAAATTGATATGATCGTTCATATGTATAATTATATATGCTAACAAGAATGTGGATGCAATGGAATGAAAGTATAGGGATCGTATCAAGATGGATGGAAGCATGAAAGGCTAAAAGGTCAGGATGACATGAGGAAGCGAACGCAAATACGGATGCGTAAGGTAAGTAAACTCCCGGACTCCCTCTTTAGTAGTAAAAGAGATTAATTGTATGATAATTGTTAGAAGTTATGTTGAAATGTGTTATTGATGATGATATCAAGTAAGTAGTATTAAGTAAGTGATTTCCGAATCACTTCTTAGTTTATTTAAGCAAAGTTATGTGCTAGTTACTTAAGCATGATAATCGAAGCCTATTAAGATTTGGTTATTTAGAAGCGAAGGTTTTCGCTATGTAGACCAGCGGGTCAAAATAAGGATTTATTTCAATACGGAATGATTGCATAAGTAACGACGATGGTATTATAACTGGGTAATGGGTAGAATTTCTTATAAGTGCAATAACCAAGAAACGGGGACGTGGATTAAGGGTCAAAGACTCGGTTATGAGTTATAATTAATTGGAAACAATTTCGTGTAAGGAAGTTTTATTAATAAAGTTCAATTACGTACAATTGATTGAAATGAATGAGTTTAACGCATACCGGGAATTGGGTTCATAAACCCCACGTACGGAACTCCGGATAATGTAAAACTTTTATAGTTATAATGTTCATATGAGTTTTGAGTATAAGCAAATGAGTTGTTTGGTGAAAACATGAACGGGTCAAATAACTAGTAAATAAATTTTAAGTCGAAAAAGTATAAGTTAAGAATTTCCTTAGTACGGATATTAGATTTTGAGTCCATATGTTAGAGGACCAAATTGCGATCACGTAGGAAGAAACGGATCATAAAACGGATATGTAAAATGAAAGTTATGCACATTTTTGTGAAATATACGATTGAGTACATAGAGCTGGGGATCTGCAGCTCAAAGAAAACAACATTCTGTCGAAAATGTCTTGTCGCGTCGCGCGACAGCCAAGTGGAAGAGCAGTCGCGACACGCGACTATGCTCGCGGCCAGCGAAGGAATCGGCCAAGGCTCTCGCGGCCCACGAGAAATGTTGCTGCTTGCAAATTGTTTGATTTTGTTTGTTTTGGTCATGGAACTTGTTTTAAATGGTTTTCAAGGCCTCATAACTAATGTTTAAGTTAGTTTTGATTATAAGTGAAAGTTATGGGTCTCCGAATAGTATAAGTATGGATTTACCTACGTGTTAGTGAAGGAAATCTATAGGCAAACGTGACTAGGAATGAGTAAGTATGTATGTCAATATGTATAAAACTTATATTATGGAAAGTTGTGATATTGACATGTTAGTATAAGTATATGAGAATAAAAGTGGTAAGCAAGAGCTCGTAGGTATGTATGCGTGTACGAATGTATGCATGTATATAGGGTATATGATTGTATATACGTATGTAGGAATGTATGCATGTATGAATGTAAGTGACTATGAATGTAGAGGCAAATCAATATGGTAAAAGCTTGTAGTTGATTTTGTGTTAGATTTGTTTTTAATGTATTTGATTTTGTAAAGGTTTCCGCATGTTGTTTTCATGTTTCCTGTTTAGTGGTTTCCTTAATTGTTAGAGGAGTGGCTCTAGTAGGTTAGTGTTTCCTATTTAGTTGTAGTAAACTGTGTAGTGGTACACATGAATAATGCCCCCACTCATGGGTATTGTGCGACACGTATCATCCCAGTCAACAAAGGGGTATTATGGAGCGTTTTTCTAAAATGAGTGTGGTGGGATGTGGGCATCGTGGGGCATTATGTTAAAAAGGGGTGTAAAAAATTAAATTAAAAAAAAACCATCAAAAAAGGTATTGGCCAACCAAAAAGAAGCTTACCTGTGATTAGCCAAACCATTTAACAAGAGGCGTGGATTAAAGGACGCGCCGACCTTTTTTGGAAAACAATGCCCCGGGGGGTGGTCACCTAGGCGTTTTGGGGCGTTTTTTCGGGATAAAATGCCCAAAACCTCCCACTACGGGTGGTCTAAGTTCGTATGTCATTTTGTAGGTTATATATATTAGCCAATATTAATTTGTTATGTTAAAAATGAAATGTTAAGTCTCTAAAATTTTTGTTAGCTTATTTATTTTGCTTTGGCCAACGATTAATGTAACAATCCTCAATAAACCGACATCCTCAAAATATTTCCGACACCCTAGTATATTTTAAAATGTCCAAAAAATGTCTTTAAATACACCCCGTATGTGAAAACCGAGCCCGAAATACCATATAATATAGAAAATAATTAAAAACAAGAAATATTAAGTTGAGGCGGGCCGCGTAGGACCCACCCCAACCTTACGCGGGCGGTATCAAGGCTAAAGACTGATTTCAGTGGAATTTTAAGTTAAGGCGGGCCGCGTAAGCTAACCTTAACACTTACGCGGGCCGCGTGAGATCAAAATAGTGGCACAGCCCGGTGATGACACGTGTCATCATCGTGTCAAGTCTAGTTGGTGATCCGGACGAGCTACGCGTTGACCCAGCTTTGACGCGGGCCGCGTAAGCTCCGCTTGTATGTTACGCGGGCCGCGTGAGACCCAGTTTCAGCACCTATAAATAGAACGCATCGGATTTCAATTCAGTTCGTTCATTATACCCCCTAATTAGCAAGGTTCTGCTCCGTTGTAAGTATTATAACCCCAGTTTCGTAATAGATACGCTGTTCGATTGATTTAGGGTTCCGTAACAACTGTCGTGGTTCTGCCCGACGTAGTTGTTGGAATGCCGTCTCGGAGAGGGTATCATTAATATTTTCAAAGGGTTATGATACTAACCTATGTACATTTGTGTAAATTATAGATTATTCCCAGGAAACCCTTACGCGAAGTCTAAGATAGCAATGTGAGTTTATCCAATTTTTGTTAAAATTTTTGTAATATTTTACAAAACCTTAATGCTTTACAATGTGATTAAGCGGTGATTGAGTCTTTGTAGCTCTTCAATTACTGTCGGTATGTTGGGGTTTTGTATACAAAATTTACTACACTGTGAGTAGTAAGTCAGGACGACTGTACGTTACCATTGGACAACGAGTTAGCCAATGTGTAATATGACCCGCAAGTCAGGATTGACAGTACTGAATGAGTAATTGTGTAGAAATAAACAATGTGATCTCTCTCAATACTGTTTTAATTGATAAAATGTTTCTTGATTAAACTGGGATTCACTCACCAGTATTTCCCACTAACAAATGTTTTTAAAACGCGTTTCAGGTAACACAATGTGACAGCCAATTAGTAAAAAGCCAGCTGGAGAGCACTGAAGGCTTGGGAAAAATGTGGCTATAAAAGTTACCTAAAAGACAATGTTTTAAATTCAATAAAATAGGGTTTATCCCTATAAATGTATTGTAATAAGAAACTTGGGTTTTACCCATGTGATTATTAATATCAAATATGGTGGTTTTACTCTGATAAATATTTCCTAACTACGGTCCTGATGTAATTTCCGCTGCCAAATTAACCAACTGATACCACCAAAACTCTGAGTTCACGTCCGCCCGTTCCTGGGACAGATAAGGGATCGGGGGTTGCGACAATTAAACCGTTGGAACCAAAACACTCTCCCTCAAGCCAACTACTAGCCCCCTCAACATTTCATTTCTCGTTTAAACTTTCCATATTATCTTCTATAAACCTTTATCAATCCCAATGAAGAAACACCAAGTTAATCCGGAGATTAGCTTGTGGTTTATGTCTCGTCCAAATAAGGTTAATCTTCTTTTGTTCTCGATAAACAACTGCGATGATCCTGCAAAACAATCAACACACCGTGAAGCTCATTACAAGGAGGAGAATAAGGGGTTCTCCTTGTAACCACCCTCCGACGTAAGAATAAGAACTTGCTTTGAGGATAAAAATGTGTGTATTTAGTGAGAGAGCAAGAGAGCGGTCCTTAAATCTGTAGCTGTAGTTCTCTATTTATAGCCAAAGTGCGTTGTGAAGGAGATGGGCTGATGGGCCTTGGGGTTGAGCCCGACAACAAGGAATATCTGTTTTGCCTCCCCTGTCACGACCGTTAGTGTTTACAGGCGAGGGCATAGTTGGCACACGTTGAAGGGATCCACGTGGCCCGACGATTGTCCTTGTTGTCTGGTCTAACATCAACAATTAAGTGGAGATCATGGAGTAGTGGTCGGTGCACGTCAATTGGTGACACGTACGTGTCCTTATGTACTTTTGTCCCCTGCACGATTGCTCATCGCGCAACATTACAAAGTACAGACTATCGTGCGCTCATTGGTCTAGCGCTCTACCAATCATACCATCTGTACTGTCCAACACTGTCTTGCCGGCGCAAGTGTCATCTGCGCTTCTTGGACTTGTGTCAATTCGTTTGTAAAGAGAACTAAGTGTTGGATTTGATTTAATCTGAGTATGGTCTCACACGCGACCTGAAGTTAATAACTCGTAAAATCGACGCAAAATTAGAGAACATACCCCTTCACTATACATATGTAATATGTAATAACCATTATATGAAGTTGATTGATCATATTTTTGTTATTTGGAGCAAACTAGAATTTAAAGTAACTTGAATTTGTACCGCCAAATGTCACACCCGACTCGTTTCTGAACATAACTTACGTCAAAGCGTAGACCAACTAAAACATACATAATATAAGCACGAAAATGTATTATATTTCACCCCACTCATTACCGAGAAAAAAATACGTCAAAACGTAAACCAACTTTGATTTATACCGAAATGTACTTAAATAAAGCACGTAAAAAATAATATTTTATAAGTTAAAAAAATGGTATCGCGCGTTGCGGCAACTTTGAAACGTAAAGTAATTCGAATTTTTCTCGTCTAGTGAAAACGTATAACGTAGAACAACTGAAAACATACATAAAAATAAGCACGGAAATCTTTTACCAAAACTTAGATCAACTGAAACCATACATAAAAGTAACAATCACGTGTGGATTAGTTGTGAGAAATAAAGGATGTCGTATGGATCTTGTTGGAGTTCAAAGTCAATTTTCAGATCAGGAGTTAAGCTCGATACCGTGACGGTAGTTATCACAGTCCAGGTATATCTTCTTTTCCTTGAACTTACGGGTTGTGACGGGTCGCGATTGGTTCACGGTTGGGCCACGAATTTTGGATCGTGTAAAGAACCCGGATAGGATTTGCTTGTGGGACACGTTTTGGTGGCGTGCAAAAAAAACCATTGAAGGGTCTAGTTGGGGTCTCGGCTTTGGGAGTTTGGTGATACACCTTGGATTGTTCATGAAGCCACGACTTATGGATTGTTCATGAAGCCACGTTTTAGGAAGAAGTTGTTTGTTTGCTCTAAAGTTTTCATGGAGTCTTGGAGAGTGGTGGGGATTATTATTATATTAATTAGTTATGATTGCATGATGTTGATTGCATGTTCATGATACAACCTTTACAGATTATAGTTGAGAAGATGGTATGATGTGTGGGTGTTTGGATCCATGAGATAGTCAAACCCACAATGTAAATTGAGATGCAGCCGTTGTTTAGTTTTTGCAGAGCGCTTTTTTATAAGAGTAAAAGAAGTGTGGCCAAAATAGAAATTCTTAAAGTGTCCTGGCGCAAACCCACAATGTAAATTTCTATATATAACAATTTCCGTAAGGTCTTAGGAACAGTACAGTTCTAACTTGTGCCGCCACATGTCACTTTGGTATTGCTCATGTTTTAAATTTTGTTTTCTATCTCGGTTTTGAAGATTGCCATTAAAAAAAAAGGCTTTGCTTCTTCCACCATTTTTATCTCTGTACACAACCACATCCCCTATGGCCTTTCAAGACATAGTCTGAGACGTAGCTCCGTCGACTCTTAACTGCCGTTACCCGCCGCTGATTTTCGAGTCATTGCACATTGTGACCCAACTGAGCAAGAATAGAAGTAAAGAATCCGGCCAATGGCGGTCCATCCGCCGTACCGGAGCTTTCTGCAAAAGAAAGTAAAGTTTTATATATTCTTGAGGATGCAATGACGACGGTGGTGGTGGTTTCAAGTTAAACAAACGAACCCATTTCAACATATCTGACAAGATCGGCTAGGATCCCGTTTACAGCCGGTGGCATCTAGCGACAATTTAGAGATTCCAACTACTAGGTTGCGTGGGTTTGTGAGTGTCCAACCTGATCTGTGGTGGTTGCAGTCGCCGCTATGGTGGTTTTGTTATGGGAAGGAGATGGCACATGGAAGTATGGAACCATGGAGGTGCAGAGTGAAATGATCTTTCTCATTAATTATGTTTTTTAAAAATCTGAAACGTGTCATAAGATGGGATGGGAAAGGATCCTAACATATCAATAGAATACAATAAATAAACTGAAACGTATTTAGTTTGTAAGAAAAATTATAAGTTTATCCAGAGCGTACCGAGTCAATCTTTATTAAAAAAACTATATCATGTAATTAGTTTTCGTAATTGAAAGTTTCAAGAATAAAATAAAACAATTTTGGTTAACAATGTATATTATCTGTAGTGTAAGAGATTAATTTAAAATTTCAAAAAGTTAAAGTGTCATTGTTGTGGGTGAAATTCTGAGCCCATATCCTGGATAATATCTTGAATTATATCTTGACTGTATGATAAATATCCCAACTCAGGATGCTGACTCAGGATTTTGGTAACATCCTGGTGTGGGTATATTATTTTTATATACGCACCGGCAGGTGTATGCCTACACCCCGTGCTTAAGTCGTGGCCATTTCAATGAATGAGCCGAGGATATCCAGGACATGGTCATTAACCCCCCAAAGGCTTGGAATAAACAAAACAGATTAAACGGGTTATCTCAATAATTTAACCTTCCTACGATTAAAAATTCAATACCCGACCAAGTGGTATTTTATATACCGTACCCCAAGCCCGTATAAGGGAAAATAAGTTAAAAGTATTTACCTGAGCAAATTATACAAATTTATCCCAGCCGTACAAATTAGCAAGTGCAAGTATCTTTTACTGGTCTCCTAAATCTGGAACGAATGTTTTAATTAACCTATTAGATTCCTAACCGGTCTTACTTAAGTTTAAACTTAGACCGGTTAATTTTAAAAAAAATTATACGGTTCAAAACGCAAGATAAAGCGAAGGCCGATTTAGAATGTGATTTAGACCCGACAAGTTTGAAGACTTGTATAATATGGGTAAACTAAACACATTCTGGATTTTGAGATAAAAATGATAAGGTTTGACCCGTTTCGGTTAGTTTATGCAAACTAGTTACATAAACCGTACCGAATGCGATAAATGCATAACGGGTAACCAAATGAGTCATGAACAGGTTTCCTAAGTTAATATGCCTTAAATATGTTGTGATATCAGTAGGATACCTTCCATTATGCCCAAAACGAATTTAAACTCATATTAAGCCCCGTAGGGATATTTTGGTCATTTTAAAGGTTATAAAAGAGATTAAATACAAATCTGAGGTTCTGATCTGAAATGATCAGTAAAAATATTTAATTTAATAAGTTATATCAGTAGGGTATTGCATATATGTGAAATTTATCATTTATAACCAAACTATGCACCGTAGGGGCATTTTGGTAATTTCATATAAGCTTTAAAGGTCAAATTTGGAAATCTGAGTTCAAAACTTTTGCTTACTGTTAAAGTATAAAAATTTACTTAAAAATCAGTAGGTATTAAGTCTTATATGTCAAAAATAGTTTTAATCCATACTATGCGTTTTAAACGTGTAAAAGTCGGTTTTAAGCGATTTTCGGGTTATAACAGGAAATCTGAGTTTTTGATCAGTTTATAAAGTAAAAAATATTTTATTTATCATATAAAATCCGTAGCAAAAGGTTTGGTATCAAAATGTTATGTAAAACTCATTTTAATAGCAAAAAGGGTATAACCAACAATTACCGAATCAAAGCAAGAATTCTATGTTGTGATCAGTTTAAAAATAAATAAAAATCTTCAAAAATCCCAAAATATTATATTACATCAGTGGGTAAAAAGTTTGGTGTCGAAATTTGGGTTTAAGTAGGCTTTATGCTAAAATGCCGTATAAATAAATAAAAAGCTTTCAATTTACGCTATTGAGCATAACTCCTAATTTAGAACTCAAACTGATATCAAATTTTTAGGACAAGTTTATAAATCAGTAATAAAGGTTTTTGTCTTCTTACATTTTCAAAAATCTCGTTTTAATGTCAAAAGGGCATAATGGTCAACTTTTAAGCATATAACGAAAACATGCAAATGAATCGGATAAATAAGGAACCATGTAGTATAACCTCAGAGGGTTTTACTAACTTATAATATGGTCCTAAAGGAACCCTAAGGCATATCTAAAACAAGCTAAATCGGGTCAGAACTGAAAGTCAAAGCAAAAGTCTACTTTTTGCGACCTTCGGTTCTGAACCGACCCTAAACTCAGAATTGTCGGGTTGAACATGCTTAGACATGTTCTTACATTAAATACCAAGTTATTTTAGTGTTAAAACAGGTTCCATAGCTTCTACATTGCTAATTAGGAATTTATTTGCAAAATAGCTTTCTGTTGACTTTTTAATATTAAGTTTGACCCGACAATTGACCAAGTTAGATTGATAATCAGCGGGTGCCCTTTTAAGGGTTTATTACCCACATAATTACCAACTCATAGCCACTTTCAATTCGAAAAATGACTGGACCATTAGTGATTAATCACTAAGTCAAAGCTTAATTACGACGACTTTAACTTTTGGTCATTAAGCTAATAAAACTTAAACTAGGAAGGCTAAGAACACTCACAATGGTCCTTAGCACGAATTAGGAGCTGATGGAAGGTTGCTTGAAGTCCAGAGAGCTCCAGAGAATAAGTTTAGAATGATTTTGTGAATGAGCAAGTTCATGGTTGCAACATAAGGTCCTTATATAGTGATTTAGATGCAACAAGATTACTCCACACAAGTCTACAAGTGTTTCTTGATCATCCCAGGTGTCCCATATGCATGAAAAACCATTGGCTCAGCTCCTGGAATCGAAAACCATGCATCTAAGGTAGTGGAACAGCTTTAACCTGCAGCTGTCCATTTTTATTGCCAGCAACAAGGCTTACGGACCGTAAGCAAAAACCCTTACGGTCCGCATCCACCGCTTACGGACCGTAAGTCCAAATTGATGCGGTCCGTAACCAACCCTGAACTGAAACACCCAGTTACAGTCCTTGCGGGCTGTAAGCCTAAGACCATACGGTCCGCATCCGATGACCAGAAGACAAAAATTTGAGAATTTTTTAATTTTGACCATGCAGTCTTTTTAACTTCGAATCTCATGTCTTTTTCCAGTAGAGGGGACCATATAATCAGACCTTGCATGCCCTTGCATGTGATGTCATGCACTTACAAGTTCTTGGACTTATTGAAGAAGGTTTTTGAATGAAGTTTCGTCGTAAAAACACATAGGATCCATTCTTTACAATTTGAATTATTTACCACTAGAAATAACCGGATTTGAATATATATATCAGATGTTTATAAAACATATTAAGGTTTGGAATTAATAAAAAGGTCACTCAGAGGTATTAATTAACATGTTGACATTTTTAATCCTACCATATATCTTTCAACTTGATCCGGGTTTATAACACGTTTACCTTCCATGACACGTGTCTTTATAATATTGGTCGTGATTTTACGAGGTGTTACATCCTCACCCCCTTAAAAGAAATATCGACCTTGAGATTTACTGAAATAAATAAGGGTACTTCTGTTTCATTGTGGACTCATCCTCCCACGTGTATTCTGGACCTCTAAGGGCATCCCATTTAACCTTCACTATCGGTACATGCTTCCTTCAAAGCTTCTTAACCTGTCGATCCTCAATCGACAAAGGTTTTTCAACGAACTTTAAGCTCTCATCTATATGCACGTCCTTATGCGACATTGCTAGCGATTCATCAGCTAGGCATTTCTTCAAGTTGCAAATATGGAGTACATTATGGATTCCACTGAGTTCTTCAGGCAGGTTTAACTTATAAGCAACTGATCCGACACATTCGATGATCTCGAATGGTCCTATGTACCATGGGCTTAACTTGCCTTTCTTGCCAAAACGCATTACCACTAGGGTGATACCTTAAGTAACACTTTGTCACCTACCTCGAATTTCAGAGGTTTACGCCTTTTATCTGCGTAGCTTTTCTGCCTATCCCTGGCAGCTTTGAGACGATCACGTATCTGCACGATCTTATTTGTCGTCTCCAGGACTATATCAGGTCCTGTTAGTTGGACATCTCCAACTTCTGCCCAACAAACGGGCGTTCTACACTTTCTTCCGTACAAAGCTTCGAAAGGTGCAGCTTGAATACCCGAATGGTAGCTATTGTTGTACGAAAATTCAATCAACGGAAGGTGATCATCCCAACTTCCACCTAGATCGATAACACAAGCTCTTAACATATCCTCCAGAGTTTGATTTGTACGCTCACTTTGACCATCCGTCTGAGGATGATAAGCAGTGCTGAAGTTTAATCGAGTGCCCAACGATTGTTGAAAGCTTTTCCAAAAGTGTGATGTATATCTCGTATCCCTATCAGAGATGATAGATACTGGCACTCCGTGAAGAGATACAATCTCATCCACGTACAGCTGAGCTAACTTATCTGAGCTGTGTGTTTCCTTAATAGGTAGGAAGTGAGCTGACTTAGTCAACCTGTCTATTATAACCCAAATAGTATCATTTCCTCGCTTTGTTTTCGGTAACTTTGTGATGAAATCCATAGTTACCATTTCCCACTTCCAGGTGGGAAGTTCAGGCTGTTGCAGCAAACCTGACGGCATCTGGTGTTCGGCTTTAACTTGAGCACACGTCCGACATTTAGCCACATAAGTGGCTATAGATTTCTTCAAGCCTATCCACCAATAATTTGCCTTTAAATCCTGGTACATCTTGTCACTGCGTGGGTGAACTGAATATTTGGAACTATGAGCTTCCTGGAGAATCACATCTCGAAGCCCTTAATGGATTGGAACCCAGATTCGACCATTCAATCTTAGGATTCCATCCTTGTCACAAGTCAATTGATCCGCAGTTACACCCAACTTCTCATTTGGGTAATTAGCTTCTAATACAGCTTCTTTCTGAGCAGCTAATAACCTTTCATTCAGACTATTCTTTAACTCAATGCTCTTGGCATTAATCCTAATGGGCTTAATTCTTTCTTTTCTGCTCAAGGCATCGGCGACCACATTCGCCTTACCTGGATGGTATCGGATTTCACAATCATAGTCATTCAGTGTCTCCATCCAACGACGCTGTCTCATGTTCAGATCCTTTTGGTTGAACAGATGCGGAAGGCTCTTGTGATCAGAATAGATCACACACTTGGTTCCATATAAATAATGCCTCCAAAGTTTTAATGCAAATACAACGGCGCCCAACTCCAAGTCGTGGGTGGTGTAATTCTTCTCGTGCACCTTTAATTAACGGGAAGCATAAGCAAAAACTTTGCCCTTCTGCATAAGCACACATCCCATACCTGTGTGCGATGCATCACAATAAACCACAAATTCTTCGATCCCTTCTGGCAATGTTAACACTGGTGCATTACTTAATTTTTGTTTAAGGATATCAAAGGATTCTTGTTTCTTTGGACCCCAATCAAACTTGATATTCTTGCGAGTTAACGAAGTTAGGGGTGCAGTAATCCTTGAGAAATTTTCAATAAAACGCCTGTAATATCCTGCCAGACCCAGGAAGCTACGAATCTCTGTGGGCGTCTTTGGCTCTTGCCAATTCATGATAGCTTCAATCTTAGCGGGATCCACCTGGATACCACGCTCGCTAACCACATGTCCAAGAAATTGGACTTCACGAAGCCAAAACTCACATTTTGAAAACTTGGAGTAGAGCTTCTCTTGCTGAAGAAGTTTAAGAATACATCGAAGGTGCTTTTCATGATCACTCTGGCTCCTCGAATAAATGAGGATGTCATCAATGAAGAAGATGACAAACTTGTCCAAGTAGGGTTTGAAAACGCGATTCATGAGATCCATGAACGCTGCTGGTGCATTAGTGAGCCCGAAAGGCATCACCAAGAACTCGTAGTGACCATAACGAGTTCTGAATGCAGTCTTGTGCACATCTTCATCTCTAACCTTCAACTGATGGTAGCCTGACCTTAAATCAATCTTGGAGAAATAACTTGCTCCTTGAAGCTGATCGAACAGATCGTCGATACTGGGCAATGGATTGTTCTTAATTGTAACCTTGTTAAGCTCGCGATAATCGATGCATAGACGCATCGACCCATCCTTTTTCTTCACAAACAGAATTGGTCCTCCCCAAGGAGACGAACTAGGTCGTATAAAACCTTTTTCCAACAAATCATCTAACTGAGTTCTCAACTCCTTCATCTTAGTTGGTGCTAACCGATAAGGTGCTCTCGCAATCGGTGCTGCTCCAGGAATAATGTCGATTCTGAACTCCACTTGCCTATCTAGGGGCAAACCAGGTAGTTCTTCAGGAAATACTTCTGGATATTAAAAAATAACAGGGTTGTCTTCAACCTTGGGCTTTGGTTCATCAATAGTTACCCGTGCCATGTAAATGACACAACCCTTCTTCAAACACCTTGACGCCTTAAGCATAGACACTTGCTTAGGCAACCCATACTGAGTATCTCCTTGTATTGTGAGTGGCTCACCATACGGAGTCTTGATAACCACTTGTTTCTTGTCACAAACGATCTGGGCTTGGTTAGGAGATAACCAATCCATGCCAATCACTATGTCGAAACCAGCTAATTTCAAAGGAAGAAAAGACAACGGAAAAGAGTGGTTCCTAATGTATATGAAACATCCATCTAACACGGTTGAAGCAGTTTCTATGGTACCATCGGCCAATTCTACTTCATATTTTATGCTTAAGGTTCTAACAGGCAGATTTAATAACTTACAAAAATTATCATCAACAAATGACTTATCTGCACCCGAATCAAATAATACCCTTGCATAAACATCATTTATAAGAAAGGTACCTGTTATCACGTTGTCATTCTGAATTGCTTCTTATGCATTCATCTGAAAGACCCTGGCATTGGTCTTCTTGGCTTCCTCAGCTTTCTTGGCATACTTTGGGCAATTAGACTTGATATGCCCCTTCTCGTTACAGTTGTAACAAGTTGCATCCTTAATCTTCTTATAGTCCAATGTCTTATGCTCAGAAGACTTACAGATCCCACAAGCCCTAGGCTGTGATTGGGATTTTGATTCATACCTGCACTTTCCCATATGGCGCTTCTTGCAGGTCTTGCACTTGGGCTTCTCACCCGACTGTTGGTCCTCTTACTTGAACCCCGAACTCTTCTTGTGATCAGAGTTCCCTTTGTGCTTCTTGTCTGAACGGTGTGAGTTATTGATGTGTGTAAAATGCAACATATAAATTACATCAAATGAGGCATAAAACTAACCCTTTTTAAGTACTAATGTTGGAAAAAGAGTGTTTTTGTCTTCCTTTTGTATTTTCAGGATTAAATGAGCTCAAATTCACAAAAGAAGCAAAAAGACAGCTAAATCTAACATAAATACAAGAAAAGGAACATAAGTGGACTGCCCGACCCCTCAACGACATCTTCCCAAGCAAAATAGAGAAGGCAGAAGACTGAACACGCCCCGTGCTCAGCCAGCACGGGGCCGTGCCCAAGAAGTAGCAGAAAAGACAAACCTATAGAAGCTTCTATTGCCCACCACGGGCCGTGTCCAGTGAACACGGGGGCGTGGCGAAAGTACAGCAGGCGCATTAATTGTAATTGCGAATTACAATTAATGAAGAGAGAGAGTGTCAGACAGGCACGGGGGCGTGTCCAGCGGACACGGGGCTGTGCCCAGCCTTCTGTTCAGCCTATAAATAGGAGTGCTTGGTTCCATTTCAACTCATCCCTTGGCACACCACCTCTCTCACACTTCACCCACCACCCACCACCCACCACCACCATAACACCATCATCCATTGTCCATCGTAGAGTGTGTGAGTCGTCTCGGGATCCAAGATTGATCGTAAGAGTTCTTGACAATCAAGGCCATGTTTGCCTAAGTCTCTTACATCACTTGGTGAAGACAAAGTGTCTAGTATAATACTTTTTATTTCTAATCTTTTGCACTTTTTATTTGGTTTTGTATTAATGACTTTAATAACTAGTTACTTATGTTGAAGGTGATCTTTCCTTATCGTTTGTCCGTGGTGTCTTGGCATTATTTTACTGTCTATATAAAATAAAAGATTTTCACCATTATCTCCACGGTCTATATGGAGGTATGTTGGCTACCTGGTCGGGGGTTAAGGGAACGGTTTGGTAAAGGTCTTGCCATTGTTCAGCGTTTAGAGGTCCTGCAATGGACCTGGGTCAAATTTAGTAGGACCTCCTTCAATGCTTCACGGTATTGGATGGCGGGGGTCCAAACTCTTTGATCACCTCATAAGTTAACTACTATTAATACTATAACCCAGCTATTTAGGAGTGTATCCCTGCTGACTCGGACTACTTAGCCGAGGGTAACGTCACCGCCAAAAGCGGGGCCTACCATAATATTGCATTAATAACTTAATTCATTATCTTCCAATAATCCACCCTTTTAGGATTGTATCCTTGCTGACTCAAACTACTGGGGTGAGGGTAACGTCACCTTCAAAAGAGGGGCCTACTACAATAACTAAGATAATCTCTTAATTATGTGCAAAAGTGCGGAAATAATCAAAGGTTATACTAGATACGAGTCGGAACCAAGTGATTCATCTTGTCTATCTGTTTTTTCTTTTATTTTTATTTTCAGCATTTTAGTTAGTTTTTATTTTTCTTAGTTTAAAACACTTTTCTAAACTTTTTATTTTGATTAGACGTTGAGGATAAACCGGTACTAAAAGCTCTTGTGTCCTTGGACGACCTCGGTATCTTACCAACACTATACTACGCTCACGATGGGTGCAATTGCCCATATGTGTGTTTAGTGTTAGTGAAATATCGTGTTTTATAAATTTAAAACTTGGCTAAAAATAAGTGTTAAAGGGGCTTAAAATATACACCTAATATATATAACACTTCACACGCATCAAGTTTTTGGCGCCGCTGCCGGGGACCCAAGGATTTTAAGAAAGTTAGGAATCAACGGCCTAATCATTTTTTTATTTTTCTTTTTAATTTTTAGGATTTTCTTAGTTTTTCAGCTTCTGCAGAGCTCAGCACGGGCCGTGCCCGCTGAACACGCCCCCGTGCTAAATCATTGGAACTGGCAATCCTGTTTTAAGTCAGACAGTAAGCTGAACATGGGGCCGTGCTCACTCAACACGCCCCCGTGCCCAAGATTCACTTACTGAAAACAGAACCGTTAGATCCCGGCGGTTGGTAATTTCTGACATAAACATGAGTGATAGTAATTGTTTTTACTTTCGGCACTCTTATGGTACGTGGTGTCAATTATGTGGAGGCGAACATAAAGAATTAGAATGTTACTTTCTAAATTATAGGCCCCACTACATAGACCCACCGATTCCTTATAACCTTAAGAGGGGCGAAAGTAAAAATAAGCACTATCTCTCCCTCGAATGCGCCCAACCAGATATTCTAGGGGAAATGCTCCTTGACGAGTTATTTCAACTAGAAAAGCTAATTCTGAATTGGTCAAAAGAGCTTAGGAAGGACTTTATTGATCCGCCCCAAGACGATGACCATGAAGAAATGTTGGAACCGCATTCCGACAACCTCGTTGCTCCCAAAAATACCTTCATACCTAGCAAAGACTTGGATGATAGTCGTCCCTGTGCCGATTGTGCCGTGAAGGACTCTCCATCAACTTCGTTTGATGCATACATAGACCTGAGCGATTCGGCATACACCTTCTTTAACGAGAGCCTGGGAAAGGGTTGGACTTGTCCATCTAGAATGAAAATAGGAATTACCCTCACCGACAACCTCTTGCGTTCTCGCCTTAGTTTAGGACAATTAAGGTATCTTAGGCACTTTGGGGTTGTTCCAACCAATCAGGAGCCACCCGATACTAATGAGTTCCTTAAAGAACTAGACAACTTCATAAAACAGTCCCTCGACACGGGGCCGTGTCCAGCCAACACGCCCCCGTGTTCACCAAAAGATTCCCTTCTGATCAGTACGTCAGAATACGGACAAACTGTGTCAGAACTCCACCTGCACACGGGGCCGTGTCCAATGGACACGGGGCCGTGTCCAGGATGCTGTCTTTTTCTATAAATACAGCCAAGAATTCTGCACATTTGGACCAACTTGGGACAGAGATTTGAAGGAATCTTCTCTCAACTATCTTAGGTAAGTCTAAAAGAAGGTTCCAACAACCCATCTTGTCCTTTCCTCTTTTAGCCATTTCATTCTTCTCCATCTTTCTCCAAGAACTTCCATTAAAAGTTTGAATTCTTCCAACTTTGTGGTAGGGATTAGTGAGTTTTGTTCAAGGAATCTTGGTAAAAATATGTTATGTAACATTGTTTTAAGTTATTAATGTCTAAAAAGACCCCACAAGTTCAGAAAATTACTTAAAAATTTCAAGTTTCCTTGCTCCAAAATTCTGCAGAAAGATGAACACGGGGCCGTGCTCAATGAGCACGGGGCCGTGTCCGCTCACTGTTTCATCAAATAAACTATTTTCCAGTTTATTTTTCGTAGGATGTCGAGTGAAAACAGTGAAACATCTTTCGTGCATTCATCAAACAGCCGAAGAGGAAGGAGGCCCTCCATTGAAGCTACACTTGTGCACTATGTGATAGCATTAAGGGAGGCTCTCGACGAAATGACATCAGTAGAGGAGGTCCTAATCGACCGTATTAACGATCTTACGGTGGGACTCGAAAGCAGCTTCCAATAAATTAACCTCTTGCACCAAAGGTTAAATATTCTTGTAGCACCCCCAATGGAACCAATCCTCCCTCAACAGGATTGGAACCTGGCTCTCGGAATAAACAACCCTGCCGGATGGGAAGATTTGCCAGCGGAACCTCCCGTGGAACACCAACAAGAGATCCCGGTGGAAATCGAAACTCCTCAAACCAATGCCAATGAGCCTTCTTTTCTCCTTCCAAGGGAGGTGGAGGAGTGGCTCGCTGACATATGAGGAGAGCCGCACCCGGAAGAAGGAGTTCTAAAAGGCCTTGTTTAACCAAGATTAGTAGCTTCTTGGAAATTTTGCTAATTAAAATAAAGTAGAGGCCAGAACTCCATGGTTTAATATTTCTTTGTTTTCATATCTAGTTTAAATTTAGGACTATGTAAGGTCTCTCTATGATGCAATGAAATGATGGTTTTTAAGTTTGGATGGTTCATAATAAATAAAACACACTCATGGTGGTAGGGGATGAAAAGGGGAACGAGAAAAATGACCCCATGCACAAGAACAAGGCAACCCGGCATCAACCTCTTCATTACAGAAGGTTCAACACGGGCCGTGTCCAACCAACACGGCCCCGTGCTGAACCCCCTGCAGAAAAATGCCCAGTTCAGGTAACTGGACACGGGCCGTGTTCACCAGACACGCCCCCGTGTCCAGGCTTCTGTTTCTTTTCTTTAATTTTTGTTACTGGCACCTGAACACGGGGCCGTGTCCGGTCCCCACGGGGTCGTGTCCAGACTGCCAGTAACATAAATCTTTGCTTTTAACACCATTTTACACATCTAATCAACCTAAAAATTTATTTTTTGGACACATTGAGGACAATGTGTAATTTAAGTGTGGGGGGGGATGCTAAAACCTTGAAATTTTGCAAGTCCTAATAACAAGCCTTACACAAAACTCTATTGGAACCGCTAAACACCCCAAATTTTTTAAAAAAATTTCATTTTTTTTACTTGTCTAAAGTTTAAGTTAGGAATCATAAGATTAATAAGGTTATATTTTTACAAGTTTACAACCGAGAGCGTCGTGATAACAAGAACCAACATAAGTAAATTATGAAACGGCATGACAAGCTTAATTAAAATTTGATTATATATACTTGATCACATAAAAACACATTCCCACAAAAGTGAGTTTTGAGCCTTTATTGAGCATACAAATTTACATCTTTAGACTAAATGCTCATTTTTCGTTTCTTGTGTGAATAGCCGCTTGGTTCTTACGACTCTAGAACTTGCCATGACGATACATTCCCGGTCCTTATCAACTTAAACCTGAGTAAGTAAATGATAGAGGCATTAGGACTAACCCTTTTTTTTTCTACACCATTATTTTTCTTTTTTTACCACCTACCCAAAATCCCCCTAGTTAGCCCCTTTGAGCCTAAACCTTTTCATTTCATAACCCAAACCAACCACCCCTTTTACCCACCAAAACCCTTTTTTCTTTTTTTTAACCCTTTGTTTTAGTAACAAGTTCGGTTTTTCGTATGATCGGCTGGAAAAAAAAATGTGTTGATGATGAAGCAAAAGAAAATAAACAAACAAGTTCATCAAAAATAACTTTGTTTGAATAATAGCTTCATCAAAATAAAAAGTTACAAAAATAAAAAGTCCTACGAAAACCGACACTTGTTACGCCTTTTCACCTTTTTTTCTACTAACCACTAACCCAACCACCTACCTTTAACCCAAGCCTAACCCTTCACCCGCAAAGTCCTCTTGATATTTACAAAGGTATAAAAGTTAAAAAGGAGGAGGATTGATTGCTTGGCAAGCCTATGGTAGGAGTAAGTTCCATGCCGCTCTTGAGTGATTCACTAAAAATACACCTTCGCCCGAGTGTGAGTGATTTCTCCCGTGAGGTATGTGAACTTGTATATAAATGGAATTTTAAAAAGGCATGTTATGCCCAAATAAGTAATTTCTCCTATGAAACGTTCTAAACAAATCATAACGAATAGGATTGCAAATAGATAAAAATAAAACCCAAAAAGATCTTGGATTCCCAACACTCTACGACAAGCCCGAAACCTTCTCTTCTACCCATTCCATTTGGGAGTGTAAGCCACATATTAAAGAGTTTTGCTTGAGGACAAGCAAAAGTTCAAGTGTGGGGGTATTTGATGTGTGTAAAATGCAACATATAAATTACATCAAATGAGGCATAAAACTAACCCTTTTTAAGTACTAATGTTGGAAAAAGAGTGTTTTTGTCTTCCTTTTGTATTTTCAGGATTAAATGAGCTCAAATTCACAAAAGAAGCAAAAAGACAGCTAAATCTAACATAAATACAAGAAAAGGAACATAAGTGGACTGCCCGACCCCTCAACGGCATCTTCCCAAGCAAAATAGAGAAGGCAGAAGACTGAACACGCCCCGTGCTCAGCCAGCACTGGGCCGTGCCCAAGAAGCAGCAGAAAAGACAAACCTATAGAAGCTTCTATTGCCCACCACGGGCCATGTCCAGTGAACACGGGGGCGTGGCGAAAGTACAGCAGGCGCATTAATTGTAATTGCGAATTACAATTAATGAAGAGAGAGAGTGTCAGACAGGCACGGGGGCGTGTCCAGCGGACACGGGGCCGTGCCCAGCCTTCTGTTCAGCCTATAAATAGGAGTGCTTGGTTCCATTTCAACTCATCCCTTGGCACACCACCTCTCTCACACTTCACCCACCACCCACCACCCACCACCACCATAACACCATCATCCATTGTCCATCGTAGAGTGTGTGAGTCGTCTCGGGATCCAAGATTGATCGTAAGAGTTCTTGACAATCAAGGCCATGTTTGCCTAAGTCTCTTACATCACTTGGTGAAGACAAAGTGTCTAGTATAATACTTTTTATTTCTAATCTTTTGCACTTTTTATTTGGTTTTGTATTAATGACTTTAATAACTAGTTACTTATGTTGAAGGTGATCTTTCCTTATCGTTTGTCCGTGGTGTCTTGGCATTATTTTACTGTCTATATAAAATAAAAGATTTTCACCATTCATATCTCCACGGTCTATATGGAGGTATGTTGGCTACCTGGTCGGGGGTTAAGGGAACGGTTTGGTAAAGGTCTTGCCATTGTTCAGCGTTTAGAGGTCCTGCAATGGACCTGTGTCAAATTTAGTAGGACCTCCTTCAATGCTTCACGGTATTGGATGGCGGGGGTCCAAACTCTTTGATCCCCTCATAAGTTAACTACTATTAATACTATAACCCGGCTATTTAGGACTGTATCCCTGCTGACTCAGACTACTTAGCCGAGGGTAACATCACCGCCAAAAGCGGGGCCTACCATAATATTGCATTAATAACTTAATTCATTATCTTCCAATAATCCACCCTTTTAGGATTGTATCCTTGCTGACTCAAACTACTGGGGTGAGGGTAACGTCACCTTCAAAAGAGGGGCCTACTACAATAACTAAGATAATCTCTTAATTATGTGCAAAAGTGCGGAAATAATCAAAGGTTATACTAGATACGAGTCGGAACCAAGTGATTCATCTTGTCTATCTGTTTTTTCTTTTATTTTTATTTTCAGCATTTTAGTTAGTTTTTATTTTTCTTAGTTTAAAACACTTTTCTAAACTTTTTATTTTGATTAGACGTTGAGGATAAACCGGTACTAAAAGCTCTTGTGTCCTTGGACGACCTCGGTATCTTAACAACACTATACTACGCTCACGATGGGTGCACTTGCCCATATGTGTGTTTAGTGTTAGTGAAATATCGTGTTTTATAAATTTAAAACTTGGCTAAAAATAAGTGTTAAAGGGGCTTAAAATATACACCTAATATATATAACACTTCACACGCATCAAGTTTTTGGCGCCGCTGCCGGGGACCCAAGGATTTTAAGAAAGTTAGGAATCAACGGCCTAATCATTTTTTTATTTTTCTTTTTAATTTTTAGGATTTTCTTAGTTTTTCAGCTTCTGCAGAGCTCAGCACGGGCCGTGCCCGCTGAACACGCCCCCGTGCTAAATCATTGGAACTGGCAATCCTGTTTTAAGTCAGACAGTAAGCTGAACACGGGGCCGTGCTCACTCAACACGCCCCCGTGCCCAAGATTCACTTACTGAAAACAGAACCGTTAGATCCCGGCGGTTGGTAATTTCTGACATAAACATGAGTGATAGTAATTGTTTTTACTTTCGGCACTCTTATGGTACGTGGTGTCAATTATGTGGAGGCGAACATAAAGAATTAGAATGTTACTTTCTAAATTATAGGCCCCACTACATAGACCCACCGATTCCTTATAACCTTAAGAGGGGCGAAAGTAAAAATAAGCACTATCTCTCCCTCGAATGCGCCCAACCAGATATTCTAGGGGAAATGCTCCTTGACGAGTTATTTCAACTAGAAAAGCTAATTCTGAATTGGTCAAAAGAGCTTAGGAAGGACTTTATTGATCCGCCCCAAGACGATGACCATGAAGAAATGTTGGAACCGCATTCCGACAACCTCGTTGCTCCCAAAAATACCTTCATACCTAGCAAAGACTTGGATGATAGTCGTCCCTGTGCCGATTGTGCCGTGAAGGACTCTCCATCAACTTCGTTTGATGCATACATAGACCTGAGCGATTCGGCATACACCTTCTTTAACGAGAGCCCGGGAAAGGGTTGGACTTGTCCACCTAGAATGAAAATAGGAATTACCCTCACCGACAACCTCTTGCGTTCTCGCCTTAGTTTAGGACAATTAAGGTATCTTAGGCACTTTGGGGTTGTTCCAACCAATCAGGAGCCACCCGATACTAATGAGTTCCTTAAAGAACTAGACAACTTCATAAAACAGTCCCTCGACACGGGGCCGTGTCCAGCCAACACGCCCCCCGTGTTCACCAAAAGATTCCCTTCTGATCAGTACGTCAGAATACGGACAAACTGTGTCAGAACTCCACCTGCACACGGGGCCGTGTCCAATGGACACGGGGCCGTGTCCAGGATGCTGTCTTTTTCTATAAATACAGCCAAGAATTCTGCACATTTGGACCAACTTGGGACAAAGATTTGAAGGAATCTTCTCTCAACTATCTTAGGTAAGTCTAAAAGAAGGTTCCAACAACCCATCTTGTCCTTTCCTCTTTTAGCCATTTCCTTCTTCTCCATCTTTCTCCAAGAACTTCCATTAAAAGTTTGAATTCTTCCAACTTTGTGGTAGAATGAGGTACCGATAGGGTCTTGCTTCGAGTACCACTTGACTCATTAAACTGCCTATCCATGGCTTTGGTAACAACATTATCAATTAATGCTTGAAGTTCCGCACCAGTTACGTTGATTCTAGTAGCATCATGATTCTCTCGAGGGTAACTGTTGACTTCTTCAGATTCTGCCATGTAGCTTGATTGCTACATAAAATGATGAATATGATTTATTCAGAAGTCTTTAAAAAGGATTGTCTTTTATGGCAATTCATTAACCATGGTAACTATAAACCATATGGGTTAATTTGATTTATTTAAATTTTCATTATATTTTATCCTTATCATAAACTATTTAGGATAATAGGGTCGCATACAAAAGGCCTAGTCACAAGGACAATTTTAAATTTTATGCCATGATTTTGTAGAATCAAGGCTTTAAGGTTTGAACACAGTTCATTACCTTTCTTGACAGGGAGTCATAGACTACAACTGTCTTTTGTCTTATATGACAATGAATATGGCCCGTAGGCATTACATCGCTAAAGGATGTTTTAAATAATACAGGAAGGAATTGGAAAGATCCAATATAAGGATGACTTATGTGATTTTATCGAATCACATTTGCCAGGAGTGTTAACATGTTTTCAGATGTTAACAAGGATTCTTAATCTTAATAAGGAATTACCATCATGGCCTTGTCTTATAATGACACATGGCCAGGTTTTTCCTTTAAGATTTTATTTAATATATAATGGCAGATCTTACAAAAGGAATGATATACTTTATTTATTTCATATATTATATTTATGCATATGAAGACAAAATGAAATTTAATTAAAACATTCCACTAAAATTTAAAAGGGTACATATTTGCCCTAAACGGGACTTTTACAGAAATAACTTGCCCATGCAAGGGCTAAAAATGAAAAGACAAGTCCTCGTAGGGACTAGGTACATAAATAGATAAATGTCCACACAGGGACTTAATTGAAAATTAAAGAGATACAAAACAAACAATTAAGGAATTTAATGATCCCTTTTGTTCTTCCCTTTGATTAAACTTGCCAAACCCTTCAGAAATCCACGGTGGCTTTTATGCTCCTCTTGAACCTCACGCTCCACCTGGCTCAACCTCTGAAGAATCTCCTGCTGCTGTGGTGGCTGGATATGTGGTGGCTGCGGCTGCAGAGGTTGAGGAGGTGGTGGGTATTGGTACCCATAGGTCGGGTATCCAGTATGGCAGGGACCTCCATAGGGCCCTTCAGGATGGAGAGCATTGTAGTTCGTCGCTACAAGGTATGGGTCAACTTCGGCGTAGTTGTAGTTAGTATGGGCTGGTTGCTCAAAAGGGTTATACGCTGCTGGACCAGTGTAGGAAGGAATCGGGTTATCATAACCCATGTGTGATGGTGGTGCGACTGGCGTAGAGTCCACCTCGAAAACAGGATTTGAAGGCCCACCCATCTGCGGGTCTTCGTATAGTGGCGGGTAGTGGCGGGTAGTGGCTGCCACTGGAGTGTTGAGGGGTGCTGAAATGGAATCCCCCTCGCACGGACATTCATGCTCCTGATCTTCTCCGCCTCAGTGGCTCCGGAGGCGGCTGCTGCTCTGGCGGCAGTGGTGGGGGTGGCGTGACCGCTACAAAACGTGAATCCTCCAAGGGATCCTGTTGTTGCTGCTGCTGAGACGGGTTATAAGAGGGAGTAAACACCCAGTCGTATTGGGCAAACCTCACCTCATAGCTTCCTGGACCACGATAAGGTGATCCATGAAAATACGACCCATCCGAAATCTCGATGGGGTGAGTCTGTGTCCCAGATGGTGGTTCGGCGAGATCCGGGTCATCATCATCCATCTCCATGTACTGAGCTTCAGGGAAATGGTCTTCGGGGCCCAATGGGTTAGAGCCCATTGGTGCTTGCACTTGGTTTGCCGGGTTGAACCGGCTCTGGAAGAATGGGGCCGGGTCCTCAAAGGCGCAGTATGAACCCGACCGCTGCAGAGGTAGGTAAGAGTGGCGAAAATGATCGGACTTGTTTCCTTGATGGAGTCCGAAGGAGTCATGGTACGAGGGTGAAGAGCTTAGCGAGACCGAACGCCTCGCGGGCTCTAAGTAAGTCCTCCAGTCTTCCTGGGGACTAGTGCTCATTGTTACTGATGGAGTTCGCCGGTGAGAAGGCCCGGCTTCATGATCATGGCTTGTAACAATCCTTAATAAACCGACACCCTCATAATATTTCCGACACCCTAGTATATTTTAAAATGTCCCAAAAATGTCTTTAAATACACCCCGTATGTGAAAACCGAGCCCGAAATACCATATAATATAGAAAATAATTAAAAACAAGAAATATTAAGTTGAGGCGGGTCGCGTAGGACCCACCCCAACCTTACGCGGGCGGTATCAAGGCTAAAGACTGATTTCGGTGGAATTTTAAGTTAAGGCGGGCCGCGTAAGCTAACCTTAACACTTACGCGGGCCGCGTGAGATCAAAATAGTGGCGCAGCCCGGTGATGACACGTGTCATCATCGTGTCAAGTCTAGTTGGTGATCCGTACGAGCTACGCGTTGACCCAGCTTTGACGCAGGCTGCGTAAGCTCCGCTTGTATGTTACGCGGGCCGCGTGAGACCCAGTTTCAGCACCTATAAATAGAACGCATCGGATTTCAATTCAGTTCGTTCATTTTTCATTTCTAAATCACAATTTCTGAACATTAGGCATAGAAAGCTGGTATTATACCCCCTAATTAGCAAGGTTCTGCTCCGTTGTAAGTATTATAACCCCAGTTTCGTAATAGATACGCTGCCCGATTGATTTAGGGTTCCGTAACAACTGTCGTGGTTCTGCCCGACGTAGTTGTTGGAATGCCGTCTCGGGGAGGGTATCATTAATATTTTCAAAGGGTTATGATACTAACCTATGTACATTTGTGTAAATTATAGATTATTCCCAGGAAACCCTTACGCGAAGTCTAAGATAGCAATGTGAGTTTATCCAATTTTTGTTAAACCTTTTGTAATATTTTACAAAACCTTAATTCTTTACAATGTGATTAAGCGGTGATTGAGTCTTTGTAGTTCTTCAATTACTGCCGGTATGTTGGGGTTTTGTATACAAAATTTACTACACTGTGAGTAGTAAGTCGGGACGACAGTACGTTACCATTGGACAACGAGTTAGCCAATGTGTAATATGACCCACAAGTCAGGATTGACAGTACTGAATGAGTAATTTTGTAGAAATAAACAATGTGATCGCTCTCAATAATGTTTTAATTGATAAAATGTTTCTTGATTAAACTGGGATTCACTCACCAGTATTTCCCACTGACAAATGTTTTTAAAACGCGTTTCAGGTAACACAATGTGACAGCCAATTAGTAAAAAGCCAGCTGAAGAGCACTGAAGGCTTGGGAAAAATGTGGCTATAAAAGTTACCTAAAAGATGATGTTTTCAATTCAATAAAATAGGGTTTATCCCTATAAATGTATTGTAATAAGAAACTTGGGTTTTACCCATGTGATTGTTAATATCAAATATGGTGGTTTTACTCTGATAAATATTTCCTAACTACGGTCCTGATGTAATTTCTGCTGCCAAATTAACCAACTGATACCACCAAAACTATGAGTTCGCGTCCTCCCGTTCCCGGGACAGATAAGGGATCGGGGGTTGCGACATGGCTGGTGAATGGCGCCTTGCCTCGTCCTCCTCTTCTTCGTGGCGGCATTTCTTGATCCTGTCAAAACATCAAAAGAAAACAACCAAGAAAACAATAAAGGATAAAATAAAAGATTAGGATTAGTCCTAAGTCCTTTGCCTAGACTCGGAAGTCAAGGAATGTGCAATTATGTCATTGAGATTAAACACAAAAGGCTAGTGTTTAATTCACTCAATGTTGGCTCTGATACCAACCTGTCACACCCCGATATTTCCACGTATTACCGGTGGGCCCGGTGGGGAGTATCGTGACGTAGTTGATATAATCATAGTCAAATTATCACAGTTTAATGCACAGCGGAAGCTAACGATAATAACATTACAACCCGATGAAAAGTAATATCAATTATTACAAACGGTTGTAAAAGGGATCCACAGGCGGATCAAAGATAAAAGCAACATTGTTCAACAGATTCTTAAACATCTAAGCTTGCAAGACTCTTTATTGATGCTAGGAGTAGCCAACCTATTCCGCCTAGTACCTGCACTTTAGCCTTTTTGGAAAATACGTCAGTTTACACTGGTAAATACAATTAACCGACTCTTTTGAAAAGTGTTTAAGAAAATTGATTTGAAATGCACAAGGCACAGATAATCTTTTATAACTTGGGATAATTATTTAAAAATAAACTTGTTAAAGAATTACATGTTTATTATACGTTCAGTAGCCCGGGTTGAATACCGGGTTAAAGATTAATAGACACACCACATAATATATCCCACGGCGAGTTATTCTCGAACAGGTGGGTATATTATTTTTATATACGCACCGGCAGGTGTATGCCTACACCTCGTGCTTAAGTAGTGGCCATTTCAATGAATGAGCCGAGGATATTCAGGACATGGTCATTAACCCCCCAAAGGCTTAGAATAAACAAAACAGATTAAACGAGTAATCTCAATAATTTAACCTTCAAATGATTAAAAATTCAATACCCGACCAAGCGGTATTTTATATACCGTACCCCAAGCCCGTATAAGGGAAAATAAGTTAAAAGTATTTACCTGAGCAAATTATACAAATTTATCCCAGCCGTACAAATCAGCAAGTGCAAGTATCTTTTACTGGTCTCCTAAATCTGGAATGAAGGTTTTAATTAACCTATTAGATTCCTAACGGGTCTTACTTAAGTTTAAACTTAGACCGGTTAGTTTTAAAGAAAGGTATACGGTTCAAAACGCAAGATTAAGCGAAGGCCGGTTTAGAATGTGATTTAGACCCGACAAGTTTGAAGACTTGTATAATATGGGTAAACTAAACACATTCTGGATTTTGAGATAAAAATGATAAGGTTTGACCCGTTTCGGTTAGTTTATGCAAACTAGTTACATAAACCGTACCGAATGCGATAAATGCATAACGGGTAACCAAATGAGTCATGAACAGGTTTCCTAAGTTAATATGCCTTAAATATGTTGTGATATCAGTAGGATACCTTCCATTATGCCCAAAACGAATTTAAACTCATATTAAGCCCCGTAGGGGTATTTTGGTCATTTTAAAGGTTATAAAAGAGATTAAATACAAATCTGAGGTTCTGATCTGAAATGATCAGTAAAAATATTTAATTTAATAAGTTATATCAGTAGGGTATTGCATATATGTGAAATTTATCATTTATAACCAAACTATGCACCGTAGGGGCATTTTGGTAATTTCATATAAGCTTTAAAGGTCAAATTTGGAAATGTGAGTTCAAAACTTTTGCTTACTGTTAAATTATAAAAATTTACTTAAAACATCAGTAGGTATTAAGTCTTATATGTCAAAAATAGTTTTAATCCATACTATGCGTTTCAAACGCGTAAAAGTCGGTTTTAAGCGATTTTCGGGTTATAACAGGAAATCTGAGTTTTTGAATAGTTTATAAAGTTCAAAATATTTTATTTATCATATAAAATCAGTAGCAAAAGGTTTCGTATCAAAATGTTACGTAAAACTCATTTCATTAGCAAAAAGGGTATAACCGACAATTACCGAATCAAAGCAAGAATCCTATGTTATGATCAGTTTAAAAATAAATAAAAATCTTCAAAAATCCCAAAATATTATATTACATCAGTGGGTAAAAATTTTGGTGTTGAAATTTGGGTTTAAGTAGGCTTTATGCTAAAATGTCGTTTAAATAAATAAAAAGCTTTCAATTTACGCTATTGAGCATAACTCCTAATTTAGACCTCAAACTGATATCAAATTTTTAGGACAAGTTTATAAATCAGTAATAAAGGTTTTTGTCTTCTTACATTTTCAAAAATCTTGTTTTAATGTCAAAAGGGCATAATGGTCAACTTTTAAGCATATAACGAAAACATGCAAATGAATCAGATAAATAAGGAACCATGTAGTATAACCTCATAGGGTTTTACTAACTAAAATATGGTCCTAAAAGAACCCTAAGGCATATCTAAAACAAGCTAAATCGGGTCAGAACTGAAAGTCAAAGCAAAAGTCTACTTTTGTGACATTCGGTTCCGAACCGAGCCTAAACTCAGAATTGTCGGGTTGAACATGCTTAGACATGTTCTTACATTAAATACCAAGTTATTTTAGTGTTAAAACAGGTTCCATAGCTTCTACATTGCTAATTAGGAATTTATTGCAAAATAGCTTTCTGTTGACTTTTTAATATTAAGTTTGACCCGACAATTGACCAAGTTAGAGTGATAATCAGTGGGTGCCCTTTTAAGGGTTTATTACCCACATAATTAACAACTCATAGCCACTTTCAATTCGAAAAATGACTGGACCATTAGTGATTAATCACTGACTCAAAACTTAATTACGACGGCTTTGACTTTTGGTCATTAAGCTAATGAAACTTAAACTAGGAAGGATAAGAACACTCACAATGGTCCTTAGCACGAATTAGGAGCTGATGGAAGGTTGCTTGAAGTCCAGAGAGCTCCAGAGAATAAGTTTAGAATGATTTTGTGAATGAGCAAGTTCATGGTTGCAACATAAGGTCCTTATATAGTGATTTAGATGCAACAAGATTACTCCACACAAGTCTACAAGTGATTCTTGATCATCCCAGGTGTCCTCTATGCATGAAAAACCATTGGCTCAGCTCCTGGAATCGAAAACCATGCATCTAAGGTGGTGGAACAGCTTTAACCTGCAGCTGTCCATTTTTACTGCCAGCGACAGGGCTTACGGACCGTAAGCAAAAACCCTTACGGTCCGCATCCACCGCTTACGGACCGTAAGTCCAAATTGATGTGGTCCGTAACCAAACCTGAACTGAAACACCCAGTTACTGTCCTTGCGGACCGTAAGCCTAAGACCATACGGTCCGCATCCGATGATCAGAAGACAAAAATTTGAGAATTTTTATATTTTGACCATGCAATCTTTATAACTTCGAATCTCATGTCTTTTTCCTGTAGAGGGGACCATATAATCAGACCTTGCATACCCTTGCATGTGATGTCATGCACTTACAAGTTCTTGGACTTATTGAAGAAGGTTTTTGAATGAAGTTTCGTCGTAAAAACACATAGGATCCATTCTTTGCAATTTGAATTATTTACCACCAGAAATAACCGGATTTGAATATATATATATCAGATGTTTATAAAACATATTAAGGTTTGGAATTAATAAAAAGGTCACTCAGAGGTATTAATTAACATGTTGACATTTTTAATCCTACCATATATCTTTCAACTTGATCCGGGTTTATAACACGTTTACCTTCTATTTTGGTCAAAAATTACCGAAGCAATTAAGTGATCAAATTAGTTAAGTGAGGTAGTGTGCTAGAAATGAGTGTCGAAAATATGTTAATCAAGTTAATTGCAAAAAACAGTTTCAGGATACGGCTCAGGATATAGAGCTGTATCTATGATCAAACAATGAGCAAAAAAGTAAAGGTTGACACGTGATGTACGAGGAAAGCCCTTGATCAATCTAGATCGCCGGCACAAAACCTCGGGAGCTGACAATCGCAGTTGCCTTGTTCTTCTATTGCTTCAAATATCAGGATACAATGCAGGATGTGATGCGGATCAACTAGGTGTTACAATGTAATTCGATTACAAGTGTTTGTGTGTAGTGACTGCTGAAAGCTAGAGAGCAAAAGTGTTCGAAAGTGTGTGTGAAAGTTGCGTGCCTTAATCTGATCCGCCCCCATCTATTTATAGTAAAAGAAATGCAACAAACTATCCTAATAAACCGGGATCCGACGAATATTCCCCACTCGAACGTTGTAGACCTGGTCTTTCAGGTTCAACGTCTCTCACATAACAGATACGCCCGAGTCTTGAGGAGAAGAAGTCCATCTGACCGTTAGTAACCCACAGCCTCTAACCTGCACGTGGTTAATTTAGTTAACACCAGGATATGGCCCAGGATGATACCAATACCCTAATCCAGTATCCTGATCACAAGTAAACAACCAAAAGCAGGATATTAGTCAGGATATATATACTCAGAAAATGACCCATAACAATTGTCCCCAAATATATCTGTTGGTATACCAATCCAACGGATATATTTTAAAATTTCTATCTCGTAAATCAAGGCAATTAAATCGAGACGACGGTCAAGATTACACCATAACTTCCAACGCGCTTTTAACTCGATGGAGATCTACAATGCTCCTATATCTTCTCTCTTCTTGTTTGAAAAGCAGATATCTCCAACGGAGTCTCCAGGTAATTCCCTACTTCTCATTCATTTTTTGTCAATCTTTCTTCCTTTATTTGCAATAGCTGCCAGAACTTATTCCCAAACCGGTGAATCATCCGAGACCTTCATTCAGCATAATCTTCTCAAAAATCCCTAGAAGGAGGTCTGTGCTTTTGATAACGCAGACATTGCGGCTTTGAGAGCTTCCGGTGCTTTCCCCGATAACACGGTCTTTAGACCATTCGATCGGTCAATTCGATCGGACGTTTCTTCTACTGATTGGGTTTGCTTCCCAGCATACCCTTTCTCGCTAGGTCTTCGATACCCTTTTCCCGAATTTATGATGCAATTCTTCCGTGTTGGTGCATACATCTGTTGTCTTCGTCTTATATCGAGTCTTGGGTTCGTTGCAGTTCGTAACAAGAATGATGTCATCATTCTTGATGATGACATCATACTAGTGACTTCATCTATTGCATCATGACTACAACATTCACACAAATCAGATATAAGGATTCGCTTGAAGAAAAACTATGTTGATTTCACAAGAAGACAAAATAGATGCACGTTTGAAATAGAATTTGTAATTTAGTGGTTGATTTCGCTCCAAACATGCATTTGTAGGAGATTCCGCCCGGAATCTCATGTGTCTGATTTCGCTCCTATTGAAATGTGTCATCTCGGGCGGAATTAGAATAGTATATATAGGTGTCTCATGAGCGAAATCATTAATTGAGTCCTTGTATACCATACCGAAGTGCTACCGGTGTGAAGATCGATTGTAAACAACGTTTATTCAATACAATCATTGAGATTAGTGAAGATCAAGCTGTTACTAAGTCTATTTCTTGTTTTCCGCACCTGAAATAGATCAGAACCTCTCTATACGACTCATTCGGATCAGTCGATCGATCCTACAATTGGTATCAGAGCCAGTTGGAGGAGTTCTGAAGTTTACAGCCGTATTTGATTGAAAATTCTTGTTTCTACACCTTCTTTCATCAGTTCAGGAAGTTTTATCGGTTAAAATCCGTTCAAAATTTCACAGATTATAGATAATTGAACTTAGACAAACCCTAGAAAGTTTCATAGCTTAAATCGGACTAAAAATGGACCAAAATGGACTTCGAGCTGTTTTCGCTCGTAATGAAGATTTCTGATTTCGCTCATAGTTACAAAGTTTCTGATTCCGCTCCAAGTTATATCCGATTCCGCTCCAAATTAAGTCTGATTCCGCTCTAAAGTTACAAAAGTGTGGTTTCGCTCCTGATTGTTCCTGATTCCGATCCAGAATTTTTTTTATTCCGCTCCAAGTTTTAAAGTCTGATTTCGCAAGCTGACAAGTTTAATCAGATCCATGTGCTTTCATTTAAAGCAAAGTTGATTTTGCATGTGAATTTGTGTGATAAGATAATAGGTGTCGGCTTAGTGGGATTGAAATTAAAAGTTGCATGTGATCTGACATTCTCAGTTTATTGGAAGATGTTTCAATATTGGAGGTCCAATGAGATTTGATTGAATAATCGGCTTGCATGTGTTCAATTCAGGTGTTCAGTCATTTGATCAGAACCATATCACAACGGCCCAATCAAGTTGTCGGCCCAAGATATAAAGCAACATATTAGATTTAAAGATCCACTTACAAAGTTAATTCAAAAGACTTACAAGTTCACAAGAGTTGTCTTCTATTCCACTTAAATTGGTTCAGGGTTTTTCCGCTTGAAGTAACTATTTTGAAAAATGTGATACGTAATCATGAGTGAAGAGTTCTACAACGCGTTCGCTTCATCTCCGACTAGTCCAGCTGCCATTACTCAAAACATGAACATGGAAAATGAAACCGGAACGTTACAAAAGCCCCCGAAACTGATGAGTATTGAAGAGTACTACGGGTGGAAAGACAGATTCGAAAACTGGGTTCAGGCAAACCATCTTAGGTCATGGGAGTGTATTCTAAAGAAATATGTTTTGCCTCGTACTGATTTGCAAGTTGTGAAAACAATTTCTGAGTTTAGTGATCAAGAACGAGATATGTATCGTGCTGAAAAGATGATGATTAGTCTATTACAGCAGGCAATCATGGAACACATTTTCATTCTGCTTCATGTCACACCCCAATTTTCCACGTGTCACCGGTGGGCCCGGTGGGGGAGTATCGTGACGTGGTTGGCAACATCATGGTCAAACAACACAATATAAAAATGCACAGCGGAAGCAAAAGATAAATATATTACATTCCGAATATAAGTAATGTCAAAGTATTACAACGGAAGGTAAAGGATCCACAGGCGGATCAAATAAAAGATACTAAAACTGTTCAACAGACTTTAGGCATCTAGAACTTGCAAGATTCCCTAATGACACCCTGAGCTCCCAGCCAATTATGCGTGGTACCTGTCACTTAACCTTTTGGAAAATACGTCAGTTTACACTGGTAAATACAATTAACTGACTCATTTTGGAAAAAGAGTTTGAAAAATGATTTGAGTGCAAACGGCACAAAATATCTTGACACATTGATTAAAATGCACAGAGGCAAAATTAATCTTTTATACTTGGGACAATTTTATTAATAAAAATCTTGTATCCGATTTACATGGTTGTCCAACATTTAGGACCGGTGATTATACAATACAAGCCGGACAAGATTAATCGACACACCACAAATATGATCTCACAAGAAGACACCCTTACGAGTGAGTATACGTTATACATATGCAACAGGAGGTGTTATGTCTACACCTTGTGCTTACGTCGTGGCCATTCACTTTTTAAAATGAGCCAAGGATATCCAGGACACGGTCATTAACCCCCAATGTTATTTGTTATCAATCAATACAGATTAAAACGGGATTATGCAATTTAATCATCTCCGATTAAAAGGTTTCTACACCCGACCAAGCGGTATTTTTATAATACCGTATCCCAAGCCCGTATAAGGGAAAATAAGCTAAAAGTATTTACCTGAGCTAGCAATGCAATTTACACTCAGCCGTATATCTTAATCAGCAAGCACAAGTACTTCTACTGGGGCTCTTAATCTAGAATGAAGGTTTTATTAACCTATTAAATTCCTAACGGGTCTTATTTAAGTCGTAACTTAGACCGGTTAGTTTTAAGGAAAGGTTTACGGTTCAAAACGCATGATTAAGCGAAGACCGGAATAGGATGTGATTTAGACCCGACAAGTCTAGAGACTTGTATAATATGGGTAAACTAAACACACTCTAGATTTTGAGATAAAACCGATAAGGTTGGACCCGTTTCGGCTAATTTATGTAAACTTGTTACATAAACCGAACCGAACGCGTAATAAGCATAACGGGTATCCGTAAGAGCCATATACAGGTTTCCTAAGTTAATATGCTTCAAATATGTTGGGACATCAGTAGGATGTCTTTCATTATGCCCCGAACTAATTTAAACACAAACTATGCCCCGTAGGGGTAGTTTGGTCATTTTAAAGTTTGTAAAAGAGTTTAAATGTTTAACTGAGTTACAGGTCTGATGTAAACAGCAAACATACTCCATTTGATGAGTTATAACAGTAGGCTAAAGCATATATGTGAAATTTATCATCTTTAACCAAACTATGCCCCGTAGGGGTATTTTGGTAATTTCACATAAGCCGAAAAGCTCAAAAACGAAGTCTGAGTTAATCAACCTTTGCTTACTGTTAAAATATCATAATTTGCCTCATATATCAGTAGGTATCAACCCGGGTATGTCCAATATGATTTTAAGACATACTATGCGTTAAAACGCTAATTATGGCGATTAGAGGCCATTTCCGGGTTCGATACTTAAATCTGATATTTTTATATTTCCAGAAGGCTTAAAATAATTTATTAATCATATGTGATCAGTAGCAAAAGGTTTGGAGTTGTTTAGATAAGTAAAACTCATTTTATGGCCCGTAAGGGCAAAACCGACAATTACCGGATTAAGCCTACGACTACTAGTTATGCTCAGCCTAAAATTAATTAAAAATCTTTAAAAATCCCAAAATAGTATATTACATCAGTGGGTATTAAGTTTGATACCAAAAAGTAGGTTTAATTAGGCTATACGCTAATTACGCCATTTTATTAACATAAAGCACCGTAATTACGCTAATGAGCATAACTCTTATTCTACAATTCAAACTGATGTCAAACTTTGCATACAAGTCTATATATCAGTAATTAAGGTTTCTACACTTTTACTTTTCCAAAAATCACGTTTTAAGGTAATAAGGGCATAATGGTCAACATATGAGCAATTAACGGAATCATGCGTATTAATCGGATAACTAATGAACCGAGGTGTATAATCACAGAGGGTTATACTAGCATGTAACCTGGTCCAAATGAAGCTCTAAGGTATTTCTAAAACATACCTAAACGGGTCAGAACTGAAGTCAAAGCAAAAGTCAAAGCTTTGCGACTTTCGGTTCCGAACCGGGTCTAAACAGGAAATAGTCGGGTTGAACATGTTTGGACATGTTCTTACACTTATTACTAAGTTATAACAATGATCAAACAGGTTATATATGTTCTAGATAGCTAATTATGCATAAACGACATTTTAAGCATTATGTTGACTTTTTAAATAAAAGTTTGACCCGACATTTGACCTGGTTAGAATGGGAATCAGGGGGGACCTTTTTAGGGGTTTATTACCCACCTAATTACCAACTTATAACTACTTTTAATTCGAGATATGACTGAGCCATTAATGACTAATCTCGAAGTCAAACCGTAATTACGACGGTTTGACTTTTAGATAATTAACCTAGCTAAACTCAATTAGAGAAGGAAAAGAATACTTACAAGAGTCCTATGCACAACTTAAGATCAAATGGACCTGCTTGAGAGCTCCAGATATGATCCAAGAATGCAAGAGAAGTGTGAAGAGTTGTGTTGCAACTAATGGCCTTTTATACAAGTTCTAAACACCATAACATGTTGACAACAAAGTCTATGATCAACCACAACCATCCAACACTTGTTACTAGTGCCTAGGGAAGTCTAAGGGTCGTCCACTTGTGAGAAAAACCGGTTAAATGGGTCACAATTGCGAAAAACAGGCTACAGCAAGTTGCTGGTCGCTGGGGGCTGCTTTGTGGACCGTAAGCACATATATGCTTACGGTCCGTAAGCATACATCAGGGACCAAAATGTTGTTGTTTGTTGGTGTTTCGAAAGGGCAACTTGTATATTTCGAATGTGGGACTTATTTTATCAGTAGGGGGCCTCCAATAAGTGTCTAAATGCTGAACATACCCTACCACTTTGGTTTGTTGTCTTAGAATTCAAATTAAAGTCCCGAAATTTAAGGATTTTCATGCTTTTCCTTCGTGGCATTCCATTCTTGTGCATGAATTCGATTATTGTGGGCATTTACCGGATTATATCAAATGTTGATAATAAGTATTAGGGTCTTGGGATTTATATGAGGTCGTTCAGAGGTAAAATTAACATAACGCCATCTTTAAATCCTACCAAAATATTTTTGTTAAGTCCGGGTTTACAACGCTTGTTGTCATACATGACACGTGTCGTTATTTTATTACACACAAATTTTCAAGGTGTTACATCCTCACCCCCTTAAAATAAATCTCGACCCGAGATTTACTGAAACAAATAAGGGTATTTTTCTTTCATCGTGGATTCAACCTCCCACGTGAATTCGGGACCTCTACGGGCATCCCATTTGACCTTTACAAAAGGTATATGCTTCCTTCGAAGCTTCCTTACCTGTCGATCTTCAATCGACAAGGGTTTTTCAACAAATTTTAAGCTCGCGTCTATATGCACATCTGTATGTGGCATGACATGTGATTCGTCAGCGGAACACTTCTTTAGATTGCAGATGTGGAACACATTGTGAATTCCACTGAGCTCTTCTGGTAAGTTCAACTTATAGGCAACTGACCCGACACGTTCGATAACCTCGAAAGGTCCTATATATCTCGGGCTTAGTTTGCCTTTCTTACCAAATCGCATCACTCCTTTCCAGGGTGATACTTTAAGTAGGACTTTGTCACCTACTTCGAAATGAAAATCCTTACGATTTGGATCAGCGTAACTTTTCTGCCTATTCCGGGCAGCTTGGAGATTGTTACGAATCTGGACAATCTTGTCCGTTGTTTCGAACACGATCTCTGGTCCTGATAACTGGACTTCTCCAACTTCCGCCCAACAAACTGGCGATCTACACTTTCTACCGTATAAGGCCTCAAAAGGCGCAGCCTTTATGCTGGTATGGTAGCTATTGTTGTAGGAGAATTCGATCAATGGTAGGTTCTTATCCCAGCTACCTCCCAAATCGATCGCATATGCACGTAGCATGTCTTCCCACGTTTGGATAGTACACTCACTCTGACTGTCAGTCTGAGGATGATAAGCCGTACTAAAATTCAAACGTGTGCCCAAAGATTGTTGGAAACTCTTCCAAAAATGTGACGTGTACCTAGTATCCCTGCCAGAGATAATAGCTACAGGTCTGCCATGTAAGGCTACAATCTTATCAACGTATAACTGGGCTAACATGTCGGAGCTATAAGTCTCCTTAATGGGCAAGAACCGTGCTGACTTAGTCAGTCTGTCAACTATAACTCTTATCGTATCATTCCCTTTCCTTGTCTTGGGTGACTTGGTAATAAAATCCATAGTTACCATTTCCCACTTCCACGTAGGAAGTTCAGGCTGTTGTAGCAAACCTGATGGTTTCTGATGCTCGGCTTTGACTTGCGCACTTGTCAAGTATTTATCTACATAGGTGGCCACAGACTTCTTCAAGCCTATCCACCAATAGTTTGCCCTTAGATCCTGGGTAGCTGATGGCAATTCTTAATCGTTGCCTAATTAGGGTTGCGGCATGTATGCATAAGCAATATGAACCGTCTTTCTTATTTAATAACATAAAACCCTCAGAATATTGAGTCAGGCTTCATGTGCCTATGTTTTAAAACCTACTTAATTAAGGTTTCGATTATTCCATAATCAATATGGAGTTTTCACAATACTCCAGCCCACAGCGGAATACAATCTTAATTCTACCTGCCTTCCCGGAGGTAAGCAGGGAAAACTTATGAGAAGATAATCAAGATTGCTAGGAGGCTACAGAGATTTTCCATATCTCAGGCTCCAGTTCATCCACCATTACTCGTGTCAAATAAGTGACACCTTTATGTTATAAGTCCACGAATTCCTTAGTCGGGAACATTTAAAAAAAAATTTCCATTTTTGGATATCTTCTTTGAATACTACTAGTCGACTTTAGTACAATATGACCATTGGGATATCTCAGGGGTTCCATGTATTAAACCTCCATGCTGATCAGACATGGAAATAATCTATGGGACACACTAGGATACGCCAATCCTCATATGACACTTTAATCAAACATAGTTTGGCATTCGCAGGCGATAGAAAACAATGAGAAAAATAATTAAAATAACATATGTTGCCGTACTCTATGCAAAGAAAGAGTGCTCTTAGATTTTCGGAAGGACTCCTTGCCGATCCATAAGAATCGGTTACTATGGTTTCCTTGGTAGTTATACCTTGTGGATGATAAATAAAAAAAAATTTGCTAAGTTTATGGTTCATGAATATTTATTATTGCCTGTATTAAAAACAGGACACTTAGCATAATTTATCATTGATAATTGATAAGGAAGTTTATTGTGCAAGTGCTTATATTAAATCAATAATGGAAGTTTCACAAACTAGGCACCTAGCTCAGTTGGCTAGGCGCGCGAAAGGGTGCGGCCTAGACCCAGGTTCGACTCCGGGGACGGCCATTTCCACCATTTTTTTATGTTTAATTTTAATTAATCGTACTGATACGTGTAATTATGAGAGTTGTCTCATAAGGAGTCTTGATAATTAATTGCTTCTTATCACTCACAATATGGACTTGATTTTTAAGGCAACCAATCGATTTTTATCACTATATTGAGTCCTTAAGTATGCAACCAAAAGTTTGCTATAAGGATATTAGAAAAAGTGATTTCTAATAGATATTAATATCAATATAGGATTTGTTGGAGCATTTTCGACGTAACATCGTCACTTTCTACCGGGCATTAAATGACCGGAGTCTTAATCAGGTGGAGACAACAGTTCTCAACCTTTATCATTCATAATATATTTATACGTGCCAGTATTAAATAAGTTTCTACATAAACTGCTTGATAACGAAAGGTACATATTATACTATTATTATTCTGCCCCTAACTCTTGGGCGTTCATCCTGACAACTCGTGCGTTTGTTATCTTGGCCTACTCGGGCTTCTTCTGATTCCTAGGGCAGTTGGTCTTGATATGCCCCTTCTCGTTGCAACCATAACAGGTTGCATCTTTCAACTTCTTGCAATCCATGGTTTTATGTTCCCTAGATTTGCAAATTCCACACGGTAGAGGCTGAGACTCAAATCTGCATTTCCCGTAGTGGCGCTTCTTGCAAATCTTGCATACAGGTTTCTGATTGGACTTTTGTTTATTCTTTTTATTAGAACTCTGGGAGTTATCTACCTCCCTTTTCCTTTTTAGTTCATCCTTTGCATCAGAGGCATGAACGGGATCCTCCTTAAGAGTAAGGAAGTGTGGTCCTAGATAAAATTTGGACCGAGCAGCATGGGGCTCCTTGAACTTTTTCACAGCCTTCTTCACAGCTTTTCCAACAGCTGCGTCTATCATAGTTTGAAGAATATCTTTGGAAATTCTAAGGTTCACAATTTCAGCATCATTAGCATGCGTCGTGCCATCAATGGCGCGATCGACTGTTGTCTTATCCGAGTTTGCCATTACTTTCTATTGGTTCCTAACACCAATAAAACAATTTCTTAGTTGAAATCCAACAACTACTATATTTTTATTCTGATGGCCTTAATATATACAAACCATGGTGTCAATAACCTATACAGGCTATTATAGCACTAACATTCTTAATGAACGTTATTAAAAATATATTAATATTACTTATCCTAGGTCGCAAAAGACCATCAATGGCATTAAATATTTGGACCTAGTCCATCACTTTTCTGACAGAGGATCAAAACGTCACATCTGTCTTTATTATATTAAAGAATTTAGGTAGCTTGAAAGCTTGCCATAGGAATATCAGAAAAGAGTGATTCCTATTAGATATAAAATATCCATCTAAGGTTTGTTGGAGCATTTTTCTAACGTATCATCGGCCAATTTATATCTCGTATTAAATGCCCGAAATCCTACTAAGACGGAGACAACAGTTCTCAACAGTGATCGTTCATTATTGAATCACATGTGTCAGCATCAAATGAATTTCTGCATAAACTGCTTGATAAGGAAAAGTACCTGCTATATAGTTATCCTTCTGCACCATCTCCTGGCGTTCATCCGGAAGACTTATGCGGTTGTTTTCCTGGTCTCTCCAGGCTTCTTTATAAGCTTTGGACAGTTGGTCTTAATGTGCCCTTCCTCGTTACAATTGTAGCATGTGGCGTTCTTTAATCCCTTGCAATCTAAGGTTTTGTGACCCTTGGTCTTGCAAATTCCACACAATTTAGCACGTGGGTCAATTGTACATTTTCCAAAATGTTGCTTTTTGCAGTTACCGCATTTGGATCTGTTATCAGACTGACTCGAGTTCTTCCTAACCTCGGAATCCTTCCCGCGCTCCGAGCTTCCCTTCTTCTTCTTGTTATAATGATGAGAGTTTTCCTCCTCTCTTTCTCTTCTTCTCTCGCCAGAAGCCTTAACAGACTTAATTCTGATTGCGTCTAAGGTGAGAGATAAGGATAAGTCCACCACGGACCTATATGTGGTTGGCCTAGATGCTTTAACATTCCCTTTTATCTCTGGTGCTAGGCCTCCAATGAAACGCGCTATGCGTTTAGGTTCAGGGGTGACTAGATAAGGAACCAGGCGGGACATAGTGTTGAAACTTGTCACATATGCCTGACAATCCAAATTCTCCATGACCAGAGTCAAGAAGTCTGATTCTATCTTTTCTACTTCATGTTGGGGGCAATAGTTTTCCTTGACTAATGCAACAAATTGCTCCCAAGATAAGTTGTAGAGTAGAACCTTTCCCGTGGCTTGGAGCAATGATCTCCACCATACCAACGCTTCTCCTTTGAATGATTGTGAAACAAATTTCACAACATCTTGCTCCGCACAACCGCTGACGTCAACAACAGCGTCCATCTCATCGAGCCATGTCATGCAATCGATGGCTCCTTTTTCTCCTGTAAAGTCTCTGGGCTTGTAGGAGACAAAATATTTATATGAACAGGTCTTAACTGGTGCCTCTTGATGAAACACAACTTGTCTAGACAGAATACTCCTTTGATTTGACAAGTCATGAACATCGTCCTCCTTTGACTCATGTGTTTTAAGAGGGGGCTTACAACTAGCCGCAGATAGAGTCTTAGAGTGGGTATCTTTTGACTCATCATACTGCCGATCAAGTGCTCGAGCAACAGCATAATCTATTATTGCCTGTAGTTCTGCTCCAGTTACATTAATTCTGGTAGTATCATTGCTCTCCTTCAAGTGACTGTTAACTTCATCTAATCCAGCCATGTAGCTTGATTGCTACATAAATATTAACAATGATTTATTCAGAGATTAATATGGAATCATCATCTTTGACGATTTGTCAACCATGGTAATATAAACCATATTGGTTAACTTGTTAGTTATATTAAATTAGTATTTTCCATTATAATTTATCCTAGTTATAAAACATTAAGGATATTAAAGTGGCGCATAAGGCCTAGTCACAAGGACAGTCCTAAATTTTATAAGCCATGATTTCAGAGAATCTAGGCATTAAGGTTTGAATCTCGTTCATTACCTTCTCTTGACAGGGAGTTGTAGACTTCAACTGTCTTTTGTCCTTTAGGACAATAGATATAGCCCGTGGGCATTTCCCTTCTGAAGGATGGTTATAATATGATCATCTTCTCAGATGCTATTAGTCGAGATCGTATAGATCCTACCGACTATTATGCTTGGACCTGGTCCAACATTTTTGGACAGGAGGTCAAAGACCACCACTGTCGCTGCCTTATCGGACAACAAGTTTAGCCCGTTGGCACTTCATCACTACTGGATGTTTATAATGTGAACATCTTATAGGATGATACAAGCCATGATTTCTAAATCACTAGGCTAGATAAGAAAATTGGAAGAATCCAATATAAGGATGACTGTTGTGATTTTATCGAATCACATTTGTCAGGAGTGCTAACACGTTCTTAGGTGTTAACAAGGATCTGAATCCCTTGGGTAGGTTTCACCATCTTGGCCGCGTAGGCTAGATTTCACCTTTAAGATTTTCTTTAAATTGCATACTGGCAGGAAAGTAAGGATATTTATTTTATTTAGGATTTTTATCATAAATCCTAATTTATAATTTAATAATAGCGCAAATGGCCTAGTCGCGTAGACAAGTTTAATTTATAAGCCAAGATTTCAGAGAATCAGGGCAATTTATGAAATAGTAATGGCACAAAAGGCCTAGTCACGTGGACAAGTTTAATTTATAAGCCATGATCGTCTGGGATCGAGGCATTTAGGTGTGAATCAAAGTTCATTACCTTTTCTTGACAGGGAGCTGTAGGCTACCACCGCCTTTAGTCTCAGAGGACGTTAATTATAGCCCGTAGGCACTTCCCTTCTAAGGGATGTTATTTTCCATTCATTTCATATTTCATGTTTAGAATGAAAACTTAATTTAATCAATCCATTATATGAAAATAAAAGTACAGAGTTGCCCTAAGCGGGTCTTTGAAAGGAATAATGTGTCCTTAAAGGGACATAAAGATAAATATGTCCTTATGAGGACTATTAAGGAAACGATCTTCAGTAAAGGAGTTTCTTCTTCATTTTATTTTCTGAATGCTTTCTCCTTGGATGCTCGTTTCATTCTAGCCGTGGTACGAAGCTCAGCATCTCAGGGCTCCGGGTGTGGAGAACTCCTATTACGGCTTCTTCGCTTGGCGACGTATCCAATAAAATTTGGGAGTAAAAGTTTATAGATTAGGATTGAAAGTATTCCTATGTTAAGTCTAGACTCAGAAGATTAGGTATGTGCAATTGTGTAACTGAGATTAAACACAAAAGGCTAGTGTTTAATTCACTCAGTGTTGGCTCTGATACCAACCTGTCACACCCCAATTTTCCACGTGTCACCGGTGGGCCCGGTGGGGGAGTATCGTGACGTGGTTGGCAACATCATGGTCAAACAACACAATATAAAAATGCACAGCGGAAGCAAAAGATAAATATATTACATTCCGAATATAAGTAATGTCAAAGTATTACAACGGAAGGTAAAGGATCCACAGGCGGATCAAATAAAAGATACTAAAACTGTTCAACAGACTTTAGGCATCTAGAACTTGCAAGATTCCCTAATGACACCCTGAGCTCCCAGCCAATTATGCGTGGTACCTGTCACTTAACCTTTTGGAAAATACGTCAGTTTACACTGGTAAATACAATTAACTGACTCATTTTGGAAAAAGAGTTTGAAAAATGATTTGAGTGCAAACGGCACAAAATATCTTGACACATTGATTAAAATGCACAGAGGAAAAATTAATCTTTTATACTTGGGACAATTTTATTAATAAAAATCTTGTATCCGATTTACATGGTTGTCCAACATTTAGGACCGGTGATTATACAATACAAGCCGGACAAGATTAATCGACACACCACAAATATGATCTCACAAGAAGACACCCTTACGAGTGAGTATACGTTATACATATGCAACAGGAGGTGTTATGTCTACACCTTGTGCTTACGTCGTGGCCATTCACTTTTTAAAATGAGCCAAGGATATCCAGGACACGGTCATTAACCCCCAATGTTATTTGTTATCAATCAATACAGATTAAAACGGGATTATGCAATTTAATCATCTCCGATTAAAAGGTTTCTACACCCGACCAAGCGGTATTTTTATAATACCGTATCCCAAGCCCGTATAAGGGAAAATAAGCTAAAAGTATTTACCCGAGCTAGCAATGCAATTTACACTCAGCCGTATATCTTAATCAGCAAGCACAAGTACTTCTACTGGGGCTCTTAATCTGGAACGAAGGTTTTATTAACCTATTAAATTCCTAACGGGTCTTATTTAAGTCGTAACTTAGACCGGTTAGTTTTAAGGAAAGGTTTACGGTTCAAAACGCATGATTAAGCGAAGACCGGAATAGGATGTGATTTAGACCCGACAAGTCTAGAGATTTGTATAATATGGGTAAACTAAACACACTCTGGATTTTGAGATAAAACCGATAAGGTTGGACCCGTTTCGGCTAATTTATGTAAACTTGTTACATAAACCGAACCGAACGCGTAATAAGCATAACGGGTATCCGTAAGAGCCATATACAGGTTTCCTAAGTTAATATGCTTCAAATATGTTGGGACATCAGTAGGATGTCTTTCATTATGCCCCGAACTAATTTAAACACAAACTATGCCCCGTAGGGGTAGTTTGGTCATTTTAAAGTTTGTAAAAGAGTTTAAATGTTTAACTGAGTTACAGGTCTGATGTAAACAGCAAACATACTCCATTTGATGAGTTATAACAGTAGGCTAAAGCATATATGTGAAATTTATCATCTTTAACCAAACTATGGCCCGTAGGGGTATTTTGGTAATTTCACATAAGCCGAAAAGCTCAAAAACGAAGTCTGAGTTAATCAACCTTTGCTTACTGTTAAAATATCATAATTTGCCTCATATATCAGTAGGTATCAACCCGGGTATGTCCAATATGATTTTAAGACATACTATGCGTTAAAACGCTAATTATGGCGATTAGAGGCCATTTCCGGGTTCGATACTTAAATCTGATATTTTTATATTTCCAGAAGGCTTAAAATAATTTATTAATCATATGTGATCAGTAGCAAAAGGTTTGGAGTTGTTTAGATAAGTAAAACTCATTTTATGGCCCGTAAGGGCAAAACCGACAATTACCGGATTAAGCCTACGACTACTAGTTATGCTCAGCCTAAAATTAATTAAAAATCTTTAAAAATCCCAAAATAGTATATTACATCAGTGGGTATTAAGTTTGATACCAAAAAGTAGGTTTAATTAGGCTATACGCTAATTACGCCATTTTATTAACATAAAGCACCGTAATTACGCTAATGAGCATAACTCTTATTCTACAATTCAAACTGATGTCAAACTTTGCATACAAGTCTATATATCAGTAATTAAGGTTTCTACACTTTTACTTTTCCAAAAATCACGTTTTAAGGTAATAAGGGCATAATGGTCAACATATGAGCAATTAACGGAATCATGCGTATTAATCGGATAACTAATGAACCGAGGTGTATAATCACAGAGGGTTATACTAGCATGTAACCTGGTCCAAATGAAGCTCTAAGGTATTTCTAAAACATACCTAAACGGGTCAGAACTGAAGTCAAAGCAAAAGTCAAAGCTTTGCGACTTTCGGTTCCGAACCGGGTCTAAACAGGAAATAGTCGGGTTGAACATGTTTGGACATGTTCTTACACTTATTACTAAGTTATAACAATGATCAAACAGGTTATATATGTTCTAGATAGCTAATTATGCATAAACGACATTTTAAGCATTATGTTGACTTTTTAAATAAAAGTTTGACCCGACATTTGACCTGGTTAGAATGGGAATCAGGGGGGACCTTTTTAGGGGTTTATTACCCACCTAATTACCAACTTATAACTACTTTTAATTCGAGATATGACTGAGCCATTAATGACTAATCTCGAAGTCAAACCGTAATTACGACGGTTTGACTTTTAGATAATTAACCTAGCTAAACTCAATTAGAGAAGGAAAAGAATACTTACAAGAGTCCTATGCACAACTTAAGATCAAATGGACCTGCTTGAGAGCTCCAGATATGATCCAAGAATGCAGGAGAAGTGTGAAGAGTTGTGTTGCAACTAATGGCCTTTTATACAAGTTCTAAACACCATAACATGTTGACAACAAAGTCTATGATCAACCACAACCATCCAACACTTGTTACTAGTGCCTAGGGAAGTCTAAGGGTCGTCCACTTGTGAGAAAAACCGGTTAAATGGGTCACAATTGCGAAAAACAGGCTACAGCAAGTTGCTGGTCGCTGGGGGCTGCTTTGCGGACCGTAAGCACATATATGCTTACGGTCCGTAAGCATACATCAGGGACCAAAATGTTGTTGTTTGTTGGTGTTTCGAAAGGGCAACTTGTATATTTCGAATGTGGGACTTATTTTATCAGTAGGGGGCCTCCAATAAGTGTCTAAATGCTGAACATACCCTACCACTTTGGTTTGTTGTCTTAGAATTCAAATTAAAGTCCCGAAATTTAAGGATTTTCATGCTTTTCCTTCGTGGCATTCCATTCTTGTGCATGAATTCGATTATTGTGGGCATTTACCGGATTATATCAAATGTTGATAATAAGTATTAGGGTCTTGGGATTTATATGAGGTCGTTCAGAGGTAAAATTAACATAACGCCATCTTTAAATCCTACCAAAATATTTTTATTAAGTCCGGGTTTACAACGCTTGTTGTCATACATGACACGTGTCGTTATTTTATTACACACGAATTTTCGAGGTGTTACACTTCAGCATGATAAAACTTCAAAGTCAATATGGGATGCTCTACGTGTTAAGTTTGAGGGTAGTGAGAACATGATTAAGAGCAAGAAGGCGTTACTTAAGAAAGAGTTTGATCTATTCAGTAGTTTACCGGGAGAGGATACGAAGAAGCTGATTGAACGTTATTGCCACTTAGTGCGATCTATGTCGATGATTGGTATAACCAAAGATCCTGATGAGTGGGTAGACAAATTAGCTGATGCGTTACCGCAGAAAGAGTGGGGAACTTACTTGATGATTCTGAAAAATACCAGGGTTTATGATGGGTTAACGATTTCTCAGTTCATTGAGAAAATTGAAAGTCAGGATTTGGAACAGCAAAAGATCGCGAGGATGAACAGTCCAAGTGGTCAACAGGATGTAAAAATGTACTACAAAGGCAGTGTTCCGGAAGCTGAGAGAAGTCCTAAAATTCAGACTGCATTTAGTGCTGGGGATTCAACGGAAAAAGCTGATCAAAGTTCAAACAAAAGCAGTGGATTCTCTTCATACCCGAGTGTTAATCCAAAGAGCCCAACTTCAAGTTTCAGTTCTCAAAGTACTAAAAGTGGAAGTGGTATGCAATTCAGTGCAACATAGCTTTGAATCTTCCAGACGGCCAAAGTTTTTCTGAAGAGGTTGTGAAAGATCACATGGCTCTACTTGGTTCTGTATTGCTATCTTATGAAGGGTTAGTGGCTGGAAGGATCGGGAATCCTATGCTAACAAAGGAGGATTACGATCAGATAGACGCTGAAGAGATGGAGCTAATGGACATCAAATGGTGTCTAGCTAGTGTTCTTAGACGAGCTGAAAAGTTCAAGCTGATTACTGGAAGAAATGACTTTCTTGATGCACATGTGTCTACTTTAGGTTTTGATAAATCTAAAGTTACTTGTTTTCGATGCAGGGAGAAAGGCCATTTCAAAAGGAAATGCAAGAACAGGGAAGCTAGTGGAGCTCAGAATCCGTTTGGAAAAGTCGATTACTACCGGAAAGCCATTTACCAGCAAGTTGGTCAACAACAAGAACCACAGGTGGCTCATGGTAGAAGAATCGAGGATTCAAAAAGAGCGTGCGTGGTGGATTTTAACTGGAACAATTATATAACTCCTGATAGCAAAGCATGCATAGTCGATCAAGATGATGAGAGGCTACCTGAAGGCTTCAGCTGGGATATGTTTGTAGACGAAAAATGAGATTTTAAAGCTTTCATTGCAAAAATAGTGAAAGAACCTGATATGTTTACTGCATGGATGAAATCTATTGGTGAAACTGTAAAGTCTGTTGCATCAGATGAGAGCTCACAGAATGAAGATGAAAGCTCACAAAGCTCAGATGACAGTTCAGAAAAAAGAAATTGTTTTTGATCAAACACCATCTGATTCTGGTTCATCGGATGATAATTCTAAAAAATCTGTACAGTTTGATCAGTCACCAACTGATGACAGCAGCAGTGATGATGAGGAAGAAAAACACATTAATATTGCAAAATCTCATCTGTCTCCTGAAAGTTTTCATTTTTATTTTGCAGAACGCTTGGAGAAACTGAAGGAAAAACAAGCTGCAAAAGAACAACAAGAAATGAAAGCTGAAAGTGTTGTTCAGAATGAAGAAGTAAAAAGTGTTGCTGAGGAGATTGCTGAACCAGAAAAGATACATGAAGCAGAAAAGGTGGTTGAAGTTGAAAAAATCATAGAAGTTGAAAAGATTGTAGAAGTCATCAAGCCTTGCTTGAAGTGTTTGGAACCATGCAAGGAATGTGCAGCAAAAGTAGAGAAGCTAGCAGAGTTTGAGAAGATGAAGGAACAGTTATTGTTCAATCTCAACTATGTGAAAGAATCTTATGATGTTTTGAACAGAACAGTAACTGGTCTTCAAAAGACTAACTCTGAAAGAGAAGATGCTTTGACGATGATGAATGCTGTGATGATGTCAAAGCAGAAAGCTATCAACTTCTACATAGAAGAAAGTGCTAGGTGGAAGCAAGAGTTGGAAATCGAGAAAATTGAGAATGAGAGAATTAGACGTTTATTGCAGAGTTATTCTAGTTCTGATTATCTCATTGATCGAATTTATCCAACTGTTGCAGGTATGGAAGCTTTCCAAGATAACCAGTCAAAGAAGAAAGATAGTGGTAAGAAACCGATTGCTAGCTATAACAAGTGTCCGCCTCCAATCTGGGAAGGGTATTCTCCTAGAAAACCAAACGAGGAGCAACTTGAAAAAGCAGTCAATATTAAGCTCAAAACCGATATAACTGATGAATTACCAGAAAACATTGACGTTATTTACACATCGTCTGACACTGATCATGAGTCCGAGTTAATAAAAAAGGTGGTCGATCAGGTGTTGGATACAGATGAGGAGTCGGAATTAAAGTCTGAGTCAAAGTCCGAGTCTGGGTGTTCAAGTTCGTCAGTCAAAAGTTCGAGTTCGTCGGTCAACAGTTCCAAATCGTCGGTTAAACGGGCATACAGTAAAGAATTTTTGTTATCAAAAGCAAATTTGGATGATGAAACATTTGAAGTAGCATACACTTTAAATGATTCTGACAAATTATATTCTGATAAAGAATTTCCAATAAGAAGTGTTAGATTTGAAATGATCAAAAAGTTTTTAAAAATGACAGAAATTAAGATTTCTGAAATAAAAGATTTAAATCTTACTGGAAAACCTAAAAAATACACTTCAAGAGTTCAACAACGATTAAACAAGAAAAAGGGTTACAATTCTGGTTCTGGTTTTCAAAAGAAACCAAACCATAATGGTAGCTACAAAAAGAAAGGATTAGGTTTTATTCCACCAGAAAATTATAAAAATAAGAAAAATTCTAAAACAAAAACAGAATTTGTTTCAGGTGGAAGTGCTGAGGAGGAACAGAAGAAACCTTTCTGGAAACAATCAAACCAGGAGTTTCTTGCTGAGAAGAAAAAGAATGGAACTGGAGTGTTTCATCCAAAAGAGACTCGAACCTGTTTCAAATGCAATGAATCTGGTCACATTGCATGGAACTGTCCGAAAAATGCTAAAATTAAACAGGGAGTTTCTGAAAAACTGAAAGAAATAGTTGTTGATGTTGAACCACCAACCGAAAAATTCAAAATTTTTGAAAATTCAACTTATGAGATTGGTGAGTGTTCTAACAAGAATGTTTACAAAAAGAAAGCAAAGGACAACCAAGTGTGGGTTGTTAAGAATTTTGATGAGAAAGTCGGCGATGAATCTGGTTCCACAAAGCCAGAAGAGCCATAAGGTAAGGAAAAAGAGGTAAATTATGTATCTTCAGTGAATGATGATGATTTTCCATCACTGAAGTTTGAAGAAATTAAACGAAAAGTTGGTAAGGTTGAGATCTCAGATCAGTTTTATTCTGAGAAAACTGAGTTTGATGTCGAGAAAGCATTTAACGGGAATGTTAAGAAAATTTCTGGGAAAATGCTTGATGGGAAAGTAAAAGGGGTTAAAGAGTTCTATGCAACTAAAAAGGCTACCTATAACCCTACTGAGCAAGAATTGAAAACCCTCAAGTCTGAAAAGACTTGGGTGGAAATTCTTTTCCCTTGAAGTCTTAGGACTTTGCCGGAGATCCCGAGGTTGTAATCGTGGATCAGGAATCGACATATTTCTTAGTAATTGATTGTGTGATTGAGTCTTAAAAATTTTTACGGGAAAAGTGTGACTTGTCGGAGCTTCCAGGTTGGTAAGTGTGAAGCAGGAATCGGCATCTTTGTTGGTAAAATGAATTTGTGTAGATGTGATATTCCTACAAGTGGTAAATCAAGGACATTAAGTTGTACTTGTTTTTCCTACAAACGGTTAATCAAGGTCATTAGGTTGAACTTGATTGGACCAAACTTACAAGTGATATTTTGAAAGACAATGTGATGAACCACACCCCGAACTTACAAGTGGTAAAATCAACAAAACTTATTTTCCGGAAAAATCATTCTGGTTAAAACAAACTTAAGTGTTTTGAAATCATTATGAGAAAATAGTTTTGTGAAAGGGGGAGTTCTGATTGTTTATGCCAAGTGAATGGCGATTTGATGCGATTTGATATCGGTTGTCAAGTTTATTGTACAATTTATTTTCAAATTTACTTTAATGTGTTTGCATTTTAGGGGGAGTAGAAATTTCTGAAAATCCAAAAACATTAGAAAATTTGAAAAAGGCAAAAACATGATAAAATCAAAAATGAGTTTTTGTGTTAAAGAAGAGGAAATGATAGTACACAGTAGACAGTTACAGTATGCTAAAGAATTGTATTGTTTAAATAGCGTTAAACGGTCTCACTGATGATATGCCGATAGGTTTTTACACATTTAGTAAGCTTTTTCGGGATATAAACTTAAATTCAAACTTGCTTATTTTGTGGGGAACACTACTTGGATATATAGGTAACCCCTGAAATTTCGTTTGAAAGGTCCCTCTTTCTGAGATACTAGGTCTTTATGCTCAGTGATATCTGGGGTATTATCCCGGGCCTTCTGCTGAAAGAAATTTCTGACCTAGTCCCCGCATAATACTTTCTGCAATGCTTGAAATATAGCGCCACCCTCAGCAAATTGATGAAACAATAAAATTGATAGTCATTGCTGTTGAAGAAAAGATCCTCTAAAGGGGACACACCAAAAGTCGAAGCCGTCATCTCTCTGCGTATACTGGAGTATTGACCTGAGCTCTCACGGCCCTCGCAATTTAACCCCTTACAGATATCATCTGTGGTATACTCACCTGTAAGACTGAATATTGGGATCTGGATACGGGAGTATATTCAAGAGGTGGGACACATGAATGAGTTTAAGTCCTTAAAACATCTAACTCATATCCTGAATCAGTTGAAATTTGTGTGAGAATTTAAGTGGATCAGTATATCGGTAATCTAAGTGAATTGTTTAATTCTTAATGTGTAACTAAGCTCAACGGTACTTGTGACTTGTCAAAAACTGATATGATCCTCTTGCACGAACTCACAAAAAAGATTGTCTGTAAATATTTCTTTACTGCATTTCATTTCTTTCAAAAATCCAAAAAGATTTTAGTGTGTTTTAGCATAAATTTTTGAAAAATTCAAAAAGATTTTCGACAACTGATGTTGGAGAGCTGATTTTCAAAATTCCAAGTGCTAGACATGATGAACAAATGGTTTGGGAGAATGTGTTTTGAAAAGAAAAATGATTAATTTTTACAAATGGTTCATCAGAATTTATCATTGATAAATCATTCTGGTTTAATTTGAGAGAGAATCTGGATTGATAAATTTGTCAAATTTTAAATTTGTGAAATTTACTTCTGGGATAAGAATGTGTAGGTGTAGCCAGGTTTTGATCTTGAATCTGATGATAGAGAGACAGGTTCCGATACCTGAGGTCTATGTGATTTCAACATGCCAGACTGCGATCCCAACATATCGAAAGGGGGAGTCTGAAGACATCCGAGTAGAGATTGTTCGTGGGGAGTCTGTTGATGCTGAAGAGGAGAAGGAGATAAAGGTTGAGGATGCTTACATTGTGAAACATTTCAGAGAGTGTTCAGACTGATAAAGACTAAAGACGTGAAGACTCGACACTTAAGACTCGTCAACATCTGAGGGGGAGTCTGTTGGTGCATACATCTGTTGTCTTCATCTTATATCGAGTCTTGGGTTCGTTGCAGTTCGTAACAAGAATGATGTCATCATTCTTGATGATGACATCATACTAGTGACTTCATCTATTGCATCATGACTACAACATTCACACAAATTAGATATAAGGATTCGCTTGAAGACAAACTATGTTGATTTCACAAGAAGACAAAATAGATGCACGTTTGAAATAGAATTTGTAATTTACTGGTTGATTTCGCTCCAAACATGCATTTGTAGGTGATTCCGCCCGGAATCTCATGTGTCTGATTTCGCTCCTATTGAAATGTGTCATCTCGGGCGGAATTAGAATAGTATATATAGGTGTCTCATGAGCGAAATCATTAATTGAGTCCTTGTATACCATACCGAAGTGCTGCCAGTGTGAAGATCGATTGTAAACAACGTTTATTCAATACAATCAGTGAGTTTAGTGAAGATCAAGCTGTTACTAAGTCTATTTCTTGTTTTCCGCACCTGAAATAGATCAGAACCTCTCTATACGACTCATTCGGATCAATCGATCGATCCTACATTCCGGACCACCGGTATCTCCTTTGCTCAGACCATGCCCATGGTTTGGAGGGTATTAATCGTACTCAACCAAATTAAAAATCTTCACTGTCCCGACCTTTGTATCGAAGATCTGCCAATCGCTTACCGCCTCCGATCCCACGGTTCTAGCCGGTTTTTGCCTTTTTCGACTTCCAACAAACCCCTTATTCTTAAAGCCACCAAAAATGAAGACAGATGGCAACGCAAGTTCTTCTTTGTCAAACGAGACTCCATTGATGATGGTGCTAGCCTTCCGGTGGAGTGGTTAACCACCGGTAGGATCATGAATGTTCCCATGTACCTTTAGACTTTTATCTTTTGCTAATATCCTCCTTTTTGATCCCTTTGCAGTAAATTTCAAGGAAGTAGCTCCCCCTACTGCGGAATCAGAGAAAAGAATGAAAACTGTTTACCAATTACCTGCAAGTGACAGGAGTTTTACCACACATATCCCGATTTCCAGTCAATATTCATCATCTGAAATGTCTGGTAAGGATTACTTGTGAAATAATTAATCAGCACAATACAATATAATGAAAGGTAATAAAGATGTAAGACTTTTTCCCTTTACGCAGCACCGGCCAAGATCCCTGAAGTCTTTGACCTTGACGAGCTGGATAGTTATTCCGATCAGGTTCAGATCAAGAAGGAACCTAGTCCCAAGGCCACGGCCTCATCCAAACCCAGCAGTTCCAAGGCCATCGTCATTCGCAAACCTTCGCCAGCTACCAGGCCCCGGAGTTCAAGCTCCCGTAAAAGGAAAGAGCCCGATTCCCCCGTCATCTCTGATACATTCCCTTATGAGAATTATGGGTTCATCGAAGCAAGCGGATTTATGACTTTTTTTCTCAACCAGGTTAGTATCCTTGAACCATATCCTGCAGCTTATACCACTTATAAGTATTTATTAAAACCAATACCTGTCCTCTTATTTTTGCAGGGTCTTGAACGTCTGGTTCATCTATATCAAGAATCTTGCGGGCTCAACAAGACGCTTGAATCCAAGTTAAAGAAAGCCGAGGTTACTATCTCCGATCAAGGCATGATTGCAGCCGCTAAATCTCGACACTACGAGGAGAAGTTCAAGGCTATGACCCAAGAACACCAGACCGCTCTCAACAAAGCTACTCTCCAGGCCCAAGCCGATCTTGACGCTGCCCATGCTCAACATGAACAGGATATGGTCAGCTACCGGGAAAGCCTTAAAAGTTCCGTCGTCACTTCTCTCCTCCAGGACAGGCTAAAGATGGCCCACGAAGCCAAAACACTAGGCTTCGAATGCCCTTCTTGGGACGTCAGTGCCTGGGAAACAAAGCTAAAGAGCCTTGGCGGCACTTCTGCCAAACCTGCTGCTGAAGGATCTTCAAAAGCAGTTGAAAAACCAACCGGTGCTGAGAGGGATGCTGAGGCGGATCCCGAGACGGATGCAGCTGAAATTACCATGAACGAAGAAGGCGCTGCCTCCTAAAACTTATTTTCTTTAAATTTTAGAGTTATGCTTATGTTTGAACAATTTTATTTCTTGTCTTATGAACAGTTTTTATTTCTGTATCAAAACAACTTGATAGCCGAAGGTGGATGGGTCCTGGGTTTTAGGATGAAACCTTCGGTTATCAACTGGTATTGCTTATTTCAAATAATTTCATCTTTCAATTGACTTGCTATTGCTCTCATATCCTGATCAATATACTCTGTGATATATTATGAAAACCTTTTTCAAATAGAATTTCTAAAAATTCAATTAATTTCAGACAAAACCTCTAAAGGATAAAAGATAACCCATTCTCTAAGACCTGTTTCGACAACATTCGTTAGATCAGGGTTTTCATTTTCAATTCAAATATTTCAATGAAATATCCCGAAACATATTCCAAAAACAGATTCCGAAGACATATCCTAAAGATATATCTTTAATCAGAGTTAAAAAATTCATTTAAGGTTCACAAAGGAAAGATCATACCAGGAATTGAGCGTAGCCTTAGTATTAAACTCCAACCTCTTTTGTGGCTTCTCCTACCAAAATGTCCCCAGTTCGATACACTTAGCTCAACTTCGATTCTTTGTGCTTCATACAATTACTTTAGATGGAATGTCCCCTGTGCATGAAGTCCTTAAACACTTAGCAAATTTTTGAACAATAGTTCCAATTGTATAGACAATTTTTTTGTTACAGGGGTAAAACCCAAAATATACTGGAGATAAATCCTTTGTATCCTGGGGGAAATCCCAAATTTTCGTGCGCTACAGGCGGGAGTGTATAAACTCCAAGACTTAGAAAGGTGAAAACCTTTAAACCTTAGAGAGTATGAAAATACCCTTTCGTGAGAGAGGGTGATCAATCCTCATATACCTTTAGGATTAAGGATATAGTCAACAGTAACGAAATTGTCAGCCACTTTTACATGGACTAGTCCCGCCACCTTGAACTATTCCCGAATAACTTGCGCTCCAGGCGGGGTGTTTAAACCCAATTCGGAAGAAAGGTGAATACCTTTAAACCTGTGAAGGGATCAGGATCCCTTATACGTGAGAGAGGGGGCCAATCCTCTAATCTTCCGAAGTATCCTGAGTGTGTATCCTGGTGCTATATCCCGAGGTATATTCTGCAAAACCACTATAAGCTAAGGTGGGTGTTAGCCTGGCTAACACCCCTCCGATGCTTAAGTCAGTAATAGGTTCAAAATAGTAAATAATATCAAAATTTAATAAGAGAGACAGAATTCATACCATCCTGAGTTGGAATTTAAATTCCATACTCACTTGAAATAGAGTTTTAAATGTATAGCATTCCAAGATCTCGGTAGCATATCCCCTCTATATTCTTGAGTCGGTATGCTCCTTTTCCTGATTCTGATTCAACCTCGTAGGGTCCTTCCCATTTCGGAGCCAACTTTCCATCAGCAGGATTAGTAGTATTCTGAAAAGCTTTTCTTAATACCCAATCTCCAACCTGAAATCTTCTAGTCCTTATATTCTTGTTATATGCTTTAGATATCCTCTGTTGATATGCTGCCATCCTTAGCCTTGCAGCATCTCTTGTCTCATCAATAGTATCCAGTTCCTGGCATAGGACTTCAGGATTCTGCTCAGGATCCCTGAGGTTGGATCTTGCTGTAGGTATCACCATTTCCGTCGGGATCACCGCTTCTGCTCCAAACACTAAGGAAAACGGGGTTTGACCAGTTGCACTCTTTACCGTTGTCCTATCAGCCCACAAAACAAAGGGTAATTCTTCTGCCCATCTTCCTTTCTTAGCCCCTAGTCTCTTTTTCAAGTTGTTGACAATTATCTTGTTCAATGATTCTGCTTGTCCATTTGCTTGAGGATGTACCGGAGTAGACGTAATCATTTTGATTCCCCAACTATTGCAGAAGTCAGTAGTCCTTTTACTTATAAATTGAGATCCGTTGTCACAAATTATCTCAGCTGGTACTCCAAACCTAGTCAGGATATTCCTTTTTATGAAGGATACCACTTCTTGATCTCTAACTTGAACAAATGCTTCTGCTTCAACCCACTTGGAGAAATAATCCATCATTGCCAACATGAAAACCTTTCCTCCTGGAGCCTTTGGAAGCTTTCCCACTATATCCATACCCCATTTCATGAACGGCCAAGGGGAAACAATAGGATACAGCGGTTCAGCAGGCTGATGTAGTATGTTACTATGTCTTTGACATGCGTCACATCTTCGAGCATATTCTGTGGCATCTTTCCTCATCGTCGACCAATAATATCCTGTCCTTAATACTTTTGAGAATAAGGACCTGCCCCCAGTATGGTTACCACAATCCCCTTCATGTATATCCTGAAGTACTTCTTTGGTTTCGGGATCCTCCAAGCACATCAGATATGGCCATGTAATAGAGATTTCTTATACAAAACATCATTTATAATAGTGAATCATGATACCTTCATTCTAAAGGCTTTAGGATTCTCATTATTTGGGATGTGTCCTTCCTTGAGATATCTCATGATTGGAGCCGTCCAGGACTTAGGATCCTCCTCAGGATACTCATCATTAGGATCCTGAATACTTATTACTTCCTTATCCTGAGGATTCGTCGCAGGATATAGGATATGTAATATTGGAATTCGGGTTCCTTCCGGTATCCTGACCGATGATCCCAGATTTGCCAAGGCATCAGCTTCAGCATTATCCTCTCTTGGTACCTGTTCAAGTGTAAAAATATCGAAATATCCTGCTAATTTTTTGAGAATTTCGAGATACTCGATTAACTTTTCTCCCTTAACTGCATAGGTTCCATTAAAGTGATTAGTGATTAACAAAGAATCAACATATACTTGCAAATTCTTGATACTCATATTCTTAGCCAACTCTAATCCTGAAATTAAAGCCTCATATTCTGCCTCATTATTAGTAGCAGGAAATTCACACCTAATAGCTGGGGTAATATGCCCCCCTGTGGCGATTTTAGTAGTATACCTAAACCTACACCTCTTACGTTAGATGCACCATCAGTATACAATGTCCAGCATTCTAAGTTTTCTCCTAGCTGCTGTACTTCTAAATCTACTTCATTTTGAATGTCACTACTGAAATCAGCCACAAAGTCAGCTAAAGCCTGAGACTTTATGGCATTTCTAGGCTCATATACTAAGTCATAAGTACTCAGTTTTACTGACCACTTAGCCATCCTACCCGACATCTCGGGTTTCCTAAGCACATTTTTAACAGGATAATTGGTTTTAACATGAATCCTATGTGTCTCAAAATAATGTCTAAGTTTTGTTGATGCCATAACTAGGGCTAATATCAACTTCTCTAGGTGAGAATATCTAGTTTCAGCATCTAGTAAACTTTTACTAACATAATAGACAGGATATTGCTGACCTTCATGGTCCTTTATAAGAACGACACTTACAGCATTTCCTGATACAGCGAGGTATAGGGATAGTGGTTCACCATTTTCAGGCTTCATCAATAGAGGTGCAGTTGAGAGATATCGCTTCAAATCCTGCAAGGCTGCTTCATGCTTTGCTCCCCATTCGAACTTCTTATTCTTCTTGAGGATATCATAAAATTCCTTGCATTTTTCCGAGGATCTTGAAATAAATCTGTTCAATGCTGCTACTCGGCCTGTTAACCGTTGAACATCCTTCATATTCGAAGGTGATTTTATATCCAGGATAGCTCTAATCTGCTTCGGGCTCGCCTTTATGCCTCTTTTGGTCACCATATATCCTAGAAACTTTCCTGCCCCCACTCTGAAATGGCACTTAGCAGGATTCAGTTTCATGTTATACTGATCCAGGATATCAAATGCTCCCTTAATATCCTGGAGGTGATCCTCAGCCTTTTTAGATTTCACCACCATATCATCAATATATACCTCCATGGTGTCCCCCAGCTTGTCTTTAAACATCATGCCTACCAACCTCTGGTATGTTGCACCTGCATTTTTCAAACCAAAGGGCATAGCAGTATAACAATAAATACCTGTTGGTGTCATGAAGGCAGTATCCTCCTGGTCCGAAGGCTCCATTTGAATCTGTTGAAATCCTGAGGATGCATCCATGAAGGTTAACATCTCATGCCCGGCAGTAGCATCCACCATTGCATCAATATGGGGAAGAGGAAATGGGTCTTTAGGACAAGCCTTGTTCAAGTCCGTGTAATCTACACAGACTCTCCATTTCCCATTTTTCTTCTGTACCACGACTACATTTGCCAGCCATCTTGGAAACTTGACTTCTCTGATCATTTTGGACTTCAACAATCTTTCAACTTCCTCTTGTATGATTGTATTTCGTTCAGGAGCAAACTTCCATCTTTTTTGCTGAACAGGCTTGAACGACCTGTCAATTCCAAACTTGTGAGTAATAATGTCTTTGGATATACCTGTCATATCCTCATGCTTCCATGCAAATGTTGACATCCTGCACTTCAAAAAGTTAGTTAATTGTTCTTCAATATCCTAAGGGATATTGGTCCCTACGAGCACCGAGATATCAGGATTATCCAGATCCAGGATAACTTTCTTCATATCCTGCTCTAAAGCCTCCACGATATCCTGGGCCCGCATCTTTAATTGCTATGCTGGATTAGGCTTGGTTGAGGATTTCATTGAGGATGAGTAGCATTCCTTCGCCTCCTGCTGATCACTATCAACTTTGACGACCCCCCAAGGGGTAGGGATCTTGATGCACTGGTGATAAGTCGATGGCACAGCCTTCATGTCATGGATCCATGGCCTGCCTAGTATGATGTTATAGCAGGATAGGGAGTCCATCACACAGAAGCGTTGTATCGAGTTGACCCCTTCAACATATACTGGTAACTTTATCTCTCCTACGGTATTCCTAGCTTTTCCACTGAAACCAACGAGCACAGTGGACTTCGAAGTAATGTCCATCGGAGATACATTCACCCTCTTCAATGTTTCCAGCTGAATTATGTTGACAGAGCTACCATTGTCCACCAATATCCTGCGTACAAAATGGTTAGCAACATACAATGTTATTATGAGAGCATCATGGTGAGGATCTTGCACAGTATCCCTGTCATCACTGTCGAAAGTGATCACTTTATCAGTTGTAAGGGTGGTCATCCTGGCTGGTTTGTCTCCCCTTTCAGTCTTAGCTTCCTTTGCATGTCTCTTGGCCGCAGAATACGAAGTTCCACAAATGTCGGATCCTCCTGAAATAAAGTTAATTATTTTGGCATCTGCTGGGGGTGATGCTGCTCGTTCAGGATCCTTCTCAGGATCCTGCCCTTTATTCTTCTTTCTTCCCAGCAAATCCTTCAGATACCCCTTGCTTAATAGGTAGCTTATTTCTTTCCTTAGAGCAATGCAATCCTCGGTCACATGTCCGAAATCTTCATGGAAGGCACACCATTTGGATTTATCCTTCCAATCAGCTTTCTGCCGATTCTTTCGAGGCCACCTAGCTTTGTCTCCTAAACCCTGCATAGCATACATTAACTCAGGTATATTAACAGAAAAGCAGTATTCAGATAATTCAGGATATTCTTCAGGATCCTCGTCTTCAACAGCATTCACTTTCTTGTTATCATTTATGCTATATGGCTTGGAGCAATATGGTTTATACGAGGATTCTGATTTCCTGTTGGTTGATTCGTAGTTTGAGGTAGAATTCATCCTCTCTTGCATCTTTTTGTCATCTTCCAAGCGGATATATCTCAAAGCCCTGTTGCGAGCTTCGTCGAGATTCCTGCAGGGATTCATTACAAGATCCTGATAAAACTGAGAATCCTTTTGTAACCCCATCTTAAAAGCCTGCACAGTGGTCGCAACATCAAGATGTGGGATATCCAAGGATTCTCGACTAAACTTGTTCACATAATCCCTCAAGGATTCCTGAGGTCCTTGAGTTATCCTGTAAAGATCACTGGTTAGTTTCTCAAAACTCCGGTTGCAAGAAAATTGACTATTAAATAAATTAACCAAATGAGCAAACGAAGTAATTGAGTGAGGAGGAACATTTAACAGCCATTTTAAGGCTGATCCTGCCAATGTAGAACCGAAACCCTTGCACAAGCATGCTTCCTTGAGCTCCGGAGGGATAGGGTTTATCTCCATTCTTTCTCTATACTGGGCAATATGCTCTTCAGGATCCGTAGTCCCATCATACAGTTTCATGTTGGGGGTCTGAAATCTTTTTGGGATTTCAGCATCACTGATAGGATATGCAAAGCGGGATATCCTGTGGCTGTCTTGGGATACTTCCGGAATTGGCTGGACCACTCCAGGCACACTGGATATCATGTCCTTCAATTTCTGAAGCTCCCTAGTAAATGTTGACGTCATACTTGCATCCTGCAAAGACCCATTATTGTTAGTAGCAAGAGTATTATTATTTGACATGTTACCGGTCTGAGGATTCTGGCCATATCCTGAAGCATATCCTGAGCTCCTCACAGTTGACATCCTGACCGAGGAGGGTATCTCAGGAATATGATTCTGAGAATAGCTTGGCACGATATTCCCCCGGTTATCTTCAATGTAAACTGCAGAACCGAAGTTCAAAGCTCTAGGCTGCAAAGGAGTGACAGTTTCTTCAGCAGGTCTACTTGGGCCGGATTTCAAGAGTTGTATCTCTCTCATCAGCATCTGATTAGTTTCCTGCTGTTGCCTCATCTGTTCCTGTACACTACCAAAAAAATTCAGAATTTCATCATTAGAAGCCAAAACAGGACCAGATCCCTGAGTAGTGGGAGCGAGGATAACATCCCGAGCCACATGACTTTCAGTTCAATGTGAAGAAGTTTGCATTCATGGAGGAGGAGGTGGAAGCACCGAACCAATTGTTGCAGAGGTTGTAGCAGACATGGTGGAAGAGCTCATGTTTGATCTCGAGGCCATTGAAAACAATGTAGCAAAAAGTTTTGACAATAGAAAGCCGAGTAATGATTTTACTAAAGTTTTTAGCAAAAATAGCACCACTTGCCCCACGGTGAGCGCCAAATTGTTTTGGTTAAAAATTACCGAAGCAATTAAGTGATCAAATTAGTTAAGTGAGGTAGTGTGCTAGAAATGAGTGTCGAAAATATGTTAATCAAGTTAATAGCAAAAAACAGTTTCAGGATACGGCTCAGGATATAGAGCTGTATCTATGATCAAACAATGAGCAAAAAAGTAAAGGTTGACACGTGATGTACTAGGAAAGCCCTTGATCAATCTAGATCGCCGGCACAAAACCTCGGGAGCTGACAATCACAGCTGCCTTGTTCTTCTATTGCTTCAAATATCAGGAGACAGTGCAGGATGTGATGCGGATCAGCTAGGTGTTACAATGTAATTCGATTACAACTGTTTGTGTGTAGTGACTGCTGAAAGCTAGAGAGCAAAAGTGTTCGAAAGTGTGTGTGAAAGTTGTGTGCCTTAATCTGATCCGCCCCCATCTATTTATAGTAAAAGAAATGCAACAAACTATCCTAATAAACCGGGATCCGGCGAATATTCCCTACTCGAACGTTGTAGACCTGGTCTTTCGGGTTCAACGTCTCTCACATAACAGATACGCCCGAGTCTTAAGGAGAAGAAGTCCATCTGACCGTTAGTAACCCACAGCCTCTAACCTGCACGTGGTTAATTTAGTTAACACCAGGATATGGCCCAGGATGATACCAATACCCTAATCCAGTATCCTGATCACAAGTAAACAACCAAAAGCAGGATATTAGTCAGGATATATATACTCAGAAAATGACCCATAACACCTTCCACGACACGTGTCTTTATAATATTGGTCGTGATTTTATGAGGTGTTACACAAGGCCTCATATTCAGCCTCATTATTAGTAGTTTGAAACTCACAAGCTATTGAGTGGGGTATTATGTCCCCCTGTGGCGATTTTAGTAGTATTCCAAGTCTAGTTCCCTTGACATTAGAGGCTCCATCAGTGAAGAGTATCCAAGGATCCTTGGTTTCTTCAAGGTGCTGAACTTCTAACTCGGCTTCCCTTTGTAGATCACTACTGAAATCTGCCACAAAGTCAGCCAAGGCTTGGGATTTAATGGCAGTTCTTGGTTCATATCTTATATCATAAGCACTAAGCTTCACTGCCCATTTGGCCATCCTTCCTGACATTTCAGGTTTCCTGAGAACATTCTTAATTGGAAAGTTAGTCTTAACAATAATGGCATGAGTTTCAAAATAATGTCTTAATTTAGTAGATTCCATAATCAAAGCAAGGATAAGTTTTTCTAAATGTGAATACCTGGATTCAGCATCAAGCAAACTCTTACTTACATAATAGACAGGATGTTGTGTACCTTCGTGATCCTTAACAAGGACTGCACTTACTGCTTTAGAAGAGACTGCCAAATATAAGGATAATATATCCCCTTTTTCTGGTTTCATCAAGGCAGGAGCTGAGGATAGGTAATCCTTAAGGGCTTTGAGAGTATTCTCATGCTTTTCAGTCCACTCAAATTTCTTGTTCTTTCTCAAAATGTCATAGAATTCCTTGCACTTTTCTGATGACTTTGATATGAACCTGTTCAAGGCCGCGATCCTCCCTGTCAACCTTTGCACATCCTTGGCATTGGCAGGAGATTTTATATTCACAATTGCCTTGATTTGCTCTGGACTTGCCTCAATGCCTCTTTTTGTCACCATGTAACCTAAGAACTTGCCTGCTTTAACACCAAAATGACACTTGGAAGGATTCAACTTCATATTGAGTTTATCAAGGATATTGAATGCTTCCTCCAAATCTCGAAGGTGATCCTCAGCTCTCTTGGACTTAACCACCATGTCATCTATATAGACCTCCATAGTGTGTCCAATTTGTTCCTTAAACATCATATTGACTAGCCTTTGATAAGTAGCACCTGCATTTCTTAGTCCAAATGGCATAGCAATATAACAATAGGTACCAGTTGGGGTCATAAAGGCTGTATCCTCTTGATCGGATGGTTCCATCTGAATTTGCTGAAACCCAGATGAAGCATCCATAAAAGTCAACAACTCATGACCCGCGGTAGCATCCACCATGGAGTCAATGTGGGGTAATGGGAAAGGATCCTTGGGACATGCCTTGTTTAAATCAGTAAAATCGACATATACCCTCCACTTTCCGTTTTTCTTTTGAACAACAACCACATTGGCTAACCACCTTGGATACTTGACCTCTCTTATCATACCTGCTCTGAGCAGCTTATCTACCTCCTCCTGGATAATGGCATTCCTCTCAGGTGCAAACTTTCTCCTTTTTTGATGTATGGGTTTAAATGACCTGTCAATGCCAAGCTTATGAGTAATTGTATCTTTAGAGATACCTATCATGTCTTCGTGCTTCCAGGAAAAGGTAGTTTTTCTCTTCTTTAGGAAGGATACTAGATCCTGTTCAATTTCATTGAGGATACCGGATCCTATGAAGACTTTGGATTCAGGATCCATCAGGATATCTTTCACATCTTGTTCTCTTGCCTCCAGGACATCTCTTGGAGGATGCTTTAATTGCTATTGCTCCCTGGGTCTTGAGGCTGGTTTCATCGATGAAGTATAGCAATTCTTTGCTTCTTGTTGGTCACTCTCAATCTTCACCACCCCCATGGACTAGGAAGCTTTACACATTGATGATATGTAGATGGGACTGCCTTCATGTCATGTATCCATGGCCTACCAAGGATAACATTGCAACAGGATAAGCAATCTATAACACAAAATTTCTGATAAGAATGAAGTCCTTCTATGTAAATGGGAAGTTTAATGTCCCCCAATGTGTTCTTGGTTTCTCCACTGAATCCCACAAGAACCGAGGATCTTGGGACAATATCCGATTCAGGGATCTTCATCTTCTTGAGGACATCAAGCTGAATGATGTTTACTGAGCTTCCTCCATCTATCAAGATCCTGCGAACAAAATGATTAGATATAAACAAAGTAATAACAAGACCATCATGATGAGGATCCTGAACATCGACACGATCATCCTCATCAAAAGTTATAACTTTTTCCTGTGTAACTATAGAGGTTCGGATGGGTCTATCCCCATTATCCATCTTGGTCTCCTTAGCATGCCTCTTGGCTGCTGAAAAGGAAGTGCCACATATGTCTGATCCTCCGGATATGAAGTTGATAATTTATGCATCAGCAGGAGGAGCAGGAGCTCTTTCTGGAACTTTTTCAGGATCCTGGATCCTTGACTTTTTTCTTCCCAACAGCTCCTTCAAGCGCCCTTTGCTTAACAAGTAACCAATCTCTTTTCTAAGTGTAATACATTCTTCAGTGAGATGGCCGAAATCTTCATGATATGCACACCATTTGGATTTGTCTTTTGTTGCAGCTGGTTTATCACTTTTTCTGGGCCATCTTGCTTTTCCACCTAAGTTCTGCATTGCAAGGATCAGTTCGTTGTTATTAACAGAAAAACAATATTTAGAAATGGGAGGATAATCCTCATCATCCTCTTCCTGCTCTACTGCATGCACGTTCTAGTTATAAGACTTTGACTTGTTGTTCCTGAAGTAGGATCCTTGCTTTTCCTGCTTCAAGGATCCTGCCAGTCTTTCTTGGATCCTTTTATCATCCTGTAATCGGATGAATCTAAGGGCCCTGGTTCTTACTTCATCAAGATTCCTGCAAGGGGTCATGACAAGATCATCATAGAACAAGGAATCCCTAAGTAAACCCATTTTGAAGGCTTCTACAGCCGTAGCAATATCCAAATTAGGAATATCTAAGGATTCTTTACTGAACTTAGTGATATAATCTCTAAGTGATTCATTTTGACCTTTTGTTACCCAATATAGATCACTAGTTAAACGTTCAAATTTTCTACTACATGAGAATTGGCTATTAAACAGATTAACTAGATTAGCAAATGAAGTAATAGAGTAAGGGGGAAGACTTAGCAGCCATTTAAGAGCTGATCCTGTTAGTGTGGATCTGAAACCCTTGCATAAACATGCTTCTTTTAACCTGTCCGGGATGGGATTGATCTCCATCCTTTTTCTCTGTACTGAGCTACATGCTCTTCTGGATTCGTTGAGCCATCATATAGCTTCATGGTTGGTATTTGAAACTGTCACACCCTGATATTTCCACATATTACCGGTGGGCCCGGTGGGGAGTATCGTGACGTAGTTGATATCATCATAGACAATTTATCACAGTTTAATACACAGCGGAAGCTAAAGATAATAACATGTCAAACCGATAATACGTAATATCAAATATTACAAAAACGTTTGAAAGAGATCCACAGGCAGATCAAAAATAAAAGGAACATTGTTCAACAGATTCTTAACATCTAAGCTTGCAAGACTCTTTATTGATGCTAGGAGAAGCCTGCCTATTTCGATTAGTACCTGCACTTAACCTTTTTGGGAAAATACGTCAGTTTTCACTGGTAAATACAATTAACCGACTCATTTTGAAAATGTTTAGGAAAATTGATTTGAATGCACAAGGCACAAAATATCTTTTATAACTTGGGATAATTATTTAAAATAAACTTGTTAAAGAATTACATGTTTATTATACGTTCAGTAGCCCGAGCTGAATACCGGGTTAAAGATTAATAGACACACCACATAATATATCCCACGGCGAGTTATTCTCGAACAGGTGGGTATATTATTTTTACATACGCACCGGCAGGTGTATGCCTACACCCCGTGCTTAAGTTGTGGCCATTTCAATGAATGAGCCGAGGATATCAAGGACATGGTCATTAACCCCCCAAAGGCTTAAAATAAACATAACAGATTAAACGGGTTATCTCAATGATTTAACCTCCATATGATTAAAAACTCAATACCCGACCAAGCGGTATTTTATATACCGTACCCCAAGCCCGTATAAGGGAAAATAAGTTAAAAGTATTTACCTGAGCAAATTATTCAAATTTATCCCAGCCATACAAATCATCAAGTGCAAAGTATCTTTTACTGGTCTCCTAAATCCGGAACGAAGGTTTTAATTAACCTATTAGATTCCTAACGGGTCTTACTTAAGTTTAAACTTAGACTGGTTAGTTTTAAAGAAATGTATACGGTTCAAAATGCAAGATTAAGCGAAGACCGGAATAGAATATGATTTAGACCCGACAAGTTTGAAGACTTGTATAATATGGGTAAATTAAACACATTATGGATTTTGAGATAAAATGATAAGGTTTGACCCGTTTCGGTTAATTTATGCAAACTAGTTACATAAACCGCACCGAACGCGAAAAATGCATAACGGGTAAACATATGAGTCATGAACAGGTTTCCTAAGTTAATATGCCTTAAATATGTTGTGATATCAGTAGGATACCTTCCATTATGCCCAAAACGAATTTAAACTCAAACTAATCCCCGTAGGGGTATTTTGGTCATTTTAAAGGTTATAAAAGAGATTAAATATAAATCTGAGGTTCAGGTCTGAAATGATCAGTAAAAATATTCAATTTAATAAGTTATATCAGTAGGGTATTGCATATATGTGAAATTTATCATTTATAACCAAACTATGCATCGAAGGGACATTTTGGTAATTTCACACAAGCCTTAAAGGTCAAATTTGGAAATCTGAGTTCAAAACTTTTTCTTACTGTTAAAGTATAAAAATTTACTTAAAACATCAGTAGGTATTAAGTCTTATATGATAAAAATAGTTTTAATCCATACTATGCGTTTAAAACGCGTAAAAGTCAGTTTTAAGCGATCTTCGGGTTATAATAGGAAATCTAAGTTTTTGATCAGTTTATAAAGTTCAAAATATTTTATTTATCATATAAAATCAGTAGCAAAAAGTTTGGTATCAAAATGTTATGTAAAACTCATTTTATTAGCAAAAAGGGTATAACCGACAATTACCGAATTAAAGCAAGAACCCTATGTTATGCTCAGCTTAAAAGTAAATAAAAATCTTCAAAAATCCCAAAATATTATATTACATCAGTGGGTAAAAATTTTGGTGTCAAAATTTGGGTTTAGATAGGCTTTATGCTAAGAATGCCGTTTAATTAATAAAAAGCTTTCTAATTACGATATTGAGCATAACTCCTAATTTAGACCTCAAACTGATGTCCAATTTTTAGAACATGTTTATAAATCAGTAATAAAGGTTCTTGTCCTTTCACATTTTCAAAAATCTCGTTTTAAGGTCAAAAGGGCATAATGGTCAACAATTAAGCATATAACGGAAACATGCAAATGAATCGGATAAATTAGGAACCAAGTTGTATAATCTCAGAGGGTTATACTAATCAATAACCTGGTCCTAATGGAACTCTAAGGCATGTCTAAACTAAGCTAAATCGGGTCAGAACTGAAAGTCAAAGCAAAAGTCTACTTTTGCGACTTTCGGTTCCGAACCGAGCCTAAACTCGAAACTGTCGGGTTGAACATGCTTAGACATGTTCTTACATTAATTACCAAGTTATATAAGTGTTAAAACAGATTTCATAGCTTCTACATTGCTAATTATGAGTTTATTTGCAAAATAGCTTTCTGTTGACTTTTTATAATTAAGTTTGACCCGACAATTGACCTAGTTAGAGTGATAATCAGTGGGTGCCCTTTTTAGGGTTTATTACCCACATAATTACCAACTCATAGCCACTTTCAATTCGAAAAATGACTGGACCATTAGTGATTAATCACTAAGTCAAATCTTAATTACGACGGGTTCGACTTTTGGTCATTAAACTAAAAAAACATGAACTTAGAAGGCTAAGAACACTCACAATGGTCCTTAGCACGAATTAGGAGCCTAAGAAAGCGTGCTTGAGCTCTAAGAAGTTCCAGGGAGAGAGTTGGAATGAAATTTGTGAAGTGTGCAAATGAACTAGCAACAACAAGTTCTTATATAGTGATTTTAATTGCATAGGATCATTACACACAAGTCTACAAGTGATCTCTGATGAATCCCAGGTGTCCCTATGCATGAAATACCCTTGGTGCAGCCCCTAAATTCGAAAATCGTGCAACTAAGGCGGTGGAACTGGCTGGAACAGGCATCTGTCCATTTTCACTGCCATCGACATCCTTGCGGACCGTAAGCAAAAACTCATACGGTCCGCATCCACCTCTTACGGACCGTAAGTCCAATCTGATACGGTCCGCAACCGACCCTGAACTGAATTACCCAGTTACAGTCCTTGCGGACCATAAGCCTAGGCCCATACAATCCGCATCCGTTGACCAGAAGACAAAAACTTGTAAATTTTTAGATTTTGACCATGCAATCCTTATAACTTCGATTCCTATGTCTTTTTCCAGTAGAGGGGAGCATGTAATCAGATCTGCATGCTCTTGGAAGTGTTGCCATGCAAATGGAGGTCTTGGAATCTTGTGAAAATATCATGTGAAGAAGAATTTGTCGTAAATGCACATAGGATCCCATTTATTGAATGTGGAATTTATCATCACAAAAATTAACCGGATACTTGTATGATTCTTATCAGATATTTATGAAAACATTTTAATGTTTTACAAAGGTTTAGAATTAATAAAAAGGTCACTCAGAGGTATTTAATTAACATGTTGACTCTTTTTAATCCCACCATATATCTTTCAACTTGATCCGGGTTTATAACACGTGTCTTTATAACTGTTTTGGTCAAAAATTACCGAAGCAATTTAGTGATCAAATTAGTCAAGTGAGGTAGTGTGCTAAGAAAGTGTGTTGAAAATATGCTAATTATGTTGTTTATAAAAACAGTTTCCAGGATACGGCTCAGGATATCGAGCTGTATTTATGATCAAACTATGAGCAAAAAGTAAAGGGGGTGACACGAGATATACGAGGAAAGCCCTTGATCAATCTAGATCGCCGGCACAAAACCTCGGGAGCTGACAATCGCAGCTGCCTTGTTCTTCTTATTGCTTTAAACGTCAGGATACAGTGCAGGATATTGATCAGATCGCTAAGTGTTGCAATGCTTTTTGTGAAAGTGAAAGTTGCGAGAGAGTAAGTGTGAGAGAGTGGTGAGTGTAGTTGTGATGTCCTATTCGATCTGATTTATCCATCTATTTATAGCTATGAAATACAAACAAAAACTCCTATAAACCGGGGATGCTTCCGAATATTCCATAGTTAACGTTATGGACCGAGTAAAGCGGCTTCCAACGTCTTCCTTTGAACGACTTAGACCGAGTCTTCCGGGGAAAGGGTCCTCATGAACGTTACCAGCTTGGACTCGTACTCCTGCACATAATCCGTTAGTAATCCTCAGGATACCATTCAGGATGTTACCAATATCCTGAATCAGCATCCCGGACATGAACAAGTATTATACAAGCAAGATATAATTTAAGATATTGACCAGGATATAGGCTCTGAATTTCACCCATAACAATTGTCCCCAAAAAATGTTACCGTTTAGTATCCTGGCACTAACGGTTATATTTTTTACGAATAACGAGGCAATTAAGAGATTGGACCTTGATGTGACAGCTTGTAACCGCTTAGTCTATAATTACTCATTACCTCCCTATAACTTCTCATCCTCATCTTCTTTTAACCTCTACCGAAGAAAAAAGGTAAATCATATCAATCACAAAACATCAATCACACAACATCCCATGTCATAGAATACAAATTACCAAATCAAGCATCAAATATGATGAGAATACTGCGATTGCCATATATCGAGACCACATAGTAAGCGTACAAGTACATCACAGCGTCGTACAACATCAGTCGACTAAGGGCCACATCACCCTAGTCCAAAAACTATATCAAATCTGTGTCAATACATCAAATACATGTCAGAATCAAAATGTAGTCTCCAAAAATGTTGTGCAGTCAAAAGCATTCGCCGTCTTCTCACCAATGTCTACCTATACGGTACTGAAGAGCTCTACACGGATGGCGGTGGAGGAGGGGGAAAGTGAGTGTAAAACAAGCGGCGCAAATGGAGCCAGTCCTCCTCCATGGCTCTCTGGGTACGCAAGAATGAAGCAACCTGCTGCTCCAGGGCAAAAAGGCGTGCAGCATAGTCTGGTGGTACATGTCGAGAGGGCTGCAAAGGAGAGTGGGTCAGACCCTGGCACTGACACGGCGGCGGCTGGGCTCTCTCAAGCTCCTGAATGCGCTGTGTGTGTGCCTCGTGCTGGGCGACAAAAGACATCAAAACGTCCTCAATAGTATACCCCATGTGGAAAGAATGGTAGGGGTCAGTCGGTGGCATAGCAGAAGATGATGTCGAAAGGAACGGCTCACTGGTGGGATCAAAAGGTGCCACATGAAATGGAGAAACAGGGGGAAAAGTAGCAGACGGTGGTATAGTAGGGATAGATACCGGTATGTGTCCAAAAGGGTGAGCCGAAGAGCCCTCTCCAGCTCGTGCTGGAAGTGTAAACCGAGGAAATGAAAAGGAGGTATCAATGTGACGGGTATCAGGGATCTGAGGGGGAAAAGGTGGGACCTCGTCATCAGCAGGAATCCACCCACACTGGGCGTGCTCGTCTCGTGGGTCCACCTGTGCCTCAAAAAGTGCACGATCAAACTGAACTGGCATAGGATCCTGGTGAGGTGCAACAAGAGGGTCAACTGGTGCATCAGCAATGAGTGGGGGATCAACAAAATCAGCAGCAATGACATGATCGCCCTCCAACAATGGAGCATCTACAGGGTGATCATCAATAGGTGGGTCAGCAACGACAGGCTCAATAAACACGCCAGCATGAGCAGGGTCATGCTCAAGTACTGGATCAGGAGCAGGGTCTAGTGGCTGCTCGGGCTCATCAAAGGCCATCTCAAAATCGAACTCAGGGTCGATGGGATCAACTGGGTCAACTGGATCCTCCATAGGTTGATCCATGGGTATAAACTCTATATCCTCATCTGGGTCGAATCCTGGGGGAAAGACAGGATCGGAATCCTCCACATCCTCGTGGTCGAAAGTGAAACTAGGAATAGGGGCAACAGAGGATGCCTGGTCGGGATCTGATCCGTGAGAAAAGTGCTGCGCACTCTGAGTGTGTGAAGGTGCGGAGGCCACAGACTCGAAAGAGTCTGGGACCGGAGAGTGAGCAGGTGACTCCTCAGCGGGAGCATCTGCGATCAACAAAAGATCTCCAGCAGCAAGAAGGGCCTCGCCCTGAACCTCATCCTCTAAGGGCTCGTCATCAAACAGATCGACGTCGCCATCATCGTCGGCGTCGAGAAGCAAATCATAAGCAGGATAAACAGCTAAGGGTATGGGAGCAGGGATCTCCACTAACGGTAGGTCCCCGGCCAAAGGGCCATCAGCGAGCTCAACAGCACCATCAGGTAAAGCAAAGGGCTGGAAATCATCCTCGTCCGTGCTAGTAACGTCGGATGTGTGGACCTCACGCTCTGAAGGCTCTAGGTCATCTGAGACTATAGGTCTAGGTCCGGTGGTGTCTGAGTCACCTGTGCCAGAGGTGTCCATGGTGTCTGTAACATAAACATAAACATGCACAAACAGTCAATCATACAATCAAATAATCACATAAGTCACCAAGTAAGCATCCAAATAATTCTCCTAGTCCCACTAGCCTCCCAGTCTCCTAGACTGACATTCCTAGTCCCACTAGCCAAATTCTTCCCAGTCTCTAAGACTGCTCCATCATCTACCTCGACCTCTTAGATCGAGCCTCGGCCTCTAAGACCGAGCCTCAGCCTCCAAGACTGAGCCTACTCTTCCTAGTCCAACTAGCCAACTACCTCGATCTCTCAGACCGAGCCTCGGCCTCTAAGACCGAGCCTCAGCCTCCAAGACTGAGCCTAAAAACAATGAATAAAATGTGCTCAACATTTGTTTGTAAAAAGTTTTGGATCTGGACTTAAGTGGTATGCAGAAAAATGTTTTCGTGAGAGCCCTAGTGATCATAGTCTAGACTCGAGAAGGAATCCTAGTTCGCTATGATCAGAGCTCTGATACCAAGCTGTCACACCCTGGCTTTGCGGAAGCGTGGTTAATTTGGTGTGACTTCTTCATACCATAGCTTAACCATAACAAAGCTATATGAAATAAAACCCTGCAAGATCATCCATTCGATTAAGTTTTAAAATACCGAATGCAATAACATTGTCTTAGGGACTTACAACCTCATAACACAAAACATTGTCTTGAAAAACATAAACATCAACATGAAATAAACACAGTTTAAGATTTGTGACTCGTCCAAGAAAAAGTCACATTTCCTAAACCCGGATGACCTCGGAACCCATATGCAGCGGGAAAACATAACATACCGCGCCAGATCTTTAATTTCCTGAAATACATGTAAGTTGAAAAATCAACAATAATGTTGAGCGAGTTCATGTGTAAGTGAGTAAGTAAACCTTTGTGAGTATAAAAATAGTCTTGGTATGTAGCAAATAAGGGAATTGAGATCACCAATGGTTTGCAAGGCCACTGATATATGTGAAGTGCAAATAGGGAGACTCAAACCTAGCAGATTTCGCCACGGCATTTGTATGTGGACAAAGTCCCCCAAGGTCCGTTTCTAGTTTGGCCTGGGGCTGGGCTTGCTACACCCAGATAGATCTACCGCTCCTGTCCCTCGGTCCCGTTATGAGGACTAATGGCCTCATATTGCTCCTACCCACTCACATGATCTAAGTAGTAAACCTCCTTACGCTAACCATACCATGTATATAGTACTTGTAATCAAAGTAACATGTATTTCACCCCCGCAGTTAAGAAAACTGAAAACAGTTAGAGAAAAGGGGGACATGAACTCACCGTGGTGCGTCTCTACCAAGTATGCCTCCAAATCAAACAGCTGTGTGACGACCTACACGTACTAACCCTATTAGACGGACGCCCGTGCCTTAGCTTTATGGTTTAAGTTTTTGGGAAATAGTTAGGCAACTATTTCGTGTTTACATTCTGTATATACTTGGTAGTTATTTTTCCTTCCCAAGGATGGGGGATTTAATACATGTGCGTTCGTAACATTCGGATTTCATTATTAAGTCTCACTTAATATGTTTTATTTCCAACTTCAAAACATAAATATTCTTCCCAAAAATATTATATTTTAATACATGTGATTTTCCCAAAATAATACTTAGTAATATTATTTTTACTCTAAAAATAATATTTACGTAGTTCACAAAATAATCATAAACACTTATACAAGTGATGTTGTGAAAAATATATACTAAATATATTTATGTATCACGTTTTATTTTGTGAAATCCCACCTCCGATGTTTTGTAAATATAGTCGTGGCGAAACTTATATTTTGAAAACAAGTCAAAATGTATTTCTAACACTTATAGTGAAAAATAATTCCAAGTGTTAGGTTTTTAGAAAAATTTCGCCAGAGTTTCCTCTGTAACTGGAGGTGGCCACGCTTTCAAGCGTATCATTTTCTTTCATAAATCAAATCAACAATCTTCTTATTCAATCAAAACAATGTTCAAATCACAAACTAGTCATAATATGTATATAAATCGCATAAATTTCATGAACTTGTGATTTATCCAAACTATGAAGTAAATCCCATTACTTTTAGTGGATCTTTATATAAAATAATCCGATTTTGTAAAAACCTCGTTTTTATGAAAGTTCCATCTTTACAACTTCTCGTCATCCGTTTCAAAAATAGTTACTTTGTCGAAACTTTGTGTTACACAAGTGTTTACACACTTGTGTGTTCTAAAAACCATTCGTGTTAGTGTAAGATCCGTTTTTAAAGCATGTTTTCTCTTGACACTTGGTCCGTTAAAAATACCACCTGTAGATCCGTAGATCTACTAGTTTTAATCACTATTTTACAAGCTAAAACACCTTTACACAAGTTCATGATTCGAGTGTGGTAGAGTTTCATCTTCTAACCCTTGTTATACTTAAACAAGCTTTATGTCATAATCCAAGATCATGACTAAACCGGGTTAAATGACGATCCGAGCTACCACAACATAGATCGGGTCTAAATAATCACACAAATCAAATACTACAACATTTACACAACTTATGTGCTTTTAACCACCATTTTAGTGTTTCAAGTAGACTTTTAAGCTTCAACTTGTAAGATTTTGAGTTTTAACCGATACACATCGTATTAACCACTTTAAAATAGTTCGAGTAGGTGATTTAAGTAACATACCACTAGCTCGAGGCTAGGGAAGAATCTATGCGAAAAACGCGTGGATAAAAGCAAGATAAAGAGGTCCTTCGCCTTCCGATTGCACCAAGCTTCCTAATATGCGACCCTTAACACTTGTATGGACTTGGGATTGCTTGATCAAAAATCGAACAATGATGGATGGGGGGTGGGTGTGTTCGGCCGTAAGCTAGAAGAGAGGGAGAGAGAGTAGTTTTTGAGTGTTTATGGAATGTGAATATTCAAGTGCCATCTCTAATTACTTATAGACAAATGTAAGATTAATAACCAATGGATCATATGTCTTTAGGATATTAAACATCAAGATTAAAATATTATTATGAAGGACCAAGTATGTCCCCTAGATGGGGACGGTTTCAAGGGGGGGTAGTTTGGTTGGATTTCAACTAATCATTAGTTATTAGTTAGGTTAAGTAAGTTAGTTAAGTGCTTAACCCGGTTAGTTATGTGTCGTGTGTTATGACGGGTGTTAGGGTATTCAGGGACCCTAACTGGCTCAGAAAAAGATAAATAATGAAAATAACAATATTTTCATGTTCCGGGTATAGTCCGCCTGTTCGGTTGGATAGTAATCCGTTAAAGTGCTTATCAAAGCTTTAAAGTGTCGTTAATACCCTTTTTAGTGACACAACTTATTTCCGACACTTTGGAAAGTGTCTAGTAATATTTTTCTCACGTTTTGGCACTTTATTAGCTAGCTAAAAGCTGAATTATTGTGTAAAGTGCTGAGTTTTGTACTTAGAGTACGTTTTAGGCACATCCAGTCATTGTGACTTATTCCTAGAGACGCAGTTCTACAACCCTTGTATCCCTACACTCACCACTAGTGTAGTAAAATATTTCTGGCTCATACAGGCCTTAGAGGCAGTGTTTGCCTGATGCTGGCTTTATCAGCATGTTCAATAGGTTATCCGTTTATAGTGCTTTTGTGCATCATGTTTGTCACTAAGGTTCAGCATGTAAGTAATGCAGTGACAGCAAGTAAAGTATGATGCAAGTAAGTACATGTATCAGTAATCAAGTAGCAGTTTATTCACAAGTTCAAGCAAGCACAGTAATTAAGCAGTAATTAATTATTAATTAAGTCGTACAGATACCTGGTTTAGTGAGGGTTGTCACATTCTCCCCCTGTTAAATAAATTTCATCCCGAAATTTAAGTTCTACTTGTAGATGCAGGGTTCTTAGGAAAAAGGTGGGGGTATTTCTCTTTCATCCGGTCCTCACGTTCCCAGGTATACTCAGGACCGTGTCTGGCATTCCAACGAACTTTGACGAGCTTGACACTGCTCCGGCGGGTCTTGTTTACTTTCCAATCCGTAACCTCAACCGGTTCTTCAACGAAATGGAGCGTGTCGTCAACATGGATCTCGTCGATGGGAATGGCAATGTCATCTTGAGTTGGACTTTTCTTCAGGTTGGATACATGAAATGTATCGTGGACTGAATGGAGTTCAGCAGGTAGGTCCAACTTGTATGCTACTAGTCCTATTCTTTCCAGAATTCTGAAAGGACCAATGTAGCGCGGATTTAACTTCCCACGCTTTCCGAAGCGTGCCACACCCTTCCAGGGTGAAACTTTTAATAACACCATTTCTCCAACTTGGAATTCCACATGTTTCCGGTTTGGATCTGCATAGGCTTTCTGTCTGTGGCGAGCTGCTTCGATGCGTTTTAGAATCTGCGCAATCTTGTCCGTCGTCTCTTGGACGATTTCGGGACCAGCAAGCTGCCTATCACCTGCGTCAGCCCAGCATAAGGGTGATTGGCACTTGCGTCCGTAAAGGGCTTCAAATGGCGCGACACCAATACTGGTGTGGTAGCTGTTGTTGTATGAAAATTCGACCAAAGGCAAATGCTTATCCCAGCTACCGCCCAAATCCACAACACACGCTCTCAGCATGTCTTCCAAAGTCTGTATCGTTCGCTCGCTTTGACCGTCAGTTTGAGGATGAAACGCAGTGCTCAGATTTAATTGTGAGCCAAAAGCTTCTTGGAAGGATTGCCATATTCTTGACACAAACCTTCCGTCTCTATCAGAGATGATCGAGAGAGGCACTCCATGACGTGCGACGATCTCTCTCATGTAAATTTCAGCTAATTTGCTCGTATTATCCTTCTCTCTGATAGGTAAGAAGTGTGCTGACTTCGTTAATCGGTCCACTATTACCCAAATAGTGTCATGGCCTCTTGGCGTTCTTGGAAACTTTGTAACAAAATCCATTGAGATTTGTTCCCATTTCCACTTGGGAATCTCCGGTTGTTGCAGAAGTCCTGAAGGCTTCTGGTATTCCGCTTTCACTTTAGCGCATGTTAAACATTTGCTCACATAAACAGCAACATCGCCTTTCATCCTAGGCCACCAATAATAATCTTTGAGATCTTGGTACATCTTATCCGCTCCAGGGTGGATAGAGTACCGCGACTTGTGAGCTTTATCAAAAATATCCTTCCTTAAACCTCCAAACAAAGGAACCCAAATCCTTTTCTCAAAACATAACCTTCCTTCCTTGTTTGGTACCAGTAGCTTCTCCATCCTACGGAGATATTCTTCTTCAAGGTTTCCTTCCTTGAGAGCTTCTTTCTGCGCGGCACGAATGCGCAAGGAAAGATCGGTTCGGATAATCATTTCTAAAGCCCTAACCCTTATGGGCTTGATCCTCTCCTTTCGACTTAGGGCATCGGCGACCACATTCGCCTTCCCTGGATGATACTTTATCTCGCAGTCGTAATCGTTCAGCAACTCAACCCATCGTCTCTGCCTCATATTCAGCTCTTTCTGGTTGAATATGTGTTGTAGGCTCTTGTGATCTGTAAAGATTGTACACTTTGTACCATAAAGGTAGTGTCTCCAGATCTTTAAGGCAAATACCACTGCGCCAAGTTCCAAATCATGTGTGGTATAGTTCTTTTCGTGCACTTTCAGTTGACGTGATGCGTAAGCAATAACCTTTTGGTGTTGCATCAACACGCAACCCAATCCTTGACGTGAGGCGTCACAGTATACCACAAAATCGTCTGTACCTTCCGGTAGTGCTAAGATTGGCACATTGCAGAGCTTATCCTTCAGTATCTGGAATGCTTCCTCCTGTTTGACTTCCCAATCAAACTTCTTATCTTTCTGGGTGAGGAGCGTCAAAGGTTGAGCGATTTTTGAAAAATCTTCAATGAACCGTCGATAGTAGCCAGCCAATCCCAAGAATTGTCGAATCTCTATTGGCGTCTTTGGTGTTTCCCAATTCTTGATCGCTTCGATCTTTGTTGGATCCACATGGATTCCATCTCCATTTACCACGTGTCCAAGGAATTGGACTTCACGTAGCCAAAACTCGCACTTGGAGAATTTGGCATACAGCTGTTCTTTCTTCAGCAACTTCAAAATAGATCTTAAATGTTGTTCGTGCTCGGCCTTTGTTCTTGAATAAATCAAGATGTCGTCGATAAACACAATCACGAACTTATCTAAGTACGGCTTGCAAACTCTATTCATCAAATCCATAAAGACTGCAGGTGCGTTTGTCAAACCAAACGGCATAACAAGGAACTCGTAGTGTCCATAACGAGTTCTGAAGGCTGTCTTCGGGATACTCTCCTCTTGTATCCTTAACTGATGGTATCCAGATCGAAGATCGATCTTTGAATAAAAACTTGAGCCTTGCAGTTGGTCAAACAGATCATCAATCCTTGGCAGAGGATATCTATTCTTGATCGTCAGCTTGTTCAGCTCCCGGTAGTCTATGCACATACGAAAACTACCGTCCTTCTTCTTGACAAACAGGACCGGAGCTCCCCAAGGCGAGAAGCTTGGTCGGATAAATCCCTTGTCTAACAACTCTTGAAGTTGTGTCGACAGTTCCTGCATCTCAGACGGAGCAAGTCTGTAAGGTGCCTTAGCCACAGGTGCGGCGCCTGGAACTAAGTCAATGCGGAACTCTACTTGTCTCTGAGGTGGCAGTCCAGGTAAGTCCTCTGGGAAGACTTCCGGATACTCCCTTACGACAGGGATGTCTTCTATTCTCGGCTCCGCAACCTTCTTATCCACAATGTGTGCCAGGAAGGCAACACATCCCTTCTGCAAACACTTTCGCGCTTTCAGGCAGCTGATAATTCTTAACGGCGTATCACGCTTCTCTCCGTGAACCACAATTGTTTCGCCATCTTCGGTTGGAATACGAACGACCTTTTCGTGGCAAACTATCTCCGCCTTGTTGCCTGATAACCAATCCATTCCTACCACCACGTCAAAGCTTCCCAACTGGACTGGTAGTAGATCCAAAGCAAACTCACGCTCCCCTAATTCGATCACACAACCTCTGATGACTTCGTTGGCTTCTACTAACTTCCCACTAGCCAATTCGATGGAGTACGGAATATCTAACTTATTAGCGGCTAAACCAAGCATATTCTTAAATTCTAACGATACGAAGCTATAATCGGCACCAGTATCAAATAACACGGATGCATAACGTTGATTTACAGGGAACGTACCAGTAACGACATTGGGGTCCTGGCGCGCTTCCCTTGCTTCGATTTGGAACACTCTTCCACGGGCTTGGTTTAACTCTGGGCAGTTCCTCTTAAAATGTCCAATATCACCGCAGTTAAAGCATCCAAGTCTTTGCCCGTTTCCACCTCCATTTCCAGCTTGGTTGTTGGTTTGGTTCGCATTCCCCGCTTGGTTCGCAAAGTTGCCTCGATTCTCGTTTCCTCCATTGTTTACTTGTGGGCGATTTCCATTACCACCACGATTATTATTCCTATTCCCAAATCCTCCTTGGCCTCCCCGGCCAGCACTAGCCCAACAAGAATCCTTCAAGTGGCCCGGCTTTCCACATGCTTCGCATACTTTCACACTACAATGGCCAGTATGATGGCGTTGACAGGTATTACACTTGGGCTGGGTGCCCTGATATCCTTTTCCTTTCTTTCCACTACCAGCTGTAACCTGAGCTGGCGTGCCTGATCCTCCTTTCTTAACCGCCACACTGGCGCCCTGCTTGATGTTTGAAAACTTCCGTTTGTTACCTCCTGATGACTCGACGTGAGTCTCTGTCTTCATAAGCTCAGCATCATCAAACTTGTTCAGGCGAATGGCCTCCTCTGTGAGAGCCACGCTCAAATCGATCGCCTCAGTAATGGTCGCAGGCTTGGATGAGGTCACCATGCTTATGATTTGAGGAGCTAATCCCCAAATGAAACGTTCAATCCGCTTGAACTCCGGAGTGACCATGTAGGGTACCACATGCGATAAGTCATGGAACCTTTGAACGTACTCTGCGATCTTTGGACCGTCCATTTTCAAGTGCCAGAACTCGGTTTCCAATCTTTGGATTTCCGCGCGAGAGCAGTACTTTTTGCGCATAAGTTCCTTTAGTTCGGTCCAGGTTAGCGCGTAGGCAGCAACTTCACCAAGTGTCTGTACTTGCAGATTCCACCAAGAGAGGGCTCCATCCAAGAATAGCCCTGAGATATAGGTGACTTGCTGATCTAGCGCATTTGCTCATGCGAAGAACAGATTCAGTTTTCTCGGCCCAACGAACAAAGGCGACAGCACCTCCTGTGCCATCAAAGTTGATCGGTTTGCAGTCTAGAAACTGCTTGTAGGTGCATCCTGCACATACGTTATAACATACGATCGGCATTAGCACCGTTGCTAAAGATATCCATTTAGGTCATGGTAGGTCTACATGTCTTAGTATTACCATGAGGTGGATTATTGTTGTTGCCAGTGTTGCCTGAGTTGCTTCCACTAGTCCCTCCTTGAGAGGCGGCGTATTGTGCGATGGCAGCAGCGATAATTTGCTGGAGTTCCGCCTCATTGGTAGGCATGCGTGTCTCACGTCTCGGCGGCATCTTCTAAAAGAGGGTTTACGTTGGTCAGGCCATAGTAAAGATCCCATGTTATAATACATAAGTCAGGTCATAATGTAGCGTACGTATATAATGATAGTAATAGTACATAACATCTCATGTTATAATCATATCAATCACAAAACATCAATCACACAACATCCCATGTCATAGAATACAAATTACCAAATCAAGCATCAAATATGATGAGAATACTGCGATTGCCATATATCGAGACCACATAGTAAGCGTACAAGTACATCACAGCGTCGTACAACATCAGTCGACTAAGGGCCACATCACCCTAGTCCAAAAACTATATCAAATCTGTGTCAATACATCAAATACATGTCAGAATCAAAATGTAGTCTCCAAAAATGTTGTGCAGTCAAAAGCATTCGCCGTCTTCTCACCAATGTCTACCTATACGGTACTGAAGAGCTCTACACGGATGGCGGTGGAGGAGGGGGAAAGTGAGTGTAAAACAAGCGGCGCAAATGGAGCCAGTCCTCCTCCATGGCTCTCTGGGTACGCAAGAATGAAGCAACCTGCTGCTCCAGGGCAAAAAGGCGTGCAGCATAGTCTGGTGGTACATGTCGAGAGGGCTGCAAAGGAGAGTGGGTCAGACCCTGGCACTGACACGGCGGCGGCTGGGCTCTCTCAAGCTCCTGAATGCGCTGTGTGTGTGCCTCGTGCTGGGCGACAAAAGACATCAAAACGTCCTCAATAGTATACCCCATGTGGAAAGAATGGTAGGGGTCAGTCGATGGCATAGCAGAAGATGATGTCGAAAGGAACGGCTCACTGGTGGGATCAAAAGGTGCCACATGAAATGGAGAAACAGGGGGAAAAGTAGCAGACGGTGGTATAGTAGGGATAGATACCGGTATGTGTCCAAAAGGGTGAGCCGAAGAGCCCTCTCCAGCTCGTGCTGGAAGTGTAAACCGAGGAAATGAAAAGGAGGTATCAATGTAACGGGTATCAGGGATCTGAGGGGGAAAAGGTGGGACCTTGTCATCAGCAGGAATCCACCCACACTGGGCGTGCTCGTCTCGTGGGTCCACCTGTGCCTCAAAAAGTGCACGATCAAACTGAACTGGCATAGGATCCTGGTGAGGTGCAACAAGAGGGTCAACTGGTGCATCAGCAATGAGTGGGGGATCAACAAAATCAGCAGCAATGACATGATCGCCCTCCAACAATGGAGCATCTACAGGGTGATCATCAATAGGTGGGTCAGCAACGACAGGCTCAATAAACACGCCAGCATGAGCAGGGTCATGCTCAAGTACTGGATCAGGAGCAGGGTCTAGTGGCTGCTCGGGCTCATCAAAGGCCATCTCAAAATCGAACTCAGGGTCGATGGGATCAACTGGGTCGACTGGATCCTCCATAGGTTGATCCATGGGTATAAACTCTATATCCTCATCTGGGTCGAATCCTGGGGGAAAGACAGGATCGGAATCCTCCACATCCTCGTGGTCGAAAGTGAAACTAGGAATAGGGGCAACAGAGGATGCCTGGTCGGGATCTGATCCGTGAGAAAAGTGCTGCGCACTCTGAGTGTGTGAAGGTGCGGAGGCCACAGACTCGAAAGAGTATGGGACCGGAGAGTGAGCAGGTGACTCCTCAGCGGGAGCATCTGCGATCAACAAAAGATCTCCAGCAGCAAGAAGGGCCTCGCCCTGAACCTCATCCTCTAAGGGCTCGTCATCAAACAGATCGACGTCGCCATCATCGTCGGCGTCGAGAAGCAAATCATAAGCAGGATAAACAGCTAAGGGTATGGGAGCAGGGATCTCCACTAACGGTAGGTCCCCGGCCAAAGGGCCATCAGCGAGCTCAACAGCACCATCAGGTAAAGCAAAGGGCTGGAAATCATCCTCGTCCGTGCTAGTAACGTCGGATGTGTGGACCTCACGCTCTGAAGGCTCTAGGTCATCTGAGACTATAGGTCTAGGTCCGGTGGTGTCTGAGTCACATGTGCCAGAGGTGTCCATGGTGTCTGTAACATAAACACAAACATGCACAAACAGTCAATCATACAATCAAATAATCACATAAGTCACCAAGTAAGCATCCAAATAATTCTCCTAGTCCCACTAGCCTCCCAGTCTCCTAGACTGACATTCCTAGTCCCACTAGCCAAATTCTTCCCAGTCTCTAAGACTGCTCCATCATCTACCTCGACCTCTTAGATCGAGCCTCGGCCTCTAAGACCGAGCCTCAGCCTCCAAGACTGAGCCTACTCTTCCTAGTCCAACTAGCCAACTACCTCGATCTCTCAGACCGAGCCTCGGCCTCTAAGACCGAGCCTCAGCCTCCAAGACTGAGCCTAAAAACAATGAATAAAATGTGCTCAACATTTGTTTGTAAAAAGTTTTGGATCTGGACTTAAGTGGTATGCAGAAAAATGTTTTCGTGAGAGCCCTAGTGATCATAGTCTAGACTCGAGAAGGAATCCTAGTTCGCTATGATCAGAGCTCTGATACCAAGCTGTCACACCCTGGCTTTGCGGAAGCGTGGTTAATTTGGTGTGACTTCTTAATACCATAGCTTAACCATAACAAAGCTATATGAAATAAAACCATGCAAGATCATCCATTCGATTAAGTTTTAAAATACCGAATGCAATAACATTGTCTTAGGGACTTACAACCTCATAACACAAAACATTGTCTTGAAAAACATAAACATCAACATGAAATAAACACAGTTTAAGATTTGTGACTCGTCCAGGAAAAAGTCACATTTCCTAAACCCGGATGACCTCGGAACCCATATGCAGCGGGAAAACATAACATACCGCGCCAGATCTTTAATTTCCTGAAATACATGTAAGTTGAAAAATCAACAATAATGTTGAGCGAGTTCATGTGTAAGTGAGTAAGTAAACCTTTGTGAGTATAAAAATAGTCTTGGTATGTAGCAAATAAGGGAATTGAGATCACCAATGGTTTGCAAGGCCACTGATATATGTGAAGTGCAAATAGGGAGACTCAAACCTAGCAGATTTCGCCACGGCATTTGTATGTGGACAAAGTCACCCCAAGGTCCGTTTCTAGTTTGGCCTGGGGCTGGGCTCGCTACACCCAGATAGATCTACCGCTCCTGTCCCTCGGTCCCGTTATGAGGACTAATGGCCTCATATTGCTCCTACCCACTCACATGATCTAAGTAGTAAACCTCCTTACGCTAACCATACCATGTATATAGTACTTGTAATCAAAGTAACATGTATTTCACCCCCGCAGTTAAGAAAACTGAAAACAGTTAGAGAAAAGGGGGACATGAACTCACCGTGGTGCGTCTCTACCAAGTATGCCTCCAAATCAAACAGCTGTGTGACGACCTACACGTACTAACCCTATTAGACGGACGCCCGTGCCTTAGCTTTATGGTTTAAGTTTTTGGGAAATAGTTAGGCAACTATTTCGTGTTTACATTCTGTATATACTTGGTAGTTATTTTTCCTTCCCAAGGATGGGGGATTTAATACATGTGCGTTCGTAACATTCGGATTTCATTATTAAGTCTCACTTAATATGTTTTATTTCCAACTTCAAAACATAAATATTCTTCCCAAAAATATTATATTTTAATACATGTGATTTTCCCAAAATAATACTTAGTAATATTATTTTTACTCTAAAAATAATATTTACGTAGTTCACAAAATAATCATAAACACTTATACAAGTGATGTTGTGAAAAATATATACTAAATATATTTATGTATCACGTTTTATTTTGTGAAATCCCACCTCCGATGTTTTGTAAATATAGTCGTGGCGAAACTTATATTTTGAAAACAAGTCAAAATGTATTTCTAACACTTATAGTGAAAAATAATTCCAAGTGTTAGGTTTTTAGAAAAATTTCGCCAGAGTTTCCTCTGTAACTGGAGGTGGCCACGCTTTCAAGCGTATCATTTTCTTTCATAAATCAAATCAACAATCTTCTTATTCAATCAAAACAATGTTCAAATCACAAACTAGTCATAATATGTATATAAATCGCATAAATTTCATGAACTTGTGATTTATCCAAACTATGAAGTAAATCCCATTACTTTTAGTGGATCTTTATATAAAATAATCCGATTTTGTAAAAACCTCGTTTTTATGAAAGTTCCATCTTTACAACTTCTCGTCATCCGTTTCAAAAATAGTTACTTTGTCGAAACTTTGTGTTACACAAGTGTTTACACACTTGTGTGTTCTAAAAACCATTCGTGTTAGTGTAAGATCCGTTTTTAAAGCATGTTTTCTCTTGACACTTGGTCCGTTAAAAATACCACCTGTAGATCCGTAGATCTACTAGTTTTAATCACTATTTTACAAGCTAAAACACCTTTACACAAGTTCATGATTCGAGTGTGGTAGAGTTTCATCTTCTAACCCTTGTTATACTTAAACAAGCTTTATGTCATAATCCAAGATCATGACTAAACCGGGTTAAATGACGATCCGAGCTACCACAACATAGATCGGGTCTAAATAATCACACAAATCAAATACTACAACATTTACACAACTTATGTGCTTTTAACCACCATTTTAGTGTTTCAAGTAGACTTTTAAGCTTCAACTTGTAAGATTTCGAGTTTTAACCGATACACATCGTATTAACCACTTTAAAATAGTTCGAGTAGGTGATTTAAGTAACATACCACTAGCTCGAGGCTAGGGAAGAATCTATGCGAAAAACGCGTGGATAAAAGCAAGATAAAGAGGTCCTTCGCCTTCCGATTGCACCAAGCTTCCTAATATGCGACCCTTAACACTTGTATGGACTTGGGATTGCTTGATCAAAAATCGAACAATGATGGATGGGGGGTGGGTGTGTTCGGCCGTAAGCTAGAAGAGAGGGAGAGAGAGTAGTTTTTGAGTGTTTATGGAATGTGAATATTCAAGTGCCATCTCTAATTACTTATAGATAAATGTAAGATTAATAACCAATGGATCATATGTCTTTAGGATATTAAACATCAAGATTAAAATATTATTATGAAGGACCAAGTATGTCCCCTAGATGGGGACGGTTTCAAGGGGGGGTAGTTTGGTTGGATTTCAACTAATCATTAGTTATTAGTTAGGTTAAGTAAGTTAGTTAAGTGCTTAACCCGGTTAGTTGTGTGTCGTGTGTTATGACGGGTGTTAGGGTATTCAGGGACCCTAACTGGCTCAGAAAAAGATAAATAATGAAAATAACAATATTTTCATGTTCCGGGTATAGTCCGGCTGTTCGGTTGGATAGTAATCCGTTAAAGTTCTTATCAAAGCTTTAAAGTGTCGTTAATACCCTTTTTAGTGACACAACTTATTTCCGACACTTTGGAAAGTGTCTAGTAATATTTTTCTCACGTTTTGGCACTTTATTAGCTAGCTAAAAGCTGAATTATTGTGTAAAGTGCTGAGTTTTGTACTTAGAGTACGTTTTAGGCACATCCAGTCATTGTGACTTATTCCTAGAGACGCAGTTCTACAACCCTTGTATCCCTACACTCACCACTAGTGTAGTAAAATATTTCTGGCTCATACAGGCCTTAGAGGCAGTGTTTGCCTGATGCTGGCTTTATCAGCATGTTCAATAGGTTATCCGTTTATAGTGCTTTTGTGCATCATGTTTGTCACTAAGGTTCAGCATGTAAGTAATGTAGTGACAGCAAGTAAAGTATGATGCAAGTAAGTACATGTATCAGTAATCAAGTAGCAGTTTATTCACAAGTTCAAGCAAGCACAGTAATTAAGCAGTAATTAATTATTAATTAAGTCGTACGGATACCTGGTTTAGTGAGGGTTGTCACATATTTCTCTTTTATCCTGTTCAGTATTCCGGCATCATGAGACAAACAAGATCGAGTTCCAGCGACTCTGCTCCCACGTTCTTCCACCAGAATCTTCTCCAAGAACCGGAGAAGGAAATATGCACCTTTGATGGTGCACACTTTTCAGCCCTAAAAACCTCCGGCATCTTCCCGAAAGGGACGGTGTTCCGGCCATTTGATCGGGAAATCCGATCAGATATGCTTTTCCTTTTACCTTAGGGTTGCAATTTCCTTTCTCGGACTTTATCACCGAGTTCTTTAATGTTACCAAAATCTGCTTCAGTCAGACAATGCCGATGCTCTGGTGAGTCTTGTCTGTTCTTGACCAGATCAAGAGAAATCATATTCCTGACCTCTCCGTTCATGACCTCCCCCTAGCATATCGGCTTAGATGCCATGGTTCCTGTAGATTTTTGTTCTATTCTACCTCCGGCGATCCACTGATACTTCGTGCCACCAGGAACGAGGAGAAATGGCAATCCAAATTCTTCTTTGTAAAAAGAGACTCCATCCCTGGTGGAACGGAATATCCGGTGAAATGGTTGAGAAAGGGTAGGATTTAGGGTTTTAGGATGGTCCTGTCTTGTATCCTGCTTTATATCTTAAGCTAATCAACTTTTTTATTGTCTTGTACACAGCTGATTTTAGGAAACTTGCACCTCCCCTAGCTTATTCACAGAAGAGAATTGACGCTATCAGACTCCTCCCGGAGGCTGAAAGAAGTTTTAATCCGTCTCCACCATCTCCAAGTCCACTTTCCAGTGCAAACATGTCTGGTAAGGATCCTGCACGATATCCTACATACATGTTTTTATTTGACACATTTATGAAAGAATTTTACTCCCTGTATGCAGACTCCAGCAAAGTTCCAGTCTTCCTAGACCTTGATGAGCTTGATAGCTATCCCACTCCAGTCGATGTCAAGAAAGAAACTCCTGCTATTACCAGCTCCAAGCCGCTCCCGGCTCCTAAGGCCAACTCGAGGACTCGTGCTTCCACCGCAAAAAAGAGGAAATGTTCCAAAGTTAGTGCCCTAGGCTCTAAAGGGTTCTCCTATGAAGAACTCAGCTTTTCTGACTCCTTGGAGCCGATGACATCCTTCCTCAACAAGGGAATATCCTGCGACCATATCCTGCACATATATCCTGATAGGATATCCTGACAGGATATCATGGTTAATATATTTTAACTCATACCTGAATTTTGACGTACAGGGCCTCCAACATCTGCTCCACCTTTACACCGATGCTTGCAGCACGAATACATTCCAAGAGGCCAGGATTAAACAGCTCGAGACCACCGTTGCCGACCAAGGTGTTATTGCCGAAGGGAAGACTCGGCATTACGAGGACAAGCTGAAGAAGGTCACCCAGGATGCTGAGATCAAACTGGCTACCTTCCAAATGGAGCATGAACAGGCCATGGTCTCTTTCCGGGAAGGGATCAAAGCCTCTGCCATCATCTCTCTGCTACAAGCTCGCATTAAGATGGCTTATGAGGCCAAGGAGACAAGCCTTGAGTGCCCATCCTGGCCGGTTGAATCCTGGGTGGCAAAGCTGAAGGAGCTTGGAGGCAAGGCTGTGCCATATCCTGCTGAAGCTGGTGAATCCTCTAAGTCAGCAGAGGTGGTGGACAAGGCTGGAGATAAGAAGGATGCTGGGATGGATGCTGGCGATGATGCTGCTCAGGATGCTGAGGCTGAGAAGACGGAGAAGGCTGGAGAAGATGCCGCTGTGTGAGGGCATTCAAGTGGGCGATGATGGATGTTGATGCCTAGGCTGGAGCCTACTTTTTTAAATTTGATCGTTGGTTTGTAACCCTAAGACAATTTACTTTTCCTGCATTTGAACCATATGATGGCCAAAGGTGGAGGGATCCTGAGTTTCAGGACGAAGCCCTTGGTCATCAACGTTAGTATGTCTTACTTTTGAACAATATAACAGTTAGAGGTGGATGAGTCTCGGTTTGAGACAAGACCTTCAACTGTTAAGTAAATATGGTATGGGACTAATTGTGCTTTTGGTGGATGGACCTTGGTTTGAGGTGAAACCAAAAGCACAACTTCTGATATGTTAATAAAATAACTTTCTTTTGGCTTTATTTCTGTTGTTATTATCCTAGTGCATAAATTTTACTTATGAAAATAGTTTAGTTTGGACTATTTGGGAACACATTGTAAGAATATCCTAAGAGATATCCTACTCAGGATACTGCCTCATAATTTATAAAACTCAAGTTATTCAAATAAAAAGGAGAGACCATACCAAATATTCCCAGAGAGTCAATTCCAATCTTCAATCACAGGGATGTCCCCAGTGCACACTTATAAGTTTGAATCCATCCTTTAAATTGCATAATGTATGTCCCCTATGTTCAATATAGGAATGTAAACATAGTCGTACTTTAGTTTTACTGAATAAATCCTGAATATCCCGGGGTAAACCCTTAATATCCTGGGATGAACCCTTAATATCATGGGGATAAACCCTTAATATCCTGGGGATAAACCCTGATATCCTGGGGATAAACCCTTAATATCCTGGGGATAAACCCTTAATATCCTGGGGATAAACCCTGATATCCTGGGATAAACCCTGATTTTCATGCGCTACAGGCGGGAGTGTATAAACTCCAAGACTTAGAAAGGTGAAAACCTTTAAACCTTAGAGAGTATGAAAATACTTTTTTGTGAGAGGGGGTGATCAATCCTCATATACCTTGAGGATCCAGGATATAGCCAACAATAACGAAATTGTCAGCCACTTTTACAAGGACTGGTCCCGCTATCTTGAACTATCCCTGGATAACTTGTACTCCAGGCGGGGTGTTCAAACCCAATTCGAGAGAAAGGTGAATACCTTTAAACCTTTGAAGGGATCAGGATCCCTTAAACGTGAGAGAGGGGGCTAATCCTCTAATCCTTTGGGTTATTCTGAGTGTATATCCTGGAGTATATTCTGCAAAACAACCTTAAACTAAGGTGGGTGTTAGCTTGGCTAACACCCCTCCGATGCTTAAGTTAGTATTGGGTTCAAGTTAATAAACAAATTCAAATATAGTGAAAAGAGATAGAATTCATACCATCCTGAGTTAGAAATTAAATTCTAAACTCACTTGAAATAGAGCTTTAGATGTGTAGCATTCCAGGATCTTGGTAGCATATCCCCTTCCATATTCTTGAGTCGATATGCTCCTTTTTCCTGCTTCTGATTCAATCTCATAGGGTCCTTCCCATTTTGGAGCTAATTTTCCATCGGCGGGATTAGTAGTATTCTGAAAAGCTTTTCTTAACACCCAATCCCCAACTTGAAACCTCCTAGTCCTTATATTCTTGTTGTATGCTCTGGATATCCTATGTTGATATGCTGCCATCCTTAGATTTGCTGCATCTCTTGTCTCATCCACAGTGTCAAATTCTTGGCACATAGCTTCAGGATTCTGCTCAGGATCCCAGAGGATAGATCTTGTCGTAGGTATCACCATTTCTGTTGGGATCACTGCTTCTACCCCAAATACTAAGGAGAATGGAGTTTGTCCAGTCGCGTTTTTTACCGTTGTTCTATCAGCCCACAAAACAAAGGGTAATTCTTCTGCCCATCTTCCTTTCTTAGCTCCTAGTCTCTTCTTCAAGTTGTTGACAATTATCTTGTTTGAGGATTTAGCTTGTCCATTTGCTTGAGGATGTACCGGAGTAGATGTGATCATTTTGATTCCCCAACTCTTGCAAAAGTCAGTAGTCCTCTTGCTTATAAACTGGGATCCATTGTCACAAATGATTTCAGCTGGTACTCCAAACCTGGTCAGGATATTCCTTTTTATGAAGGATACCACTTCTCGATCTTTGACTTGAACAAATGCTTCGGCTTCAACCCATTTAGAAAAATAGTCAGTCATTGCCAGCATAAAGACTTTTCCTCCCGGAGCTTTTGGTAATTTCCCTACTATGTCCATCCCCCATTTCATGAATGGCCAAGGGGAAGCTATAGGATATAGTGGTTCAGCTGGTTGATGTAGTATGTTACTGTGCCTTTGACATGCATCACATCTTCAAGCATATTCTGCAGCATCTTTCTTCATTGTAGGCCAATAGTATCCAGTTCTCAATATTTTTGAAAATAACGACCTGCCCCCAGTGTGGTTACCACAATCCCCTTTATGTATATCTTGAAGTACTTCTTTGGCTTCAGGATCTTCCAAGCATCTCAAATATGGTCCTGCAAGAGATTTCTTGTACAAAACATTATTTATAATAGTGAATCGTGATACCTTCATCCTAAATGCCTTGGGATTTTCATCTTTAGGGATGTGTCCTTCCTTGAGATATCTTATGATTGGAGCCGTCCAGGATTTAGGATCCTCTTCAGGATACTCAGCTCCAGGATCCTGAATACTTACTACTTCCTTATCCTGAGGATTCGTTGCAGGATACAAGATATGCAATATTGGTATTTGGGTCCCTTCTGGTATCCTGACCGATGATCCTAGGTTTGCCTAGGCATCCGCTTCAGCATTATCTTCTCTTGGTACCTGTTCAAGTGTAAAAACATCGAAATATCCTGCTAATTTTTTGAGAATATCAAGATATTCAATTAACTTCTCACCTTTAACTGCATAGGAGCCATTAAAATGATTAGTAATTAACAAGGAGTCAACATATACTTGCAAATTCTTAATATTCATATTTTTAGCCAGTTCTAATCCTGCAATTAAAGCCTCATATTCTGCTTCGTTATTAGTAGCAGGAAATTCACACCTAATAGCCTGGGGTAATATGTCCCCCTGTGGCGATTTTAGTAGTATTCCCAATCCTACTCCTCTAACATTAGATGCTCCATCAGTGTACAATGTCCAGGATCCTGAGGATTCTCCTAATTGTTGGACTTCTAGATCTACTTCATCCTGAATATCACTACTGAAATCAGCCACAAAGTCAGCCAGAGCCTGTGATTTTATGGCATTTCTAGGTTCATATACTAAGTCATAAGCACTTAATTTCACTGACCACTTAGCCATCCTGCCTGACATCTCGGGTTTCCTAAGCACATTTTTAACAGGATAATTGGTTTTAACATGAATCCTATGTGTCTCAAAGTAATGTCTAAGCTTTGTTGATGCCATAACTAGAGCCAATATTAACTTTTCTATATGTGAGTATCTAGTTTCAGCATCTAATAAACTTTTACTAACATAATAGACAGGATATTGCTGACCTTCATGATCCTTTATAAGGACGACACTTACAGCATTCCCTGATACTGCGAGGTATAGGGACAGTGGTTCACCATTCTCAGGCTTCATCAATAGAGGTGCAGTTGAAAGATACTGCTTCAAATCCTGCAGGGCTGCTTCATGCTTCTCTCCCCATTCGAACTTCTTGTTTTTCTTCAGGATATCATAAAATTCCTTGAATTTCTCGGAGGATCTTGAGATAAATCTGTTCAATGCTGCTACTCGCCCTATTAACCGTTGAATATCCTTCATATTTGAAGGTGATTTGATATCCAAGATAGCTTTAATCTGCTCTGGGCTTGCCTCTATTCCTCTTTTGGTCACCATATACCCTAGAAACTTTCCTGCCCCCACTCCGAAATGTGTCACACCCCGAAATCATCAGAGCTGGCGTGACTGGACTGGTATCGTCATTGCACAGCGGAAGCAAGTAAAGCTAAGACTTTCTAGAAAATGAACGCCCCTAAGTACTCGACTCCTCAATGGTTCTCCTATTCCAACCGTGCCTTGTCTTAGAACTGTAACCTGAGAAAGAAACATGCGAAAAATCAACATAAAGTTGAGCGAGTTCATAGTTTGTTCGTAAAAGATTTGAGATAAATCTTTTGAGTTGTGAAAGGTTTGAAATAAATCTTTGGTGTTGTGAAAGATTTGAAATAAATCTTTGGAGTAACCGGTTTTTGAAATAGTATTGAGAAAACGAATTTAAAAATCATTTTCTTGCCAAGTTATATGGAAACGTTGTGTTTGTAACACGGTATGTTCATAAAAACCATGTAGTTGTAAAGTCTTGTATTTGTAATGTTCATTTAACCGTCAATGCCCACCCTGACTTTGACTCTATACCCCCATAATTCTTTGAATTTGTATAAAACATGGTAGTTAATTTGTATGAACAAGAAGTTTCCGTAAGTATAAAATCCCTGGTATGTAGCAAATAAGGAAAAAGAGATCACCAATGGTTTGCAAGGCCATTGATATGTGTGAAGTGCAAGTAGGAAGACTCAAACCTAGCAGATTTATGCGTTGGGTACAAAGTCACCCCGAGGTCCGTTCTGTTTGGGCCTGGGGCTGGGCTCGCTACACCCAGATAGATCTACCGCTCCTGCCCCTCGGTCCTACCCTGAGGATTAATGGCCTCAAGTTTCCGCCTACCCACTCACATGATCTAAGTAGTAACCCTCCTTACGCTAAACATACCATGTGTAAAAATGTCTGTAAAAATTGTAACATGTATTTTACCCCAGCCTCTAAGGCTGAATCTCCCCAGCCACTAAGGCTGATCCTCCCCAGCCACTAAGGCTGGCCTCCCCAGCCACTAAGGCTGGCTCCTCATTCTCTATATATCATTACCAAACGATCCATCCCTAGTCATGAAAATCATTCATTTCGATAATACACCTTTGTTTTGTAAAAACCGGTATGTTTAGTATAAACCTTTCGTAAATCATTTGAGTTCCTTGAAATCCCTTCGTAATATGATTTAGAAATACTAGTGTTGCGTTTGTTAAAAACTTTGTTTGTTTTTGCAAAACGTGCATGTCTTTCCACCCCGAAAACATTTACAAAACTGTAAAATAGTAAAAAGTGGGGTTATGAACTCACCTGAATATTCTTGTGCAAAGCGAGCTAATTACGACTTCGTGATGTCGTTTCCAAGATGAGACTCGCTAGCGTGCATTCTACAATATTCCTAACACGGAATATCTAATAAGTTTCTAAATAAACGTAGTAACTAACTACTTGTCACCGAGCTCTACCGAATCGTTGACCGAACGATTTGACGGTAAATTGTCAACTTAAAAGAAGCGAAGAAGTTATACTTGTGTAGTTCGTTCATTCGTCGGTATTTAAGAAGTCTTGAAAAGACTTAGTTCTCGAGAGGTTTAAAATATATGAATATTTATATAAGTATATAAATACATTGTTATAATCGCGTTAGTTGTCTCAAGAATTTGTACGTGTATGTAAAGTATATTTACATGAAAGTATATATATATCAAATTCGTACGAAAATTATATAATAAACTCGTATTATATATTGTTTTCGTTTGACCTTTGTCAAGATTTTCGTATGTGCCGCTCCGGCGTATAAAATAAATATGAAAAATTATATTTATTTTATAAAAGAATCGTCGAGTTGTCATGTTTGAAAATAAATATACAACTATATTTATTTTTATAAAAGAGCTCGTGTCGTGCGATATTTGAAATAAATATAAAACTATATTTATTTGTCGTTGAAATCATATTCGTATCGTTGTTTTCGAAAGTAGTAAAGTGTCGTCGAAAGCAAAATTTACCTTTGTGTATGTATTCGTTTGACAGTTTCGTTTTTATAATAGGACTCGTTTTATTTTACGGATTTTCTCGAAAAACGGGCAGAGTTTCCTCTGTTTTTGGACGCCCTGGACAACCAAGTTGTCGTTATTTTAACAAAATTCAATCAAGAGTCAAGTGATATACATCAAGTTCGTCAGATTTTTCATATAATGCCGACTATAAACATATCGGTTCGAGCTCGTTATCACGTAACATTGAAATTATATAAAAATAGTATAAATAAATCGCGATGTTGAATATTTACCAATTCTTCATGTCAAGACGCGAAAAGTTGACTGGGTTACCGAGTTAACTCGGTTTGACCGAGTTGACTCGTTGTTGACTGAGCTTGACCGAGTTGACTCGGTTTGACCGAGTCGACTCGAATCGCACAGAAACTGAATCTGGATGTGTTGACCGACCCGAACCTGTTGACTTGTTTGACCGTCTGTTGACTCGGTTTGACCGAGTCAAACCGAGTTATACCGAACCCGAATACGAACCCTGTGAACTCAAAACTTTAACTAAATCACCAAACTTGAAACCTAAATCAATCAAAACTGAACCAAGATTTGAACCTGTTGAACCCGAGCTCGCTGAACCATACCCGAACTGAACCAAGACCCGTGTAGACGTGTCGAGCCGAACCAAATCTGAAAGGAGCATAATCACCCGAACCGAGCTGAATCTGCTGTTCCGAGAACCCGACCCAAACCCACTGAGCATCAAATCTGAGTTTGGAACTGACCCGAGACTTACTTAAACACCCCGAAGCTGGTGAAACTCGTCGGACAAAGGCGAAGACCGCTGGTCCGAGGCTCCGACCGCCGGTCTGTGGCTCCGACCGCCGGTCCGTCGCTCCGATCTCTCTCTCTCTGCCGGTGTAACGCCCCAAAAACCCGAATGTTTATATTCGTTATATGTTCCCAATGAATATTCCATGAAATAAATAACTAGTCTATTTGACCTAGTTAAGTGTATGGTGAAAACCATTAAAAGATGAAAGTGGTGCCAATTATGTTTTAGAGGTAAACACGAGGGACTAAAGTGGTATGGAATGAAAGTTGTGTTAATAAATAAAAGATCACACACACAAACACACACACTTCGTGTGTGTTCTGGATAGATCGATCAGGGGCTCTCAAGAGCCCCAAACCCTAGTTCATGCAAAAGCTTCAAATTGAAGAATGAATCAAGGCCCAAATTCACAACCGAGCATGGATTAATGATCACCTTCACAAGGGGATCGTAAGGTATGTCTTAGATTCGAGATTGGTGATGATGCACGAAATGGGTTATGTTGTAAATCACGAATTTGTATGAAATTGAGCATGAGTATGTGTTAGATTCATCATTTGGAACGTGGATTATGCATGAATTAGGTTAATTTGATGTTTAAGGGTGAAACCCATTAGTTATGGTAAGAATGATGATTTGAATCATCATCCATGTCTAATTCTTGTGGAATGTTGATGTATTTTTATTTGTATGATGGATTCTTGTTAGAGGAATTAAAAGAAATGTGATACTAGTATGTTTGATGTTCATGCATGTATGATCCATGTTGGTTAGAAGGAAGAAATTGATGAATTATGTATAAGATTAGAAGAATATGCATAAATTAGTTGTACATGGTGCTAAGATAGTGGTACGCACACCAAGTGTTTGATGAAATGCCTAGGTGAGCTTAATAGATGAAATTGTATGTAAGTAAAAGATGATATGTATATAGTGATGTCCGTATAGTCGATTATAATGTTACGGGTATATAATGAAAAGTCAAAAGTTAAAGTAAATGGACCGTTGACTTCTAAAAGTCAACTGTCATGTGGTCATAATTGTAAGACTAAAGTAAGTTATATGATGCGTGTTAGACGTATGTGTGTCTAATGCGATGACATTACGGACTCCACGAGTTGGAAATGATATGAATTTGGTTACATGTATTATGCTTGTTAGTTGTGACTAAAGAAAGTCAAATGTGAAATATGCGATTACTATGATCGTTAACATGTACAATTGTGTATGCTAATGTGAATATGATTTGGTGACATGAAAGTATAGGAATCATGTCGAGAAGGACTCAAGCATGAAAGGCTAACGGGTCAAAAGGAGGCAAGATAACGGACACGAACTCGGACGCACGAGGTAAGTGATTTCTGTAATCACTTCGTAGTACAAGTAAGTAATGAAGTGTTGTAATGAATTAAACCTGATGTTCGAGGTCAAATATGTGTTTAAGGTCTTTCGTCGTAAATGATGGGTTAATGTTGACCAAAATGCCCTTGATGGGTATTTTGAGGTAAACGATCTTAAAGGAAGCTTAGAAACAAGTTTTCGATTAGTGTAACGTTTTGGACAAGTATGGTAGTAGGGGTGATGGTTTGGTTAGTCATAGACCAAATTAATGCGTGAATACCCTTAACGGGTCGAAATGAGTATATGAATGATAATGTATTAAAAGGATGCAAGATATCCAAGAGTTCAATAATTTTTTATAGACGTCATGGATATCATTATGTGTATAAGAGGATATGGTAAAACGAACAAGTTACGTTGACGAATGCATGAACGGGTCAAGGTTGGGAAAAAGGGTAATAAGCCGAAGAGATAAAAGTCTGAGATTTTGTTAATCCGGATGTCGGTTCTTAACTCCAAAAGATGGAGAATTAAATTACGGACGCGTAGGAAAAAGAATCGGGTAAAACGGACCAATAACGAAGAAGTTATGACCGTTTTCGTGAAACGCGGACGTGCTGAAATCTGCAGCACTGCAGCAACAAACATTCTGTTTGTTTGATGGCGTCGCGCTACGCGACGGCCCGTCGCGCTACGCGACGGCCCGTCGCGCTACGCGACGGGGTGGCTGTTTGTCGAAAGTTGCTTGTTAGCTCCGTTTTGTATCGGGAACTCGTTTAAACGCGTTTTAAGTCGCGTATAACTAGTTTAACTCATGTTTTATGACCATTAGGGTAAGCGTATGTGTGAATGTGTAAAAGTGGGATGACATGATCGTGCGTGACGATATAGGTATGTTGGTTCCCCTCGGGATCCCATAGCCCAGGTAAGAATCCCACCTTAGGTTCCATTTAGGAACCTTAAAGCGGGATCCCATAGCCCAGGTAAGAATCCCACCTTAGGTTCCATTTATGAACCTTAAAGCGGGATCCCATAGCCCAGGTAAGAATCCCACCTTAGGTTCCATTTATGAACCTTAAAGCGGGATCCCATAGCCCAGGTAAGAATCCCACCTTAGGTTCCATTTATGAACCTTGAAGCGGGATCCCATAGCCCAGGTAAGAATCCCACCTTAGGTTCCATTTATGAACCTTAAAGTGGGATCCCGTACCCCAAGTAAGAATTATTAATTTAATTCTCATTGGCAATCGCCCTTATGTGGATAAGCAAGTATGTATGTATGTATGAGTATATACGGGGATGTAATGATGTAGGAGTAGATAGTATGTATAAGTAGTCAAGGGAGTATGTACGAAGGTATGCACGTATGTAAGTTGTGAGAAGGTATGGAATAAGTATGTATGCATGTATGTAATTATGTATGTATGTTGGTATGCAAGTATGTATGTAGGTATGTATGTATGTATGTAGGCATGTAAGGATGTATGTATGTATGTATGAATGGATGTGTTTAGGTATGCACGAACGTATGTATGTAGGTACACAGGGATGTATGTTGCTATGTGTGACCGTAAGTTTACGTATAGGTTGTATGAAAGTACGTACGCATGTATTCAATGAAATTGAGCACTAACGATAATAACATCGTGCCTGGTGATGAAGTGTAACGCAGGAATGTCAAAGATGTCTCACTACGGATCTTATGATCAGAAGGAAAGACGGGATGTAAAGAGTTAATGAAACGAAAAGTAAACGTGAACAAGTCTTGTATGCTTATGATACGTACTAATGTTATGAATGTATGTGGTGAATGCAGGTTGTACGGATAATGAGCGATTATCAGAAGGATTAGGGATCGAAGACCGAGCCACTAGAGAGATTGTACGGGGACGTTGAATGTAAAATGTAGTAAACGTAAGCTATGCTTTTAATTAGTAAATAAGAGGATGACGGATTTATGAATAAGAATTATGTTTAAGTTAAATTTTAAATAAGTTGAGGTATTTATAATGAAGGAAATTTTATGGTTCGTGTTTCCGCTGCGAATTTTTGTCAAATACGAATTAGGGTGTAACAAGTTGGTATCAGAGCCCTGGTTTGAGAGAATCAAGTGTAAGAAGGTAAGTGCTTGAACTCAAACCTGTGTGCTCTTGTGATAAGAAACCCGTACAATCCAAGACTTGGTCAAGATCCAAAGGTAAAAGAGAATGTAAGTATGTACTTATGTATACGTATAAAGAACTGATGGTTTTGTATGTGCAAGGTAGGCATAAGTGTTTGATGAGGATGATCCATGAATGCAGTTTATGATGAATAACTAAGAACAGTCAAGAGGCAAATAGGCAAATGAGCCCCAGGTACGTGAATTTAATATGTGAGTATATGAAATAGTAAAACTCACTAAGGGAAGGAAAAATTCTAAATGAAGGATAATCATGGTATAGTAATGAAGTACTGAAAATGATACACGCGCCGAAACCTAAGTCTACGGACATAAGGTGACAATTACATGAAGGCACAAAATTATTATGTGGATGGTGTACCTGGCCAGTACACGAGAAACATAGGACGTTTGTGAGGTCATGATAATTGTTACAGGTTTGTCCGGTAGAGTTGGGTAGCAGGCGGGCGTGTGGGATAAATGGGAAGTAAGACTCTCGGGAAATTGAGAGTGCTATGTAAGAATGAAAAAAAAAAAAAACATGCCTGATAAGAATAATGAATATTGAATCTGGGGTTAAGTGCGGATCAACAAGATATGTATGATATGTTTGAATCCGTGAGACGGATTCAAGAATGAAAGGCATGTATGATATGTTTGAATCCGTGAGACGGATTCAAGAATGAAAGGCATGTATGATATGTTTGAATCCGTGAGACGGATTCAAGAATGAAAGGCATGTATGATATGTTTGAATCCGTGAGACGGATTCAAGAATAAAAGGCATGTATGATATGTTTGAATCCGTGAGAAGGATTTAAAACGCAGAAGTAATGAAAGGCATGAATGTAATGTTTGAATCCGTAAGGCGGATTCAATGAATGAAAAAGCATGAATAGAAGGAAGTACAAGCGTGTACTTCAGTTGGCGAAATGATTAATAGAATAAAGGATTGCATGTAAGAAATAGAATGTGTGGTATGTTATTGTAGGTACGTAAGACATTATAGAAGAGTTATAGGTGGGTAATCGCCTAGTGTAATGAATGTTTGAAGGACAGATGCTAATCGCCGATGTTGTTAATGATAAGGTTAGAAATATTGATGTGATGAAACCAATCGTATTGGTGAAAGGACGTGCACGACCAGAAGCTCATTACACGAATGTAATGAAACCTGGCCTGTACGGCTAGTACTCGAGGAGAAGATGATCGATCTGGATTGCGGATCGTGGATTTATGAAGTGAAAAAGAGGTTAGTAAAATGTGTAACTTATGTTGGATAGATATGAACTGGTATGACACATGTATATACGCAAATTAAGTAATGCATGAAGTGAAAACCATAGTAATATGGAATGAACGAAATGGTTTAAAGGTGACGAAAAGGCAAGGAAAGTATAGTACCAGTAACTGTAGAAAACGTAGAATTGAGGTTAATGTTAGAGTTAAGCACGTAGGTGTGATTATGTAATAGTAGTTTTGTTGTGGTAGCAACACAAAAGTAAATGTTATACATTGCATGTAGAGAATGTAATTTTAAAAGAAGAAATGAAGATATTAGATCTGCTAAGGACGGATCATACAAATGTAGGTATGACTACAGGTTGAAGGAATATGTGTATTGACCCGTTACTGACAGGTCAACGGAAATGAGAATGTTATATGGAAGTATGCCATGGAAAGTATAGACTTGTTAAGAGGAAAAAGCCAATTGTATGAATAATTACGAAGTGAGATAGGATGATTAATTATAATTATAATGTGACTATGAAGTCAAACATAGATGTGTGTGTGTGTGTAAGAGGAAATAAGAAAGGTTTCGGGGACGAAACCTCATTTAAGGGGGGTAGACTTGTAACGCCCCAAAAACCCGAATGTTTATATTCGTTATATGTTCCCAATGAATATTCCATGAAATAAATAACTAGTCTATTTGACCTAGTTAAGTGTATGGTGAAAACCATTAAAAGATGAAAGTGGTGCCAATTATGTTTTAGAGGTAAACACGAGGGACTAAAGTGGTATGGAATGAAAGTTGTGTTAATAAATAAAAGATCACACACACAAACACACACACTTCATGTGTGTTCTGGATAGATCGATCAGGGGCTCTCAAGAGCCCCAAACCCTAGTTCATGCAAAAGCTTCAAATTGAAGAATGAATCAAGGCCCAAATTCACAACCGAGCATGGATTAATGATCACCTTCACAAGGGGATCGTAAGGTATGTCTTAGATTCGAGATTGGTGATGATGCACGAAATGGGTTATGTTGTAAATCACGAATTTGTATGAAATTGAGCATGAGTATTGTTTTGGTCAGAAAATCTGTTGAGAATATTGCAACCAAACTCTAGATTACGGGGTATGATGCTCAAAAAGTTTAACAACAATGAGGATCACTTCCATGTGGAATGCACAAACAACACAAGGATTTATACGGGGAAAAAGCCCTTGATCAAGAGTTGATCTCCGGCACAAAAAACCCCGGGTGATGGAAACTACCGATCACCAAGCTCAAATAAATGAATAAACGTTTACAACTTCGGATAGTAACGAGCTAGGTACAAGGATCACTACGGTGAAATGTGTAAAAAGTGTAAGTAATTGCTAAGTGTTTGAACGAGAGCTTGTATGAGAGTGTTTGCGAGTGTGTGAAACTGCCAAAATGATTAAGTGTCACTAACTAGCTCGTTACCCCTTTCAAATAAGAAAAATATCTAGTTAACAAACTCTCCGACTTTCAAGCCAAGCCTCCACGTTCTCCATAACGTCTAGTTTTGATCTAGCACGTGCAGAATACTTCGGGAATATTCTCCAAGAATGCCGCTAAGACCTGGTCAAGCTTGTTATACCTGCGAGATGTTATGAAACATAAGTAAACAATCGTCAGTATGAGGATCCTTAAAGTGATCCATGATCCTGATCCTAAAGCCCTTCTGAGGATCACCACCTGTCACAGAAGTAAGGATCACTAGTTAGGATAACAAATAAGGATCACTAATTGTTAGAAAATCCTCCCCTAACAATTGCCCCCAAAATATAAGGAGTGAAATTGTAAAATTAGTGAGTTATGTTTTCTTGATCTTATCCGTAACAAACTAACGGATATATAGCCGTTAATTTTGAACTAGCCGTTGCGATGATGATGTCACGGAAGTGACAATCCTGCAGAATCATAATTATAAATAGAGATATAGATAGGATCATTATGCATTTAAATTCGAAAGAAACTCCCTTTATAATCTCAGTTGAAGATCGATCAGGTATCTCTTTCTCCTCTCTCTTCCTTTCTTACTCTGTTCTTCTTTCTTTACCTTAATCACTTCAAGAATGTTGCTCCGAAGTTCCCCGGCTAAGGATCACAAAAAGGATATCCCTCTGAAGAGTCAGAAGATCGTCAAGGACTCGGTGAACGAGAGGTGTTGCTTTACCGACGCACAAATTGATAGCATCCGTCACCGTTTTCCGGCGAATGTCTTTTTCAAACCCTTCGATTCAACTGTTTTGAGCGACTACGTTTCTGATACATGGGTCGCCTTCCCAGTCACTCCATTTGCTATAGGGTACACCTATCCTTTCCCGGAGTTCACACAATCCTTCTTTTCCCTTACCGGCATATCTTACATTCAAGCCATGCCGATGATCTGGAGGGTTTTACACACCCTAGAGAGGATCATCGAGCAGGAGAGTCTTGATTTAGGAATGTCAGAACTAGCGGAGTTGTATGATCTTACTACCTTCGGATCCCACCGTTACTTGTTTAAACGGAAACCCGGTGCAGATCACCCTCTTCTCAAAGTCACCAAAAATGACAAAGATTGGAAGCGTCGCTTCTTCTTTGTAAGGAGGGATACCATTTCAGATGGAGAGCACTTACCAAGAACATGGTCCACCCATGGTAGGCTGGAGGATCCTGGGAGGATCACCCGATAGTCATGTTTTTGTAATAGGATCACTAACCCCTTCTTTGTCTTGTGTCATGCAGCCATCTCCTTTTCACGTCTCATCACAACACCCGCAACTAGGGAAAGACTTGCTACTTTCTGGGGACTGGACCCTGAAACTAGAACTTTTAAGACAACAACCCAAGACTCACAGGAGGTATCCTCAGGCTCTGTCACAATGTCGAGTAAGTATCCTTGTTTATAATTTAAATAAATAATTAAATGTATATTAAGAAAAGATACTTATCTTATTTTGGTTGTGTAGGCGCTGGAAAATCTGCCAAATCTGCTTCAAGGTTCAGTGTCACCGATCTCACCACTGTTAAATCCTCCAAAAGAAAGGTTCCTACTAGCCCGACTGTCTCAATCCCCAAGGCACCCCTCAAAGGGAAGGGAATCAAGAAGAGAAAGACTTCCGAGGCTGAGGATTTGCAGGGCCTGCCCTTAATTCGCCACCAGTTCCTCGAGTACTTCAATGATGTAAGGATCACTATCTCTGCTTGCATATCCTGCTGATCTAAGGATCACTTGCTCTTGAACCGCTTTATCCTTTTCTTTTGCAGAAATTTGCTGAGATCGAGGATTACGTCGGTCATGTTGAGGATCAAGATCAGAAGATTGCCGACCTCCAGCAGGTTGCTGTGCTCAAGGATCTTGCAATTGCTGATCTTCAGAAGGAACTCAAGGATACCAAGCAGAAGATGGCCAAGGTGCTGGTTAACTTTGATTATGAAAGGCAGGAGATCATGGATGATGCTAAAGTTTCTGCCGCCATAGCAATGTACAAAACCAAACTCCAAATGGCCTTGGAAGCTCAGGATCCTGCCTTCGACAAAAGCAACTGGGAGATTGAAGAATGGAAGGCAAGGCTGGCTGAATTAGGTGATGAAGAGGAGGCTGAGGAGATTCTGGCAATTGAGGCTAGTGGCAGCGGGTTGAAGGATAAAGCTGAGGATGCAGCGGCTGGTGGTGATGATGCAGTGAAGGTGTAGGCTGCACAATTGGGCGATGATGGATATATGTGCTAAGGCCGGAGCCCAATTTTTAGTTTGGTGGTTATTTTTGTGGTTATGATGTTTAAGACAATTTCATGGGTTGTACTTTGAACAATAGGTTTTTAGGATTAAGGATCATGTATGATCCTTTGGACAATAGGCAGGATTGCAATTGGTGGAGGGATCCTCTGTTTGGGGGATGAAGCCATTGTGATCCTGCTGCCTTTATATTCCTGCACTACTTTTGAACTCATTATCATGGACACCCTTTACCTACCCCAGCGGACGGGCCACGTTTTGCTGGTAGATGCTCGGGTAGGTAATTTTGACAACCTTTAAAGGGTTAGCCTTTTGTTGATAAATAAAAACTTAACCTTTTGTCGCTTATCTTGTGTTGTTACCCTTTTTAGTATGTTACTTTTCAACTGTTATAATGTTCATCCTGTTTATATTTATCAAACCTCAGAAAATTAGAAAATATATCCATAAAGTTTAGGATATAATCAAGGATCATATATCCCATAACCGATAAGTTCTAAAAAGTGATATAGTTTATGAAACACAGGTTCAGTTGTCAAGTATAAGGGTTCATCAAAAGAATAACGAATAAAATTAAAAGAGTTAAGGATCATACCTGAGGATCCAAGTTAGAATCCTAAGCATAATAAGGATAACTATAAGATAAACCTTAGAGTGAAATAAGGATCAAGGATCCCTAGCTGCCTACCTTCAAGGACCTGAAATAGAGCATAACTTGGGACTAAGCCAATATAAGAAAAGAGTTAGCAACTGGGGACAAGCCCAAGGATAACTGGGGACAAGCCCAAGGATAACTGGGGACAAGCCCAAGGATCGTGTGTAAACTGGAGTACGGCCCTAACTGGCGACTATCCAAACTTAGTGACATGAAGATGTCAAAACCTTAGCTAACGTGAAAACGTTAGAAACCTTATGAACGGATGTATGGTACGTCTACCATTATACGTAGGATCCTAAGCATAGCCAGAACAATGGAATTATCAGCCCCTATAATGAGTACTGGTCCCAAAGCCTTGAACTATACCAGGATCATCGTGCGCTGCAGGCGGAATCTGGGGACAAGCCCAAATAACTGGGGTTAAACCCAAAAGACGGATTGCTTCTGTGGATAGCCAACGTTGTGCTAAAGATACCTGAACTTTCAAAACTTGAACTCACGTGAGAGATGGATAAAGGATACATGATCCTTATCCTTATATGAGAAAATAATGAAATAGTTCAAGATTAGGATATTACCTGAGTAAGGATCACCGATATTTTGAGGATCCTATAAGGATATCCCTATCGTGAGGATCGCTTATGCCATAAGGATCCTGCTTACATGAAATACTTCTTCAGGTGGACAACATTCCAAGCTCTTGGTAGCAAATCACCTTCCATGGTTAGCAATCTATATGCCCCCTTTCCTGCTTCAGCTTCAATCAAATAAGGGCCTTCCCATTTTGGAGCCAATTTTCCATCAGCAGGATTGGTGGTATTTTGAAATGCTTTCCTTAACACCATATCTCCAACTTGAAACCTCCTGATCCTGACATTTTTATTGTAAGCACCAGCCATTCTTTGTTGATAACTGGCCATCCTGATCCTAGCCATATCCCTGATTTCTTCAATAGTATCCAGGTCTTGAGCCAAATTTTCATCATTTTCCTCAGGATCACGGGTACTTGTTCTAGCAGTAGGAACCACCATCTCTGTTGGGATCACTGATTCTGCCCCAAACACCAAAGAGAATGGTGTTTGACCAGTAGCATTCTTAGGGGTTGTCCTGTCAGCCCAGAGCACATAGGGTAGCTCTTCTGCCCATTTTCCTTTCTTGGATCCAAGCTTCTTCTTCAAGTTGTTGATGATGATCTTGTTGGATGATTCTGCTTGACCATTAGCTTGTGGGTGGACTGGTGTTGATGTTATCATCTTAATCCCCCAGCTGTCACAAAAGTTAGTGGTTCTGCCCCCAATAAATTGGGAACCATTATCACATATAATCTCGGAAGGAATTCCAAATCTAGTTATAATATTTCTTTTAATGAAGGATATAACTTCCTTTTCTCTAACTTGGGCAAAAGCTTCAGCCTCTATCCACTTGGAGAAGTAATCAGTCATAGCTAACATGAATACTTTCCCACCAGGTGCCTTAGGGAGCTTGCCAACTATATCCATACCCCATCTCATAAATGGCCAAGAGGAGGATATAGGATGCAATAGTTCGGCTGGTTGATGAAGGATATTGCTGTGTCTCTGGCAAGGATCACATCTTCTGGCATACTCCACAGCATCTTTCTTCATGGTTGGCCAGTAGTATCCTGTCCTCAGGATCCTTGAGAATAAAGCCCTGCCCCCAGTGTGATTTCCACAATCTCCTTCATGGAAGTCTTTTAAAACTTCTTGAACTTCAGGATCCTCAATGCATCTCAAGTATGGTCCTGCAAGAGATCGCCTATACAACATATTATTCATAATTGTGAATTGAGATACCTTAGATTTGAAAGCCCTAGGGTTTTCTCCTGTAGGAATCTCTCCATGTTGTAAGTATCTCGTAATTGGTGAGATCCATGATCCGGATCCTGAATAGGATTGAGTATCCTCACTAGGGATCATTGCAGAATTATTCCCTATCTCCATAGCCACATGATCCTCAATAGCTGGGGTCAGGATATGGATAATAGGGATCTTGATATCCTCTGGGATCTTCAAAGATGATCCTAAGTTAGCCAATGCATCAGCTTCTGTATTTTCTTCCCTTGGTACCTGTGACAAACTAAAAGAGACAAAAGAGAGTGCCAAACTCTTGACTCAAGATACCTGATCCCCATATGCTTTGCGATTTGCAAACCAGCAATTAAGGCTTCATATTCAGCCTCATTATTAGTGGTTTGGAACTCACAAGCTATAGAATGGGGTATTATGTCCCCCTGTGGCGATTTTAGTAGTATTCCAAGCCCTGTGCCTTTGACATTTGAGGATCCATCAGTGTGAAGTATCCAAGGATCCTTGGTCTCCTCTAGCTGCTGGACTTCTAACTCAGCTTCTTCTTGTAAATCACTACTGAAATCAGCCACAAAGTCAGCTAATGCTTGGGATTTGATAGCTGTCCTAGGCTCATATCTTATATCATATGCACTCAATTTCACTGCCCACTTAGCCATCCTTCCTGACATCTCTGGTTTCCTGAGGACATTCTTAATTGGAAAATTAGTTTTAACAATGATAACATGAGTTTCAAAATAATGTCTTAACTTAGTAGATGCCATTATTAATGCAAGGATAAGCTTTTCAAGGTGTGAGTACCTGGATTCGGCATCAAGTAAACTTTTACTTACATAATAGACAGGATGTTGTGTACCTTGATGATCCTTAACAAGGACCGCACTTACTGCTTTTGAGGATACTGCGAGATACAAGGATAACACTTCACCTTTTTCTGGTTTCATTAAAGCCGGGGCCGAGGATAGGTAATCTTTGAGGGCTTTTAGAGCATTTTCATGCTTCTCCGTCCACTCAAATTTCTTGTTCTTCCTTAGGATATCATAGAATTCTTTACATTTTTCGGAGGACTTGGATATGAATCTGTTCAAGGCTGCTATCCTTCCTGTTAACCTTTGAACATCCTTAGCATTGGCCGGAGATTTGATGTTCACTATTGCTTTGATTTGTTCCGGGCTAGCTTCGATGCCTCTCTTAGTCACCATGTATCCTAAGAATTTACCTGCTTTAACACCAAAATGACATTTTGAAGGATTAAGCTTCATATTATATTTGTCAAGGATATCAAATGCTTCCTCCAAGTCTCGTAGGTGATCCTCAGCTTTTAAGGATTTCACCACCATATCATCTATGTAAACCTCCATAGTTTGTCCAATCTGATCCTTGAACATCATATTCACCAGCCTTTGGTACGTTGCACCTGCATTTCTCAATCCAAACGGCATAGCAATATAGCAATATATACCAGTTGGAGTCATGAAGGCTGTATCCTCTTGGTCGGATGGTTCCATTTGGATTTGTTGAAATCCAGATGAAGCATCCATAAAAGTTAACAGTTCATGACCCGCAGTTGCATCCACCATGGAGTCAATGTGGGGTAAAGGGAAAGGATCCTTGGGACATGCCTTATTTAAATCGGTAAAATCGACACATACCCTCCACTTTCCGTTTTTCTTTTGAACAACAACCACATTGGCCAACCATCTTGGATACTTGACCTCTCTAATCATACCTGCCCGGAGCAATTTTTCTACCTCTTCCTGGATAATGGCATTCCTTTCTGGTGCAAACTTCCTTCTTCTCTGATGTATTGGTTTGAAGGATCTGTCGATGCCGAGTTTATGGGTGATAACATCTTTGGATATACCAGTCATGTCTTCATGTTTCCATGCAAAGGTAGTCTTTCTCCTTTTGAGGAAGGATATGAGGTCTTCTTTCATTTCGCCAAGGATCCCTGATCCGATATAGATTTTGGATTCAGGATCATCAGGATCCATGAGGATTTCTACCACATCCTGCTCTCTGGCCTCCAAGACATTTCTTGGAGGATACCTTGATTGCTATTGCTCCCTTGACTTCGAAGCTGGTTTCATCGATGAAGTGTAGCAATTCTTAGCTTCCTGCTGATCACTATCGATCTTTACTATTCCCCAAGGACTAGGGAGCTTCACACATTGATGGTAAGTGGACGGGACTGCTTTCATATCGTGTATCCAGGGCCTGCCAAGGATAACATTACAACAAGATAAACAGTCAATAACACAAAATTTTTGATAAGAGTGTAAGCCTTCAATATATATTGGGAGTTTAATGTCCCCCAGGGTGTTCTTAGTTTCGCCACTAAATCCCACGAGCACGGAGGATCTTGGTATGATCTCTGATTCAGGGATACCCATCTTCTTTAGAACGTCAAGCTGGATAATGTTCACTGAACTTCCTCCGTCTATTAGGATCCTGCGGACAAAACAGTTAGATATAAAAAGAGTAATAACTAAACCATCGTGATGAGGATCCTGGATATCAGTACGATCCTCTTCATCAAAGGTTATGACTTTTCCTTCGGAGACACTCGATGTTCGAACTGGCCTTTCTCCGTTATCCATTTTAGTTTCCTTCGCATGCCTCTTAGCTGCTGAGAAGGATGTGCCACAAATGTCGGATCCCCCAGAGATAAAGTTTATCACTTGTGCGTCTGCTGGAGGGGCTGGAGCCTTCTCAGGGATCCTTTCAGGATCCTGAGTCCTTGACTTTTTCCTACCCAACAACTCTTTTAGATGCCCTTTGCTCAACAAGTACCCAATCTCCTTTCTTAATGCAATGCATTCTTCTGTGAGGTGCCCAAAATCTTCATGATATGCACACCACTTTGATTTATCCTTTGTTGCAGCTGGCCTTTCATTCTTTCTTGGCCATCTAGCTTTATCACCTAGGTTCTGCAAGGCAAGGATTAGTTCATTGTTATCAACACTAAAGCAATATTCAGAGATTGGAGGATAATCCTCATCATCCTCTTCTTGATCAATAGAATGCACGTTCTGATTATCAGATTTGTTGTAGGATCTGAACTTGTTGCTTCTGAATGAAGATCCTTGCTTATCCTGCTTTGAGGATCCTGTTATCCTCTCCTGAATCCTCTTGTCATCCTCTAGCCGGATGAACCTGAGGGCCCGGGTTCTTACCTCATCTAGGTTCCTGCACGGTGTCATAACAAGATCATCATAAAATAAGGAATCCCTAAGTAATCCCATTTTGAAGGCCTCAACAGCTGTGGCTATATCTAAGTTGGGAATGTCTAAGGATTCTTTACTAAATTTGGTAATGTAATCCCTTAATGATTCATTATGACCCTGGGTTATCCTATATAAATCACTAGTTAGTCGTTCAAATTTTCTACTACAAGAAAACTGAGTATTAAACAAGTTAACTAGGTTTGCAAATGAGGTAATAGAATAGGGAGGAAGACTTAGCAGCCACTTGAGAGCTGATCCAGTGAGAGTGGATCCGAATCCTTTGCATAGGCATGCTTCCTTTAACTTTTCTGGGATTGGATTGATCTCCATCCTCTCCCTGTATTGTGCTATGTGTTCTTCAGGATCCGTCGAACCGTCATACAGTTTCATTGTAGGCACATGGAACCTCTTGGGTATCTCAGCATCATAGATTGGTGGTGCAAAGCGAGATATCTTGTGGCTCCCATCTGCAATCTCTGGAATAGGTTTGACTACTCCCGGAACACTCGAGATCATATCCTTTAGCTTTTGCAATTCTCTGGCCATGGCATGATTGATACCTGGATCCTGCATAAAACCATGGTTAATAGTATGAGAATTATTAAAAGTGTTACCTCCCATTGGATTCAAGTTAGGAAATATGGAGGTTAATCCATATTGTTGAGATTCTGGAATGATCGAGGGGCCAGCAGAGGCATTGGTCTGCATCGGAATAAAATCTCCTTGATGGACATCTGAACTCCCTGTTTGCAAACTCCTCAAGGATCCTGGCATCTGGAAGGATCCCTGAAACTGGGATGATCCTGGAACAAAGGAGGATCCTTGAACCTGGGATGATCCTGGAACGAAGGAGGATCCTTGAACCTGGGATGATCCTGGAACGAAGGAGGATCCTTGAACCTGGGATGATCCTGGAACGAAGGAGGATCCTTGAACCTGGGATGATCCTGGAACGAAGGAGGATCCTTGAACCTGGTGCATTCCTGAATATCCTCCTGTACTCGTGAGGGATCCCATATGCTGGGGATAGGATCCTGCTGGCTGGAAATATGAACCTAGTGCCTGGGTCATAGCTGTTGTTCCATAGTGCACTCCTTTTGGTCCACCCGCATACTGAATGTTTGGAACCACTGACGGCTGAGAAGTAACCACCGGAGTGTCAAAATTCAAAGATCTGGGCATCAGTGGAGAATGATCCTCTGCCGTTTTCTTCTGTTTCTTAATTTCATCAATCTCCCGGAGGATCCTTTCGTTGGTCTTATCCTGCTCTTGTGCATGATTCCTCATCTGCAAAATCAAGGTATAGAGATCATTAGTAGTAGGATTAGTTGAAACAGAAGAAGCAGGTGGTTTTGAGAAAATGGGAGTCGGTTTCTTCGCAGCATTTTCTGTATTCTTCTGGGATCCAGAAGGTGGTGGAGGCAAAGGAGGAACGCCTTGTGAGGAAGTGAATGAGGGCATCAAGTTTGAAGCATTCTTCGATGAGGAAGCCATCTGCTTGGTTGTAGTGAGCCGAATTAAGCACAGAAATGCGTGTTTTCTTAAGGACGAAGCACCAATTGCCCCACGGTGGGCGCCAAACTGTTTTGGTCAGAAAATCTGTTGAGAATATTGCAACCAAACTCTAGATTACGGGGTATGATGCTCAAAAAGTTTAACAACAATGAGGATCACTTCAATGTGGAATGCACAAACAACACAAGGATTTATACGGGGAAAAAGCCCTTGATCAAGAGTTGATCTCCGGCACAAAAAACCCCGGGTGATGGAAACTACCGATCACCAAGCTCAAATAAATGAATAAACGTTTACAACTTCGGATAGTAACGAGCTAGGTACAAGGATCACTACGGTGAAATGTGTAAAAAGTGTAAGTAATTGCTAAGTGTTTGAACGAGAGCTTGTATGAGAGTGTTTGCGAGTGTGTGAAACTGCCAAAATGATTAAGTGTCACTAACTAGCTCGTTACCCCTTTCAAATAAGAAAAATATCTAGTTAACAAACTCTCCGACTTTCAAGCCAAGCCTCCACGTTCTCCATAACGTCTAGTTTTGATCTAGCACGTGCAGAATACTTCGGGAATATTCTCCAAGAATGCCGCTAAGACCTGGTCAAGCTTGTTATACCTGCGAGATGTTATGAAACATAAGTAAACAATCGTCAGTATGAGGATCCTTAAAGTGATCCATGATCCTGATCCTAAAGCCCTTCTGAGGATCACCACCTGTCACAGAAGTAAGGATCACTAGTTAGGATAACAAATAAGGATCACTAATTGTTAGAAAATCCTCCCCTAACAAGTATGTGTTAGATTCATCATTTGGAACGTGGATTATGCATGAATTAGGTTAATTTGATGTTTAAGGGTGAAACCCATTAGTTATGGTAAGAATGATGATTTGAATCATCATCCATGTCTAATTCTTGTGGAATGTTGATGTATTTTTATTTGTATGATGGATTCTTGTTAGAGGAATTAAAAGAAATGTGATACTAGTATGTTTGATGTTCATGCATGTATGATCCATGTTGGTTAGAAGGAAGAAATTGATGAATTATGTATAAGATTAGAAGAATATGCATAAATTAGTTGTACATGGTGCTAAGATAGTGGTACGCACACCAAGTGTTTGATGAAATGCCTAGGTGAGCTTAATAGATGAAATTGTATGTAAGTAAAAGATGATATGTATATAGTGATGTCCGTATAGTCGATTATAATGTTACGGGTATATAATGAAAAGTCAAAAGTTAAAGTAAATGGACCGTTGACTTCTAAAAGTCAACTGTCATGTGGTCATAATTGTAAGACTAAAGTAAGTTATATGATGCGTGTTAGACGTATGTGTGTCTAATGCGATGACATTACGGACTCCACGAGTTGGAAATGATATGAATTTGGTTACATGTATTATGCTTGTTAGTTGTGACTAAAGAAAGTCAAATGTGAAATATGCGATTACTATGATCGTTAACATGTACAATTGTGTATGCTAATGTGAATATGATTTGGTGACATGAAAGTATAGGAATCATGTCGAGAAGGACTCAAGCATGAAAGGCTAACGGGTCAAAAGGAGGCAAGATAACGGACACGAACTCGGACGCACGAGGTAAGTGATTTCTGTAATCACTTCGTAGTACAAGTAAGTAATGAAGTGTTGTAATGAATTAAACCTGATGTTCGAGGTCAAATATGTGTTTAAGGTCTTTCGTCGTAAATGATGGGTTAATGTTGACCAAAATGCCCTTGATGGGTATTTTGAGGTAAACGATCTTAAAGGAAGCTTAGAAACAAGTTTTCGATTAGTGTAACGTTTTGGACAAGTATGGTAGTAGGGGTGATGGTTTGGTTAGTCATAGACCAAATTAATGCGTGAATACCCTTAACGGGTCGAAATGAGTATATGAATGATAATGTATTAAAAGGATGCAAGATATCCAAGAGTTCAGTAATTTTTGATAGACGTCATGGATATCATTATGTGTATAAGAGGATATGGTAAAACGAACAAGTTACGTTGACGAATGCATGAACGGGTCAAGGTTGGGAAAAAGGGTAATAAGCCGAAGAGATAAAAGTCTGAGATTTTGTTAATCCGGATGTCGGTTCTTAACTCCAAAAGATGGAGAATTAAATTACGGACGCGTAGGAAAAAGAATCGGGTAAAACGGACCAATAACGAAGAAGTTATGACCGTTTCCGTGAAACGCGGACGTGCTGAAATCTGCAGCACTGCAGCAACAAACATTCTGTTTGTTTGATGGCGTCGCGCTACGCGACGGGGTGGCTGTTTGTCGAAAGTTGCTTGTTAGCTCCGTTTTGTATCGGGAACTCGTTTAAACGCGTTTTAAGTCGCGTATAACTAGTTTAACTCATGTTTTATGACCATTAGGGTAAGCGTATGTGTGAATGTGTAAAAGTGGGATGACATGATCGTGCGTGACGATATAGGTATGTTGGTTCCCCTCGGGATCCCATAGCCCAGGTAAGAATCCCACCTTAGGTTCCATTTAGGAACCTTAAAGCGGGATCCCATAGCCCAGGTAAGAATCCCACCTTAGGTTCCATTTATGAACCTTAAAGCGGGATCCCATAGCCCAGGTAAGAATCCCACCTTAGGTTCCATTTATGAACCTTAAAGCGGGATCCCATAGCCCAGGTAAGAATCCCACCTTAGGTTCCATTTATGAACCTTGAAGCGGGATCCCATAGCCCAGGTAAGAATCCCACCTTAGGTTCCATTTATGAACCTTAAAGTGGGATCCCGTACCCCAAGTAAGAATTATTAATTTAATTCTCATTGGCAATCGCCCTTATATGGATAAGCAAGTATGTATGTATGTATGAGTATATACGGGGATGTAATGATGTAGGAGTAGATAGTATGTATAAGTAGTCAAGGGAGTATGTACGAAGGTATGCACGTATGTAAGTTGTGAGAAGGTATGGAATAAGTATGTATGCATGTATGTAATTATGTATGTATGTTGGTATGCAAGTATGTATGTAGGTATGTATGTATGTATGTAGGCATGTAAGGATGTATGTATGTATGTATGAATGGATGTGTTTAGGTATGCACGAACGTATGTATGTAGGTACACAGGGATGTATGTTGCTATGTGTGACCGTAAGTTTACGTATAGGTTGTATGAAAGTACGTACGCATGTATTCAATGAAATTGAGCACTAACGATAATAACATCGTGCCTGGTGATGAAGTGTAACGCAGGAATGTCAAAGATGTCTCACTACGGATCTTATGATCAGAAGGAAAGACGGGATGTAAAGAGTTAATGAAACGAAAAGTAAACGTGAACAAGTCTTGTATGCTTATGATACGTACTAATGTTATGAATGTATGTGGTGAATGCAGGTTGTACGGATAATGAGCGATTATCAGAAGGATTAGGGATCGAAGACCGAGCCACTAGAGAGATTGTACGGGGACGTTGAATGTAAAATGTAGTAAACGTAAGCTATGCTTTTAATTAGTAAATAAGAGGATGACGGATTTATGAATAAGAATTATGTTTAAGTTAAATTTTAAATAAGTTGATGTATTTATAATGAAGGAAATTTTATGGTTCGTGTTTCCGCTGCGAATTTTTGTCAAATACGAATTAGGGTGTAACAGCCGGCTTCTCTCTCTCATCTTTCTGCCTCTCTCTCTCTCTTCTTATGTTCGGTCGCCGCCGCACCACCACCGAACAGTGGTGGTGGTGGTTTGTTTGTTGTTCGAAGAGGGGGGGTGTCAGCCAGAAAGAAGGGAACCGAGAGGGTGTTTGGTTGTGTACAGTGTGTGTTTTGAGAATATGAGTTTATGTTTGTTGCCTGGATAAACAACCGAGAGAGAGATGAGATAGAAGATATAAGACTTGATTTTTATTTGTATGTGGTTTGTGAGGAATGAGTTAGGGTATGGACCCTTTTATAGAAATATGGTTGATAGACAAAAATCTTTTGAAGATTATAAAGAGATTTTGGAAAGATATAGTAAGATTTTGTAGATTTCTAGAGATTTAGTAGGGATTTGATAAGATTTTGCAAATCTTATAGGGATTTTCTAAATCTAGTAGAGATCTTGTATATTATGTGTAGGTTTAGGCTTGGGCCCAGGGCCCACAAGCCCATCTCGTGCGTAAGCGGCCCGTAATTCCTACGAGACCCGTTGTCAAAACCAGAACTCCGTTTAACGTCAAAAATTAAAATACACAAAAATACGGTCGGTAGTTGTTGTTTGCGCGCCCGTTCGTTGGTCACGGTAATAATCGCGAAAAATTGTATCGTTGCCATCCTTAATCCGTTTTTCGATCCGGTTCTGACTGTAGTCACTAAAATTAATTACGGAGCTAAATATAGCGTAAAAAATTTAATATTTGTCGGCGTTGTCAGTATTCTGTTCTGTTTCAATCCGTTGCCGTTTAACGTTTCACCGGTTTCTCTGTAAACCACCATTCGCGCACTGTAAAGACGGATAGACGTTCCCAGGCACTCCAAAGGCCTAATTAAGTTAATTCGCGCTATAAACACTATTTATTATCGCGTTAATCACCTGTTAATTACGTAATTAAGGGCCGTAAATTACGGGTTGTCACAAAATGGCACTTAGCAGGATTTAGTTTCATGTTATACTGATCCAGGATATCAAATGCTCCCTTAATATCCTGGAGGTGATCCTCAGCCTTTTTAGATTTTACCACCATATCGTCGATGTATACCTCCATGGTGTCCCCCAGCTTGTTTTTAAACATCATGTTTACCAATCTCTGGTATGTTGCACCTGCATTTTTCAAACCAAAAGACATAGCAGTATAACAATAAATACCTGTTGGTGTCATGAAGGCAGTATCCTCCTGGTCCGAAGATTCCATTTGAATCTGCTGAAATCATGAGGATGCATCCATGAAGGTTAACATCTCATGGCCGGTAGTAGCATCCACCATTGCATCAATATGAGGAAGAGGAAATGGGTCTTTGGGACAAGCCTTATTCAAGTCTGTGTAATCTACACAGACTCTCCATTTCCCATTTTTCTTCTGTACCACGACTACATTTGCTAGCCATCTTGGAAACTTGACTTCTCTAATCATCTTAGATTTCAATAGCCTCCCTACTTCTTCCTAAATGATCATATTTCACTCCGGAGCAAACTTCCTCCTCTTTTGTTGGACAGGTTTGAATGATCTGTCAATACCGAGTTTATGTGTTATAATATCTTTGGAAATGCCTGTCATATCCTCGTGCTTCCACGTGAATGTCGACGTCCTGCACTTCAAAAAGTTAGTTAACTGTTCTTCAATATCCTGAGGGATATTGGTTCCTACGAGCACCGAGATATCAGGATTATCCTGATCCATGATAATTTTCTTCATATCCTGCTCTGAAGCCTCCACGATATCCTGGGCCCGCATCTTTAATTGCTATGTTGCATTAGGCTTGGTTGAGGATTTCATTGAGGATGAGTAACATTCCTTCGCCTCCTGCTGATCACTATCAACCTTGACAACCCCCCAAGGGGTAGGGATCTTGATGCATTGATGATAAGTTGATGGCACAGCCTTCATATCATGGATCCATGGCCTGCCCAGTATGATGTTATAGTAGGATAGGGAGTCCATCACACAGAAATGTTGTATTGAGTTAACCCCTTCAACATATACTGGTAACTTTATCTCTCCCACTGTGTTCCTAGCCTCTCCACTGAACCCAACAAGCACGGTGGATTTCGAAGTGATATCCATTGGAGATACATTCATTCTTTTCAAAGTCTCTAGTTGGATTATGTTGACGGAGCTGCCATTATCCACCAATATCCTGCGTACAAAATGGTTAGCCACATATAATGTTATTACGAGAGCATCATGGTGAGGATCCTGGATAGTATCCCTGTCATCACTGTCGAAAGTGATCACTTTATCAGTTATGAGGGTAGTCATCCTGGCTGGTTTATCTCCCCTTTCGGCCTTAGCTTCCTTTGCATGCCTCTTGGTCGCAGAATACGAAGTCCGAAAAATGTCGGATCCTCCTGAGATAAAGTTGATTATCTTGGCATCCGCAGGAGGTGATGCTGCTCGTTCAGGATCCTTTTCAGTATCCTGACCCTTATTCTTCTTTCTTCCTAGGAGATCCTTCAGATATCCCTTGCTTAGAAGATGATGTGTGCTAAACGGACTATAAAAAGTAACTAAGTTAGACTCGCTAAACTAGACACTCTAAGTTTTAAATTTATAGACTAGGACTCTCTAAAACCTAAACCACACAACCGGCAAGTGTACCGGTCAATGTAGTATAGCCTAAGCAAGTCCGAGTATCGAACCCTGAGACTCTATGTATCACGTAAACTAGACTCTAATAGACTCTGACAGACACGACTTAACTTGTTTAATTGTTTAGGGGGGGGGTTACGGAAAATCTAAGGAAATCTATTTAAACTAGTTAATTAACTAAAACTAGACTAAATACGAAAGAAGACGAAGACGATTCTTATATGATAACAAGGACCACCTAGACTAGAATCCTGGATTGATTTTAAGAATTACCGATTAAGTTAAATGCATGATTTATGGAACCGGGATCTTAAAGTACTAAACCTATTAAGAACCAACTAAGCCCCTCGACCATTCTCAAGGAGAAACCTGTGGAACTACCTAGGCTGTTAATCTTACCGGTTATTAGACGTCTTTCCAGTTGTCTAATTATTGTGTAAGTACCCTAATGTTGACCTACTCTTTTCCAATCATAGATCTAGGGTAGCTTGAATTATTAAACTTGACTCGATAGACTAATAAACCGACGGGGCAACTAAATTCACGACCTTTCCCAAGGACTGTCTAAAGCAATTCGCCGGGTAAGACCTATCAATAGCCCCTCACTTTCCAGGTATTAGGACTAGCAGAATACTAAAACCTAGCAAATTATTAACAATTACTTCTAAGGGTTATTGGCCAATTCCACCCTAAAGAATTAAGATCTATTACGTGATATAGACACTCACCAAGATCTAAACCCTAGCATGACTCTATGTTGTGATATAGACCGTCACTAAGAATCATACGAAGCAATTGACAATAATAAACCAAATTAAAGTACGCATATGCATCAAATCAATAAAACAAACTCTTTACTAAACACAATCAACCCATAGTATTCATGCAAATAAAGAAAATAGTAAAAACGTAATTCAATCCATTCAACTAGTCTAGGTGGCTTAAATGTTTAGCCAAGCATGTTCATAAACGAAAACAAATCAAAGAAGTTCAACAAAGAATTCATGATAACAAGTTTCGTGATGAAAAATAAAAAAAACAAAGAACTAGAAAACCCGTATAGTCTTCGATCCTTCGTCCTGAACTCGTATCAATGATTCGTATGCCTCAAGATCTCTAAATCCGCTCCAGAAGTGCTCTCAAATTCGTCTATGTTGCTCTCCAATCGTAATTCCTGTATGTGCGGCTCCTTCCGTTCGGTGTTACCCAGCTAATTCCCTTATATTTTCTAAAATACATTAACAATGATTGGCCTCCTTTTGGTTCAATAGGACCCCTTAGTGGGCCTTCCAATATTTCGTCCAACATAATGTTGTGCGTGCTTGTTGATGTCTTTTTTCGTTTTAGTCAACAAGCCCAAAAAAAACCACTAAATCAAAATGTTGTTGGCCCTTTAATTCTTGACATGTAATGGGCCTATTTTGCATCTCCAGCAGGCCCAAAACAAAATAAATGGAGACGTTGACATTCTTTGAAATTAATAGATCATCAAAAGGCAAAATTTTCATTTCACTTATATTTTGAATTCAGCCCATCATGATCTAATTTCCTTCATTCACTTGACCTTTTCTTTTTATTCTTTTCTGTTCACAACACAACAGCACTCATAATTTCCTTGTGTAGATTTGCCACTCATATTTAACCATCATAGAATTTAACCATATATTGTGATGGCTAGTATGATCTATGGTTATAAAATAGATATAGTGGGCTCGGCCCAATCATAGAAAATGCGGCAATTTTACTTCGGTCACTGGCACCCCACTCTGCCCAACTGGCTGGTTATTTCCATATTACTCGTTTTTGCTTCATTTGCACTAGGACCTGCCAAAACACAATATAATATAATATAATGCTAGAACTAAATAAAAAATAAATAAAACCTATACAATAATTATATAATTTACACGGGACAAATATGTGTATTTTACCCCACATCAGAAGATAACTTATTTCTTTTCGTAGAGCAATGCAATCCTCAGTTACATGTGCGAAATCTTCATGGAAGGCACACCATTTGGACTTATCCTTCCAATCAGCTTTTTGTTGATTCTTTCAAGGCCACCTAGCTTTGTCTCCTAAACCCTGCATAGCATACATTAATTCAGGTATGTTAACAGAAAAGCAATATTCAGATAATTCAGGATATTCTTCAGGATCCTCGTCTTCAACATCATTCACTTTCTTGTTGTCATTTCTGCTATACGGCCTAGAGCGATATGGTTTAAATGAGGATTCTGACTTCCTGTTAGTTGACTTGTAAGTGGTGGACGAGTTCATCCTCTCTTGCATCTTTTTGTCATCCTCCAGTCGAATATATCTTAGGGCCCTGTTTCGAGCTTCATCCAACTTCCTGCATGGGTTCATTACAAGATCTTGGTAAAATTGAGAGTCTTTTTGCAGCCCCATCTTGAAAGCCTGCACAGCTGTTGCAACATCAAGATGCGGAACATCTAAGGATTCTCGGCTAAACTTGTTCACATAATCTCTTAAGGGTTCCTGGGGTCCTTGAGTTATCCTGTAGAGATCACTTGTTAGTTTTTCAAAATTTCGACTACAAGAAAATTGACTATTAAACAAATTCACTAGGTGAGAAAATGATGTAATCGAATGAGGAGGAACATTTAAAAGCCATTTTAAGGCCGATCCTGTTAAGGTAGAACTAAAACCCTTGCATAGGCGTGCTTCCTTGAGCTCCGGAGGGATAGGGTTAATCTCCATTCTTTCCCTATACTGGGCAATATGCTCTTCAGGATCCGTAGTCCCATCATAGAGCTTCATGTTGGGAGTTTGAAATCTTTTTGGGATTTCAGCATCACAAATAGGATGTGCAAACCGAGATATCCTGTGGCTATTTTGGGACACTTTCGGAATTGGTTGGACCACCCTAGGTACACTGGATATCATGTCCTTCAATTTCTGGAGCTCCCTAGTAAATGTTGACGTCATACCTGCATCCTGCAAAGACCCACTATTGTTAGTAGCAAGAATATTATTATTTGACACGTTACCAGTCTGAGGATTCTGGCCATATCCTGAAGCATATCCTGAGCTCCTCACAGTTGACATGCTAACCGAGGAGGATATTTCAGGAGTATGATTCTGAGGATGGCTATGCACAATATTTCCCCTGTTATCCTCAGTATATACGGCCGAACTGAAGTTCAAGGCTCTGGGCAGTAAAGGAGTGACATTATCCTCAGCGGGCCTGCTTGAGCTAGATTTCAAGAGTTGTATTTCTCTCATTAGCATTTGGTTAGTTTCTTGCTGTTGCCTCATCTGTTCCTGTACACTACCAAACAAGGTTAGAATTTCGTCATTAGAAGCCAGAACAGGACCAGATCCCTGAATGCTCTGAGTAGGGATAATATCCTGAGGTTGTGAAGAAGCTTGCATCCTTAGAGGAGGTGGTGGAAGCATTGAACCAATGGTAGCAGAGGTTGTAGCAGACACGGTGGAGGAGCTCATGTTTGATCTTGAGGCCATTGTAAATAATGTAGTAAAAAGTTTGGAAAATAGAAAACCAAGTAGTGATTTTGCAAAAGTTTTTAGTAAGAATAGCACCACTTGCCCCACGGTGGGCGCCAAATTGTTTTGGTCAAAAATTACCGAAGCAATTTAGTGATCAAATTAGTCAAGTGAGGTAGTGTGCTAAGAAAGTATGTTGAAACTATGCTAATTATGTTGTTTATAAAAACAGTTTCCAAGATACGGCTCAGGATATCGAGCTGTATTTACGATCAAACTATGAGCAAAAAGTAAAGGGGGTGACACGAGATATACGAGGAAAGCCCTTTATCAATCTAGATCGCCGGCACAAAACCTCGGGAGCTGACAATCGCAGCTGCCTTGTTCTTCTTATTGCTTTAAACGTCAGGATACAGTGCAAGATATTGATCAGATCGCTAAGTGTTACAATGCTTTTTGTGAAAGTGAAAGTTGCGAGAAAGTAAGTGTGAGAGAGTGGTGAGTGTAGTTGTGATGTCCTATTCGATCTGATTTATCCATCTATTTATAGCTATGAAATACAAACAAAAACTCCTATAAACCAGGGATGCTTCCGAATATTCCATAGTTAACGTTATGGACCAAGTAAAGCAGCTTCCAACGTCTTCCTTTGAACGACTTAGACCGAGTCTTCCGGGGAAAGGGTCCTCATGAACGTTACCAGCTTGGACTCGTACTCCTGCACATAATCCGTTAGTAATCCTCAGGATACCATTCAGGATGTTACCAATATCCTAAATCAGCATCCCGGACATGAACAAGTATTATAAAAGCAAGATATAATTTAAGATATTGACCAGGATATAGGCTCTGAATTTCACCCATAACAATAACATTGGTCGAGATTTTACGAGGTGTTATATCCTCACCCCCTTAAAAGAAATCTCGACCTCGAGATTTACTGAAATAAATGAGGGTACTTCTGCTTCATTGTGGACTCAACCTCCCACGTATACTCGGGACCTCTACGGGCATCCCATTTAACCTTCACTATTGGCACGTGCTTCCTTCGAAGCTTCTTAACCTATCGATCCTCAATGGACAAAGGTTTTTCAACAAATTTTAAGCTCTCATCTATATGCACTTCCTTATGTGACAAGGCTAGCGATTCATTGGGTAGACACTTCTTCAGATTGCAGATGTGGAATACATTATGAATTCCACTGAGCTCTTCAGGCAGGTTTAACTTATAAGCCATTGTTCCGACACATTCGATGATCTCGAATGGTCCTAAGTATCGTGGACTTAACTTGCCTTTCTTGCCAAAACGCATTACCCCTTTCCAGGGTGATACCTTAAGTAACACTTTGTCACCTACCTCGAATTTCAGAGGTTTACGCCTTTTATCTGCGTAGCTTTTTTGCCTATCCCTGGCATCTTTGAGACGATCACGAATCTGCACAATCTTATCGGTCATCTCCAGGACTATATCGGGTCCTGTTAGTTGGACATCTCCAACTTCCGCCCAACAAACTGGCGTCCTACACTTTCTTCCGTACAAAGCTTCGAAAGGTGTAGCTTGAATACTCGAATGATAGCTATTGTTGTATGAAAATTCAATCAATAGAAGTTGTTCATCCCAACTTCCACCTAGATCAATAACACAAGCCCTTAGCATATCCTCCAGCGTCTGAATTGTACGCTCGCTTTGACCATCCGTCTGAAGATGATATGCAGTGCTGAAGTTTAGTCAAGTGCCTAGGGATTGCTGAAAGCTTTTCCAAAAATGTGACGTGTATCTCGTATTCCTATCAGAGATGATAGATAATGGCACTTCGTGAAGAGATACAATCTCGTCCACTTACAGCTGACTAACTTATCTGAGCTGTGTGTTTCCTTAATAGGTAGGAAGTGAGCTGACTTAGTCAACCTGTCAACTATAACCCAAATAGTATCATTTCCTCGCTCTGTCTTTGGTAACTTAGTGATAAAATCCATAGTTACCATTTCCCACTTCCAGGTGGGAAGTTCAGGCTGTTGCAGCAAACCTGGCGGCTTTTGATGTTCAGCTTTAACTTGTGCGCATGTCAAACATTTGGCCACATAAGTGGCTATAGATTTCTTCAAACCTATCCACCAGTAATTTGCCTTTAAATCCTGGTACATCTTGTCACTTCCAGGTTGAACTGAGTATTTGGAGCTATGGGCTTCTTGAAGAATCACATCTCGTAGTCCACCATAAACTGGAACCCATATTCGTCCATTAAATCTTAGAATTCCATCCTTGTCACAAGACAGTTGATCGGCAGTTACACCCAACTTTTCATTCGGGTAGTTGGCTTCTAATACAGCTTCCTTCTGAGCGGCTAGCAATCTGTCTTTTAGGTTGTTTCTCAATTCAATGCTCTTGGCATTGATCCTAATGGGCTTAATCTTTTTCTTCCTGCTTAAAGCATCAACTACAACATTCGCTTTGCCTGGATGGTAGCAAATTTCACAATCATAATCATTTAGTGTCTCCATCCATCGACAATGTCTCATGTTCAGATCTTTCTGATTAAACAGATGCTGAAAGCTTTTGTGATCAGAATAGATCACACACTTAGTCCCATACAGGTAATGCCTCCAAAGCTTTAGTGCAAATACAACAGCACCCAACTCCAAATCGTGGGTGGTGTAATTCTTCTCGTGCACCTTTAATTGACGGGAAGCATAAGCAATGACTTTGCCTTTCTGCATAAGCACACATCCCATGCCTGTGTGCGAGGCGTCGCAATAAACTACAAATTCTTCAATACCTTCTGGCAATGTCAATACTGCTGCATTGCTTAACTTTTGTTTAAGGATGTCGAAAGATTCTTGTTGTTTAGGACCCCAATCAAACTTGATATTCTTGCGAATTAATGAAGTTAGGGGTGTAGCAATCCTTGAGAAATTTTCAATAAAATGCCTATAGTATCCTGTCAGACCCAAGAAGCTGCGAATCTCTGTGGGCATCTTCGGTTCTTGCCAATTCATGATAGCTTCAATCTTAGCGGGATCCACCTGGATACCACGCGCACTAACCACATGTCCAAGGAATTGGACTTCACGAAGCCAAAACTCGCACTTTGAAAACTTGGCGTAGAGCTTCTCTTGCTGAAGAAGTTTCAGAATACATCGAAGGTGCTTTTCATGATCATTCTGGTTCTTTAAATAAATAAGAATGTCATCAATGAAGACGATGACAAACTTGTCCAAGTAGGGTTTGCAAACGCGATTCATGAGATCCATGAACGCTGCTGGTGCATTAGTGAGCCTGAAAGGCATCACCAAGAACTCGTAGTGACCATAACGAGTTCTAAATGCAGTCTTATGCACATCTTCATCTTTGACCTTCAGCTGATGGTAACCTGACCTCAAATCAATCTTGGAGAAGTAACTTGCTCCTTGAAGCTGATCGAACAGATCGTCGATCCTGGGCAATGGATATCTGTTCTTGATTGTAACCTTGTTAAGTTCGCGATAATTGATGCATAGACGCATCGATCCATCCTTTTTCTTCACAAACAGGCTCGGTGCTCCCTAAGGAGATGAGCTAGGCCGAATAAATCCTTTTGTCAATAAATCATCCAGTTGAGTCCTTAACTCTTTCATCTCAGTCGGTGCTAACCTGTAAGGTGCTCTTGCAATGGGTGTTGCTCCAGGAATGATATCAATTCTGAACTCCACTTGCCTATCTGGTGATAAACCAGGTAGTTCTTCAGGGAATACTTCTGGATATTTAGAAATAACAGGGATGTCTTCAACCTTGGGTTTTGGTTCATCAATAGTCACTTGTGCCATATAAATGATACAACCCTTCTTCATACACCTTGACGCCTTAAGCATTAACACTTGCTTAGGCAACCCATACTGAGTATCTCCCTGTATGGTAAGTGGCTCACCATACGGAGTCTTGATAATCACTTGTTTCTTGTCACAAACAATATGGGCTTGGTTATGAGATAACCAATCCATGCCAATCACTATGTCGAAACCATCTACTTTCAAAGGAAGCAAAGACAACAGAAAGGAGTGGTTCCTAATGGATATGAAACATCCATCTAACACGGTTGAGGCAGTTTCTATGGTACCATCGGCCAATTCTACTTCATATTTTATGCTTAGGGTTCTAACAGGCAGATTTAATAACTTACAAAACTTATCATCAACAAATGACTTATCCGCACCCGAATCAAATAATACCCTTGCATAAACATCATTGATAAGAAAGGTACCTGTTATCACGTTGTTGTTCTGAATGGCTTCCTGTGCATTCATTTGAAAGACCCGAGCATTGGTCTTCTTGCCTTCCTCAGCTTTCTTGGCATACTTTGGGAAATTAGACTTGATATGCCCCTTATCGTTACAGTTGTAACAAGTTGCATCCTTAATCTTCTTACAGTCCAACGTCTTATGCTTAGAAGACTTACAAATCCCACAAGCCCTAGGCTGTGATTGGGACTTTGATTCATACCTGCACTTTTCCAAATGGTGCTTCTTGCAGGTCTTGCACTTGGGCTTCTCACCTGACTGTTGGTCCTCTTTCTTGAACCCTGAACTCTTCTTGTGGGCAGAGTTCCCTTTGTGCTTCTTGTCTGAACGGTGTGAGTTATCATCCTCATGTTTTCTATTCCCAGCATCAGAGTTCCTAAGCGATCTCTGCCTGACCGCATCCAGGGTAAGAGATAATGACAAATCAGCTACAGACCTAAAGGTAGTCGGTCGAGAGGCTTTCACACTGGCTTTGATCTCCGGGGCTAAACCCCCAATGAAACGGGTTATACGCTTCGGTTCCGGTGTCACCAAGTACTGAACCAATCGAGATATGGTATTGAAACTTGTGAGATAAGCCTGACAGTCTAAGTTCTACATAGTAAGTGTCAGAAAGTCGGTCTCAATCTTCTCAACTTCATGTTGAGGACAGAAATTCTCTTTGATCAACGCAACAAACTGATCCCAAGACAGATTATACAACGGGATCTTCCCAGTATTCTGAATCAATGATCTCCACCACGCTAGAGCCTCTCCTTTAAATGATTATGATACAAACTTCACAACATCTTGCTCTGCACAACCACTAATATCAACCACAATGTCCATTTCATCGATCCAAGTCATGCAATCGATGGCTCCTTTCTCCCCTGTGAAGTCTCTAGGCTTACAGGAGACGAACTACTTATAAGAACAACCCTTAACACGTGGTTCTTGTTTGAGCTCAATCTTCTTAGATGGGATACTCCTTTGGTTCGATGAATGATGAGATTCACTCTTGCGAGTATGAGTCTTTGAGGGTGGTTTTGAGTGTGGTACAGACTGAGTTCTGACACGGGTACCACTAGATTCATTGAACTGTCTGTCAAGAGCTCGTGTAACAGCATTATCTATTAATGCCTGCAATTCTGCACCTGCTACATTAACTCTGGAAGTGTCATGATTCTCCCTTGGGTGACTGTTGGCTTCGTTTGACCCTGCCATGTAGCTTGATTGCTACATAAAATAATGATAATGATTCATTCAGAATTCCATAACAGGATCAATATCTTGACATCTTTATTAACCATGGTATTAATAAACCATATTGGCTAATTTAATTAAGCATATTCATTCAGTATTATAATTATCCTTAGTTATAATTTATTAATATATTATAATGGCACATAAGGCCAGGTCACAGGGACAATTTAAACTATAAGCCATGATCTTATATGATCGAGGCTTTAAGGTATTGAATCATAGTTCATTACCTTTCTTGACAGGGAGTTATAGGCTACAACTGTCTTTTGTCTTATATGATAATGATTATGGCCCGTAGGCATTACATTGGATGTTTTAAAAATAAAAGAAAGGAATTGGAAGAATCCAATATAGGGATGACTTATGTGATTTTATCGAATCACGCTTGCCAGGAGTGTTAACATGTTTTCATATGTTAACAAGGTTCTGAATCTTAATAAGGAACTACCATCATGGCCCTGTCATAATATGACACATGGACTAGGCTTTGCCTTTAAGATTTATTTAGTATATAGTGGCAGATTATTCTTTTAAAGGAATGATATTTTATTTTACTTCATATATTATATTTATGAATATAATAACAAAATGAAACTTTAAATTCAAACATCCCACTAATATTAAAAAGGAGTACATAATTGCCCTAAAAGGGACTTTAACAGAACTGACTTGCCCACGTAGGGGCTAAACTGAAATTACAAGTCCTCACAGGGACTGAATACTTAAATAGATGTCCACGCAGGGACTTGATTGAAACAAGGAAATTACAATACAAGTAAATAAATAAGGAATTTAATGATCCCTTTTGTTCTTCCCTTTGATTAAACTTGTCAAACCCTTCAAAAATCCCCGGTGGCTTCTACGCTCCTCACAAACCTCACGCTCCACCTGGCTCAACCTTTGAAGAATCTCCTGCTGATGTGGTGGCTGGATCTGCGGTGGCTGCGGCTGCAGAGGTTGAGGAGGTGGCGGGTTTTGGTACCCATAGGTCGGGTATCCAATCCCCCAAGGAGCTCCATAGGGCCCTTCAGGATGGAGAGCATTGTAGTTCGCCGCTACGAGGTATGGGTCAACCTCGGCATAGTTGTAGTTAGTATGGGCTGGCTGTTCAAAAGGGTTATACGCTGTTGGACCAGCGTAGGAAGGAATCGGGTTATCATAACCCATGTATGATGGTGGTGGTGCGACTGGCGCAGATTCCACCACGGAAACGGGGTTTGAAGGCCCACCCATCTGCGGGTCTTCATATAGTGGTGGGTAATGACTGCCACTTGAATGCTGAGGGGTGCTGAAATGGAATCCCCCTCGCACGGACATCCGTGCTCCTGATCTCCTACGCCTCGATGGCTCCGGAGGCGGTGGTGGCGGTGGAGTGACCGCTACAAAACGTGAATCTTCCGAGGGATCCTGCTGTTGCTGCTACGGAGACGGGTGTTAAGAGGGAGTAAACACCCAGTCATATTGGGAAAATCTTGCCTCATAGCTGTCTGGACCACGATAAGGTGATCCATGAAAAGACGACCCATCTGAAATCTCAATGGGGTGAGTCGGTGTCCCGGACGGTGGCTCGGCAGGATCGGTATCTTCATCCATCTCCATGTCCTGAGCCTCAGGGTAATGGTCTTCGGGGCCCAATGGGTTATGACCCATTGGTTCTTCAATCTGATTTTCTGGGTTAAACCGGCTTTGGAAAAATGGGGCCGGGTTTTGAAACGCGCGGTGTGACCCCGACCACTGGAGTGGTAGGTAAGAATGGTGCGAATCGTTGGGCTCATTCTCCGATTGCGGCCCAAAAGAATGATGGTAAGAGGGTGATGAACTTAGCGAGACAGATCGCCTCGCGGGCTCCAAAATATGTCCTCCAATCCTCTTGAGGACTTGTGCTCATTGTTGCAGACGGAGTTCACCGGTGGGAAGGTCCGGCATCATGATCGTGGCTGGTAAATTGCGCATTGCCTCGTCCTCTTCTGAACCTTGGTGGCATTTTGTTGAACCTGTCAAAACAAACAAAATAAACAACAAAGAAAAACAATAAAGAGCAAAATAAAATAAATTAGGATTAGTCCTAAGTTCTTTGTCTAGACTCGGAAGTTGAGGAATGTGCAAACTGTGTCATTGAGATTAAACATAAAAGGCTAGTGTTTAATTCACTCAATGTTGGCTCTGATACCAACCTGTCACACCCCGATATTTCCACATATTACCGGTGGGCCCGGTGGGGAGTATCGTGACGTAGTTGATATCATCATAGACAATTTATCACAGTTTAATACACAGCGGAAGCTAAAGATAATAACATTTCAAACCAATAAAATGTAATATCAAATATTACAAAAACATTTGAAAGAGATCCACATGCGGATCAAAGATAAAAGGAACACTGTTCAACAGATTCTTAACATCTAAGCTTGCAAGACTCTTTATTGATGCTAGGAGAAGCCAGCCTATTTCGATTAGTACCTGCACTTAACCTTTTTGGGAAAATACGTCAGTTTTCACTGGTAAATACAATTAACCGACTCATTTTGAAAATGTTTAGGAAAATTGATTTAAATGCACAAGGCACAAAATATCTTTTATAACTTGGGATAATTATTTAAAATAAACTTGTTAAAGAATTACATGTTTATTATACGTTCAGTAGCCCGGGCTGAATACCGGGTTAAAGATTAATAGACACACCACATAATATATCCCACGACGAGTTATTCTCGAACAGGTGGGTATATTATTTTTACATACGCACCGGCAGGTGTATGCCTACACCCCGTGCTTAAGTTGTGGCCATTTCAATGAATGAGCCGAGGATATCAAGGACATGGTCATTAACCCCCCAAAGGCTTAAAATAAACATAACAGATTAAACGGGTTATCTCAATGATTTAACCTCCATATGATTAAAAACTCAATACCCGACCAAGCGGTATTTTATATACCGTACCCCAAGCCCGTATAAGGGAAAATAAGTTAAAAGTATTTACCTGAGCAAATTATTCAAATTTATCCCAGCCATACAAATCATCAAGTGCAAAGTATCTTTTACTGGTCTCCTAAATCTGGAACGAAGGTTTTAATTAACCTATTAGATTCCTAACAGGTCTTACTTAAGTTTAAACATAAACTGGTTAGTTTTAAAGAAATGTATACGGTTCAAAATGCAAGATTAAGCGAAGACCGGAATAGAATGTGATTTAGACCCGACAAGTTTGAAGACTTGTATAATATGGGTAAATTAAACACATTATGGATTTTGAGATAAAATGATAAGGTTTGACCCGTTTCGGTTAATTTATGCAAACTAGTTACATAAACCGCACCGAACATGAAAAATGCATAACGGGTAAACATATGAGTCATGAACAGGTTTCCTAAGTTAATATGCCTTAAATATGTTGTGATATCAGTAGGATACCTTCCATTATGCCCAAAACGAATTTAAACTCAAACTAATCCCCGTATGGGTATTTTGGTCATTTTAAAGGTTATAAAAGAGATTAAATATAAATCTGAGGTTCAGGTCTGAAATGATCAGTAAAAATATTCAATTTAATAAGTTATATCAGTAGGGTATTGCATATATGTGAAATTTATCATTTATAACCAAACTATGCACCGAAGGGACATTTTGGTAATTTCACACAAGCCTTAAAGGTCAAATTTGGAAATCTGAGTTCAAAACTTTTCCTTACTGTTAAAGTATAAAAATTTACTTAAAACATCAGTAGGTATTAAGTCTTATATGATAAAAATAGTTTTAATCCATACTATGCGTTTAAAACGCGTAAAAGCCAGTTTTAAGCGATCTTCGGGTTATAATAGGAAATCTAAGTTTTTAATCAGTTTATAAAGTTCAAAATATTTTATTTATCATATAAAATCAGTAGCAAAAAGTTTGGTATCAAAATGTTATGTAAAACTCATTTTATTAGCAAAAAGGGTATAACCGACAATTACCGAATTAAAGCAAGAACCCTATGTTATGCTCAGCTTAAAAATAAATAAAAAATATTCCAAAATCCCAAAATATTATATTACATCAGTGGGTAAAAATTTTGGTGTCAAAATTTGGGTTTAGATAGGCTTTATGCTAAGAATGCCGTTTAATTAATAAAAAGCTTTCTAATTACGATATTGAGCATAACTCCTAATTTATACCTCAAACTGATGTCCAATTTTTAGAACATGTTTATAAATCAGTAATAAAGGTTCTTGTCCTTTCACATTTTCAAAAATCTCGTTTTAAGGTCAAAAGGGCATAATGGTCAACAATTAAGCATATAACGGAAACATGCAAATGAATCGGATAAATTAGGAACCAAGTTGTATAATCTCAGAGGGTTATACTAATCTATAACTTGGTCCTAATGGAACTCTAAGGCATGTCTAAACTAAGCTAAATTGGGTCAGAACTGAAAGTCAAAGCAAAAGTCTACTTTTGCGACTTTCGGTTCCGAACCGAGCCTAAACTCGAAACTATCGGGCTGAACATGCTTAGACATGTTCTTACATTAATTACCAAGTTATATAAGTGTTAAAACAGGTTTCATAGCTTCTACATTGCTAATTATGAGTTTATTTGCAAAATAGCTTTCTGTTGACTTTTTATAATTAAGTTTGACCCGACAATTGACCTAGTTAGAGTGATAATCAGTGGGTGCCCTTTTAAGGGTTTATTACCCACATAATTACCAACTAATAGCCACTTTCAATTCGAAAAATGACTGGACCATTAGTGATTAATCACTAAGTCAAAGCTTAATTACGATGGCTTTGACTTTTGGTCATTAAACTAATAAAACATGAACTTAGAAGGCTAAGAACACTCACAATGGTCCTTAGCACGAATTAGGAGCCTAAGAAAGCTTGCTTGAGCTCCAGGAAGTTCCAGGGAGAGAGTTGGAATGAAATTTGTGAAGTGTGCAAATGAACTAGCAACAACAAGTTCTTATATAGTGATTTTAATTGCATAGGATCATTACACACAAGTCTACAAGTGATCTCTGATGAATCCCAGGTGTCCCTATGCATGAAATACCATTGGTGCAGCCCTTGAATTCGAAAACCATGCAACTAAGGCGGTGGAACTGGCTGGAACAGGCATCTGTCCATTTTCACTGCCATCGACATCCTTGCGGACCGTAAGCAAAAACTTATACGGTCCGCATCCACCTCTTACGGACCGTAAGTCCAATCTGATATGGTCCGCAACCGACCCTAAACTGAATTACCCAGTTACAGTCCTTATGGACCGTAAGCCTAGGCCCATACGGTCCGCATCCGTTGACCAGAAGACAAAAACTTGTAAATTTTTAGATTTTGACCATGCAATCCTTATAACTTCGATTCCTATGTCTTTTTCCAGTAGAGGGGACCATGTAATCAGATCTGCATGCTCTTGGAAGTGTTGCCATGCAAATGGAGGTCTTGGAATCTTGTGAAAAGATCATGTGAAGAAGAATTTGTCGTAAATGCACATAGGATCCCATTTATTGAATGTGGAATTTATCATCACAAAAATTAACTGGATACTTGTATGATTCTTATCAGATATTTATGAAAACATTTTAATGTTTTACAAAGGTTTAGAATTAATAAAAAGGTCACTCAGAGGTATTTAATTAACATGTTGACTCTTTTTAATCCCACCATATATCTTTCAACTTGATCTGGGTTTATAACACGTTTACCTTTCATGACACATGTCTTTATAACATTGGTCGAGATTTTACGAGGTGTTACAGAAACCTCTTTGGAATTTCTGCATCACAGATAGGTGGTGCAAAACGAGATATATTGTGGCTTCCATCTAGGATTTCAGGAATGCGCTTAACCACTATTGGAACGCTAGATATCATATCCTTCAGTTTCTGTAATTCCCTAGCCATAGCTTGGTTGATACCTGTATCCTGCACAAAGCCATGGTTAGCATTATAAGAATTATTCAAAGTGTTACCTCCTGAAGGATTCAAGTTTGGAATTCCAGATGTGAATCCATATTGACGGGATTTTGGTATAACTGAGGGACCAGAGGAAGCAATAGTCTGCATTGGGATGAAGTCTCCTAGATGAACATCTGAACTTCCGGGTTGTACACTCCTTAAGAATCCTTGATCCTGAAAGATGTTGGATCCTTGATGTGCTGAGAGTGGGGGGTCTTGGAGGATAATCCATGGATCTGTGAACCTGAGACGAGGATCCCTGAACCTGAAAGGAGGATCCTTGAACCTGAGAGGATCCCTGAACCTGAGAGGAGGATCCTTGAATTGCCTGCGTCCCCATGTATCCTACTGAACTGGTGAAGGATCCCTGATGCTGAAAGGAAGATCCTCAAGGCTGGAGAGAGGATCCTAAAGGCTGGAAGTAGGATCCTTGAGCCTGAGTCATTACCGACGATCCAGAACGCATTCCTGTTGATCCACCCTGGTATTGGACATCTGGAGCTGCAGATTGCTTGGCAGTTATAGCTAGAGTGTCGAAATTCAGCGATCTAGGCACCAATGGAGAGTGATCCTCCGCTGATCTCTTCAATTTCTTGATATCATCAATCTACCGGAGGATCCTTTCATTGGCTTTTTCCTGCTGTTGCATGTAACCCTTCATCTGCACAATCAAAGAATAAAGATCACTATTAGTAGGGCTGGAAGAAACAACAGAAGTTGGTGGTTTTGAGAAAACTGGGGTTGGTTTCTTCGCAGCATTCTCAACATTCTTCTGAGATCCAATAGGTGGTGGAGGCAAAGGTGGAATGCCCTGTGAAGAAGTGACTGCCGGCATGGAACTTGAAGTGTTCTTTGCTGAAGAAGCCATCTGGTTGAAGGTAATGAACTGAAATGATCACAATGAACAAAATTTCTCAGAGATGAAGCACCAATTGCCCCACGATGGGCGCCAAACTGTTTTGGTCAAAAATCAGACTAGGATAATGCAACCAAATCTTATTTTGTGAGGTGTGATGCTTGAATTAACTAGCAAATGTATGAACAATTTGTAGATGAAATGAACAAGAGACACAAGGATTTATACGAGGAAAAAGCCCTTGATCAAGATATGATCTCCGGCACAAAAAACCTCGGGTGATGGAAACTACTGATCACCAACTATATTAAACAAGTGAAGATTATAAATCGGGATGATAACAAGCTTGTTACAAGGATCACTAGTGTGCAATATGTGTGTAATCGCCAAAATGTTTCAGAGAGCTTTCGAGAGTGTGTGTGTTGCTAATTGTTCTAACTATCAAGCTTGTTATCCCCTTTTAAAAATGGAAATAAACTAAGTAACAAACAATCCGAAAATTGTGCTAGCCTCCCACTACTTCCATAACGGTCACACAAGCTAAGCACGTGCAGAATATGGGAGCATATTCCCCTGGAATCTCGGTAAGACTAAGTCCTACTCGTTCATTCCTACAAAACAAGTTCAAACATGGTGGAGACAACCGTTAGTTGTAACACCTCGTAAAATCATGCCCAATAAAATAAAGACACGTGTCATGGTAGGTAAACGTATTATAAACCCGGATCAAGTTGAAAGATGTATGCTAGGATTTAAGAGTGTCGACATGTTAATTTATACCTCTGAGCGACCTATTTATAAATCCCAAACCTTAACCTATTTTATAAACATCTGATATACATTCAAATCCGGTAAATACTAGTAATAATTTATTCAAATCGCAAAGATGGGATCCTATGAGAATGTATACGACAAACTTTCATTCATGGCCCCTTTCAAAAGAATCCAAGACAATTTTAAAGCATGGCAAGGATGTCATAATTGTTCAGACATAATCAAGTGGCCCCATACTGATAATAAAGGCCCAAATTCGTAATATCAAAGTTGCATGGTCAAACTCAAGAGATTCTCAAATTTTTGTCCTCTGGTCATCGGTTACGGACCGTATGGCCTTAGCCTTACGGTCCGTAAGGCAGTCCCAGCATCAGAAACATGACAGGTGCCTGTTATAACAAGTTAACCGACTTGTATTGCTAGTTTGCAATACCATGTGCTGCACAAACTTGTTTTTAGGCTCTAGGGACACTTGTAATCAATCAGGGATCCCCTCATAGGCTTGTTTGTCATGATCATGATGAATCAAAAGCACTATATAAAGACTTCAATGTTGAAACTTTTGATCATTCATTCAAACCCAACTTCTAGAGCTTTTTGGAGTTCAAGATCAGTCCCTAAGCATCTCTTGTCGTAATTAGGACCTTGGTAAGCTTCCTTAACTTTCCTTAATCATGTTTTACTTAGTTAATTAGCTTAAAGTCAAACCGTCGTAATTATGGTTTGACTTAACGATTAATCACTAATGGTCTAGTGATTAGTCAAACTAAAAGTAGTTATAAGTTGGTATTTATGTGGGCAATAAACCCTTAAAAGGGCACCCTTTGAATTCCACTCTAACTAGGCCAAATGTCGGGTCAAACTTAATCCGAAAAAAGTCAACAGAATCTTAAATTTCAAATTAACGCATAATTAACAATGTAGAAGACGTGTAACCTGTTTTACCACCCATATAACTTGGTAATCAATGCAAGAACATGTCTAAGCATGTCCGACCCGACAATTTTAAGTTTAGGACCGGTTCGAAACCGAAAGTCGCATAAATTGACCATTGCTTTGACTTTCAGTTCTGACCCGTAGTAGCATGATTTAGAAATGCCTTAGAGCTTCATTAGGACCGGATTATGTGATAGTATAACCCTCTGTGATTGGCTCGTTGATTGTCCGATTCATTTACACGTATCCGTTAATCGCTTAATGTTGACCATAATGCCCATTTGACCTTAAAACGATTTATAAACATGTCCCTAAAATTTCGCATCAGTTTGAGGTCTAGATAAGGAGATATGCTCAATAGCGTAATTAGAAAGCTTTTTATTTAATTAAACGGCGCAATTAGCATAAAGCCCATCTAAACCCAATTTTTGACACCAAACCTTTTACCCACTGATGTAATATAATATTTTGGGATTTTTGAAGATTTTTAATTATTTTTAAACTGATCATAACATAGGGTTATTGTCTTGATTCGGTTATTACCGATTATACCCTTTTGCTTATAAAATGAGTTTTACATAACAATTTGATACCAAATCTTTGGCCACTGATTTTATATGATAAATGAAGTATGATGAACTTTATAAACTGATCAGAAAACCCAGATTTCCAGTTATGACCCGGAAATCGCTTAAAAAGGCTTTTTACGCGTATTAAACACATAGTGTATGGGTTAAAAACCATTTTGTCATATAAGACTTATCACCAACTGATATAACCTATTAAATTAAGTCGTTTTACTGATTATTTTAGACCCGAATCTCAGAATTTTAATTAATCTCTTTTAAAATCCTTAAAATGACCAAAATACCCCTACGGGGCTTAATTTGTGATTAAACTCGTTTTGGGCATAATGGAAGGTATCCTACTGATATCACAACATATTTAAAGCATATTAACTTAGGAAACCTGTTCGTGACTCTTTTGGTTACCCGCTATGTGTTATTCGCGCTCGGTTCGGTTTATGTAACTAGTTTGCATAAATTGACCGAAATGGGTCAAACCCTATCATTTTCACCTCAAAATCCAGAATGTGTTTAGTTTACCCATATTATACAAGTCTTCAAACTTGTCGGGACTAAATCACATTCTAATCCGGTATTCGCTTAATCTTGCGTTTTGAACCGTACACCTTTCTTTAAAACTAACTGGTCTAAGTTTAGGCTTAATTAAGACCCGTTAGGAATCTAATAGGTTATTAAAACCTTTGTTCCAGATTAGGGGCCCAGTAAAAGCTACGTGCACTTGCTGTTGTGATTTATACTTTGCTCAGGTAAATACTTTTAACTTATTTTCCCTATACGGGCTTGGGGTACGGTATTATAGTAATACCGCTTGGTCGGGTATGAAGTCGTACAATCAGATATTGATTAAAAAGATGCATAACCCGTTTTATTCTGTCTTGTTTGATGCAATGCCTTTGGGGGGGGGTTAATGACCGTGTCCTGGATATCCTCGGCTCATTCATTAGAAATGGCCACGACTTAAGCACGGGGTGTAGGCACACACCTGACAGTTGCGTATGTAAAAAGGTAGTCCACAAGAAGGGTATCTTCTAGTGGGTATTATACCAAGTGGTGTGTCTATTAATCTTATTAAACCGGCTCTTCTAACCGGGTCCTAAATGGACGACAAACATGTAAAAACTGTATACAAGTTTATTTTTAAATAAATATCCCAAGTTATAAAAGATATTTTGTGCCATGTGCATTCAAACTAATGTTCTTACACTCCTTTCAAAATGAGTCAGTTAATTGTATTTACCAGTGTAAACTGACGTATTTTCCAAAAAGGTTAAGTGCAGGTACTATACGAAATAGGCTGGCTACTCCAGGCATCAATAATCAAGTCTTGCAAGCTCTAGATGTTAAAGTCTGTTGAACAATGATTTTATTTATCTTTTGATCCACTTGTGAATCTTTTACAGTCCGTATTAATACTTTGATATTGCTATTTATTCGGTTTGTAATGTGATTCATACCTTTTGCTTCCGCTGTGCATTTATAATTTGTGTTGTTTAACTATGATGATATCAACTACGTCACGATACTCCCCACCGGGCCCACCGGTAATACGTGGAAATATCGGGGTGTGACATTAGTGTTAGGATAACAATGAGGATCCTGGATCCTTAAACCTGCAACGTCTTCTGAGGATCCTTAATTCAAACAGAATTGAGGATCCGTGATCCTGGCTACACTTGAGGATCCGTGATCCTTAGGTTTGGAAAATCCATCCCTAACACTTGCATTGATGTACCATGTGATTACGAGTAGATTGATTTTCAGTTGGTATATTGGGATTAAATACTCAACTGGTGGAATGACAGCAAGTCCAGGTTATGCTTCAAGCTGTCTCGATCTCTTTGGAGGCGGATAGGTGGCTTTGGGAGGTCTGAAAAACAGAATTGATAAATTTAGGGAAAATGGGATTGAAAGAGATAACCCAACAGTTGAGGATCTCATTCTACAGCTTCGATAAATTCAAGGGTATTCTCAAATAATGCTTCCTAGATTTTTGAAGACCAACAAATGTCCAAAGAAGCATCACCGTGGACATTTGTCGGTCTTTGTCGGTCTTCAAAAATCTAGGAAGCATTATTTGAGAATACCATTGAATATATCGAAGCTGTCGAATGAGATCCTCCACTGTTGGGTTATCATCTTTCAAACCCATTTTCCCTAAATTTATTGATTCTGTTTTTCAACAGGGATGTAATGCATTGATTCCTCTCAATTGAATAGACGGACACTTGCTTCCTCTCAAAGGGTTATGGAGTGGTTATAACAGCTGATCATGCTAAGGACTGTTATAACTAACCACTGCTCCTTATAAAGACTGATGGACTTAAAGACTGATGAGACCTATCCACTGTTGAAGACAAAGCTGTTAAAGACAGGCACTTATGTACCTAAGGCCTGATCAACCAAAGGAAAACCACTGCTCAGTAACAGCAGTGGTTCAGTATCTACAGCGGATTCAACATTAGTATTTATGTATCAGTTTTTCTTATGTAACAGTGTTTAGTGTATCAGTGTTTAGATTTTGTTACAACTTCGATGATGGTTGTTAGATTTATGAAAATGTCTAACAATTTCGGATTGGGTATATTCATTCACAATTTTATGATACTTCAGTGTCTATGATGAAAATTATGTTGCTTCCATGATTGACTGGTCCCCATGTTGATTCGATTAATGGTATGTTATGTATATACAATCTCCCCATGTTGATTCGATTAGTGGTATGTTATTTAATTGCTATAATTTGAATATTATTGTTATTATATTATCATATGTTGATCATGGTCTGTTAAAGCACTGCTGTTAAACATTCTCTGTTGAACTACATCATCTGTTAGTCCATAGCAAAGGTTCTCTTTGGCAGACCTTTGCTTGAACCGTCTCGGTGTTTATCAGCAGATGTTCATCATGATGCGTGTGTAAACAGATGTTTGAAATCCTCTGTTGAACTGCATCATCACAGCAGATGTTAGCAATCTATACTGTGGAATGATCAGCAGATGTTATGTTTGGCAGACCTTTGTTTCAACAGCAGATATCAAAATGTTTAAAGATTGTATCATATGTTAAGGCACAGCAGATGTTAGCAATCTATACTGTGGAATGATCAGCATATGTTATGTTTGGCAGAACTTTGTTTCAACAGCAGATATCAAAATGTTTAAAGATTGTATCATCTGTTAAGTAACAGCAGATGTTAGCTTTATGATGCTTTTGTATTCATATTCAGCAGCAGAGGTTGTGTTTATCAGCAGAGATTATTTGCTATAACAGTCTTTGTGTTTATCAGCAGAGGTTGTTTGGAACAACAGACTTTTCTTGAATAGATTTTCTGTTTGACAGAGCTTTTGGTTTGTCATACTTTATCTAAATAGAGGTTGAGTGCATAAATTTGTTTGTAGTCAGAGGTTAATTCAAGTGAAGTTATGACAATGATCACTCATAAATTCGTTGAAGCCCTTTAAGTGTTGAAGGGGTAAGGTCCCAAAAACCTCACAATAAATACTTGGGACCATACCACAACCTTGTCTTTCAACCCTTTTTACCTTGCGCGACCGCGCACTGGTTCCACAAAAGGAAGGCTTAAATAGGCAAACAAAGCAGACAACACTTGCGCATCATGAAGCCTTGCGCTTTCCTCCATAAAACTAAGGATGAAATTCCTGAGACAAACATCTCCCGCTGGATAATACCCAGACTTGGGATTTATTTATTCAGCTGACTCCACACGATAAGGAGTCACACCAGATTACAGCAGTAAACTTCTAGAAAGACTCAATCGTGCACCACTAAGACGGTTATAACCGTCTGGACACGTGTCACCACCTCAGGCATCCCTGAAATCACAATGATAGCATGTAATTGGAGAGAAACCTCCACTTGATCACTTTCCACATGGCAAATCCACAGCCATAGATCTGAACAGCGATCCGTGTGCATTCACGTCGAATCGAGAAGCTTAACGGAAGGAAATATAACCGCTTACGGGGTTAGCATCTTCCGTTAACATTTCATTAACGGGTTTTCCCGCCCAAAGACTCTCGGCTATATATATGAGAACCATTCAGGTATGAAATTCAAGTTACACACTCTTCTTCAATACATCTTCTTCTTCATAACCCATACTTATTCTCACACCGGAGTCGGGTCAAGGAGAGAACCCTTTTCTCCCCTTGGCGAGGCTAACGGTGCTTCTTTTTTGCAGAGTTTTATCGGAGAAGAAGATCAATCGTAATCGAATCAAACGAGAGAGAACCAACCCCTTTATGCAGATCCAAACCCCCTAGATATTTCGATCCCGGTCGTTTAACTAGTGTTTCTTCATTGGCGCCCACCGATTTCTTTGTTTCATCAGTTTTATCTCGTTTCGATTCACTTTTCCCCATTCTCTGTTTTCACATGGCAGAGAATTCATCACCTCACCCATCAGGTCCTCAATCTGAATTTAAGGGTTCAGCAACCCCAAATACTCAGATTGACGGAATCATGGGAATCAACGGAAATAACAGTCACTCAGTCGAAAAGGACTCTTCAAATCAACTCATAGAGAGAACTCCAGAATACTGGTTTGGTAGATTTCAGATAGCTATAAACCAAACTTTCTCACAAATTAACAGATCTGAATCCCCAAACGTCAGATCTAATATTCTACAAGAAGGCAATACTGTAGTATTGGACCCACAGACACCTTATCAGTGGGACATCCAATCTAGCAGTCATGCCAAGACAGTCCCAAAATCAGGAGGTACCAGTAGCCAGACAAAACAAATACACATGGTACAAGGAGGCCCTTCACGCAGGCCAAACAAACGATGTCATGATCAGCATTGGAGGGAACAGCAAGTTGTGTTTCCTGTTGTTCCTGGAGGCCCTCAGGAAGAGCGACTAGTAATCATTACTGGCATCTTCGGCCATTACCGAACGGACTATATGTTCATAGACCCAGGAAGCTCGATGGATATCATATACGAGCAGTGCTTCAAACAGCTCGATCCAGAAGACAAAGCACGCCTAGAGCTGGTCGATTTTCCTCTCACCGGATTTTGCAATTTCCCCACGATATAGCACAACATTGCCTGAACATCCGACCCTCAGCAGAACCTGTTGCACAGGGGAGGCGCAACTTCAGTGATGAAAAAGCATAAGCCATGGACGAGCAAGTAACATGGCTACTTAATGCCGGAATCTTGCGCGAGGTTCAATACCATACATGGGTCGCCAACCCAGTAATGGTCCAAAAACATAGTGGTGGATGGAGAATGTGCGCCGACTTTAAAGACCTGAATAAAGCGTGCCCAAAAGATTGCTACGCGCTTCCTGAGATAGACAAAAAAGTCGACTCTCTAGCATCATTCAGATGGAAGTGCTTTCTTGACTGTTACAAAGGCTATCATCAGGTCCAGATGAAAGAAGAAGACGAGGACAAGACTGCATTCCGCACAGATAAGGGCATCTTCTGTTACACAAAAATGCCCTTCGGCTTACGCAATGCAGGCGCGACTTACCAGCGCCTAATGGACACGGTCTTCAGAGGAGACATAGGCAAGACAGTCGAGGTATACATGGATGACCTCGTCATCATGAGCCACGAGGAAGAAACAATGCTCGCAAATATCCAGCGCACGTTCAATTCTTTGCGCAGTGTAAACTTAAAGCTTAACCCAACAAAGTGTTCCTTCGGGATGGAAGAAGGAAAATTTTTGGGCTTCATAGTCACAAGAGATGGTTTTAAAGTAAACCCGGAGAAAGTACAGGCAATCCAGTTAATGCCATCACCTGCAACAATAAAAGACATGCAAAGGCTCGCCGGACGTCTAGCAGCCTTGAACAGATTTTTAGCAAATCATGCGGCAAAATCTTACCCATTCATCAACACGTTGCGAAACTGTGCCAAGAAAACCCACTTCCAGTGGACACCCGAAGCGGAAGCAGCCTTCAAACAAATGAAGGAATGTTTAATTTAGTTACCAACGCTGACGGCGCCACGAGAAAAGGAACCACTGATCCTATATTTATCTGCTGCAGAAGTAGCAGTAGGCGCGGTCTTAATGGTGGAGCGTGAAAACATTCAGACCCCAATATACTATATAAGCAAGATGCTCACTGGCCCAGAGACGCGCTACTCAATGATAGAAAAACTGGTCCTAGCGCTAGTACATGCATCAAGGCGCTTACGTCGATATTTCTCTGGCCATGTCATCACAGTTCTCACTAATTACCACTTAGGTCAAATCCTATCCAAACCCGACGTTGCGGGAAGATTGGCCAAGTGGGCCATTGAGCTGGGAGGATACAATATCCTGTACAGACCGCGACCAGCGATCAAGGGGCAAGTCCTAGCAGATTTCGCCACAAAGGTTCCCATCGATAAAATCCAAGAATGCGAGGCAATCCAGAACCCTGTCCCTGTCTTCGACGATAGGGTCTGGACTCTGCATACAGATGGAGCTTCCAATGACGACGGAGCGGGCGCAGGTCTTCGATTGGTCAGCCCAAACGATCATGAGCTTACATATGCCATACGCCTGGATTTCCGAAGCACGAACAATGAAGCAGAATACGAAGCATTCTTAGCAGGTCTCCGTTTAGCGCTTAAAATAGGGGCAAGAAACCTTGAAGCTAACGTCGATTCAAAGCTGGTGGCCGAGCAAGTTAATGGGCACTATGATGCAAAGGGAGAAGCTATGGCGTTATACCTTGAACAAGCGCGGATGTTAATCAGCCAATTCCAGACGTTCAAAGTTAACCATATAAACAGAAGCGAAAACAAGCATGCAGATGCACTAAGCAGATTGGCCGCTACCAGCTTCAAGCACTTAGCAAAAGAAGTGCGTATCGAGGTATTGTCTAATCCTTCTGTTCATCTCAAACAAGTAAACATTATAGAAGTCGGGAATCCATCCTGGATGTCTCCGATCATCTTATACCTACAACACGAAAAACTCCCGGAAGGAAAGGCAGAAGCTCGAAAAATCCAACACAAGGCAATAAACTATGAAATGGCGGATGGCGTCCTATACCGGAAGTCATTTATGGGACCATTACTGCGTTGTGTTGACAAAACAGATGCGCAATACCTGGTCAGAGAAATCCACGAGGGTTTATGCGGAATACACCGCATGGTCGTGGCAAAAAATAATAAACGCGGGATACTACTGGCCTGGAATACACGTGGACGCAGTAGAATTATTACGGAGATGCGCAGCCAGTTAACACCACGCTGTCACACCCCTATTTCCACGTGTCACCAGTAGGCCCGGTGGGGGAGTATCGTGACGTGGTTGGCAACATAATAGTCAAACAACACAATAATCAATATGCACAGCGGAAGCAAATTTAAAAAAAAGATGTAATACAACCAAATTTAATATTGTAATATCAAAGTCACAATATCCGGAAGTTTATCCACAGATGGATCGAAATAAAAATAATATTTATGGTTCAACAGACTTCAGGCATCTTAAGCTTGCGAGACTTCTAATGATGCTAAGGAGAAATCCCAGCCAATTTCGCTTAGTACCTGCATTTAATCTTTTTGGGAAAATACGTCAGTTTACACTGGTAAATACATTCAACTGACTCATTTTGGAAAATGATTGAAAATTGGTTTGGATGCACATGGCATAAACATTTTATTTAACTTGGGAGAATTATTTAATATTATAATCTTGTGAACGAATTACATGTTCCTTGTGCGTTCAGTAGCCCGGATCATGTCCGGGTTAAAGATCAATAGACACACCACAATGTTCTTTTGTGCACTGACGGGTGTACGCCTACACCCCGTGCTTAAGTCGTGGCCATTTCGTAAAATGATGCCGAGGATATCCGGGACATGGTCATTAACCCCCCAAAGGCTTTAAGTAACAAGACTGTTTAAACGATCCGATCAAATTTATTCAATTACCCACTCAACGGTGGAGGATTTGATGCCCGATCAAGCGGTATGTTATATACCGTAACCCAAGACCGTATAGGGAAAATAAGTTAAAAGTATTTACCTGAGCAATGTATAAATGTTGATGCACTTTGTGTGGACGCGACTCGGCTCGGTTCGACTCGGCCTTGAAGACTTGAAGACACGAAGATCGAGACAAAGCTACAGCCAAGGGGGAGTTTGTTGGTGTACTTGTGTCTGTACTTTGTCTGTATTTCGTCTTGATACAAAACGATGTCTTTGTTAGTCTTGTAAGTTTGACCAAGTCAACCATCCTCCTGGTTTGACTTGACCAAACAGTTAGAGAAATGTTGTAAGCTGGCTGTGTCGAAGGATGTGTCATCGAAGGATTGTTTTATATCCTTCGATGATGAGCTCGAAAGATAACCTTCGATGGATGGACCACGAAAGATGTGATCTTTCGTGGTACATCTGGATCTTTCGAGCTGTTTCTGGTCGATAGATGATCCTTCGATCATACTATCTGATCCTTCGACCGAACCTGCTGTTTTGGGTATAAATACCCGTGTGTTATGTTCATTTAGACAGTTAGACAGATAAGGAACACAGAGAGCACACACACAAGAGAACTTTGAGAGTTTGCAGAATACATCTGTGAACATTGGACTTGTAACCGAACCTTTCATACGCATTAATACAAGTGGTGTTAATCGTTGAATGTTGTGTGTTGTGTTTGTGCTTGTTCTCGTATAAAGTCTCGGTTGCATGCTAGCTTGGATTCCGCACTCGCTAGTGTGTTTGATATAACAAGGATAAGGTTTTATCTCATCCTCGAGGGACCTACAATAAATCACAATAAGCAAATTGCAAGTAGCTTTTACTGGTTCTCCTAATCTGGAACGAAGGTTTATAATAACCTATTAGAATCCTAACGGGTCTTTAGTTAAGCTTAAGCTTAGACCGGTTAGTTTCAAAGATACGGTTCGTGCGCACAATTAAGCGAATACCGGATAGAATGTGATTTAGACCCGACAAGTTCAGAGACTTGTTTAATATGGGTCCTTCATGCACATTCTGGATTTTGAGATAAAACCGATAAGGTTTGACCCGTTTCGGCTAATTTATGTAAACTTGTTACACAAACCGAACCGTATGCGTAATAAGCGTGACGGGTACTCATCAGAGCTATATATAGGTTTCCTAAGTTAATTATGCCTCAAATATGTTGTGACATCAGTAAGATGTCTTTTATTATGCCCGAAACGTGTTTAAACACAAACTAGGCCCCGTAGGGGTAGTTTGGTCATTTAAAAGTTTATAAAAGAGTTTAAGTAACAACCTGAGTTACAGGTCTGATGTAATCAGAAAATATACTCAATTTGCTAAGTTATATCAGTAGGTTAAAGCATGTATGTGAAATTTATCATTTTTAACCAAACTATGCCCCGTAGGGGTATTTTGGTAATTTCACATAAGCCGAAAAGCTCAAAACTGAAGTCTGATTTTATCAACTTTTGCTTATTGTTAAAATATCATAATTTTCCTCAAATATCAGTAGGTATCAACCCTTGTATGTTTAAAATACTTCTAGTACATACTATGCGTTAAAAACGCTTAAAAAGGCGATTAAAGGCCATTTCCGGGTTTGATACTTAAATCTGATATTTTTATATTTCCAGAAGGCTTAAAATAATTTATTTATCATATGTGATCAGTAGCAAAAGGTTTGGAATCGTTTAGATATGCAAAACTCATTTTATGGCACGTAAGGGCAAAACCGACAACTACCGGATTAAGCCTACGACTATGAGTTATGCTCAGCCTAAAATTAATTAAAAATCTTTAAAAATCCCAAAATAATATATTACATCAGTGGGTATTAAGTTTGATACCAAAAAGTAGGCTTAACTAGGCTATACGCTAATTACGCCGTTTTATTAACATAAAGCATTCATTTTGCGATAATGAGCATAACTCTTAATCTACAATTCAAACTGATGTCAAACTTTGCATACAAGTTTATATATTAGTAATTAAAGTTTCTACTCTTTTACATTTCCAAAAATCACGTTTTAAAGTAATAAGGGCATAATGGTCAACATACGAGCAATTAACGGAAACATGCATATTAATTGGATAACTAATAAACCAAGGTGTATAATCACAGAGGGTTGTACTAACATGTAATCTAGTCCAATTAAAGCTCTGAGGAATTTCTAAAACATGCCTAAACGGGTCAGAACTGAAAGTCAAAGTGAAAGTCAAACTATGTGACTTTCGGTTCCGAACCGGGTATTTACAGGAATTTGTCGGGTTGAACATGTTTAGACATGTTCTTATACTTATTACCAAGTTATAACAATGATCAAACAGGTTGTATATGATCTACATTGCTAATTATGCAAAATTGTAATTTAAGTATCCTGTTGACTTTTTCTTAGCAAGTTTGACCCGACTTTTGACCTGGTTAGAGTGGTAATCAGGGGGAACCCTTTTGAGGGTTTATTACCCACATAAATACCAACTTATACCTACTTTTAATTCGAGATATGACTGAGCCATTGTTGACTAATCTCGAAGTCAAACCGTAATTACGACGGGTTGACTTTTAGCTAATAAACTAAGCTAAACTCAATTAAAGAAGGATTAGAACACTTACTGAAGTCCTAAGCTTGATTAGAGAACACTTGAGAGGAAGTTTGAGCTCCAGAAGTGCTCCAAGAATGCAGATGAAGATGTGATGAATTGTTTGCAACTAAAGGCCCTTATATAGTGGATTTACTCACCACAATGTATTGACAACAAGGTCTAGCACACACCACAAGCTTCCCACATGTGTCCTAGATGCTTAGGGGGTGTTTTAGGGGTCAAGAGATGTGAAAAACCGGGTAAAGGTCACGCACAAAGCCTATGGCAGACAACAGCCATTTTTCTCGGAACTGGGCATCCCTCGCGTGGCGCGAGGGACCCTCGCGTGGCGCGACGGGTAGTCTGCAGAAAATCTTAACTTTTGATTTTTGCGATATGATCCTTGGCTCTTCAAAATTCGATTAGGCACTTGTTTCTTGCATTGTAAACCCTCATAATTGATCTATAAAGGCTTTAAAACATATACCCACTTTGCTAAGTCCCCGGTTAACTTTATTGTTACCCGAAAAGTCCTAACTTTCAACGTTTTCGCTTTAACTCTTCGCACACGAATTTGATCATAACTTTCTCATACGTTAACGAAACTTTACGAAATTTAAATCGTGTATTCTCGTGAGCATATTTAACATTTACAAAGCTTCGGGTTTGTCAAAAGGTCACTCAGAGGTATAATTTAAACATGTTGACACATTTAGTCCCCGTAGTTTGAAATCTCTCACTTTTAGCTTCGTATGATCCATGATTTATTCGTTTGAAGGTATGAGCATCATGTAGGGTTAATGTATATTATATTTATTCACAGTTGACACTTAGAATACGTATATTCACATACTTTCCATGTTTGTCAACTTTAGTCCTTCTATAATATTTCTTTCACACGTTTAAACATTTGACACGTGTCTACACATTATAGGACGTGAATTTTTGAGGTGTTACACACGCGCCAAAAACACTCCGACCAAAGAACCCGCTCGTACCGGTCACCTCCGCCTGGCCTTTTCAGCAATGGGGCATCGATCTTGTTGGTCCATTCCCTGACGCGCCAGGCGCAGTAAAATTCATCATTGTAGCAGTCGACTATTTCACAAAATGGGTTGAAGCCAAAGCGTTAGCCTCAACAACAGCAATGGTAATTCGAAAATTTATATGGGAACATATTATTTGCAGATTTGGATTACCATTGCGCATCATTTCCGACAATGGCACTAACTTCGCCTCAGATGATCTTCAAAAATGGTTCAAAGAAATGAAGATCGAGCACAACTTTGCCTCCGTAGCGCATCCACAAGCAAACGGCCAGGTAGAAAGTATTAACAAACAAATCGTCGATGGCATAAAAGCGCGACTCAGGACAGCGCGCAGAGGATGGGTCGATGAACTCCCCAGCATCTTGTGGGCACACCGCACAATGCCAAAAACCAGCACCGGGGAAACCCCGTTCAGCATGGTCTATGGATCAGAAGCGGTAATACCAGCGGAAATCGGTCTTCCATCACCGCGCATGCTAGCCATGGAAAGACAAAACAACGAACAAGAGCGAAGACTGGATTTAGACCTTCTCGAAGAAAGGCGCGAGAATGCCGCCATCACAGAGGCCAGGTACAAATCCAAACTCGAAAAATATTACAACACGCGCGTCCGCGTATGCACATTTGTTCCTGGTGACTTTGTCTTGCGCGATAATGAGGCTTCCAACGCGGAAAAACCAGGCAAATTAGCGCCAAAATGGGAAGGACCATACATCATCAATGAGGTCCTAGGCAAAGGGGCGTACACCCTAAAAAGACTTGATGGGACACTAGTTCCCCGCACCTGGAACGCGCAGCAGCTGCGCAGGTGTTACATATAAGCCAAACCAGTCCGTAAAAAAGGAAAGCATACAAGCAATGTATTTCTTTATTATCCTTTGTATTACGAGCCTTGCGCTCTTATCAATACAAACATCATCTTTACCCATATTACTGTTTATTACAAATTGCATATAATTCTTTTGGTTTACGCGAAAACAATATGGTAAACATTGTACACCTCATGAACAGTCTAAAAAAGGCAAACCAGCACGCCTTTTAGACAAACGTTCACACATGAGCACAATACCATTTCTCATTCGCCCTACCTACTAAAAGCAATTAAACATATGCAACATATTGTAATCTAAACACAAACTTACATGCATGACAGTGCATAAAAAAATATACATATTATCAAAAAGCAGTATAAACAACCATTCACAACGATCACGACAGTGATCTTCAAAAAGTTTTTGGTAGCAAGACCAACAAAAACATCAAAAGAAGGGAATACACAGTTCCCAAACCTAACCTAATCAACAGCAGGACTTTCGTCAACAACGGTCACCTGATCATCACGACGATTCTTCCGGCGATGATACACAAGTTGACATCCACCTCTTTGGATTAGAAAACGAGACATCAGCTCCTCAACAGATAGCACACCGACTTCCTCGTCAAAAAACCCCCTTCCCGGAGAACCTTACAAGCAAGACCGGCATTAGTCGAAGAATCAAAGTTGACCGACTCCTTTTCCTTAACCATTAAAGGCGGAGAACTGGCAAGAAGTAAGAGGCCTTCAGCAGCTTCGTAAAGTCTCAAAATATCCAGAAGAAGACGAGTACGAACGGAACTTTTCGTCTTCATATTCTCCAAATTAAGAAAGAAAATAAACATCCCCAAAATATAAAGAGGAACAAGACTCCGGGAAAAGGAAAAACTTGATCACCATGATTAATTGTCAGGAAAACGTCCCATCCGAACGGCGCTACAGGAACCAGGGTCATATCTCCATTAATGAAGTCTGACAAGCGCCATTATGTATCCCAATGTAAGAAGGCAAAATATCGCAAATACCAATTTTTTATTACAAACTGACGTCACCAAACGTCAGGTCATACTTACAAAAGGGAAAAATCACAATTTCCCTTAAAAAAGTTTTCTATAAGCAAAGTAAAATCTTCTCATGGAAGATTCCCTACTTTCGCGCCAAAAAGCATTTCCCTCTCATAAGTCCAGTGCTCCACTTACTTGCATAAGAGCAACACTAGACTGGGGGGACTTGAAGGGGTAAGGTCCCAAAAACCTCACAATAAATACTTGGGACCATACCACAACCTTGTCTTTCAACCCTTTTTACCTTGCGCGGCCGCGCACTGGTTCCACAAAAGGAAGGCTTAAAGAGGCAAACAAAGCAGACAACACTTGCGCATCATGAAGCCTTGCGCTTTCCTCCATAAAACTAAGGATGAAATTCCTGAGACAAACATCTCCCGCTGGATAATAGCCAGACTTGGGATTTATTTATTCAGCTGACTCCACACGATAAGGAGTCACACCAGATTACAGCAATAAACTTCTAGAAAGACTTAATTGCGCACCACTAAGACAGTTATAACCGTCTGGACACGTGTCACCACCTCAGGCATCCCTGAAATCACAATGATAGCATGTAATTGGAGAGAAACCTCCACTTGATCACTTTCCACGTGGCAAATCCCCAGCCATAGATCTGAACAGCGATTCGTGTGCATTCACGTCGGATCGAGAAGCTTAACGGAAGGAAATATAACCGCTTACGGGGTTAGCATCTTCCGTTAACATTTCATTAACGGGTTTTCCCGCCCAAAGACTCTCGGCTATATATATGAGAACCATTCAGGTATGAAATTCAAGTTACACACTCTTCTTCAATACATCTTCTTCTTCATAACCCATACTTATTCTCACACCGGAGTCGGGTCAAGGAGAGAACCCTTTTCTCCCCTTGGCGAGGCTAACGGTGCTTCTTTTTTGCAGAGTTTTATCGGAGAAGAAGATCAATCGTAATCGAATCAAACGAGAGAGAACCAACCCCTTTATGCAGATCCAAACCCCTAGATATTTCGATCCCGGTCGTTTAACTAGTGTTTCTTCAAGTGTCGATGACTGCCCATAAATTTGTTGAAGCCATTTAAGAAAAGCCTTTTAAGTGTCGATGACTGTCCGTAAATTTGTTCAAGCCTTTTAAGTATCCATGACTGCCCATAAATTTACAGAGTATAATTCAAGTTGTAATGTATCATGAAGAGGCAATTAATATATATGGAGAAAGTACAACAAAGGTTTAAGTTAATATAAATAACAAGATAAGCATACATGATTATAATTTAAATATTCGTAAGTCGTAAGTTTAGCATACAATAGAAGTTTGATACATCACCATCCCATAATTTATCTCAAATGAGATAATACCAACAACCACAACTATATGTATACATTGTTTCGAGGCTCTTGATAGAACAATGAGAGACATATCACGTTCCAGTCAACTGAACATGCAATCCAAGCTGTTTGGGGGAAAGGTAATTCTATTTGGTGGTGATTTTAGACAAATTCTTCTGGTCATCCCTAAAGGTACCAGAACAATGATAGTCAATGCTTCTTTGAATTCTTCTTATATATGGTGGCACTGTCAAGTACTAAAGCTAACTGAGAATATGAGATTAAGAGTTGGTTGTCAGGAAGTAGATTTGAAAGAAATAAAGGAATTTGGAGAATGGATTTTAAAGCTTGGTGATGGTCTGCTTGGTGAAGAAAATGATGGTGAGATTGATATTGAAATACCAGATGATTTACTTATTCATGACCAAGTCAATCCTATTTCTTCTCTCATTTCATTTATATATCCGGACATGAATAAGTTTTTGTGGGATTTAACGTATTTCCAACAAAGAGCGATTCTTGCTCCAACTAATGAAGTTGTGGATTCAATAAATAAAGAGTTGTTAGAGAGTCTGCCTGGTGAAGAAAAGGTTTATTTCAGTTCAGATAGTTTATGCCAATCGGAGGAAGAATCAGAGCTTAATATGGCATTGTGTTCCTCCTGATGTGTTAAACAATTTTCGTTTATCTGGTTTACCTAATCATAAATTAGTACTGAAACTTAGTGCTCCAGTGATGTTACTCAGAAACATTGATCAGGCAAATGGATTGTGCAATGGTACACGTTTACAAGTCATGAAGCTCGGAAAAATTGTGATTGAAGCAAAAATTATCACAGGGACTAATATAGGTCATCATATTTTGATTTCAAGACTGAAGATGACACCTTCTGATATAAGAATACCAGTGAAGATTTCTTGAAGACAATTCCCACTTTCACTGTGTTTTGCTATGACAATAAATAAAAGTCAAGGACAATCATAGGAGCGTGTTGGTTTATATCTTCCACGTCCAGTGTTTAGTCATGGCCAGCTCTATGTTGCTGTATCTAGAGTAAAAAGTAGGAAGGGGTTGAAAATTTTGATTTGTGATAAAGAGAAACGAGTATGTACAACCACTACTAATGTGGTTTACAAAGAAGTTTTACAAAATCTATGATGATACTAAACATCTGTCAACTTGGTAACGTCTATTGGGTATAATAGAGGAACTATTGTTAGGAAATGTTTGTTGGAAAGCAATACAACTTTTTGAAAGCATCTGATACTTGCTCTGCATTAAGCCTATCATGAGAACACATGTTGTTAATATCATTATTCTCTTAACATCTGTTTACTAACCTTTGTAATTTCTGTTGACTGACCTTTTTAACATGGGTTGACTAACATCTGATAGTTACTATCTATCCATCTGGAAAGCTCTGTTGGAGATAATGGATGACAGTTTTTAGAAAAGTCTGTTGGAAAGCAACAGAAGTTTTAACAGTTAATAGACAACAGTGGTTTGCTATCAACATAATGGAATTGCTGTTGAATAAACCTATTGATCGTTAATTTATATCAATTTTGTAAGTCTACAATAATTATTTTTTTACTCTCTATCAATATATCTTATGCATGGTTTTTTAAGAATCGACCCGTGTTTCTTACCACTAGTCTACCTATTATAATAAATCAATGTTAAGAAATCCTAGGTGTCACTCCCACAGCCATCCTCCATTACCTCTCTCCTAGGTGTCATTTCCTGAAAATTTTCTTTTTTTTCTAATCTTATGTGTCAATTTCTAAGATTTTTCCTTTTTTTATTAAACCTAAAGTCTGAATTTTGTGGGACCCAGCTCTTAACTCATCACGTGAGGGGCAAATGAAGCCAAAACTCATTTCAAATTTCAAATTCACTTTTCTCTTTCTTCATTCTCTCTCAAAGGTTTCTGCATCTACTCTCTTCCCAATTCACACACCTCCTCCATGGAAGTGTCGAAGATCAATTGGAAGATGATTGCCAAAGTAATTGGCAAGTGAAGTATATGACGCCGTCATGGAAGTTACGTGATACGCTGTTCTTCTCCTTCACCGCTTCATACCTGAAACCCTAGCTTCACATCTCTGCTACGCTGTTCTTCTCCTTCACCTTTGAGTAAAAAATACGGGATTTTTTATGTTCTTTTTATAATCTAAATCTAGCAACGTATGTTTTTTTTGTTGTATAGATATGGGTACAAAACCTGAGCCTATTGAGATGTTGATTGTTTGCAGATGTCAGACGAACACCGCGACGGTGCCGGAATACTCACCGGTCTCCCACATGACTTCTACAAGCAGGTACACAAGTTATTTTATCAAATGAACAAGAGGCTGAGAGGTATTGGTTTTCATTTCCCTTACAAACCCTAATTTTTATCTCATCGTTTGTCTGGCCGTTCATTCCGATTCGCAAGGAATCAAGACTTCAAAATCACCAAGATCCGCATCAACAATCAACATAATATGGTATCATTCATTGATTCTTGCTTCCAATTTCTTATTCTCCGTATGTTTCTTAACTACTACAGTTTTTTTCAAAGTTGTTTAGAATTTTGTTGTTTTTCGAACGGTGGGTTTTGACAAGAAGAGAGAGAGAGAGAGAGAGAGAGAGAGAGACAGGGGCGGTGAACAATTGCTAATCGTTGTTGTGGGCGGTTGGCATTTTCTATGGCTGCTATACATCTGTCTTTGTTGTTATGAATGTGTAGATGTGATTCATATTGGGGTGACGTTCATAACAATTAACATTCCAGGTACTTTTACTCTTCATTTGTTCGATCATAACAATTAACATCTACTGTAGTTCAAGCCTTGAATTTGTGATTTTCACATTTTAATTTGAAGTAAATGAACTGAGATTAACTTGTGGATTGGTATCGTTTTGAATTCAGCTTATGATGAAGCCATGGATGCTTTGTCTTCTCCCATCACCAAAAAGAGTCGTTCTCCTAAACCAGTCTCTGACCATAGATTTGAGCGGGTGTTTGACTATGTTAAGGTGATTGTTAACTATTTTTCTTTCATATTGCAGTTTATATTTATAAAAAAGATAGCTGAAGTTTGAATTTTAATATCAGATATGGTAATATTTCAAATTGAAATATGAACTTATAGGATTAGTTCAATTCAGTTTTGCTCTTCATATGATGGAATTGGATGATTGTTAAGAAGTCTTTGATAATGTATGGTTCCATTTATTTAGATTTTGGATTTGGAGAAGTAGATTTCGCAGATGAAGATCATCCATGTTGCAGGCGCTCAAACAGAAAGGTAACATGTTAATATATATGTATGTATTACATTATTTTCGCCTTTCCCATTCTCCCTAACTACCTAAGGGCCCATCATATGTGATGTATGATTATAGGTTGAACGAAATCATATTTGAAATTTCTATATAGTGTTTAATTTATGCATACAGGTTACTCCAGACCTTTTAAATTTACATTATTCCAAGGAAGGTTGTATGTATTACAATGACTCTATAGATCCATGTTTTATTGAGAATAAATAGTTAAAGATGATACATTTTAGTTTTATTGTGTTGAGTTTTGGTTAGTTTAATTTTATGACCATTTTACACAGCCATTAATGTAGTTGATATTCAAGAAAGCCTTTTATTTGTTAAAGATGTAAACATATTCTAATCACTGTTTAAAAAAATGATCATCTAATTTTAATACGGCTGTTTATGGGATTTTTATCTAATATAAATCATGCAATCTGGTTAAAACTTCAGAGAGTAACAAAATCCTATACATATGATCCAAAATCTTCAATTTTTTTAACTTGCCATCATCATTCGCTAAAGGTGTTATGATAGAGCAAGTTAAAGGGTTCTCCTACTACGTTATAGGTATCGTTACAGATTAATTATACAGTTTTAGTTCTAATTTATTCAGATGATCACTCTTTTTTTTTTCAACATGTATAAATTTTAAAGCACTATGTACAACTCAATAAAGCAATAATTCTTGAAACCATTTTGAAATTGGATTTAGCTGGCAGTTCATTATTTTTGAAATTTGAATAACTCTGCACATTTCTGAAACAACTTTCTTGATTGAAACAAGAGCCCAAGTTGATTCCCATTATCATCATTTTGAAATTTGAATAACTCATTCGTTTCTCTCTTTATCCCTTGCATTAGTCAAGAACATCATCTGGAAGATTGAAGCCATTGTTTGGTAAGCTTGACTAGATCATAATCTGTTTGGTATACCTCTAATGCCTTGAAATACCCGGTGCCGTGGAGGAAGAGTTATGATTTTTGAGATGCTTTTGGTGTTTATATTTAAACTTTATTTTTCAAGAAGTGATTATTTATATCTTTTAGAATAAAAAAATGGGAAAAAAAACAAAAGAAATCTTGATTATAGTCTGCACCACGGTACCACTACAATGTGATAAGGTATGAGCCTGGAATATGGTTAAGTGTGTGTGTGTGTGTCATAGTGCAAAAAGTATATCAGCTGGTTGTTTGACCATGTTTCGAAAGAAGTTACATGGTTGACCAGAAAAAGTCAAACTTTGTAGTTGGTAAAACGGGTGGGTTGGGAACGGCTAACGGGTCAAAACACAGCTTAGCGACCGATACGCGAAATCAACCTAAATCATTTACTTTAAAGGAAAAAAATAACCCAAATCAACCCGTACATGAGTAAATGGGTCAAAATTTGCCATATCTATTAAATCATATCAAAATGCTCATTAACAATAGATTTCAATTCAAGGTGACCCTATACGCGAAAGGCCAAAAACATTCATTTACTCGTGTTATCATTCTGCATTTTGATCTTAGTATCTTTTTAACGTTTTTATGTATTTTTTTTAATAATTTATTTTCCATTTATTTTGAAAAAGTCGAAGCAGTGAAGGCCGAAGATGAAAGATTGAAGAATAACAAGGTTGTAGTGTTGATAGTGATATAATCTTCATCCATGATTGTAGAACAAGGTGAGATAGCAGCAGCTTGTAAATAATAAAAATGGATGCGTAGTTATTTATTATTTACATTTTTCTTATGCAAGAACCACACGGGCGTCGCATTCCACGGATCGTCCTGTTGGTATTGGTTTTTCTTATGCAAGAACCACACGGGCGTCGCATTCTACGGACATCCAACTTTGTGACCAAGCATATGAATTTATGAGAAAGGTACAGGAAACGATATGAGTACCATTATTATGATATTCAAATGTCTCCCTTTTTTTGCAAGTTTAATGATTATAATTTGGAATTGTTTGTGCAGTGGTTTAAAAGTCACCCGGAGTTCACCTCTAATCCATTCTATGTAGGAGGAGATTCCTATTCTGGAAACCCGGTCCCAATAATCACACAACTAATATCAGACGGTAACACTTTTCTCCGTAAACATATCATGGCTGATTTTATCGTGTGAATTTATGACATGGCATGAACCTAACATGAAATCCGCGGGTTTGGGTTGACACATGGATGCATTCATATAAACAAGTCGGGTTCAGGTTAAGCGGGCAGGTTCACATGCTGGCCTGTTTGTATTTGTATGACGTAACTTAAGTAGGCATTTGTTTCCGAATTTAAAAAATAAAAAGAGTATTTATATAAACTTTTATAATATAAGCAAGCATAGTTGTTTTATATACTTTTCTAAATATGATAAGTTTATAATTTCAAAATATGAATAAAAAAATCAGGTTAAACGGGTCATGTTGTGTTCGAGTTCACATGTCTGAAGCAAATTTAAGGAGTGTGTCAAATTAATAAATCTTTTGACCGGTTACTCTATAAGAGATAAAACTTATTTATTCTAATTTCTAAATTAATAAATCTTTTTTTTTTCAGGTGGAAAAGTGTGGTCTGCTAGAAAGTGGTTATAATCTTGATGTTGCGGACCTTAAAGTGCAAATATAATCTACTGAGGTTTTCTTGGAACTCACAAAAAAGTTTTAAGTGGTGTGCAAAATTATCATTTTGCCTTTGGCTCGGCTTTAACAACTTCATGGCTTTGTTGAGAGTAATTTTAGCATGGCTTTGTTGAGAGTAATTTTAGCATGGATTCCATGAAAGATTTTGAGTGTTGGTTTCATAGAGTATATTAAAAGTTTGGGTAAATTTGCAGTTGAGTGTTAGGAGCTTGAAGAATCTATGACTCAAAGAGATGCTGGTAGATTTCCAAGAGATATAAAATGAGAGAAATGTCGTAGTATGCATAATGGTTAAGGTTCGAGGGGATGAATTTTGCAGTTTAGTTTGGCTGCAAATGTGCAGGGTTAATTTGTTATGTTTTGTATGGTAGGTGTCATCACTATTGTGTTGTATTGGATATTATGGTTTGGGATTGGTTCTTAGCGACTTGCTAAGAATTGGTCTGGTGGTGGTGTTGAATAGTTCATTTTGGCTGACCAAAAAAGTTAATGTGTGTTTTTACATCTAAGTTCATTGAAAGACAACATTAATCTTTCTTTTTCTGTTTTTAGTTTCTTTGTTACTCACCTGCATCTTTGTAAGATTTAGTCATCAAACATGTTTTTAAAATGTGGAAGGTATTTTTTTTAAAAGAGGAATCTGTTGGTTTATTTGTTATTTAAAACGATTGTATTTAGGTTTCGGTTTATTGTTTTAAAACGATTAAACATGTTTGTTATTTAATTGTTATTTGAAAGATGTTCCCTTTCTTTATAATACATTGAGTAAACTTCCGTTTTGCTCCCTGTTGTTTGGTCACTTTAACGGTTTTGCCCCAAACCTTTAAAAATAGCCATTTTACTCCCTGATGTTACTATTTTTTCACCAATTTTCTCCCCGCCCCAAACAACGTCCATTTTAGCTGTTAAGTGTTAGTCACGTGCCCCTCACATGAGGGGCATTTCTGTCTTTTTTTCTTCCAAGATATTTTATACCCTTCATTTAAAACCCTAACTTATCTCCTGCCATCTTGTTGAAGAAACAAGACCTGCATATTTTTGAAGCTTCAAAAGAAATTCATTGCCACCATTACAACCACCACTCGCGGCCATCACCACCACAACCATCACCCGCCGCCACATCGCCATCACCACCATCAGCGACCAACCCTGCCCAATCCACACACTCTGTCTTACCCGTCTCTCTTTCTACCTTCTCTATCACCACCCACAACCACCACCTGCCGCCATCACCACCATCAATAACTCCCTGCATATGCGCATTTTATAACTCACGACTGTAATTCGTCTCTCTCTCTTTCTCTCTCTCCTTGAACACACGCAAGAGAAAGGCACATGCCGGAACCCTAGATTCTGAGCAAGAAAGACACTGTAATTCGGCTCTCTCTCCCTGTTCTTGTGTTTTCTTTTTTAAATTTGGGGATTTGATGATAAAAATCGGGATTTGATTCTAGGGTTAGTTTTGTTGAAAAAATTGGGGATTTTGATGATAAATGACGGTGGATCTGAGTTCAGAAGGTAACAGCCTCCTAGGGTTTCGAGCCAAGAGCTCTAGCTCCGGCGGCTTTACACACTCGGATTATGACGGTGACGATGGAGTCCATTAGAAGCGTCGTTGGGTGGTGTTCAGAGATCTCCGATGTTGGTGGTTTATGTTGGTGGTCAGTGGGGGGTGGTGCAAGGTGGTGCTCAGGTGGGGTGGTGCAAGGTGGATGTCAGGTGGAGATGGAGGGAGGTGATGGTTGTCGGGTGCAGATGAAGGGAGGTGGTGGTTCTCAGGTGCAGACGGTGGGTGGTGATCCTTGATTGTGAGTTGTTAAATGTGAATGATGATGTTGATATATGGTTTTTTTTTAATCGAAAGACCTGTTAATACATGTATTAATCATGAAAAATAGTTGGTTTTTTCTTTTTTTATATATAAATACTAAATAATAATTGAGAGAATGAGAAAAGACTGAAATGCCCCTCATGTGAGGGGCAGACGACCAGGATTTAACGATGGAAATGGATGTCTTTTAGGGCGGGGAGTAAAATGGTGATGAGCTTCATAGATCAGGGAGTAAACTGGCTATTTTTAAAGGTTTGGGGCAAAACCATTAAAGTGACCAAACCACAGGGAGCAAAACGGAAGTTTACTCTAATACATTTTTAATAAACCTTAAAAAAATGTGTATCCATTCGTCGTTTAATAAAATCTGGTATGTAAATTTTCTAAAAACCGCTCATGTTTTTACACGGGGTTACATGTGTCTTGGCATGAAGAGTTATCAGGCTATAAATCATACAAAAAGAGTACATTTATAGATATAAATTTTTTTTAACACAACTCATAACCCGTGAAGCTCACGGGTATATAACCTACTATATAATAATAATACCCATACCCAACAAGTTGAAAGTTATATGACCCGTGTATCATGTTTACATTATCAAAAAACACAAGTTATGAACCTTTAATAAATGGGAAAGAGACAAACACGCGTTTAAGTAGAAAACCAAACCCCCCTCTCTCTCTCTCTCCTCTTTCTCTCTCTAAATCGCCATCTCCATTGATTCGATCGCTCACGAACAACATCATATCGATTCGAAACTGACAGGGGAACGGAGCTCATTGATCTAAAATCCTCAATTTGAGATCGAAATGACAAGATACAACTGCTGATTCAGATGGCGTTTAACCTGCATCAATTATTATTATTATTATTTGTTTTATTCTTCTTGTTTTCTTGTTTCTCGAGCGTTTCTTGTGGCAGTGATCATGATGTGTCGCAACTGCCTCCTGTTACGCCTATCAATCGCGATCTGTACCGCACTAGGTAAATAAAGTTATCATGTATGCCTCTAGATTTGATTTGATTCGATTTGATTGCCTGTTTGTGTGTTTGATTTGATGCAGTTTAGTTGTTAATCTGTGTTGAAATCTTACTAATGTATGGATCTCAATCTGGAAAAGGTTGTAACTGTAGGAGAGTGTGAGTTAGTTACTCATTTATTATTTCTGTCAAATGCTTCTTTTGACAATTGGCTACTTATATCCAACAGGTTTGATTAGTTTTACTTCTTAATTTATGTCGAAATCTTACTAAAATGATACAATTCACGTAAGTTTGATTATCGCACGGATCTCATCCTGGAATAGGACTTAATTGCACTATAAACTTATGTGAATTGTATTATTTTAGTAATAAGATTTATTTTGACAGTTGGCTACTTATATTGAACATTATAACAGCAAATTTGGAATGTCTATATATATGTATTCATGTCAAATTTTGCATTCCAATGTAACATTATAGCAACAAATTTTGCTTTCACGGTGGGTCAGGTTGCTTTAAAGGCTGCTTCGGGTAAAGTGACCAAACACGAGAAAGCGTGCCTTGACAACCAGCACATGTTTATCCCGTTTGCTTTTGATACTTTTGGTTTTCTGGCGCCAGAGGCCGTGGACCTACTTAGTCAAGTTCAAAGGGTCATGCATAGTAATGTTATGACCCCGAGATCTATGGACGTAGTTTTAAAAGACTTAGTTTTGCTATTCAAAAAGGGGTAGCGGCACAGCTTGTTGCCCGTTTACCAACTATCTCAATGTAAATTCATATAATTGTAGTGAATATGAAAGTTGATTCTGATTGATTATATGTTGGGTATATTTTCTTTCTTCGGTGCATTATCTGTCAATTCGTATAGTTTAAATCCTGGTGGTAAGTGGTGTTGAAATCAATGAGTATAAGTGTTCAAAGTATTTTTATTCGACTTCCGATAGGCCTCTTCTTCTTTGGTAAACTAGGTCACAAAATATGCATGTCTTTCAGTTGGTTTTTGCTGATTAAGAATCTAATTACAACTAATGGTCATAATAATTAAATTCTAAACTGGTTCTGCTTTGACTTGGATTTTAAAGCAGAGATTTTGTGACCTCCTAGAAAGCATAAGGAATTAAAGAAGGCTTGATATCGTTGTTTGTGTGTACTTTATCTATAATTGTTTAGTACAGGTTCAGATCTTTTTAGAGAGAAGTCCAACTTTGACTTTTTGAGTTATGCATGTATGGGTAGTGATGTGGTGCTGAGGGCTGACTTCTAGCATGTATCAAGTTTTCATATCTTGGTCATACCATACTCATTTTTTTGATATAGATCATGGTAATGTTTTCCCTAATATTAGGATATATTTGCAGAAGTGAAACTCTTATCTTTCACTTATTCATGTTTTTCATCTAATAAATGATGTCAGCATGACTCCTTAAGACGAGAGACATGTGTTACATTCGTCTCATAATTGTTCTCTTGTGCAAGCCGATATCATACTCATGCACGTTGATATTGGTTTTTCATGGATAAGAATCTAGACATTATATTCTTCTTCAAAATAGAAAAGCAAACATAAATGCCCACATGACAAACATTTGAATCATTTTGTACAGCTGTCATCTGATTTTTTATTTTCGTTGGACATATAAAAATACGAACCTTTTATAAATCGTACATTTTTGTTGTTCCTTTTTCAGTGCCGCCCTGATGGAAGAGATAGAAGCATTGGTTAACCGACACCCAGATAAACTCCATGTGGGTGCTCTCTGTCTCTTTTTTCTTCTTTTGCCATCCCTTTTGTCATAATTTCATTCGGTTCACTAAAATTTCAACAGATGGAGACATTTCGAAGTTCAAATAAGGGATACAATGCTGAACTGAATGTCGTTACATATTGCCAGAACAGAACAGCTATTGAAGACAAATCGAAGTTTCGAATACTTCTTGTGAGTCATTTCACTTTAAACTTGTAAATGCATCACATTAAAGGCAGACCGATATATTTCCACTTTTAGCCTTCTTATTATACTATATATTAATTTGCATCACTAGCTACAGTGGCCACAATAGTCCTTGTTTTTTTTGTAAACGAAGCACAAGACCTGAAAAAAGCAACGCCTTTATTGTTTTTGACATTTATTGTCTCATATTGTAATTGCTGATCTTTTTGACAGATGATTACTTGTCTTCCAGAGTTTTGGGCAGCATGCGCGGGAGCTAATAACCACTGAGCTTGCATTAAGGATACTCTCCATTTTAAGCGAGGAGCAATTTTTACCTAAAGTGGATCCGTTGTTACTGAAAAAGACCCTTGAGAAGATTGTTATAAAGGTCAGATCTATGATATTAATTATTTCTTTATCATCAGATAAAAGAAGCATAGTCTACAAAAAGTGTGTATAAAGAGCGTGCATTGTCTTGTAATCAGATATCAGTCTGCTAAGCTTAGTTTATAGGGTAAATTACACTTTTCGTCCTTTATGTTTATACCAAATTTCAGTGGATGTCCTTTACCTTTAAAAATGTCAGGAATCATCCTTTACGTTTTAAAACCTTGCACGATCTGTCCTTTGACACTAACCCAGTTAAAAGTTTCAGTTAAGTCTGGTCACATAATGGTAGTTTAGTCTTTTTTTTATGGTGTTTAGACTTTAGAGAGAGAAGTTATGTTTATATCTCTTATTTTTTTTATTCGTTTTGTTTTATTTTAATATACCTTTTTAAATAAATGGATAAAATGACTAAATTGCCCACTGAAAATTTTAACTGGGTTAGTGTCAAATGACAAACAGTGCAAGGTTTTTTAAATGTAAAGGATGATTCCTGACATTTTAAAAGTTAAAGGACATCCACTGAAATTTGGTATAAACCTAAAGGATGAAAAGTGTAATTTAACCTTGTTTATATTAAAAAGATAACCAAAGATTTCACCTTGAAATATTAACTTTTTTTCTCATGACAAGTTTGATTTATATTCCAATGTAAAGGCAGTTGTAGAAACTTGTATATTCTTTGTATCAGATTCTGAACTAAATATCACTTAACAGGTGGTACCAGTGGAAAATCTGAATGGACGCAAGAAAGTGGAAGAAGGAGACCTTTGTGAAAGAAGAAATGGTCTTGCTGTTAATCTTAGATACAATTATTATGTGCATACTAAAAGAGATAATGTTGGTCAGTTTTATAGCTTTGTATATGACTATTCTTTGCAGGCAGAGGAGTAGATCTCAACCGGAATTGGAGTGTAGATTGGGGGAAAAAAGAGAAGGTTAGTTCTTAAAAAATCTGACACCATTGTACGGGCTGGGTTAGGTTGACCCAAAACTTTTCTTGTCTAATAATTTTTATATATTTTAATAATTATTTAGCATGTCATGTGTGCAATATAAATACAGTGATTTCATTTTTTTGGTAATAGTTAATTTTACGGTTTAGGTGGTATCATGCATTAAAATACACTTCGCCTGCCCATTTGTCCTGTTTCCTTGTAATCTATTGATATTTAGTTTAAACACTTGTCTTTTTTTAGATAAAACTTAATCCAAATCAACCCATTTATTCGTTTGAGGTTACTTTCTAGATAGATTCTTCTGATATTTTGTTCTTCATCTCTACGTCGGCTCTAGTTAATAATAGCACATTCCTATTTCGCTATTTTGGATTTAGTCCTTTGTTTTTCGAAAGTACATGGATGGTCCTTGTGGTTTGCACTCTGTAACGTATTTAGTCCCCAACTTTTGCCAAAAGTACACAGATGGTCCCTGTGGTTTGCACGCGTTTAGTTCCCAACATTTAGTGACTAAATGTGTTACAAAGTGCATACCACAGGGACCATCCATGTATTTTTGCAAAAGTTGGGGACCGAATGCGCTACAAAGTGCAAATAATAGGGACCATCCGTGTACTATAAAAAAGCTAGGGACTAAATCCAAAATTTTGGTTAACCACGGGGACCATTCGTATACTTTACTCATAACTAAATAAATGGGTCAAAGTTTTTACCTCTGATGACAATCTTGACCCTATTTTTCCTAGAAGTGTATTTTTCTGATATTTTTATCCCCCATTTTTACTTTGTGTCTAGTTGATAATAAGGCATATCAAATTTCTAACTGTGTGATGTCACTGAGCTTCTTATTCATGTATTTCAGGATTTTGATCCATATGAGGAATATCCTGGTGCTGCCCCTTTTAGTGAGCCTGAGGCTCAACTAATGCGGAAGCTCTCAATGTCATTTGACCCGCATATATGGGTCAACGTGCATTCTGGAATGGAGGTGAGCAATACCTTCTTTCGATTTTTGGATTAATTACTCAAATCTTGATGGATGGCTAGTGATTCAGGGTGTTGTGTCCTGGATTAATATTAGTGGTCTCAATATTGGCGGGTCTTAACACGTCAAAATGGGTCAGGTTGACCCGCAACACCGGCTTTTATTCTAATATTTTCATATTAGTAATTAATGTGCCAAATGTTATTTTAAATGTTTTGTCGTTTCAGTAAGAGAAACGTATATGATTTCTTACTAATAGGAGTGAAAATTTAATATTTGACCAACTTAGGTATGAAAAGTTCAAACTTTGTACCGTACATTGTTCAATGTGGGATCTTTGGTTACCTTGTTTGACATTTTCCCTTTCAATAATAATATTTCTCTGAAAAATTTTGATTTAGGAGTTTTTTATGCATCAAATGCGCTTTGGGAGACTTTCGATCTCGTTTGACTAGTTATTTAAGCCAACTTTTTTTAGTTTTTTACATGTTTAACTTGATAAAGATATAATAGAAACTAAATCGACCCATTCGTAAGTAAGTGGGTAAAACTTGCAAGCAAAACAGAATCTACTTCTGGAATTTGTTTTCTACTCATTCCGATCTATTAAATTTGATGAAACATCTAACTACTATAATAAAATAAACCAATTTTTAGACACGTGTCATTCATTGAAGGTATCCTCAAATTTATATTTATCTAAATAAATAAATAATAAATTAATATTAAATCTTATCATACTTTAATAAAATATTATCCTCAAATCTAATTTGTTAATTTATTCTATTTTTAAAACAAATACCTCTCTTATCTACTTATCTTATATTAAATATATAAATAATAAATTAATATTAAATGTTATCCTAATTATTTAAAAACACAACTTTTTTTTTATTATTTGGTATACGAAATTATGTTTATTCAACTCAAGTAAAATGCGAGGTTTTTAAGGATATAATTTTTTTTATTATTTGGTAGATTTTTCAACCCGACTATACACGGGTTTTTTTAAAGATACGACGTTTTTAGTATTTAATATACAAAATTATATTTATTTAGGATATAATTTTTTTTATTATTTGGTAGATTTTTCAACCCGGACTATACACGGGTTTTTAAAAGATACGACGTTTTTAGTATTTAATATACAAAAATACATTTATTTAATCTATGTAATACACATGGTTTTTAAAGATATAACTCTTTTTTATATCTATTCAACACGTGTAATATACGGGGTTTTTAAGGATGTAATTTTTTATTATTTGGTAGATTTATTCAACCCGATTATACACGGGTTTTTTTAAAGATACGACGTTTTTAGTATTTCGTATACAAAATTAAATTTATTTAATCTGTGTAATACACATGGTTTTTAAAGATATAACTTTTTTATTATTTGATATATAAAATTACATTTATTTAACCCTTATAATATACAAGGTTCATAAAGATATAAGTTTTTATTATTTAATATATAAAATTACATTTATTCAACCCGTGTAATACACGGGGTTCTAACCTAGTTTGTTTACATATACAAGAATTTTTTTCATCATTGAATTTTACTGACTTTTTTTTGTCACAGGCTCTGTTTATGCCATACGATCACAAAAACACAACACCATCTGGAATACAATCTGAGAAAATGAAGTTGATGCTTGAAACATTAAACCACCTTCATTGTGGAGACCGTTGTGTGGTTGGATCAGGCGGTGGATCTGTTGGGTAAGTGTTATTTATAATTTCATGAAAAGTAAAATGCAGGCCAGTTATGCGACTTTCATTCAAAGGTTTGTTTTTCCACATCTGGATCTAAAAGGTCTGAAATCTTGCCACACTTCAACCGGCTTGTTAACTCCATCCATTTGTCTCCCGTTAAGTCGGGTATTTTCGTCTTTTTTGTTAACTTAAAGGGGTTTGAATACTTGTACATTATGCTTGTACATAAAGTGAAGAAGACTGAGTTGCCCTTTAGCCTAATGTACAAGTATTCAAAACCCTTTAAGTTAACAAAAAAGACAAAAATACCCCTGACTTAACGGAGAAAAATGGATGGAGTTAACGGGCCAGATGAAAATGGCAAGATTTCAAATCTTTTGAATACAGATGCGGAAAAACAAACCTTTGGGCGAAAGTCGCAAAATTGGCCAAACCTCAGGGACGAAAATGGCATTTTACTCTTTCATGAACTGGTGTAATTAACGGCCATATTATTGGCGAGAATGACAAAATAAGTGGGTTGGGTAACAGGTATGGGCATGTTCGAGTCTGAAGGGATATTATGCAATACGGGTCACAATGGGTCAGGTTGACCCACATTCATATTTAGTTCATTTTCATTGAATGTTTTAAGTGATTGCAAAAACCACTTATTAAGTTACTAATCTATGTTTTGTTAGTTAAGCAATCTATGAGATTGTAAGCATTTAAGTCCACTTCGGGTGACCCGTTTGATCTGTTTCAGATTTTTTTTAACTTTTTAATGTTTACCCATTTGATCTTTTAAATGTAAAATATGACCCAAACAAACACAGTCTTAATATTTTATCTATTTCACTTACCGAAAACAGGTATCTGGCACATGGTACCACAACGGATTACATGTATGATGTGGCAAGGGTCCCCATGTCTTACACTTTCGAGGTTTGTATATACATGCCATTATTTAGTAGGGGTGTTCGTAGTTCGCGGCTCACTCAAAAAAAGCTCGGCTCGAAAAAAACTCGGTTGTAAACGAGCCGGCTCGGCTTGACTCGATTTGTGAACGAATCGAGCTCGAGCTAGGCCTGGCTCGGCTCATGAGCTGGCTCGAATAATTTTTTTTTTCTTATAGATTAGTTTTAATTTTAAATGTATGATAATAAAAAATATCTAGGAGGGGGTGAAGTGTTAACATTTTAACTTTAACTAATTAATAACGTATAAAAATATGAGAAAATAAATAAAAGTATACATATAATACTTTTAATATGTCTTTCGATCTGTAAAAAAATAGAAAAATAAAGATAATACATATAGATATATGTGTAATTTTTACTTTTTGTACTTGTTTTTTTTTTATGTTATCAATATTTAAAAAAAAAGTAAAAACCATTAAAAAAATTCACGAGCTGGCTCGAATATTTTGCTAGCCGAGCTCGAGCTCGACTTTTAAGCTCGATAAAATAAATGAGCCGAGCTGGCTCGTTTAAGTTGGAGCTCGAGCTCGAGCTTAACCTAGCTTGGCTCGAGCTTAACCTATTATTTAGCAGAACCTCAATTTATCATCAACTTTGTTTCATACTTTCATGACACTCATCGACTTGCCAGATTTATGGAGATGAAAAAGCATCCTCAAGAGACTGCTTCAAAATGTTCAACCCTGTGGACCATGTTACCTTCAATGTATGTGCCATACAGATCCTATTTTGACCAACGCTTCATTCTTGTTTCTAACTTTAGCCTCTTGATTGCAGCGAGTTTTGAACGAATGGTCTGCCATGTTCTTTGCAATGTTTAACATGGGCGCGCACCAGATGACGGATGTGCAAGAATCGACCCCTTTTAACAACGTGGAACACTTAATTTCCATAGATGACTATTTAAACGGTTACTTAATCGAGAGGAAAAACCGGTACGGTGAAAAGAAGGAATTTCTGGACCTGGGTTTGCAAGAAATCAGAACCTATTTCAGACTGTTCCTGCTGTCTTCAGTGATGTTAATGTTTATGTTCTGTTCCAGAATTGCAAAGAGTAATAATAGATCACACTTGCCTTCTATTCCTCTTTGATAATATCTAGGTGTGTAACATTATTACTTATTTTTATGGGTTTTCTCCTTACCATTTTTTAAACCGCTAGTTTCGTGTTAGTATATGATTCTGATTTGTACAACATTCATGAACGACGGATTATTTGTGCACTAATAGAAACATGAAGTTTTCGACTTGTCCATTCTGATGTTTGGCCAATGCGAATCTGGCTTTCGTGTCCATAGTCGTTGTATCATGCAAGGGAATCCACTCAAATCAACCATCAGTTTGGTTTCGTGGGTTTTTTTTTTTTTTTTTTTTTTTTTTTTTGTTAAAAAATCAGTCGATTGTCTTAGGAATTTTCAAGTCGTACCAAATGGTTTGATTTACAACAGTCGATAAAAACCGAACCCGAAAATAGGTTTTTTGGGCTATGTAACTTTTTATATTTAAGTTGGACGATATACAACCAATCTATTGTCTTAGGATTTAGGAATTTTCAAGTCGTACTGAACGGTTTGATTTATAACCGTCGATAAAAACCGAACCCGACACTAGGTTTTTGGGCTATGTAATGTTTTATATTTTAAGTTAGATGACATACATGATTGGGCTTTGCTTAACAATACACGAGTCCGCTTTTTTAAGTTTTTGTTAGAGCATTTTTTACCATTTTTTTTTATCAAAATGGCCAATTATAAGACTGGAACCAAATGGGTTGTCTTATTTTAGTTCTAGTTTTCATTAAGTTTCAATGTTGGTTTTTAGTCTATAACTAGGGTTAAGACCCGCCCGCGTTGCGGCGCGGGTACATCGTAAACATTGAATGGATTAGTCCAAACGTTATATGATGCATTAACCATATGAAAACACACATTTCGACGTATCCAGTTGAACTCAATGTAACATGTATAAGCATTGTGATTGGATCAAACGTAAAGTAAATCAAATTCATATCGAACAATCATAACGTATTATATGTGGCCCAACTCATACATAGAAAACGTAACGGATATGAAGGAAAATATGCACATGTAATCAAAAGGGATTAATTAGAGCTTTCGAAAAAAGGGGAGAAAAAGAAACCATAATTTGACTCCACTCGGTTCAAAACAAACTTTACGAAACATACATAAAATAAACACGAAAACATATTATATTTGACCTGAATCATTTCCCAAAAAAATTTTACTTCGAAACGTAGAACTTGAATTTATACCAAAACGTACATAAAAATATGCACGTAAAAATGTTTCTTTAAACGAAAACGTATTATATTTGACCTGACTCGTCTATAAAAAAAGTTTACGTCGGAATGTAGAACAAATCATATTTATACATACCCGTACATAAAATATGCATGTAAAAAATAGTTTTTAAGTAAAGGAAGTATAGGGGTAAAACGAAACAAAATATTAGTAAAAAATTTAATAGGTTAAAAACGTTCGTAAAACCGTGCCAAGTAGCACCAATGCCAGAACGACATCGACACGGCCGGCCTTGAGGGTGGGCGGGGAGGACCACCGGCCAGGGCCCGGTATTTCGAAGGGTACATTATTTTTAAAATCAATCCGATATGTATATGTAAAAAAATAAATTAATAGGGTATACTCATACGAACACCAACATAGACCCACTTACAAAACTATTTTTATGGTTTAGATTAGTTATTAGCCCATTAGCATTAGGTTTAGACCTTTAGTGAGCCAAATACCCAAATTCGTTAAGGCCTAAGGGCACGTTTTTTCGAGCTCGAACAGGGTACACGAATTCTCAGGGCCGGCCCTGGACATCGACTCTCAACATCGTAAAAATAAAATAGATAAAATGGTAAAAATTACACTGAACGAAAAGCAGACTAAAATCGTTGAACCACACACACCCGTTACAATGTGTTAATGCGAAGAAATTAATCAGAAATGTAAAACGTTGAAAATAATAACTTAGTCGATCTAGGACCCGCCCGTTGCGACAAACTTTTCAAAAGGGAAAAAATGGATGTGTTGTGACGGGTTTGTCAAATATGGAAAAATAGAGCAAAAAACATTGAACCTCACATGCACGCTACGACATGTTAAATCGCAAAATTTAGAACGAAATGTAAAACGAAAAACTTGCGAAATACAAAAGGTATGGGGGACCGAAGTTGCAAATAATAAAGTGTTGTATTAAATTACAAAAGATGAAAAAGTTTGAGTTAAAAGTAAAAAATTTGAAATGGGTTAAAATGTAAAAGAAAAAACTTTAAGGTTTAAAGTGGAAAATGAAGTTTTTTTTTTTTTTTTGAAAAAGTTCCAAAGCATAATGTACAAGTTATGATACACAAGAAAGTTGCAAATTTATATAGGGAATAATGGTCTAGAAATGTAAGCAACGATTTGACCTGAAATCTCTGAACACAGAGGTGGCAAAAAAAGTATTTAATTTTAACCATTGGTTAGTAACCAATTATAGATATTTAATATAGGAACTGAACTGGTTATTAACTGGTAAACCGCTTAACCATAAAAACAAAAAGTTAAAAAAATGCCAAAAAACCAGTTATTTACTTATTTACTGAACTGGTTAAAATGATTAACCGAACCAGTTAAAGCAGTAACAACTTAAAGTAATAACCGATTAAACTAAAAAGGTGAAATTAACCATCATAACCAATTAACCAAACCGATGAAAATTAACCGGTTTGTGGACTACTATACGGTTGAATTTATTCAAACCGAACAAATTACGACTCTTTAAGACATTACTAAGTGATCTATTATCTATATATATTTTTTTAAACGTCGTATGGTTAGGATGTCGCTAACCGGGGTAGTAATCAGTATCACCAAGTTAATATTAAAATCCCCTTACTTGGAATTAAACTTAGGATCTCTAAGAGAAACAAAGCTTCCCACCTCCCCCTTAACCACTAGGCAAAGAGATGATTTTTTAAGTTTTCGTTTTTTTATTTTTTTAGTTGTATATTAATTATTTGTCACTTTTCGTATTAAATAGTAACTGAAAATTTTTAATTGTTTTTATTTTTTTATTAGTAATACATTATTGATTATTTAATTTTATTTTTAGTGTCAGTTTTTACAAAAAAATCTGAATCCGCATCTGTGTTTATTTATTTTTTAACATTCCAAGTTATTTGTCCGCGCGTTGTGATGGTACGTTATTGTGTGCATTAGATCGGTATCAATTCGTTTCGTTTCGTTACAGTATTGGTACGATACATGCACTTGTTACAAAAATCAACACATGTTTTACATAACTGAAAACGATAAAAACAAACACGGGTACTGGCGCCGATGTTGTCCGTACGACACCGATCGATTCAGAGTGTCACGTTACTGGTAACGTTATTCATTTATCCTCAAAGATAGAGTTGTATAAATGAAAATTTTTCGAAACTAAAAACCATAAAAATTAATACAGGTACCAGTACCGATGTTCGGTATGGTACGTGTAACACCCCGAAAATGGGTTTGGTGATCAAACCACATTAGCACTAAAAGACGGGTAAAGTACCGTTAGTGGTAAAATTTACCCGGTAAATATTAGGATTTAAATAATTAATCCAAATATTAAATAAAAAGTGAATAAAAGCTTTTAAGGTAATAAAATGGATAAAATGCCCGAGTTAACGGGACCTAAAATAAACTTAGTCATAAATATTCCCGAACCCGCTAAGTTAACTAGGAATATTAAACCTAGTTAATAAGTGGGAATATTATTGAAAATAATTAGGTTGTGACCTAATTAATAACTAACCAAACACGAGGGACCAAAGCCGGGTAATTTGAAAAAGAAATTATAAACTTAAAAATAAAACACAACACACACACACAAGAGTGTGTGTGCGTGCGTGAGAATGGCCAGGAGAAGCTCCTAGAGAGCTCAAACCCTAGAATCAACAAATTCACCAAATTGGAGCTCGAATCAAGATCCAAATCAATGCATGAACGCGTAGAAACGATCACCAAGTCAAGGGGATCGTGAGGTATGTTGAATTTCTAACATTCGTGAAGTCGTAAAAATTTGATAATCATCCTAATCGCGAATTAGGCATGAATTAGAGAAGCTATGGCTAGATTAGTGATGTATACTTGCTTAGGAACGAAACCCTAAGTGAAAATCATGCATATGATGCTATGACTTGAATGATTTGGTGATTACCTATATGTGTGTTAAATGGGTTTATTGACAATATGAAGAACACTCGGATTAGAGTGTTAATTTGATGAATATTGATTGTTATGAAATAAGTTCTTGATGTAGTTCATGAACACTAGACATAGAGGTTTGATTTTGATGTAAATCTTGGTGAATATAATTAGTTATGAACTAGTTAGTAAATATGTGAAATTATGCACATTAGGTGTTTGTTAAAATGCCTAAATGAGAACTAAAGTATTGAATTTTAGAGTGAAAACGCATATTTGAATGATATGGCAATTACGCGTGATATGAAGTGATGAGAGTTCTAAATACTATGTTGATTTAGACTTAATGTAGTAAACATGTGATTGAAAGTAGTTAACTTTAGATAAGTTAAGTTAACTAATCATGAAGCCGAATAGTAGCTTCGGCATAGAAAATAAGTGAGGTGGAATAGTCGTGATTGTTAATGACTAATTTAACCGCCTTGTAAATGTTTGACAATAGTTTGACGCGTAACAAGCTAGGTGAAAGCTTGGAAGAGAGAGCGGGTCAAACGGAGCAAGTACGGAAAGAAAAGCGTGGCGTGGATGCGAGGTAAGTGTAATTTACACACTTATGTAGAATACTCGTTTATTCGATACGTTGTAAACGTGATAATGATAATATTGGAAATATGGAAATTTGTCAAGTGTCGACTAATGTAAATCAAGGATAAAAGGATACCCATGGTGTAAGCCGAAATGGGTTGAAATTGTAAGAAAAGAGTGTAAAAGAAAAAGGGTATGGTTATAAAATCCGGGATGGGATGGATGTATGAATTGGAAATCAAAAACAATGTTTTTGATTAAATAAATAATGTTGGGCATATAGTCCAAACGGGTTGAATGGTGGTGATAACACCATTTGACAATATCGACTAATGTGGTTGTCAAGTCTTATGTTAACAGGACCGATTAGCAAATCGGATAATTGCGTCACCATTGATGCTGTGATAATGAAAACAAGGTATAAATCGGGTCTACTTGTTGATCCGGGCCAGGTACGTGTAATTATGTTGTAGTTAAAAGTGCTATTTTGGTCGAATAATTTGAGAGAGAGTCCTTAGTCATAAAAGGACTAAAATCGACCAAAACGCCCTTGTAGGCTAAATGGAACAAACGATCCTTAAAGGTTGTTTGAAAACGAATTTTACAATTAGATAATTACTTAGGAGTAGTATAGAAGTTGAAGGATGTAACACGTTAGTCAAATGGCTCTATTCGAGTCTTTGTCGTAAAATAACGATTTGAAGGGTAAATTTTGGTATATATAAATCACCACATTGAATCCACCACAAATATAGTTGTGGTGGAAGATCCTTTGATAAGAAATGTGGACATATGTATTTGGAAATGAATGAAAGCAATTGGTGCTTATAATATGCTTAAATACCTCAAACGGGTCAAAATAAGCATATGGGTGAAAATGGGTTAAAGAAGGTATATAATTCTATAATCGGAACCTAATATGTTAGACATCATTTAATTTAATAGGTTTGTGAGAAATAAGGGTCAAACAAACTTGTATGTTTGATAAAATCACAAACGGGTCAAATTTTGGTAAAAGAGTAATAAGCCGAAGACTTAAAAGTCTTAAATTTTATCAAGCCGGATGTCGGATTTTAACTCCATATGATGGAGAATCAAATTTCAAACATGTAGGAAGAAACGGTAGGTCAAACGGATAAGCGGTTTGAAAGATACGAAAGATCTCGTGTCAATTTACGGCAAAATGGAAAAGCTGGATGCAGGGTCCACCGTAAATTACGGTGCCACCGTAATTTACGGTGGAGCTGATGTAACACCCTAGTTATTTTATATGTAAATACCAACAATTAGATGTGTAGTTAAGACTACACATGCTATAAAAATACGGGTTTATTAAAACTTTTACAAATCATAGGTTATTCTACAAAACGTGATCGAATTCGTTGATTAAAATCTACAACGTTGCAATGTGCGGAAGCGTGTATCTTTATCGTGTTCGGTTCTTCGCTGAGCTTGATCGTCTTCCGGCATCCCAGAAAGTACCTACATTTCATAAACATGAAATTCTTTAGTCATACGGTATTTAAAACGCATCTAAACGAGTCCGGAAAACAAAACTGATCAAAAATACATTTTTGTACAGTGTCCACCGTAAATTACGGTGGACACCGTAATTTACGGTAGTCCATGTTTTGATTTGTTTCCACCGTAAATCAGGAGTGTTTCACCGTAAACCATTTCAGGTCCACCGTAAATTACGGTGGCACCGTAATTTACGGTGGTACCTGCATCCCACCTTTCTATTTTGCCGTAATTTGACACGAAATCTTTCGTATCTTTCAAACCGCTTATCCGTTTGACTTACCGTTTCTTCCTACACGTTTGTAATTTGATTCTCCATCATATGGAGTTAAAATCCGACATCTGGCTTGATAAAATTCAAGACTTCTAAGTCTTCGGCTTATTACCCTTTATACCAAACTTTGACCCGGTTATGCATTTTATCAAACAAACGTATTTATTTGATTCCTATATTTCATACACTTCATCAAATAATTGTGATATACCATATTAGGTTCTAATCAAAGGTTTATTACACAAATTAAACCCGTTTTCACTAGTATGCTTATTTTGACCCGTTAAGGATATTTTAAGCACTTTTAAGCTCAATTTCGCTTTCATTCTAATCTAGCGTTGTAACCTATATCTCTTGTCTAGTACTCTTCCATCACAACCTAAATGTGTGTTGGATTTTAAGTAGATATCTATGTGTTCCGAATTTATACTTCTTGAACTATCATTTTACGGCAAAGACTCATATGGAGTCTTTTGGCCCAAGAATTACATCTTTCACTACCCGTACTCGTTCTAAACTTTTGTTTAATCAATAGACTCCTTTCCAAACAACCTCTAAGAGTTGTTTGTTCAATTTAGCCTACAAGGGCGTTTTGGTCGATTTTGGTCCTTCTTTTACAATGAAGGGATATCACCAATTATTTGACCAAATTAGCACTTTTACATACATCATAAATAAGCGTACCTGGCTCGGATAAACAAATAGACCCGATTTTAACACCTTGCTTTATATTCGCTAATTAAGAACGATGCGAATATCCATTGGATATCTATTCCTGCAAGCATATGACTCGACAAAAGAATCATTAGTCTATATAGTCAAAAGGTGTTGTCTACACCTTTTGACCTGTTTGGCCGAATTGACCATTTATCTTTGCGAAATGATATTTATTATCATCTCCTCTACATGACTCTTCCCGTTTAACACTGTACGGAAATTTTAAATATAAACCGTGTATTTCTTTCGACATAATATGACCAATTTATCGATTTACTTCTTTTTAACCATTATTATGGTTTCTATCATCTTTGGTTATCTTGTTCCGTTCGACTACACGACGGAATATCATATTTCAATTGTTTAGATATCTCGTTCATAATTTATATGATAAGAAAACATTCCACAATTTAAGACTAGTGTAAGCTATACTTACATTGCATCCGAATTACGCTTTTCCTTCATACTTGCTTCGTTTGACCCGCTTCTTTTCCAAGCCTCCACCTAGCTTGTCAAGCGTCAAACTATCATCATAATTCGTAAGACAGTTATATTAGTCATCATTAATTATGACTATTCCATCTTACATATTTTCTTTCACAATTACCATTCGATCTTATTAATGGTCGGTTTGACTATTTAAAAGTCAAACCACCAATTAACACATATGATTGCACTATCAAGTTCACAAGACTCAATTAGGCACATTATCAACACTTAGTTCTCATTTAGGCATTTTAACAAACACCTAATGTGCATAAATTTACATATTTACTAACTAGTTCCTAACTAGTTATTTTTACCAAGATTAACATCAAAATCACCACTTAGTGAACATCATCTTTTGAGGTGACAAATTAACTAACATATCATCAAATTCCTACCTCAAGTAATGATAAATCAACATGTAAATTCCAGTCATTATAAGCATATACCCATTTTGATCATCAAAATCATGGTTTAACTCTTATGTCTAGACCCACTTCTAGTTACTTATGAACTCTTAACAAAATCTCTAATTTGCTCAAGTAGTTCATTCTTATGAGTTAGTATAATGTTTATAAACACCATTAGAACATCAATTTCATCAATTCTACCAAAACCCACTTAGCTCATAGTAGGGTAATTATCAAATCCCTTGTTTGACAACAATTCATCAAGATTTCTACTAGGGTTTGCTTCTAAACCAAGATATAATCAAAATAACACTCATAGATTTAACATTCATTCCAGAATTTCGATTATGATTGTTCATCATAATCTCAAAGTATCACCAAATCTGAAAATTCGACATACCTTGTGATCCCCACGACTAGGTGATCATTTATATGCGTTCATGCATCGATTTGGGTCTTGATTTGAGCTTCAATTTGTTGATTTGTTTAAGTTAGGGTTTTGGCTCCCCTTGGAGCCTTCTCCTGGTCGTTCACGAACACACCAGGTGTGTGTGTGTTTTTTGTTTTTGATTTTAGTAAATAATCTTTTAGATTATTCCACCTTTGGCCCCTCAAGTTTTGTTATCTATCAAGTAGGTTATAACCTACTTATTTACAATCCATATTCCCTCTTATTAACCGGGTCAAACATTCCTAGTTAGCTTAGCGGGTTCGGGAATATTTACGACTAAGCTTATTTTAGGTCCCGTCAACTCGGGCCTTTTAAACACTCTATTTATCCATAAGCCTTTGTATAACTTTTATTTAATATTAGGATGATTTATTTAAAAACCTAATATTTACCGGGTTAATTTTACCACTAACGGTATTTTCCCCGTCTTTAGTATTAACGGGGTTTAATTACCAATCCCGTTTTCGGGGTGTTACAAGTCTACCCCCCTTAAAGAGGTTTCGTCCTCGAAACCTGTTCTTACATAATTCATTGAGTTTAAACTCAATGTATTCTATTCGAGAAATTACTTATACTTTTTAACCAATCGTTAGTATTACCCGAAAAGTGTGGTAACATCTTTTTGGGTTGCTAATTGTCTACATATCTCATACGACATAGTGTAACTTCGAAATAACGTAATCTCGTTATTTCCACTAGTTTAGTGAACTTAGTGATATCCATCGCTTTCATATACTATCGAATTCCTTATGAATCCGTTATTTTGACCCGTTTAAAGATCTTTAGTGAAATCTTTCACTTTTAGCAATTATCTCTTTTGTTTTCAAGTTCATTTATTCGGTTCAGTTATACCGAATCTACCGCTTACAAGCTACCATTTTACTTAAATGATCTTAACCGGTCTCACTGACTAGACTCATTAGTCCCGTTGCTTTTTACCGCTCGCTTGGTTATAATGTGATTCCACTTCACATTGCATTTCTTGACCGTGATCGTGTCACGTCATGTTTAGTTTATATCAACCTTTCATTTTTTTTTTTCGAAAATACCACTTTTTGGATATAACGTCTTGCGCCCATCGGTGTCAAGACTTAAACCTTTCATGCTTAATATTCAATTTTCCTATCAGGATTCTGATTCGTAAAAACGTTATTTCTTACTAAAACCAAGGTTTTAGTTTAGGATTCTCTCTTTATCTTTCGTCAATTATCCGTAACAGGACATTGACAGTCTGTAATTTATTCTTTTACAGTCTTGGTTTTATGCGGGGATTTTCAACTGGTTCTCTCGCTGGTTAAATAACCCGTAGGTTCTTTCACGTAGCCTCGTAGGCTATTTCCTTAGGTCTTCAATCCCTTTTTACTGAAAACACTAAGGTGTATTTCCCTTTTTTTCTTTTTTTTTTTTCGTGACCCAAGAGTCATTCTGGTCCCGTAGACCTTAACACTGTGTTTAATCCCGTAAGTTATGATGATCCCGTAAATCATCTTTTATTTGTATCTACATTCAAATGTATATATATATATTCATATATAGCTTCTAAGCATGTCTTGCTATGTTTAAAATCGTATATTTTCGCTTATGAGCTTTAGTTGACCTTGATCGTAGTCTAAGGCTTCATTTGTTTATTTCAGGGCGAAATTTTCTGACTTTGTCCTTACGTTGGACGTTTTACAAAAACGACCCGTTAAGGGACATATTCGCATTTTCCGGGTTCGAGTGTAAGTACACTACCTCCCAATGCTTGTCTAAATCATTTTACATGCTTGCGTTTTCTGGGTTCGAGTGTAAGTACACTCCCTCCCAATACTTGTCTAAATCATTTTACATGCTTGCGTTTTCTGGGTTCGAGTGTAAGTACACTCCCTCCCAATACTTGTCTAAATCATTTTACATGCTTGCGTTTTCTGGGTTCGAGTGTAAGTACACTCCCTCCCAATACTTGTCTAAATCATTTTACATGCTTGCGTTTTCTGGGTTCGAGTGTAAGTACACTCCCTCCCAATACTTGTCTAAATCATTTTTCATGCTTCTTTGTCCCTTCTCTCGGGCTCATTATTCTGATGTAATACGCTTCTGTCCCCGGTTGTGCGTTTACATTATTATCAAATATTTTGCTTATCTGATTCATTTGGGTACTTTTAAGTTAGTCCCATTCACCCCGTCCTTACTACATCGGATGTAAACGTGTCCGCCATAAGAAGTTCGTGGTATCATATGCCACTACTTACTTGGCCAGAGTAAGTGATTAACACATGACACACATGACCTTTTTATAGTTTTCACATCACGCCCTATGTAAGTAACGCCTCTATTTGTTTTTCTTGGAAACAATATCCCGAATACATTTTCTATTCGGGTTTTTTCCAAGTTTTTAAATCTACATATGCAACTTTCAATTTCTAAGTATTGGTTGCATGTTTATATTCATGCAATAATTTAAACGTGCACCTGGTAATGCTTGCCCTAAGGGCCTTTCTAGCCATTAGCCTTGTTCGCGACCATTACGCGATTTAGGTCCTTAATGAGCATGCTCTTCTTGTCATATCTCGGACCGTTCCATCATCATATCCACAACTCGTTTGACTCTCATCGTCCTCAAACGCGAGTGTCCTTCAATTAAAACATTCACAAAAGTTAGTAACATCAACTTTGATGATCGCCCGTATTATAATACAAGGCTTTTTCTACTATACGCGTCAACGAGCGTATTTTCGTCAACTATGTCTATCATTTAATTGAGGTATCGTGTATTACACGATAACCCTATGTGTTGGTTACAACACTTTAACATACTAAACTATTAACATACTTGTACTTACCGGATTTGCGATCAAGCTTCGAACCGAACACTATTCTTTGTCAAGAGCATAAGGTTTAAGTCCAAGCATGGTTCCTCCCTACCATACTCGAATCTCTTAAACCAAGGCTCTGATACCAACTTGTAACACCCTAGTTATTTTATATGTAAATACCAACAATTAGATGTGTAGTTAAGACTACACATGCTATAAAAATACGGGTTTATTAAAACTTTTACAAATCATAGGTTATTCTACAAAACGTGATCGAATTCGTTGATTAAAATCTACAACGTTGCAATGTGCGGAAGCGTGTATCTTTATCGTGTTCGGTTCTTCGCTGAGCTTGATCGTCTTCCGGCATCCCAGAAAGTACCTACATTTCATAAACATGAAATGCTTTAGTCATACGGTATTCAAAACGCATCTAAACGAGTCCGGAAAACAAAACTGATCAAAAATACATTTTTGTACAGTGTCCACCGTAAATTACGGTGGACACCGTAATTTACGGTAGTCCATGTTTTGATTTGTTTCCACCGTAAATCAGGAGTGTTTCACCGTAAACCATTTCAGGTCCACCGTAAATTACGGTGGCACCGTAATTTACGGTGGTACCTGCATCCCACCTTTCTATTTTGCCGTAATTTGACACGAAATCTTTCGTATCTTTCAAACCGCTTATCCGTTTGACTTACCGTTTCTTCCTACACGTTTGTAATTTGATTCTCCATCATATGGAGTTAAAATCCAACATCTGGCTTGATAAAATGTAACACCCCGTGTTTTCACGAGTGAAAGTCAAAGTCAAGGTCAAAGTCAACGACCGATTTCGCGCGACGTGACTTGTAGAATTGTTTCTATTATATTTAGATTATGTGGAGTAAATGTTGTACATTACAATAATCAAGCCTCACCAATCATATTTCGATCGATCTACGACTGTGAACGATAGGAAGTAACAATGCGATAAAGTTAATCAAGCAAGCTAATCAAATCGACACCAAAATCGTAACTCGAATTTCGTATTTTATTTGTCAGTTATACGTGTGTGTGTGCCTTACGTGCTACTTGTGCATGTTCATTTTATGTTGTGTGGTGATAATCAAGCGAACTCAATCGAACTCGAAGTCTAACTCGAATATGATCGAACCCGAACCCGAATCCCGAATCGAACCGTATAAGAAGTAGTTGGGACTGAAAGTAATTTGAATTAGGAAACCCTATCAAACCGCTCGTAAATCCGAGCCGAATCAATATCGCATCGAGCTCGCCCAAGGTGGTGGCATCCGCACGGATGGCCCATCCGCACGGATTGCCAGTCCGCACGGATGGCCAGCCCGCGCGGATAACCTGCCCGGGTGCGTGCCATGCGCACGGCTCACCCCCTTTCCCTTTTTGGCATCCTATAAATACACGGGTCACTCTCCACTTTTTCTACTTTTGGCAAGTGACGTCCGAACCACACGCATTCTTCACCTTTTTCCCAGACTTCTCTCAATCCAGGTAAGATCTCGCACTGATTCTTGTACATCTTTAATCACTACACGATTCTACACACTTCTATCTTTCGAATCTTCAATTCTAACCATGAAATCATCCGGATTTGAGGTAATCATGGGTGACGTCATCATGAAGTTCGTAAGAACTTCATGCTTGGCCTCATTCCACCAAAAATATCTCAGATCTAAACGATTTCTACACGTTTTTACAATAATTCCACCTAGATCTAAACTTTTCTAAGGATAAAAGAGTTGAAAGAAATAAATCTAATGTTCTCTCCTTCTTTTACCCTTAAAACCGGTACAAATCCGATCAGTCCTAGTGTTTTGCTCGTCAATAGTGATACCCTAGTTCCAGATCTGGAGTTGTACCCTAGACAACTAATTTCGGGGTTAACCGGGACGACCGTTCTGAGTCGCCGGCAGGCCGAGTTAGGGTGGTTCCTAACCGGTCTAGTCACGCGGGTGAGAACACAACTCCAAGTGGTTGCCACGTAATCAGAACGTCTCGATAAACGACAACAGAAACCAAGTGTAGACGAATGGAACAACCAGAGCAGTTGTCCGCACGGACAGGCTACCCGCACGGACTAGCCACCCGCACGGACAAGCTGTGCGCACGGGTTACCATCCGCACGCACAGGTCATACGCACGGGTTGCCACCCGCACGGACTACCCTTGGGACCCACTTTCCAAGCGAGGTTTGAGTATCGACGAACGAGCAATCCGGACGGACGACCTCTGAATGGATTACTCATCGGATCATGAGATACTAAGGCCTTAAAATGAAAATCGAGCAAACCCCACCCACACGGCCAAGCCGTGCGCACGGACGGGCTATCCGGACGGATTGACTCTGCCCGCGCGCACAGGCTGTCCGCACGGACTACCATACGCACGGACCACCGTCCGCGCGGCCGGCTTGAAAGGTAGAAACACTTTGGTGTTTTCTAATTGCTACAACGAAAACTCCAAAGCACAAGCCATCATACACAAACACATCTTAGGAAGAAACAATCCACTTGGACGTTTATCCACACAAGCAATCTAACCGTACGGGTAAGTCGTCCGCACGTATAACTCGTCCGCACGGGTTGCTACCCGCACGGACAGTCACACGCACGGATGACCTATCCGGATGGAACACCATCCGCACGCATCACCATCTGTACGGGTAGGTCATGCGCACGGATGACCCCTATTCACGGACAACTAAACCGCACGATCAGTCATCCTACCCACTCTCGCTTGTACTGTTTTACGCGTCACTTATCGTTACGTTATCGAATCTATTCAGGCTAATCGTACTCGCTGTAAAGCGCTCCCTTCAATCCATATCGCTGTGAGTATACTCGAACCCTTTTTGCTTTAGCACTTTTGGGTGTTACATACGTTACAACTATTCAAACTACAACTATCACACTACTCAAGCTATTTTAACGCTTAACCATTATCGCATGTTATACGTGGCTTATGAATGCTTGTTTGTTATGTTTACACATGGAATGCTGTCTACCTGCCTTAGCAACGATAGTACTATAGTTTGGACTCAGCACCCGTTTCCACGGGGGTTGTTAAGGATCTTTTACTTGCATGGATTACAGTGGTAAACATGTATTGCGAACTGCCTCGGGCAGTCAACCCGCAGTCATTGGTATCGATGGATCTATGTCGATAACTAACGTGCTTCATTTCACTATGTGTACGTGCTGGTTATGCGTAAACGAATTCAAACTCTATATGCTATTATCAAACTTGTATGCTCACCTTTACATTTTGTGTATTGACTTTATTTTAACGTATGTGACAGGTGCCTAGGTTGTTTATATGCTTCTCGGGCTGTGATGAAATCGAAGCTAGGAACTGGAGTCCTAGAAACCAACGAATAAATTAGTTATGTTTAAATCTGAGTTGTCGGGACAGAATAATTGTTTAGATTTTGTCTGTAATAACTTGTTTTGCTATTTGAGACATGGTATGGGACATGTTAACTTAAATTGAATGGTAATGATAGTTGTTATGGAAACTTCTGGACAATCTGTTTCGCTCAGTGCCGCGCCCCGATGATTCCGCCATCGGTTGGGGTGTGACAGATTGGTATCAGAGCCATAACTATAGGGAATTAGGCAAGACTCGACCTAGTCCGGGTCGAAGTCTTAGAGACCTAGACTATAGTTGAGAACCAACAGACCAACTCACGCGTGTGCGTAAATTTCGTCGCTATCACTCACTCTTTTTCTAGCACCACACTCAAATTTTCAAGCTTTGAACAAGCAATAAGGCCGAGAATAGGTGTGAAAACCGCAAACTCTCGACTAAAGTTGCCTAATCAGCTTGCGTTTTAGCTACAAAAGAGGAGAATTATACCAAGTTAGGAGTGAAATCCACATTTTGATGAATAATCTCCTCAACTTTTATCAAAAACAAGGACGGAAGTTGTAAGATAGGGGTGAAACCCTAACCTTGACGACTCGTCCCGCTTTTATACAAGACTCCACCAAAGTTCGATGTATTCCAACGGTCTAGAGGCACGACCAGACCAATGGGAATTGCGCCAGCACCCAAGAGTCGAGGCAAAGGCATAGTCCTGGAGGTCGTTGTGCAGGGTCCTTGCGAATAGTCGAGCTACTTTGGTTAGTCGAAGTCTATTAGCCATAGACAATCTACCTCCGATTTACCGATCTTTATGAAAATTATAATGTATTTTCCGTTATTTGTTAACACTTTGAGATACTATTGGTTTCGACCCAACACTAGTGCTTCTGCCGAAACACAAAACCCACACAACTCATCGCTAGCAACAACGGGAACAGTTAGAATACTTTGTACGCTCGTAGGTACTTTACTAATTAGGTTATATGTGTTATATGTGTTCTTGTCATTGTGCTTACGTGATTAGGAACATTGTGCTCTATGTGATTATGTGATTCTGTGCAGCTCTGTGAATTTGTGATTTTATGCGTTTACATGGTACGTGTTACTGAGCTTTAGTAGTCCTAGACGTGTGAGGTGAGATTCGAATACATATGTTGAGTTTCCATGACGGTGTCTATTGCAGACAATGTCGTCTGGATCCCATCATCGGCTCTCTCGTCAGGAAAAGAGGGACAGACGCCTTGCGTCCATCGTCGCGAAAGCAGTAGCAAAGGCTGTGAGCGGTGTCTGCGAGAATGCCAGCAAGTCATCCGAGGAATCAAGGACTGAAGGTCCCAAAGCTGCTGCGAGACCTTTCAGTTTCAAACAATTCAAGTCATGTGGGCCGAAAGAATTCACAGGCGAAGGAGGTCCTACTGCTCTGTTCCACTGGTTTGACTCTATCGAGGTCACTCTGCGACAAAGTGGTTGCCCTGATGACCTTCGAACTCTGAATGCTACCGGCGTCTTTCAGTCCCGTGCTCTGGACTGGTGGACGGCCGAGAGGAACAAGAGAGGGAACGATGCAGCCTACGGTTTGTCGTGGGATGAGCTCAAGGAAGTCATGCTGGAGGAATTCTGCCCTCCTCACGAGCGTCAAAAGCTTGAAGATGAATTTTGGCACATACATCAGAAAGATGGAGACAATGCTGGTCTCACTGCTCGCTTCAAACAGCTCAGCATTATCTGTCCTGACCAGGTCAAGACCCCTGAGATGACCATCAAGAAATACATCCGAGCCCTGCCCGACTGCGTTGCTGATTTCGTGCAAGCGGCTAAGACTACCACGATCGAAGAAACCTATCTGCTGGCCGCTGAGATCAATGACAAAAGGGTCAAGGCTGGGATGTGGGATAAGACCTCCAAGCATCTACATCAAGCCACTGCTGCTACACCAACTGCTGAACCCACGTCCTCAGGCAACAAGAGAAAGAACAAGAGAAAGAACAACTCCACCAACAAGAACTGTGCGATTTCTGCTGCACCGATCCAAGCGGTACCTGCTCAACAGCGTCAAGTAGTGGCGCCTGTGGCCAATGCACCGCCTGCAAAGCGTGCATATACTGGACCACACCCACTCTGCCCTACTTGCACCTATCATCATCCAACTGCTATTCAATGCCGCTTCTGTGCTCATTGCAACGTCTACGGCCACTTTACTGCCAACTGCCGTATTCGTCAAGCTCCTGCCAATCAAGCTCTACTCACTGCCCCACAGGGTCAACAAGCGCCTCCGGCACCCGCAGTCAAAGCCAGAGCATGCTTCACATGTGGCGACCCGAACCATTTCGCCAACATGTGCCCGAACAGGGTGGTGAAACAAGAACCCCAGCAGCAACAGCAGCAACCACAGCAACAGCAGCAACCACAGCAACAGCAGCAGCAACAGGCCGCACGTGCCAGAACTTTCAATCTCAACATGCGTCAAGCCCAGGCCGACAACAACGTGGTCAATGGTACGTTCCTTGTGAATGGTATTTATGCTTCATGTTTGTTTGATACTGGAGCCGATAATTGCTTTGTGTCACTCGAATTTGAGAAACTCCTTAGTCGTAAGCGCTCTCGACTCCCCTCTGCATTCGAAGTTGAAGTCGCTACCGGAAGAACCGTCGCCGTAAACTCTGTTATTCGTGATTGCACACTCGAGCTCAACAATCACATCTTCTCAATCGATCTTATCCCAATGAAACTAGGAAGCTTTGATGTCATAGTAGGCATGGACTTTCTTCGCGAAAACCATGCCGAAGTTGTGTGCTTCGATAAAATGATTCGTTTTTCCCTCGCCAACGGGGATTCATTGTGCGTCTATGGAGATACTACTTCGAAGGGTCTCAAACTTATATCATGCCTACAAGCCAGCAAGTATCTCCGTAAGGAGTACAGGGCCTTCTTGGCTCATGTCGTAGCAGCGGAGAAGGAAAAGAAAGAGAAGAAGAAAGTGAAGGACGTTCCAGTGGTTCGAGAATTTCCTCGAGTCTTTCCCGAGGATCTTCCCGGACTACCTCCAAAGCGTGATATCGATTTTCGCATTGACCTTATTCCCGGAGCGAATCCTATTGCCAGAGCTCCCTACCGACTTGCGCCGTCCGAAATGCGTGAACTCTCAACCCAACTCCAGGAATTGCTTGAAAAAGGCTTTATTCGCCCGAGCACCTCTCCGTGGGGCGCACCAGTCCTTTTCGTCAAAAAGAAGGATGGGACGTTCCGGATGTGCATCGATTACCGGGAATTGAATAAGTTGACTATCAAAAATCGCTATCCTCTGCCTCGAATCGACGATTTGTTCGATCAACTACAGGGCGCTACGTGCTTCTCGAAGATCGATCTGCGTTCCGGATATCACCAGCTGCGTATACAGGAGGAGGACATTCCCAAAACAGCGTTTCGCACTCGTTACGGCCATTATGAATTCGTTGTCATGCCTTTTGGCCTAACCAATGCACCAGCCGTTTTCATGGATCTGATGAATCGAGTGTGTAAACCGTATCTTGACCGTTTCGTCATCGTGTTCATCGACGATGTCTTGATCTATTCCAAAACGAGATCCGAACACGCGCAACATCTACGTTTGGTTCTCGAGTTACTTCAGGGAAACCAACTCTACGCCAAATTCTCCAAGTGCGAATTTTGGCTGGGGGAGGTTCAATTTCTGGGTCACATCGTAAATAGTCAGGGCATTCACGTCGATCCTGCGAAGATTGAAGCTGTTAAGAGCTGGGTTACGCCTAAGAACCCGACTGAAGTCCGTTCCTTTCTCGGACTGGCGGGCTATTATCGACGATTCATCGAAGGATTCTCGAAGATTGCTGTACCACTCACTTCTCTCACTCATAAAGACCAGCCCTTTTTCTGGGGAACCAAACAAGAGTCTGCCTTTCGAACCCTCAAATACATGCTTTGCAATGCTCCTGTTCTCACGCTACCCGACGGAAACGATAATTTCATTGTCTACTGTGATGCTTCTAACCTTGGTCTCGGTTGTGTCTTAATGCAACGAGACAAGGTTATTGCTTACGCATCCCGTCAGCTCAAAATCCACGAGAAGAACTATACAACCCACGATCTCGAGCTAGGCGCAGTTGTCTTTGCATTAAAGATTTGGCGACACTACCTGTATGGCACCAAGTGTACGATCTTCACCGATTATAAGAGCCTACAACACATCTTTAATCAGAGGGAACTAAATATGCGTCAACGCCGATGGGTAGAGCTTCTCAACGACTACGACTGCGAGATTCGTTATCACCCAGGCAAGGCAAATGTTGTTGCCGACGCACTTAGCAGACGGAGTTATCTGCTTAGCACTCGAAATGTTCAAGCTCAGCACAATCTCGAAGCTCTTATTCGCGACGCCCAGCATGCATGTTTCAACGAGCGCACCCTGAAGAAAGAGAGAATCTACCACGACGGAGCCCAACTGGTGAGCAAATCAAACGGGATATTCCATTTCCTAGACAAAATCTGGATTCCCAAGCGAACCAACCTGCGACAAATCATCATGGACGAAGCCCACAAATCCCGATACTCTATTCATCCCGGTGCTGACAAAATGTATCATGACCTTCGATATAGGTACTGGTGGCCGGGTATGAAGCGGGATATCGCTCTCTACGTCGGAAGATGCCTAACCTGTGCTCGAGTCAAGGCCGAACATCAACGACCCTCTGGCTTGCTCGAACAACCTCCAATCCCCATGTGGAAGTGGGAGAGCATAGCTATGGATTTCGTAACCAAGCTTCCAACCACGTCATCAGGTCACGACAGCATTTGGGTTATCATTGACCGTTTGACCAAATCAGCCCACTTTCTGCCAATACGAGAGGACTACAAGGTGGAACGATTAGCCCGAATCTACACCGACGAGATCATTTGTCGACATGGGACGCCTCGTGACATCATCTCTGACCGTGATGCTCGATTCACTTCGCGATTGTGGGGAACGTTTCAAACGGCACTAGGTACGACGCTTAATCTAAGTACCGCGTTCCACCCACAAACTGACGGTCAGAGCGAAAGAACGATTCGCACGCTCGAAGACATGCTCCGTTCATGTGTTCTAGATTTTGGTGGTAATTGGGATAGACACCTTCCGTTAGTCGAATTCTCGTACAACAACAGCTACCAGGCTAGCATCCAGATGGCTCCTTTCGAAGCCTTATACGGAAGAAGATGTCGATCGCCTATTGTGTGGCACGAGATCGGTCACTCGCAACTAACCGGTCCGGAACTACTACAAGAAACGACAGACAAAATCTTCCAAATTCGGGACAACTTAGCGAAGGCTCGAGATAGACAGAAGCTTCTCGCCGATAAAAAGCGCAAGCACCGTGAGTATGGCATTGGTGACTACGTACTCCTAAAGGTATCACCTTGGAGGGGTGTAGTCCGATTTGGCAAAAAGGGGAAACTTGCGCCTCGGTATGTGGGACCTTTTAAGATTCTGGAAAGGATCGGAAAAGTCGCCTACAGACTCGAATTACCGGAAGAACTTAACAATGTCCATCCGATCTTCCACGTGTCAAACCTCCGAAAGACCATCTACGAACCAGCCGTACATGTTCCTCTAGATGATTTACGAGTGAACGAAACATTGCACTTCGTGGAAAAGCCTGTCGAAATCATGGATCGCCAAACCAAAGAACTCAGGCGCTCACGCATTCCCATTGTGAAAGTCCAGTGGGAAGGCAAACAAGGCGCGGAGTTCACTTGGGAACTCGAAAGCGACATGAAGGCAAAGTATCCACAGCTGTTTAACGAAGAAGTAACGTCCAGCTAAGTAAGGCAAGGTGGCAATATTGTAAAAAGAGAGTATTCGAGAGAGATTTCAGAGAATTTGAAATATGATAATATGTATGGAAGCCAACAGAAACCGCCGAAACTACTGAAGATTGAATGTTGTAAATGAGAGAAACTAGAGAGAGAAAGCTCTTGTCCGTTATCCGATCAATCAATAGAATCATGTCTTTAGTACATTCTTGTGCATCGATCCCACTCGTGCACAAATTCCGCATGTCGTACGAGTCGGATCGCAACCGAAGCGAATTCAAACTAGAACCCACAATGATCAAGGTTTTGAAAGAAAAAGAAAAAGGATTTTGAAAATGAAAAATCAAAGATTGAAAAAGATTTCTCTCGAACGAGTTCATAGGCTTTTAAATCAGCCGATTTTAACCGTAAAATCCTGGTTAATTTGGCGATTCTCCACACGTGATTCACGAATTTGTTACAGCTTCCGGCTTAATTTCGGGACGAAATTTCCTAAACAAGGGGAGGCTGTAACACCCCGTGTTTTCACGAGTGAAAGTCAAAGTCAAGGTCAAAGTCAACGACCGATTTCGCGCGACGTGACTTGTAGAATTGTTTCTATTATATTTAGATTATGTGGAGTAAATGTTGTACATTACAATAATCAAGCCTCACCAATCATATTTCGATCGATCTACGACTGTGAACGATAGGAAGTAACAATGCGATAAAGTTAATCAAGCAAGCTAATCAAATCGACACCAAAATCGTAACTCGAATTTCGTATTTTATTTGTCAGTTATACGTGTGTGTGTGCCTTACGTGTTACTTGTGCATGTTCATTTTATGTTGTGTGGTGATAATCAAGCGAACTCAATCGAACTCGAAGTCTAACTCGAATATGATCGAACCCGAACCCGAATCCCGAATCGAACCGTATAAGAAGTAGTTGGGACTGAAAGTAATTTGAATTAGGAAACCCTATCAAACCGCTCGTAAATCCGAGCCGAATCAATATCGCATCGAGCTCGCCCAAGGTGGTGGCATCCGCACGGATGGCCCATCCGCACGGATGGCCAATCCGCACGGATTGCCAGTCCGCACGGATGGCCAGCCCGCGCGGATAACCTGCCCGGGTGCGTGCCATGCGCACGGCTCACCCCCTTTCCCTTTTTGGCATCCTATAAATACACGGGTCACTCTCCACTTTTTCTACTTTTGGCAAGTGACGTCCGAACCACACGCATTCTTCACCTTTTTTCCAGACTTCTCTCAATCCAGGTAAGATCTCGCACTGATTCTTGTACATCTTTAATCACTACACGATTCTACACACTTCTATCTTTCGAATCTTCAATTCTAACCATGAAATCATCCGGATTTGAGGTAATCATGGGTGACGTCATCATGAAGTTCGTAAGAACTTCATGCTTGGCCTCATTCCACCAAAAATATCTCAGATCTAAACGATTTCTACACGTTTTTACAATAATTCCACCTAGATCTAAACTTTTCTAAGGATAAAAGAGTTGAAAGAAATAAATCTAATGTTCTCTCCTTCTTTTACCCTTAAAACCGGTACAAATCCGATCAGTCCTAGTGTTTTGCTCGTCAATAGTGATACCCTAGTTCCAGATCTGGAGTTGTACCCTAGACAACTAATTTCGGGGTTAACCGGGACGACCGTTCTGAGTCGCCGGCAGGCCGAGTTAGGGTGGTTCCTAACCGGTCTAGTCACGCGGGTGAGAACACAACTCCAAGTGGTTGCCACGTAATCAGAACGTCTCGATAAACGACAACAGAAACCAAGTGTAGACGAATGGAACAACCAGAGCAGTTGTCCGCACGGACAGGCTACCCGCACGGACTAGCCACCCGCACGGACAAGCTGTGCGCACGGGTTACCATCCGCACGCACAGGTCATACGCACGGGTTGCCACCCGCACGGACTACCCTTGGGACCCACTTTCCAAGCGAGGTTTGAGTATCGACGAACGAGCAATCCGGACGGACGACCTCTGAATGGATTACTCATCGGATCATGAGATACTAAGGCCTTAAAATGAAAATCGAGCAAACCCCACCCACACGGCCAAGCCGTGCGCACGGACGGGCTATCCGGACGGATTGACTCTGCCCGCGCGCACAGGCTGTCCGCACGGACTACCATACGCACGGACCACCGTCCGCGCGGCCGGCTTGAAAGGTAGAAACACTTTGGTGTTTTCTAATTGCTACAACGAAAACTCCAAAGCACAAGCCATCATACACAAACACATCTTAGGAAGAAACAATCCACTTGGACGTTTATCCACACAAGCAATCTAACCGTACGGGTAAGTCGTCCGCACGTATAACTCGTCCGCACGGGTTGCTACCCGCACGGACAGTCACACGCACGGATGACCTATCCGGATGGAACACCATCCGCACGCATCACCATCTGTACGGGTAGGTCATGCGCACGGATGACCCCTATTCACGGACAACTAAACCGCACGATCAGTCATCCTACCCACTCTCGCTTGTACTGTTTTACGCGTCACTTATCGTTACGTTATCGAATCTATTCAGGCTAATCGTACTCGCTGTAAAGCGCTCCCTTCAATCCATATCGCTGTGAGTATACTCGAACCCTTTTTGCTTTAGCACTTTTGGGTGTTACATACGTTACAACTATTCAAACTACAACTATCACACTACTCAAGCTATTTTAACGCTTAACCATTATCGCATGTTATACGTGGCTTATGAATGCTTGTTTGTTATGTTTACACATGGAATGCTGTCTACCTGCCTTAGCAACGATAGTACTATAGTTTGGACTCAGCACCCGTTTCCACGGGGGTTGTTAAGGATCTTTTACTTGCATGGATTACAGTGGTAAACATGTATTGCGAACTGCCTCGGGCAGTCAACCCGCAGTCATTGGTATCGATGGATCTATGTCGATAACTAACGTGCTTCATTTCACTATGTGTACGTGCTGGTTATGCGTAAACGAATTCAAACTCTATATGCTATTATCAAACTTGTATGCTCACCTTTACATTTTGTGTATTGACTTTATTTTAACGTATGTGACAGGTGCCTAGGTTGTTTATATGCTTCTCGGGCTGTGATGAAATCGAAGCTAGGAACTGGAGTCCTAGAAACCAACGAATAAATTAGTTATGTTTAAATCTGAGTTGTCGGGACAGAATATTTGTTTAGATTTTGTCTGTAATAACTTGTTTTGCTATTTGAGACATGGTATGGGACATGTTAACTTAAATTGAATGGTAATGATAGTTGTTATGGAAACTTCTGGACAATCTGTTTCGCTCAGTGCCGCGCCCCGATGATTCCGCCATCGGTTGGGGTGTGACATAAAATTCAAGACTTCTAAGTCTTCGGCTTATTACCCTTTATACCAAACTTTGACCCGGTTATGCATTTTATCAAACAAACGTATTTATTTGATTCCTATATTTCATACACTTCATCAAATAATTGTGATATACCATATTAGGTTCTAATCAAAGGTTTATTACACAAATTAAACCCGTTTTCACTAGTATGCTTATTTTGACCCGTTAAGGATATTTTAAGCACTTTTAAGCTCAATTTCGCTTTCATTCTAATCTAGCGTTGTAACCTATATCTCTTGTCTAGTACTCTTCCATCACAACCTAAATGTGTGTTGGATTTTAAGTAGATATCTATGTGTTCCGAATTTATACTTCTTGAACTATCATTTTACGGCAAAGACTCATATGGAGTCTTTTGGCCCAAGAATTACATCTTTCACTACCCGTACTCGTTCTAAACTTTTGTTTAATCAATAGACTCCTTTCCAAACAACCTCTAAGAGTTGTTTGTTCAATTTAGCCTACAAGGGCGTTTTGGTCGATTTTGGTCCTTCTTTTACAATGAAGGGATATCACCAATTATTTGACCAAATTAGCACTTTTACATACATCATAAATAAGCGTACCTGGCTCGGATCAACAAATAGACCCGATTTTAACACCTTGCTTTATATTCGCTAATTAAGAACGATGCGAATATCCATTGGATATCTATTCCTGCAAGCATATGACTCGACAAAAGAATCATTAGTCTATATAGTCAAAAGGTGTTGTCTACACCTTTTGACCTGTTTGGCCGAATTGACCATTTATCTTTGCGAAATGATATTTATTATCATCTCCTCTACATGACTCTTCCCGTTTAACACCATACGGAAATTTTAAATATAAACCGTGTATTTCTTTCGACATAATATGACCAATTTATCGATTTACTTCTTTTTAACCATTATTATGGTTTCTATCATCTTTGGTTATCTTGTTCCGTTCGACTACACGACGGAATATCATATTTCAATTGTTTAGATATCTCGTTCATAATTTATATGATAAGAAAACATTCCACAATTTAAGACTAGTGTAAGCTATACTTACATTGCATCCGAATTACGCTTTTCCTTCATACTTGCTTCGTTTGACCCGCTTCTTTTCCAAGCCTCCACCTAGCTTGTCAAGCGTCAAATTATCATCATAATTCGTAAGACGGTTATATTAGTCATCATTAATTATGACTATTCCATCTTACATATTTTCTTTCACAATTACCATTCGATCTTATTAATGGTCGGTTTGACTATTTAAAAGTCAAACCACCAATTAACACATATGATTGCACTATCAAGTTCACAAGACTCAATTAGGCACATTATCAACACTTAGTTCTCATTTAGGCATTTTAACAAACACCTAATGTGCATAAATTTACATATTTACTAACTAGTTCCTAACTAGTTATTTTTACCAAGATTAACATCAAAATCACCACTTAGTGAACATCATCTTTTGAGGTGACAAATTAACTAACATATCATCAAATTCCTACCTCAAGTAATGATAAATCAACATGTAAATTTCAGTCATTATAAGCATATACCCATTTTGATCATCAAAATCATGGTTTAACTCTTATGTCTAGACCCACTTCTAGTTACTTATGAACTCTTAACAAAATCTCTAATTTGCTCAAGTAGTTCATTCTTATGAGTTAGTATGATGTTTATAAACACCATTAGAACATCAATTTCATCAATTCTACCAAAACCCACTTAGCTCATAGTAGGGTAATTATCAAATCCCTTGTTTGACAACAATTCATCAAGATTTCTACTAGGGTTTGCTTCTAAACCAAGATATAATCAAAATAACACTCATAGATTTAACATTCATTCCAGAATTTCGATTATGATTGTTCATCATAATCTCAAAGTATCACCAAATCTGAAAATTCGACATACCTTGTGATCCCCACGACTAGGTGATCATTTATATGCGTTCATGCATCGATTTGGGTCTTGATTTGAGCTTCAATTTGTTGATTTGTTGAAGTTAGGGTTTTGGCTCCCCTTGGAGCCTTCTCCTGGTCGTTCACGAACACACCAGGTGTGTGTGTGTTTTGTTTTTGATTTTAGTAAATAATCTTTTAGATTTTTCCACCTTTGGCCCCTCAAGTTTTGTTATCTATCAAGTAGGATATAACCTACTTATTTACAATCCATATTCCCTCTTATTAACCGGGTCAAACATTCCTAGTTAGCTTAGCGGGTTCGGGAATATTTACGACTAAGCTTATTTTAGGTCCCGTCAACTCGGGCCTTTTAAACACTCTATTTATCCATAAGCCTTTGTATAACTTTTATTTAATATTAGGATGATTTATTTAAAAACCTAATATTTACCGGGTTAATTTTACCACTAACGGTATTTTCCCCGTCTTTAGTATTAACGGGGTTTAATTACCAATCCCGTTTTCGCGGTGTTACAGCTGATATGGTTACGGTGGTAACCTACTGTTGTACGGTAGAAGAATATGAACACAGGGGCCACCGTAACTTACGGTGCCACCGTAAGTTACGGTGGAGATCATTTTCAAGTTCTTGTTTTTCTTTTGAAAATCAATTGTTTCCCGGACTCGTTTGGACATGATTTAAACCCCGTAAGACTAAAGCATTTCATGTTTATGAAATGTAGGTACATGATGTGTTCAAAATGTAACATATAAATTTCATCAATCGAGGCATAAAACTAACCCTTTTTTAGTACTAATGTTGGAAAAAGTGTGCTTTTGTCTTCCTTTTGTATTTTCAGGATTAAATGAGCTCAAATTAACAAAAGAAGCAAAAAGACATCAAAATCTAACATAAATACAAGAAAAGGAACAAGACGTGACATGCCCGACCCCTCGACAGCATCTCCCAAAGCAAAAGCAAAAACAAGAAGAAAGCTGAGCATGGGGCTGTGCCCAGCTGAGCATGGGGCTGTGCCCAGCTCGACACGGGGCGTGCCCAGCTCGACACGGGGCGTGTCCAGCTCAACACGGGGCCGTGCTCAGCGAGCACGGGGCAGTGTCCAGGATGGTCAGCCCTGGCACAAAAGACAAACCTATAGAAGCTTCTATTGCCCACCACGGGGCCGTGCCCAGCGGACACGGGGGCATGGCGAAAGTACAGCAGGCGCATTAATTGTAATTGCGAATTACAATTAATGAAGAGAGAGAGTGTCAGACGGACACGGGGGCGTGCCCAGCGGACACGGGGGCGTGTGGAGCTAATAAAGACAAACTGTATTAATGAAGAAAGAGAAAAGGGTGGACACGGGGCCGTGTCCAGCGGACACGGGGCCGTGTCCAGGCTTCTGTACAGGCTATAAATAGGAGTGCTTGGCTCAAGCTCAAACTATCCCTTGGCACACCACCTCTCTCACACTTCATCCACCACCCACCACCATCACAACACCATCATCCACCACCATCATCCATTGTCCATCATAGAGTGTGTGGGTCGTCTCGGGATCCAAGATTGATCGTAAGAGTTCTTGACAATCAAGGCCATGTTTGCCTAAGTCTCTTACATCACTTGGTGAAGACAAAGTGTCTAGTATAATACTTTTTATTTCTAATCTTTTGCACTTTTTATTTGGTTTTGTATTAATGACTTTAATAACTAGTTACTTATGTTGAAGGTGATCTTTCCTTATCGTTTGTCCGTGGTGTCTTGGCATTATTTTACTGTCTATATAAAATAAAGGATTTTCACCATTCATATCTCCACGGTCTATATGGAGGTATGTTGGCTACCTGGTAGGGGGTTAAGGGAACGGTTTGGTAAAGGTCTTGCCATTGTTCAGCGTTTAGAGGTCCTGCAATGGACCTGGGTCAAATTTAGTAGGACCTCCTTCAATACTTCTCGGTATTGGATGGCGGGGGTCCAAACTCTTTGATCCCCTCATAAGTTAACTACTATTAATACTATAACCCGGCTATTTAGGACTGTATCCCTGCTGACTCAGACTACTTAGCCGAGGGTAACGTCACCGCCAAAAGCGGGGCCTACCACAATACTGCATTAATAACTTAATTCATTATCTTCCAATAATCCACCCTTTTAGGATTGTATCCCTGCTGACTCAAACTACTGGGGTGAGGGTAACGTCGCCTTCAAAAGAGGGGCCTACTACAATAACTAAGATAATCTCTTAATTATGTGCAAAAGTGCGGAAATAATCAAAGGTTATACTAGATACGAGTCGGAACCAAGTGATTCATCTTGTCTATCTGTTTTTATTTTATTTTTATTTTCAGCATTTTAGTTAGTTTTATTTTTCTTAGTTTAAAACATTTTTCTAAACTTTTGTTTTGGTTAGACGTTGAGGATAAACCGGTATTAAAAGCTCTTGTGTCCTTGGACGACCTCGGTATCTTACCAACGCTATACTACACTCAACGATGGGTGCACTTGCCCATATGTGTGTTTAGTGTTAGTGAAATATCGTGTTTTATAAATTTAAAACTTGGCTAAAATAAGTGTTAAAAAAGGGCTTAAAATATACACCTAATATAAGTAACACTTCGCACGCATCAAGTTTTTGGCGCCGCTGCCGGGGACACAAGGATTTTAGGAAAGCTTAAAATCGACGGCCTAATCAGTTTTTCAAAACCTTTTCAAAACGGTCCCACATTTTTCTGCATTTTAGTTTAGTTTTGCATTTACAGTAGGTTGAACACGGGCCGTGCTCGCTGAACACGGGGCCGTGCTGCATATTTTTCATAAAATACCCAGTAACAGAAGCTTGAACACGGGTCGTGCTCACCGAACACGCCACGTGCTCAACGAAATCAGTAAATTTAATTAAAACGCCCAGATACAGATCCTGAACACGGGGCCGTGCTCACTGAACACGGGGCCGTGTCCAGCCTCTGTTTCCGTTTTTCTTTTTGTTTTCTGATCTCGAGACTCGGTTGTGGTCTGCTGAGTGATTCTTATGGATCAATACTCAGGAGATTACAACTACACCTATGAGGAGGATGATTATAGGGGTAATTATTGCACTAATTGTCGTAATACACGCTCGATTCAAAATAATCACTCATATCAACCATCCAATTCATACACCTACTATGAGGAGCCCAGGTACGAGCCATCAACTTCATATACATCCTATGAAGACCAAAGGTATGAACCTCCTCCCTTATACTCATATTTTGATGAACTAAGGTATGAGCCCTCATACTCATACTTTGAGGAACCAAGATATGAGCCACCACCTTCATATGCTTACTATGAGGAACCTTGGCGTGAACAACCCACCTCATATGAGTATTATGGAGAACAAAATTACGAACCTTATCCATCATATGCTTACAATGAAGAATAATGGTGCGAACCATCAACTTCATATGAGTATTATGAGGAGCAAAGGGTCGAACAACCGGATTCAAGCTTAGAAAATTCCGATTCTTTTTCTATAACCGAAGTGACCGATAGGATATTAGAACACATTAGAGTTATCGATCGATGTATAAAAGAAGCTCGCGCAAGGGAAGAGGAGTCCCGCGCAAGAGAAGAACTAAAAAAGGAAGAGATAACTGAATATGTAAAAATGGAAGAACAAATAAGTGAAAAACCGACACATGAGTTAAACAGCGAAAAAGGTGAGTCCGACAACGTTAAAATTCAAGAAGAGTCTAATTTTGAAGAAATTAATCTCTTGTCACCTTCTTTCGAAAGTCATTGTTTAGTACCCACTCATGCTAAGTTTTTAAAAGAGTTAAACACTAACACTAAAATTGACGAAACGGTAAGTGTTAAGTTAACTAATGATCAAACTTCACTAATAAAAGAAGACCCATTTGAAATTAACATTACACCGGTTCCATGTTTCTTTCAAAATTCGTTTATTAGTAATGTCACAATCGATAAAGATCTTTGTGTTAACATAATGCCTAACTACATTTTCGAAAAATTAAGTATTAGTGATTTTTCTCCACTTCAAATACCCATTTTTCTATCCAATCGGAAAGTAATAAAATCAATCGGTATAGTTGAGGATGTATTGGTTCAAACAAATCAAATGGTAATCCCGACCGATTTTGTCATCCTTGATGACGCTCCTCTAGTGTTGGGACGACCATTTGTAAAAACTCACGAAGCTTTGAAAAACCGGAAGTTCAACAATCTACCTCTTCAATTAGGGGCATTTAAAAGAAGTGTCGATCTTGAGCGATCAATGAAATATCCATTCGGCAATGACGACCCCCTAATTGAAGATGAGCCAGAACCACCCGATAAGGTGGGTCTAGCCAAGGACCCTTATCAACGTGGCGCACCACGGAGGCATTCCGCGGAACTATCCGTAGTTTTAGTTTAGATTAACTTTTACGTTTCCTAGTTTAGTTTTTTTTTTCAGGAATAAAACACACTCGGGATGGTGAAGGATGATAAGGGAAGCTTGAACCAACACCCCATGCACAAAAACAGAGCCTCCCGACAATTTTTCTTCATAACAGCAAGTTCAGCACGGGGCCGTGCTCACCCCAACACGCCCCGTGCCCAAGGTTCTGTAGAAAATGCCCAGTTCAGGTACCTGGACACGGGGCCGTGCTCACTGGACACGCCCCCGTGCCCAGCCTTCTGTTTACTTTTGGTACTGGCAGTCTGGACACTGGGCCGTGCTCAGCCAACACCACCCCGTGTTCAGCTACCCAGTACCATAAAATCTTGTTTTTAACCCATTTTTACACATTTAATCAGCCTAAAAAGTTATTTTTGAGACACATTGAGGACAATGTGTAATTTAAGTGTGGGGGGGATGCTAAAACCTTGAATCTTGCAAGTCCTAAATACAAGCCTTACACAAAACTCTATTGGAACCGCTAATCACCCCAAATTTTTTCAAAAATTTTTCATTTTTTTTACTTGTCTAGGTTTAACTCGGGAAATTCAAGTTCTTAAAAAGGTTATATTTTTACGAATTTACAACTGATAGCGTCGTGATAAAAAGAACCAACATAAGAAAATTACGAAAAGGCATGACAAGCTTAGTTAAAATTTAATTATATATACTTGATCACATAAAAACCCATTCCCACAAAAGTGAGTTTTGAGCCTTTATTGAGCATACAAATACATATCACTAAACTAAATGCTCATTTTCGTTTCTTGTGTGAATAGCCGCTTGGTTCTTACAACTCTAGAACTTGCCACGACGATACATTCCCGGTCCTTACCAACTTAAACCCGAGTAAGTAAATGATGGAGGCATTAGGACTAACCCTTTTTATTTCCACACCATTATTTTTCTTTTTTTTTTACCACCTACCCAAAATCCCCCTAGTTAACCCCTTTGAGCCTAAACCTTTTCATTTCTTAACCCAAAAACAAACACCCTTTCACCCACCAAAACCTTTTTTTATTTTTAACCCTTTTGTTTTTAGTAACAAGCTCGGTTTTTCGTAAGATTTGCAAAAAAAAAAAAAAAATGTTGATGATGAAGCACAAGAGAAATAAACAAACAAGTTTATCAAAAATAACTTTGTTTGAATAATGGCTTCATCAAAATAAAAAAATAAAAATAAAAAAAAAATTTGAAAAAAAAAAAAGTCTTACGAAAACCGACGCTTTTTACGTTTTTTCGCCCTTTTTCTACTAACCACTAACCCAACCACCTACCTTTAACCCAAGCCTAACCCCTCACCCAAAAGTCCTCTTGATATTTACAAAGGTATATAGTTAAAAAGGATGAGGATTGATCGCTTGGCAAGCCTATGGTAGGAATAAGTTCCATGCCGCTCTCGAGTGATTCACTAAAAATACATCTTCGGCCGAGTGTTGAGTGATCCCCCGTGAGGTATGAGAACTTGTATATAAATAAAATTTTAAAGAGGCATGTTATGCCCTAATAAGTAATTTATCTTATGAAAAGTTTTAAATAAATCATAACGAATAGGATTGTAAATAAATAAAAATAAAACTAAATAAAGAATCTTGGAAATCCCGACACTCTATGACAAGCCCAAAACCTTCTTTTCTACCAATTCCATTTGGGAGTGTAAATAGCCACATATTAAAGAGTTTTGCTTGAGGACAAGCAAAGATTCAAGTGTGGGGGTATTTGATGTGTTCAAAATGTAACATATAAATTTCATCAATCGAGGCATAAAACTAACCCTTTTTTAGTACTAATGTTGGAAAAAGTGTGCTTTTGTCTTCCTTTTGTATTTTCAGGATTAAATGAGCTCAAATTAACAAAAGAAGCAAAAAGACATCAAAATCTAACATAAATACAAGAAAAGGAACAAGACGTGACATGCCCGACCCCTCGACAGCATCTCCCAAAGCAAAAGCAAAAACAAGAAGAAAGCTGAGCATGGGGCTGTGCCCAGCTGAGCATGGGGCTGTGCCCAGCTCGACACGGGGCGTGCCCAGCTCGACACGGGGCGTGTCCAGCTCAACACGGGGCCGTGCTCAGCGAGCACGGGGCAGTGTCCAGGATGGTCAGCCCTGGCACAAAAGACAAACCTATAGAAGCTTCTATTGCCCACCACGGGGCCGTGCCCAGCGGACACGGGGGCGTGGCGAAAGTACAGCAGGCGCATTAATTGTAATTGCGAATTACAATTAATGAAGAGAGAGAGTGTCAGACGGACACGGGGGCGTGCCCAGCGGACACGGGGGCGTGTGGAGCTAATAAAGACAAACTGTATTAATGAAGAAAGAGAAAAGGGTGGACACGGGGCCGTGTCCAGCGGACACGGGGCCGTGTCCAGGCTTCTGTACAGGCTATAAATAGGAGTGCTTGGCTCAAGCTCAAACTATCCCTTGGCACACCACCTCTCTCACACTTCATCCACCACCCACCACCATCACAACACCATCATCCACCACCATCATCCATTGTCCATCATAGAGTGTGTGGGTCGTCTCGGGATCCAAGATTGATCGTAAAAGTTCTTGACAATCAAGGCCATGTTTGCCTAAGTCTCTTACATCACTTGGTGAAGACAAAGTGTCTAGTATAATACTTTTTATTTCTAATCTTTTGCACTTTTTATTTGGTTTTGTATTAATGACTTTAATAACTAGTTACTTATGTTGAAGGTGATCTTTCCTTATCGTTTGTCCGTGGTGTCTTGGCATTATTTTACTGTCTATATAAAATAAAGGATTTTCACCATTCATATCTCCACGGTCTATATGGAGGTATGTTGGCTACCTGGTAGGGGGTTAAGGGAACGGTTTGGTAAAGGTCTTGCCATTGTTCAGCGTTTAGAGGTCCTGCAATGGACCTGGGTCAAATTTAGTAGGACCTCCTTCAATACTTCTCGGTATTGGATGGCGGGGGTCCAAACTCTTTGATCCCCTCATAAGTTAACTACTATTAATACTATAACCCGGCTATTTAGGACTGTATCCCTGCTGACTCAGACTACTTAGCCGAGGGTAACGTCACCGCCAAAAGCGGGGCCTACCACAATACTGCATTAATAACTTAATTCATTATCTTCCAATAATCCACCCTTTTAGGATTGTATCCCTGCTGACTCAAACTACTGGGGTGAGGGTAACGTCGCCTTCAAAAGAGGGGCCTACTACAATAACTAAGATAATCTCTTAATTATGTGCAAAAGTGCGGAAATAATCAAAGGTTATACTAGATACGAGTCGGAACCAAGTGATTCATCTTGTCTATCTGTTTTTATTTTATTTTTATTTTCAGCATTTTAGTTAGTTTTATTTTTCTTAGTTTAAAACATTTTTCTAAACTTTTGTTTTGGTTAGACGTTGAGGATAAACCGGTATTAAAAGCTCTTGTGTCCTTGGACGACCTCGGTATCTTACCAACGCTATACTACACTCAACGATGGGTGCACTTGCCCATATGTGTGTTTAGTGTTAGTGAAATATCGTGTTTTATAAATTTAAAACTTGGCTAAAATAAGTGTTAAAAAGGGCTTAAAATATACACCTAATATAAGTAACACTTCGCACGCATCAGTACACTTTGGGATGCCGGAAGACGATCAAGCTCAACGAAGAACCGAACACGATATAGATACATGCTTCCGCACTTTGCTACGTTGTAAATTTTAAACAACGAATTCAACCACGTGATGTAGAATAACTTATGATTTGTAAAAGTTTTAATAAACCCGTATTTTTATAGTATGTGTAGTCCTAGCCACACATCAGATTGTGGTATTTTACATGTAAAATCGCTAAATCGAAAATAGGGTGTTACAAGTTGGTATCAGAGCGCTGGTTTAAGAGATTCAAGTATGGTGGGAAAAACTATGCTTGGACTTAAACCTTATGCTCTTAATAAAGATGGGTGTTCGGTTCGAGGCTTGATCGCAAATCCGGTAAGTACATGTATGTTAATAGTTTAGATGCTAAAGTGTTGTAAACAACACGTAGGGGCTATCGTGTGATACACGTTACCCCAATTAAAATGATTAATGTAGTTGACGAAAATACGCGCGTTGAAGCGTACAGTAGAAAAAGCCTTGTATTATAATACGGGCGATTATTGAAGTTGACATTACTAACTCTTGTGAATATTTTAATTGAAGGACACTCGCATCTGAAGATGGCGAGAGTTGAACGAATTGTGGATATGATGATGGAACGGTCCGAAGTATGACAAGAGGAGCATGCTCACCAAGGACTAAATCGCGTAACGACCGCGAACAAGGTTAATGGCAAGGAACGCCCGTCGGGGCAAGCGTTACCAGGTGCACGCTTTTAAATATAATCACACAAATAGCAATATGCAATAAACAAGTAGAGAATGATTGTTGCATAGATAAATTAGAAACTTGGAAAACCTGAATAGAAATACATATCTAGGATATTATTTCCAAGGAAACTAAATAGAGACGTTACTCACATAGGGCGTGATGTGAAAACTATAAAAAGGTCGTGTATGTCATGTGTTAATCGCTTACTCTGGCCAAGTATGTAGTGGCATATGATACCACGAGTTTCTTATAGCGGACACATTTACATCCGATGTAGTAAGGGCGGGGTGAATGGGACTAGCTTAAAGAGTACCCAAAAGAATCAAATGAGCAAAATAATTGATAATAATGTAAACGCACAGCCGAGTGACGGAAGCGTATTACATTAGTATAATGAGCCCGAAAGAAGGGGCAGGGAAATATATAAAATAATTAAGGTACGCATTGGGAGGGGTATACTTACACTCGAACCCAAAGAATATAAACATGTGGAATGATCAAGATATGCATTGGGAGGGAGTGTACTTACACTCGAACCCGGAAAATGCGAATATGTCCCTAAACGAGTCGTTTTTGTAAAACGTCAAACTCGAGGACAAGGTCGGAATATAGAAATGAAGCGAGGTCTTAATGCATACCGGGAGGGTTGCAATAATAACGACTTCGGTAAAACACCCGGTTAATGGGTAAGAATTGAACACATACACAGACCGAGAAACGGGAACTCGGATGGAAAGTTAAAGGACTCGGGTATTGGGTCATAACTAAAAGATGACAAAATAATGTAAATAAAAATTGTGAATAAATTATGTTCAACTATTTTAAAGTTGAACGGGTCGATTACAATATCATGCCGGACGGCATGAGTAAATACAAGTGAGATAATGGTATCGTTAAAAGCAAAAGAATAATGAGCCCGGTAATGGGACATAATCGAGTACGGATATATGTAAACTGGAGAATGGTGAGCATAAGATGAACCGGCGCATAAACGATATGAGAAGTCAAGAAGTCAGAAAGATAATTCAAGAGAAAACAATGTAGCCTTAGACTACGGTCAAGGTCAAAAGAAATCCAAAAAGTAAAGGTGAATAATTCTAAAACATAAGAAGGGGTGCCTTAACGCCATATGCGTATATAAATGTATACACATTTGAATGAAGACTCGAATAAAAGATGATCTACGGGATCATCATAACCTACGGGATATTAATTAGAGCAAAAGGTCTACGGGGCCAAAATGACCCACGGGTCATGAATTGAAGCAAAAGGATCATAAGGGCATCGCCTCAAAGAGGTGAAAGCCTAAGGAAATAGCCTACGAGGTTAAGTGAAGGGACCTACGGGTCAATAGTGTGAGGTAAGGGAACTTGTTACGATTCCCCGTATAAAACTAAGATTTTAAAAGAATAAATTATGGACTGTCAATATCATGGTATGGATAATTGACAAAAGTTAAAGAAAGGATCCTAAAACTAAAACTTCGATTTTAGTAAGAAATAACGTTGTTACCAATATAAATTCTGATAGGAATTTGAATAGTAAGCATGAAAGGTTCAAGTCTTGACACTGGTAGGCGCAAGACGATATATTCGAAAAGTGATATTTTCAAAAATGAAAGGTTGATACAAACTAAACACGATGTGACACGATCACGGTTAGGAAATATAATGTGAAGTAAAATCACATTATAACCAAGCGAGCGGTGAAAAGTAACGGGACTAATAAGTCTAGTTAGTAAGACCGGTTAAGGCCAGTAATTCAAATCAATAAAAATTGGTTTGCTTGTAAGCGGTGGATTCGGTATAACTGAACCGAATAAATAAATCTGAAAACAAAAGAAATTATTGCTAAAAGTGAAATATTTCACTAAAGACCTTTAAACGGGTCAAGGTAACGGATTCACCAAGAGTTCGATAATATATAAAAGCGATGGAAATCGCTAAGTTAACTAAACTAGTAAAAATAACGGAATTACGTTATTTCAAGTTACATTATGTCGTATGAGGTACGTAGAGGTTCTGTAACCAAAAAGACATTACCATAATTTTTCTGGTAATACTAACAATTGGTTAAAGTATGAGTAATGCTTAAGAGATTACTCCAGTCAAACGCATTGAGTTTAGAACTCAATGAACTATGTAAGCAAGGTTTCGAGGACGAAACCTCTTTAAGGGGGGTAGACTTGTAACACCCCGAAAATGGGTTTGGTGATCAAACCACATTAGCACTAAAAGACGGGTAAAGTACCGTGAGTAGTAAAATTTACCCGGTAAATATTAGGATTTAAATAATTAATCCTAATATTAAATAAAAAGTGAATAAAAGCTTTTAAGATAATAAAATGGATAAAAGGCCCGAGTTAACGGGACCTAAAATAAACTTAGTCATAAATATTCCCGAACCCGCTAAGTTAACTAGGAATATTAGACCTAGTTAATAAGTGGGAATATTATTGAAAATAATTAGGTTGTGACCTAATTAATAACTAACCAAACACGAGGGACCAAAGCCGGGTAACTTGAAAAAGGAATTATAAACTTAAAAATAAAACACAACACACACACACAAGAGTGTGTGTGCGTGCGTGAGAATGGCCAGGAGAAGCTCCTAGAGAGCTCAAACCCTAGAATCAACAAATTCACCAAATTGGAGCTCGAATCAAGATCCAAATCAATGCATGAACGCGTAGAAACGATCACCAAGTCAAGGGGATCGTGAGGTATGTTGAATTTCTAACATTCGTGAAGTCGTAAAAATTTGATAATCATCCTAATCGCGAATTAGGCATGAATTAGAGAAGTTATGGCTAGATTAGTGATGTATACTTGCTTAGGAACGAAACCCTAAGTGAAAATCATGCATATGATGCTATGACTTGAATGATTTGGTGATTACCTATATGTGTGTTAAATGGGTTTATTGACAATATGAAGAACACTCGGATTAGAGTGTTAATTTGATGAATATTGATTGTTATGAAATAAGTTCTTGATGTAGTTCATGAACACTAGACATAGAGGTTTGATTTTGATGTAAATCTTGGTGAAAATAATTAGTTATGAACTAGTTAGTAAATATGTGAAATTATGCACATTAGGTGTTTGTTAAAATGCCTAAATGAGAACTAAAGTATTGAATTTTAGAGTGAAAACGCATATTTGAATGATATGGCAATTACGCGTGATATGAAGTGATGAGAGTTCTAAATACTATGTTGATTTAGACTTAATGTAGTAAACATGTGATTGAAAGTAGTTAACTTTAGATAAGTTAAGTTAACTAATCATGAAGCCGAATAGTAGCTTCGGCATAGAAAATAAGTGAGGTGGAATAGTCGTGATTGTTAATGACTAATTTAACCGCCTTGTAAATGTTTGACAATAGTTTGACGCGTAACAAGCTAGGTGAAAGCTTGGAAGAGAGAGCGGGTCAAACAGAGCAAGTATGGAAAGAAAAGCGTGGCGTGGATGCGAGGTAAGTGTAATTTACACACTTATGTAGAATACTCGTTTATTCGATACGTTGTAAACGTGATAATGATAATATTGGAAATATGGAAATTTGTCAAGTGTCGACTAATGTAAATCAAGGATAAAAGGATACCCATGGTGTAAGCCGAAATGGGTTGAAATTGTAAGAAAAAAGTGTAAAAGAAAAAGGGTATGGTTATAAAATCCGGGATGGGATGGATGTATGAATTGGAAATCAAAAACAATGTTTTTGATTAAATAAATAATGTTGGGCATATAGTCCAAACGGGTTGAATGGTGGTGATAACACCATTTGACAATATCGACTAATGTGGTTGTCAAGTCTTATGTTAACAGGACCGATTAGCAAATCGGATAATTGCGTCACCATTGATGCTGTGATAATGAAAACAAGGTATAAATCGGGTCTACTTGTTGATCCGGGCCAGGTACGTGTAATTATGTTGTAGTTAAAAGTGCTATTTTGGTCGAATAATTTGAGAGAGGGTCCTTAGTCATAAAAGGACTAAAATCGACCAAAACGCCCTTGTAGGCTAAATGGAACAAACGATCCTTAAAGGTTGTTTGGAAACGAGTTTTACAATTAGATAATTACTTAGGAGTAGTACAGAAGTTGAAGGATGTAACACGTCAGTCAAATGGCTCTATTCGAGTCTTTGCCGTAAAATAACGATTTGAAGGGTAAATTTTGGTATATATAAATCACCACATTGAATCCACCACAAATATAGTTGTGGTGGAAGATCCTTTGATAAGAAATGTGGACATATGTATTTGGAAATGAATGAAAGCAATTGGTGCTTATAATATGCTTAAATACCTCAAACGGGTCAAAATAAGCATATGGGTGAAAATGGGTTAAAGAAGGTATATAATTCTATAATCGGAACCTAATATGTTAGACATCATTTAATTTAATAGGTTTGTGAGAAATAAGGGTCAAACAAACTTGTATGTTTGATAAAATCACAAACGGGTCAAATTTTGGTAAAAGAGTAATAAGCCGAAGACTTAAAAGTCTTAAATTTTATCAAGCCGGATGTCGGATTTTAACTCCATATGATGGAGAATCAAATTTCAAACATGTAGGAAGAAACGGTAGGTCAAACGGATAAGCGGTTTGAAAGATACGAAAGATCTCGTGTCAATTTACGGCAAAATGGAAAAGCTGGATGCAGGGTCCACCGTAAATTACGGTGCCACCATAATTTACGGTGGAGCTGATATGGTTACGGTGGTAACCTACTGTTGTACGGTAGAAGAATATGAACACAGGGGCCACCGTAACTTACGGTGCCACCGTAAGTTACGGTGGAGATCATTTTCAAGTTCTTGTTTTTCTTTTGAAAATCAATTGTTTCCCGGACTCGTTTGGACATGATTTAAACCCCGTAAGACTAAAGCATTTCATGTTTATGAAATGTAGGTACACTTTGGGATGCCGGAAGACGATCAAGCTGAACGAAGAACCGAACACGATATAGATACATGCTTCCGCACTTTGCTACGTTGTAAATTTTAAACAACGAATTCAACCACGTGATGTAGAATAACTTATGATTTGTAAAAGTTTTAATAAACCCGTATTTTTATAGTATGTGTAGTCCTAGCCACACATCAGATTGTGGTATTTTACATGTAAAATCGCTAAATCGAAAATAGGGTGTTACAGTACGGTAGCAATACGTCGAAAGAAAAAAAATATAAATAAACTCATGTACCAAAAACGATGATGTTCAATTCAGTACAATAGCGGTACGATGCTAATTTATCGAAAGGAACACAATAAAAAAATAAATGCCGGTACCGATATAGATGTTGTTTAGTTGGTTTTGGTTCGGTTTGGTATGATAGCGGCACAATTGTCATCAGTAAACTTTATATCGCAATGTTGAAAAAATAAAGAGTAAACTTCCGTTTTGCTCCCTGTGGTTTGGTTGTTTTAACGGTTTTGTCCCAATCCTTAAAAATAACCATTTTACTCCCTGATCTATGAAGCTTATATATATTTTACTCCTCGCCCCTAATGTCATCCAGAATGTTTTTTTTTTAAATAAGGACAATTTGGTGATTTTACATATAATGAGAAGGGTGTTTTAGTAACTTTACAAAAAGAATTTAATTGTTTATTATTATAATCATTAAATCCATTTTGAACGAACTCTCTCTCTCTCTCTCTCACATCACTTTCTCCCCTAGGTATTCTCTGTAAAACATTCTGCCTCCACCCTACCAGCAACCACCATCACCACCACGAACAGCCATCAGCCACCACCAGCTAAACCTAGCCGCCGTGTTAAACCCTAGATCAACCCATTTTGTTGTCAATCCTTAAACCGTCTCTCTCTTCTCACCGCCAATTACCACCACCCCAATATCACAAACGCTATACAGTGACATCTAACAATACTAACTAACTCTAAACACTGCTTAATACAAAACACTGATACAATTAAACACTGATTACTGAAGTGCTGTTGATGCTATCATCTGATGGGCTCAACCGCTGATGAAGCTTTAGCAGTGCTTTCCAGTTTCCACAACGGTTGATCAGTCCTTTGACTTCCAGCAGATCTTTGAATTCTTCAGTGGATTGGTCTTCAACAGTCTTTACACTTCATCAGAGCTTTGTACATAACAAACCTTAGAGACCAACAGATGTTAGATGCCTTTGCCATTGGAGGGAATAGAGTTCAAAACACTGTTTATTTAGGATCAGTTGTTGCGGAACAGTTTTGGCTTTGTATCATCTGTTCTTAATGGAAAGATCACATGAGCCAACAATTTTACCATAGACAATGCTTATCCTTTAACTACGTTAAAGGTTGTTCAATTACTTGATATATAAAATGGATATTATAGCTTCATATGAAAGAAATTGAAATTTTTGGTCTAGAGGTACAATCTTTAAGTGCAGTTGTACATTAGTATTTCTTGCTATCTATTCAAGATTTTATATATCTTTATTGAATTTATAGATTTGATATAGCATGTGTTAAACGACGAAATATTGAAATGGGAAAACATCTAAGGTATGTAAGATATGAATTTATATTTTACTAACCTATTAAAACAAGTTTGGCTAGTTTTGTAAATGCAGGAAATGTAACAAATCACAGTTGTGGATCTTATGATATTTGTTCAAAAGAAGAGGCACTAGAAGGCTCATATGAAGATATACAACAGTGCGAACATAAAAAATTGCACATTAAGGGATCAAGCAGCAAATCATTGACTACAAAAACTTTGAGCAACTTTCAAGAAAAATGGGCACTAGTCACTTGAAGAATACATGTTCAAATGGGGGGGGGGGGGGTATTATACAAGTTGCACTCATTTTTTTCCTTTCACTAAGTTTTATCCCATTGAGTTTTCTTAGTAAGGTTTTTAATGAGGCAACGTACATGATCCGGAAGTATCAGGGGGAGACGTTATGTGTTGCACTTTTTTTCCCTTAGCTAAGGTTTTGTCCCACTGGGTTTTCTTGGCCAGGTTTTTAACGAGGCAGCATCTCCAAGCGTATCAAGTTGATAACCAAGGGGGAGTGTTATAAATATATTATTAACTAGGTTATTACCCGGGATTGCTTCCCGGGCTCGGGAAACTTAGTTATATTAATTATTATTCGTTATTAATACGACCTCATTACATCAAGCATCTCATTGGATTCAACAACAATGTCTTCACATCACCGGATTAGATCATGAACCCGAATTAGAGGTCAAACAAAAGCGCAACAGGACCACATGAATAACATCATTTCCACTTTTACTTTAATGCACTTACGTGATCGGGTGATTTAGGATTTTGTAAAAATGTTTGTTCTTGTACTTCTTTACAAAATTACATAGAATTCAAGAAAACAAAACAATGACTTAAAGAACTATAATTTAACATCCAATCTAATCGGGCAAACAAATGTTGAACAAAAGTCAAACAGTTGTTGACCAAAAGTGAAACAGATGTTTAACCAGATCCACTGTCTTCTTATATTTTAGCACTGTTTTCCTCTTCAAAACACTGTTCAACCTAACATTGGTTTCCATCAACCGTTGACCAAAAGTCAAACAGATGTTAAAACCACTATTTGAGTTATTCAAACGTCTATTGAATACTAAATGAGATGTTGACCAAAAGTCAAACATATGTTGACCAAAAGTCAAGTAGATGTTGACCAAAAGTCAAACGAAGTGACCCGTACATGATTTCTTAGACATATTTAACATGTCTCATTTGACCAATTTCAGTTTTAGTTTGGAAATTGTGGACACCAGTCCCAACAAAAGGCGATATGTTTCTTAATATAATCGAAACTGTATGTGTTTCTATTTGCTTGAAATGTTTATCAGAGAATAGAACTCGATGTTTTATTCCTTTAATGACATAATTAACCAGCTTATCATTGTCAAAAAATATGGCTTATAACTTTGAACATGATTTTGCTATTAGTTTGTACTATACTTTTGATCAAGGAATCGTTTCAAGCGAGTAACTGAGTATACTGTCTTTAGCTTACATTGCCGGTAGATATTATAGTTATCAACACAAAAAATAGATTAGTTTTTTCTCCAAGTTTTCTTCTCATATATATATTCTCCATTGTATCTCTTGTATGATATATCTATCTATCAATGAAATATCTCTTTCTCTTATTGTTTGCTATTAGGCTAGTTTCACAACAAACATGACAAAATCGTAATTTGACTACAATGACACCATTCCCCACTTTGTATATGGGTCGGGGCACACCCATACTTCACAAAACGGGCAATTTATGCGGTCTAATTAAACCGGGTCATAGCCCGACCCGACATATAAATACTTGATAAACATGCTTTCATCGTCTAAAATCCCAATTAGGGTTTATAAACCCCTCAACGTCTTCTTCTTCTTCTTCTTCTTCTTCTTCTTCTTCAGCTCAAACAACAATGGCGGGTGGTTCTCGAGCTCAAGTCAACAAGTCACACAAGACTCGTTTTGCTTCTAAATCCTCTCGCAACATTCACAAAACTTCCGTCAAAGGTCCCACGCTTTTTCCTCATCATAATTTCATCTTCTGATTAGCTATAATTTGATAGATTTTGTGTTATTTAGAATGTAAAACAGAGGTAAACTGTTGAATTAGGAGTTTTGAATTTTTATTGTTGCTTAACATAAAAGAAAATGAAACAGATTACGGTTTGAAATCGGTGAATTTGACTTCAAAATTACTTATTTTTATGAAGTTTGTGGTTTTCTATTACAAGTGTCATGAAGTGAACATGTTTTTATCGAACCTCAGTCGTAATGTGCTAAGTTTGATTGGCATAACTTGTAGTTTAGTGCTTTTTTTAGAGTGTAGAATTAGTAGAAATAGGTAAGGAGTTTAAAGTATGTGGGATGAATTGGATGAAGTAAAAGTTTGTATCAAGTATAACTCATGTAAGCTGTTGCCATGGTTGTAAAAATCGCTAGTTACTAGTCAGGCGGTGGGGTACCTGCTAGTGATTAATCGGATCGAATACTTCAAAGATTTTGACCAATTTTGATCGAATTTGACCGATTTTGCTGTAGCTCGCCAAACCATTGTATTTTTATGAACATTGCACTCGGAAACTAATAAAATTGAGGCTAAACGTGATAACATAGCTCTTTTGGATCAAAGCTAGCCGATAGAGTTTTAAATTAAGGGTTTGATTGGATCACTGAAATGGCTTTTGTTTGTTCTACCTTATGTTTCTTAATTATTTTACTGGAACTTAGATAAGAGCAAGATTGGCAAACCTGATCGCAATGTAATGAAGGGAGCAAGAGCTGCTCGACTGCAGCGTAACAAAATGGTAATTTGTATTCTTCATTATTTATACTTTCTGTTAGTTATGATGGACCGTAATTCAGATAAAAAATTGATATTAAAACATGTTCCGTACCCATTTCTATCGTTAATCAACACATATTAGTCTACAGTCTACACTCTGGAAAATGTTTCGAATTTTCATAACAGAAAAAAGTTATTTTGAAAGTGTTGAATTTAATGATGTAGATGAGAGAACAGAAGCGGGCCACCCTTTTGAAAAAGAAAAGGGCGTCTAGTGGAACAGCTAGTGCTCCGCGTGTTATTGTGAGTATTCTCCATGTAGAATCTACTCTATTGACTTATTTGGCCATATGAAGTTTCATTTGTTTTGGACTTTTGGCTTACAAAGTTCCAACCTGTTTCGTTTAACCAGGTTTTATTCGGTCTATCTGCTTCTACAAGCGTAAGCTCACTAGCAGGGGATCTTTTGGTGTTACTATCAAATGGGCACACTGGACTTCAGTTTCCAGCAGTTGCATCGTCCGAATATAAGCTAAGGGCTACGGTAGGTTGCCACATTATTTTACTTCCTCAAACTTCTAGTTAGGGGTGTGCATGGTTCGGTTATTAACCATTCGGTTTTTGGTTAATCGGTTCGGTTTATTCGGTTAGTTTGTTGGTTTTTCGGTTCGTTTTGGTTAATAAATCAAACCAAACTTCGGCTAAGTTTTTTACTTGAGGCATGTTTGGCTAAGCTTTTTGAAACAACTTATTGACTTATTGGCTTTTTGAAAAGTCATTAGCTCCAAAATGATGTTTGGCAATGAGGGTATATGTGAGGGGAAAAGTGACTTTTCCAAAAAGTCACTCCATACTGACTTTTCCAAAAAGTCAATAAGGAGTTTTATAAGCACTCCCAAACACCCCCTTAGAAATACATGGAATGGTATATACATGAAATGGTAGTATAAATACATAAATATTGAGGTACAAATACATGAATTGGATGCATAAGTATATAAAATGGAGGCATAAAAGCTAAAAAAAATTTGAAAATACGAATGGTTCGGTTAATTTCAGTTAACCGAAGGGTACAAAAAACCGATAACCGATCTTCTGTTAATTCGGTTATTCGGCTTTCGGTTAATTTCGGTTTCGTCGGTGTTCGGTTAACGGTTCGGTTATTGCTCACCCCTTTCTAGTAATGTATGTTTATCGGTTCGTAATACAATTGACAAAATATGGAATATATTTTAGAATTACAGTGTCAAGGTTTGCTATTATTATATCATAAGTGACATTGGAATGGAGTCAATGGATGATAAACCTTATAAAGCTTTTGGCTTTTTATTTACTTGCTTACTGAATGCTACATTGAGCTTATTTGTGAAAATTTTATCTTACACCTACTTATTTGAATAGGTCCTAGAAGCACCTCATGGTGATTTTATGGCATGCATGGAGATGGCCAAGGTACTTAAATTTCATACTTTTTGAATCATACACATAGAATATCGTATTTTTCGGTAAATTTAAACTGATACGCACACACTTTTAATCATAGATCGCAGATCTGATTATTTTTGTGGCTTCTGCTAACTGTTCAAGCGATCGAGGTAGTTCCAACTATTACGTTGATGAATTTGGCTTTCAGTGTCTCTCTGTCTTTAGATCTCTTGGTTTACCAAGTTCCGCCGTTTTCATTCGAGTAAGCACTTGATAAAATCTCTACAGACTGATATGTAGTTATGTACATGAAAAGTATCGTGTTTATATGACAACGGGATTGTTTGTTTATCAGGATTTACCTTCTGATCTAAAAAGAAGAAATGAATTAAAGAAAACATGCATTTCTAGCCTTTCATCAGAATTTCCCGAAGATTGCAAGTTTTATCCAGCAGATAGTAAAGATGACTTGCACAAGGTATACTTTCCAAATCCTGATAAATGACTTGCGATGCTTGATTAAAGGCATCATTCCTAAAGATGACATTTTTGAAACAGTTGCTTAAGAAAGGGTTGATTCGTGTTATATTAATCTCTAACATGCCAAATAGGCGAGTTCAAAATTAGTTATTAACTAGAATTAAGCCTCCTCGTGTTGTGGCGGGGGCATAAAATCAGGCCAAATAGCACCAATGCCACACCACCGCCAGTGACCACCAACACTGAAATTACGGTGTGTTAATGCGAAAATTTAGACCGAGACGTAAAATATAGAAACGAATAACTAACTCGATCTAGGGCCCACAGCCCCACACGTTGCGACGAACCTGTAACGGGAAAAATAGATGTAAAAATGTTGAACCACACATCCACGTTGCGCCGTGTTAACTCGCAAAATTTTGTACTACACGTAAAGTGAAATGTAAAAACGTTGAACCACAAACTCATGTTGCGCCTTGTTAACTCGCAACATTTAGAACGAAACGTAAAACGAAAATTTGCGAAAGACGAAAAGTATAGGGGACCAAAGTTGTAAGTAAAAACGTTTGGTTAAATTGCAAATAATGAAAAGTTTTGGGTTAAAAGTATTTTTTAAAATGCTAATTAATATTAATAATAATAATAATAATAATAATATTATTATTATTATTATTATTATTATTATTATGTAAATGAGACAGGCTGATTAGGTTCAAGTTCCCTAAACATCCAACGGATATTTTTATATTTTGTGTAAATAAACTATTGAAATGATATAAGATTGTATTAGCAACTTTTTTTTTTTGGATAAATTGTGTTTTTGGTTTCTATGTAGTTCATGTTTCTATTTAAGGAGCAGAGGCTCACGGTACCTCATTGGCGTACTCAACGCCCTTACCTCATGGCTCAGAAGGTAAACCTTTTGTTTTCTACAGGAACACAACACATTTTCTTATTATTAATACTATCAGTGTAAAACCACATATATTGTATTATAGAAGACTATTAAAAATATTTATCATACGCTTATTGGATATTTAATACCATGACAGGTGGACATGGTGGATGATGGGTCTGGAAAATGCACTCTTCTCATCACTGGTTATCTTCGGGCCCGTAATCTTTCAGTGAATCAGTTGGTATTTACTTATTTTATTATTTACTACACATTTGGCAGTTTTCGTAACTGGTTCAGTGCCTAACTTATGTTAATTAGGTTCATGTATCAGGTGCTGGGGATTTTCAGCTGGGCAAGATTCAGCTTCTTAAGGATCCATGTTCACTAAGTGTTAAAAAAGATGGAGATTTCATGGATGCAGATGAAGTACAAGATTCACAGGTACGTATTCTTTTTTTGTAATTATGTTTCCTAGTTTCTGTGAACTTGGCAACAAAAATGTTACATTTTGTACTTAATATTAATATGAAATTTAGCAGGTGATCAGAAGTTTACTCCCAGATCCAATGAAGCAAGAGCCTTTACTTGTTGAAAATATACCAGATCCACTGGAAGGAGAACAGGTATCTTTACACTGGACTTTATCTGTCATTGTATTTAGTTTAGTATTAACTAGCAATTAGACCTGCGCGCGTTGCGGCGTGGGTACATTGCAAACATCGAATGGATTAGTCCAAGCGTTATGTGATGCATTAACCATATGAAATTTTCAAAGTCGAGGTGTAAAAATGGAGTAATAGTGCAAGGACTAAAAACTCGTCTAAAACTTGACGGGGTGGTTGTGGTAAAGATGTAGTGGTGTAAGGAGTAAAAACGCAAGGGCTAAAACTTGAGGGGTGGTGGCATTAAAAATGGAGTAATAGTGCAAGGAGTAAAAACACAAAGTACAAAACTTGAGGGGGTAATAGTGCAAGGAGTAAAAACGCAAAGTTAAAAACTTGAGGGGGTGGTGGTGGAATTCAAACTTGAGGGTTAAAAAGGCAAACTTCAAAATAGGGGTGTAAAATGATGTAATAGTGCATGGGTTAAAAATAAAAATTTCAAAAATTGTTATAAAAAATGTAAAACGGAGTAGTAGTCTAGGGGTTAAAAATGCAATTTTCAAAAGTTGAAGGGTGTAAATACAAAATAACATTACCGGGGTTAAAACTGAGTTTTTAAAATGGAGGGTATTTTTGATAAATACCACCGGCATTGTATTTTAAGAAATATGAGAATCAACCCTTGACGTTTCAAAAGGGTACCTTTTGTTATCTGTAACTACATTTTTTTCCTCTGTTCTTCATTTTTCCTTTTTTATCACCTTTTTCCTTCAATAACTTGCTACTTGAGTTTGCCTTCCATAAATTGCAGAGTATTTAATTCAAATTCTAGAAAACTAATATTGTTTCTGGTTACTTGATTGAATTCACCACACCAAAAGTGTTACAACAAAACATCACATGCTTTTGTTGAACTTCCATATGCTTAGATCATAAAGTTATGTTTAAGGTATATAAGTGAGTTTCTTATTTCTGTTTTTTTACATCTCTTCGTTTTTACATAGACATGGCCAACCGAGGCAGAGATGGCAGAAGCCGATAGAGTTCATAAAGAAAAGAAGCAGAAAAAGCGGACTCTTCCTCGTGGCACTTCTGATTACCAGGTAGGTAGTTCGCTTGACACGTGTTCGTTCAATGTTTGATGTTACCATGATTTATATTATGTGTTTTTTTTATTTGCAGGCTGCTTGGATCGTCGATGACTCTGACGTGTCAGGTTCAGATAGCGATGATGGTTCAGATAATGGTATGGTAGTTGATGAAGGAGAATATGACTATCCTGGTCAAGGTGATGGTGGAAAGTCTGACTTTGAAGATGACCAGGCTTCACTCAAGCTTAGGGATTCTGATGATGAAACCGAAGCTGATTCTATGATGATGGTATCATGTTCTGTCCTTACATGCATTATAGTCATATATGCCTGCTATTCCACAATTGCTACTAGAGGTGGCAATATGGGCGGGTTGGGTTCGGGTCCGTCAAAATAGGCAGTTTTTGGTAATGCCGCGTATTGGTCTGGCTAGCTTGGGTTGACCTATATTAGTTCTTCTATGAATATTTGGTGTGTCAAATATTTACACAAAAACTACCGTTACAAACATTAATGATTTAGGAGGTTTCATGACCCGTTTGTCTTTTAGCTAATCTTTTTAATTTCATCATTTGTCCTGAGAGGTAAAACACAATCCAAATTCGTAAGTAAATGAGTCAGAATTGACGCATCCAGTGTTGTTTATTAGAGTAGAGAGATTAGCTAGTATGAAACAAGAACTGTTATTGTGATTTAGATTATCTGTGATTGACCGCTGGGATGGATTCTAAAACAAGTTTTTTTTGGTCTGCAGGATAATGAGAACTTGACGAAGGAGCAGATAGAAGAAGATATTCGAAAAATAAAAGAGGCACATGCTGAAGATGAGGGTATATTATACTATATACAATAATATGCAGAAAAAGTATATCTTACAATATGCCTTAACGTACGCTGCGTACGCGATGGCAAAATCGCTCGTTATGTTACTAAAAAATGAAAATCGCATGATAGGAACAGAAAATTATAATAGATAGAACTGGAATTACAAGATAGGCGGCCCGATTCGAGATGGGCTATTCTCCAAATAAAAGGTGTAAAACCCTAATTTTGATAAGAAAAACATCGACACTAAACAAGAAAACAAAATCTGCTATTAATACTAATTCCTAATTAAACGGTTATCAAATTAACTACCCCACTAATTGTCTCCTGCGAATTCTCATTATTATCCCCCCCCCCACTCCCTGATTTTTTGGTCTTTTTCCCACTATCCACTTCCCCTCTATCACGTGCTCCTTTTTCCAGCTTCAAATGGGCCAGCCCAGATTCAGATTGACCCAATCCCAACATTGGGTTCGTATCATTACAACCTGCCCGGAGAATCGACTTGCCCTCAAGTCGGGTAACAGAAAACGGAGCCCCTGGTCCAGCAGTGTGCACCTCGAAAGGTTCAATAGTGAGGTGTCGGAAGGTAGCAATTTGTTGCGCATCTGGTGGTAAACCTTTCAGCTTGTAGTCTTGACCGTTAATAGTGAACGCTAGGGACATCTCCTTCCAATTGGCCTGAACCGTGTTAAGTGTGGCCAACCATTTTATCCCAAGGACCACATCAGCTCCTCCTAGAGAGAACGGGTAAAAGTCTTCGGTTATTGGGAGGTCAGGAAGCTGCAGACGAAGATCTTTACAAACCCGATTGCACCGGAGTACGTCCCCATTTCCAATTTGCACACCGAAAGGGGTAGTAAACTGGGTAATTAACTGCATCTCATGAACCAATCTATCTGAGATGAAGTTGTGCGTGGACCCACTATCCACCAAGATGAGCACCTTAGTTGTACCTAGCATCCCATGAATCTTCATAGTTGATGTAGCAGCCTGACCAAACAAGGCGTGAAGGCTGATCTCAGCCAGTTGTTCACCTGAGCTATTCTGCGCATTTATTGCTGCCGTCTCATCCCCTTCATCAGCAATCTCTAAGACTTTGAAAGTTCCCGATTTACAGCGATGACCGGGACTGTATTTCTCCCCACACCGGAAACATTCCCCCTTTTGGTAACGACTCTGTTTTTCTGCGTCGGTGAGGCGGTTTTCAGTGGGTTTTTGGGTGGAGATAACCTGGTTGACACTACTTGAAGATGTTGGCTTTGGATCTGCAGTTGTAAGGGCGGTGGAACCAACATTCTTAACCGATGGAGTGTGGCTGATTTTAGACTCAAACTCAAGAGCCAAACTTACTGCTTTAAAAACAGATCTAGGTTTGTGTATACGCACATCCGACTTTAGTTCTTCCTTAAGACCGTTGAGAAAAACCCCCAACAGGCAGTGATCGGGCCAATTCGAGACTCGCGCTGATCTCCGGGCGAACTCCTGCCGGTATTCTTGAACTGTACCCGTTTGTTTTACACTACAGAGGTACTCATCCGGGTTCTGGAACTCAGGTGGTCCAAAATGTTTTTGTAAGGCAGTAACGAGTTCCTCCCAGTAGGTAATTTCATGTTCTGCAGTCAACCATGAGTACACATCTAGGGCATCACCCTCCAGATGCATCGCTGCCACATCTACCATATCTTCTTCGGGGGTATGGTAAAAACGGAAATACTTCTCGGCCTTCAAGGTCCATCCCCTTGGATCTCCATCACTGAAAGAAGGAAAGTCCAATTTGTGGTATGGACGAAACTGTCTGCTGCTGTTCCAAGAAGTCTCGCCATTATCATGCTTGCCTGCATCGCTGGTAGACTTGTGCTTGGAATTGGCTTTGAGGGCTGTAACATCTTTATCCATGGTTTCCAATTTGGCCATAATTGCAGCCAATTGGGCAGCGACTTGGTCTGAATTGGAACCTCCGATTTCTGAATTTCTTGTCTGCACCATCGCTTCAAAATTTTCCCGGCAATGGAACCAATGATAGGAACAGAAAATTATAATAGATAGAACTGGAATTACAAGATAGGCGGCCCGATTCGAGATGGGCTATTCTCCAAATAAAAGGTGTAAAACCCTAATTTTGATAAGAAAAACATCGACACTAAACAAGAAAACAAAATCTGCTATTAATACTAATTCCTAATTAAACGGTTATCAAATTAACTACCCCACTAATTGTCTCCTGCGAATTCTCATTATTATCCCCCCCACTCCCTGATTTTTTGGTCTTTTTCCCACTATCCACTTCCCCTCTATCACGTGCTCCTTTTTCCAGCTTCAAATGGGCCAGCCCAGATTCAGATTGACCCAATCCCAACATTGGGTTCGTATCATCGCATGTTACAAAAAAGATGAAAATCGCATGTACATTAAGAAACTAGAAATCACATGTTAAATTTTTTTTATACAAATCGCATGTGTATCAAAAAAGCTGAAATCGCATGTATATAAAAAGATGAAAGTCGCATGTTATAAACCAAATTCGCATGTTGATACTGCCTCACGTACGCAATGTACGTTAAGGCATTTTGTACGTTAACCGGCCTCATAATATGCATATATATAGATTCTTACAAGTGTAAAGGAACATATATTTTATGTATTTTGTAGTTTGATAAGGTCAACTAATGAAGCCATTTGTAGCTAAATGGTCAAACTTATGATCTTTTTATTTTATTTTACTGGGTGTTATTGTTTCAGAATTCCCTGATGAGGTGGATGCTCCAGTAGACGTTCCCGCTCGGAAACGATTTGCTAAATACAGAGGCCTAAAGTCATTCAGGACTTCTTCATGGGACCCAAAAGTAAGCTCTATACATTTTCACACCATAATTCACATTGTTTATAGCATTTTTATAACAATGCTCTTGTTTTTAGGAATCTCTACCTCCAGAATATGCACGAATATTTGCATTTGATAATTTTACTAGAACACACAAGCACGTTCTTTCTAAAGCTCTTGATATGGAGCAAGGAAGCGTATCTGAATGTGTGCCTGTAAATTCTTATGTCACACTTCACATCAGAGAAGTCCCGATTCATATTGCTTCGAAGTTATGCATTTTGTGGAAGACAATGCCAGTTATTGCATGTGGTCTTTTGCAACATGAATCAAAGATTTCCGTTCTTCACTTCAGGTATCTTATTCTGTTTATGCACACCAAACATTCAGCGAACCGTTCATTAACCGTTCAGCGGGAAGTTCGTTCGTTTCTTAAACAAGCGAACACGGACAAGAAATTTCGCTCGTTTAGTTAAATGAACGAACATGAACAGAGGCCGAGTTCTCATTCATTTATGTTCGTGAACGTTCGGTAACGTGTTCGTGTATGTTCGATTGTGTTCGATAGTTCCTTAGTGTTTTTAGTTTTTATATTTTATTTAAATACTTTAAAATTCCGACCAATAAAATATTTAATAAGTGTCGGTGTATTATATATTCCGTTCATGAAAGGTTATTTGTGTTTGTTTCCATTTGTGTTCATGAACATTGGTCTGTGTTCATTTGTGTTCATCAACGCTTGTTTTCGTTCGTTGCCTAAAATAAAATTAACAAACGAACACGCTCATTTCCTTAACAAATGAACATGAACATAAAATCTCGTTCGGTAAGTGTTCATGAACAGTTCGTGAACACGTATATTTCTTAACAAACAAACATTAACAAGGTCTTGATTGTGTTCGTTCGGTTCGTTTGCAGCCCTCCGTACTGGTCAAAACGGATAACTTGTTATACAGGATAAACTTGGAAACTTGATATACAGTATGAGTACCACATATGATTATTCGGTTTTTCAACATTCTGGATATTTTTGTTTTGCAGGATAAAGAAGCATGAGACATACAATGAGCCCATAAAAGCCAAAGAAGAACTAATATTTCATGTTGGATTCCGACAGTTCATCACAAGGTAGCATTTGCGTTCTTTGTATCACTTTCATACTATTAATTGTATCTTGAGTTCTTAACAAACTGACTATAAAAATTAATTGCAGGCCGACTTTTGCGCCTGACAATTTTAATTCAGACAAGCACAAGATGGAAAGGTTTCTTCATGCAGGACGGTTTTCTGTAGCGTCTGTATATGCTCCAATTTCTTTTCCTCCCCTTCCTTTGATTGTTATGAAGAGTACAGGCGATTCTCTTGCACCCACACTGGCTGCTGTTGGTTCGTTAAAATGTATTGATCCTGATAAAATTATTCTAAAAAAGATCATTTTAACCGGGTATGAAACTCCTCATTTTTCATTTACTTCTGGTATAGAGATGGCAGTCTTGACCCATTTACACATGGGTTGATTTGGGTTGTGTTTCATCTCATACGGGCTTGAGTAAATTTTTTAGCTGTGAAAGTAGAATAGGTCAAATAGGTTAAACGTATCGAAAGCCACCCAAAGTCTATTCTAAATGCATACAACTAGGGTGCAACCGAGCGGCTCGCGAGCTGCTCTAGAAAAAGCTCGAAACGAGCCGAGCCGAGCTTGAGCCTAAAATAAAGCTTGTTTATTTATTGAGCCCGAGACCGTCTTTGGCACGTGAAGCTTGTTAGGCTCGTCAAGCTTTAGTGTAATACTAGTTTTTATTAACATTTAATAACATTTACCCCTTATTTGAAGTTGTCTAGTAAACGAGCCAAGCCGAGCTTACTTAAACTTGTTTACAAGCCGAGCCTGAACTTAAAAATAATCTTTTATTTATTAAATGAGCCCGAGCCCGAGCTTCACTTATCGAGCTCACAAGCCTAAATGAGTCTATTATTTATATCATTTTTATTTAATAATTAATATATTAGTTAATAGATAATCATAATAGACGAGCCGAGCTCGAGCTCTCATAACATAAGTTAAATGAGCTCGAGCCTAGTCGGGCTCGGCTCGTTTGCACCCTATACAACCTTGTAATTATTATAATTAAAGATTTATATTATTACCGTGATAATATTGTTTTTGTAACAATAACCGTCACTTTAGTCACTACTAATGAAGTGCATTTAAATATGGACAAGATGTTTTGTGTCAATGCAATTCAGCCTGCTACCTGTTTTAATAATGACCCGCTACAACCTGAACACATTATTTGACCCATTACCCTACCTACCTGCCCATCTTGCCAGTTGCCACCTCAAATATTTTGTAATCCACCTAGAAATAGAGATCATAGTCACATAATTTGCTAGTTGAGCCATGATCTCCGATCCAGTTCGAACTATCCCAATCGCGGTACGTTCGCGATCCTAGATCGACCCGGATCACGATTTCGAAGTTAAAATTGGCGTTCCCAACTCATCAATTCAATCGTATTACGTGCCATCGGGATCGCGATTTGCTTGAATTCGGAACGTGTATACAAATACGTGGGAACGTCGAACCAAACCTGAAGATGGAAAGTCGGACAAAAAAAAAACAATTTCTGCCTGAAACCAGGAATAGCAGCGGTTCTTCCTGCGTTTTAAGCCTTCTAGGGTTTTAATAAGTTTAGGTGTTTTAAGTTTTAGCCCCTCTATCTTTTACTAGTTCACATTTAATCCCTAAAACTTGTAAAGTTTATATAAAAAGTGTAAAATTAGTTTGTGTATTTTAATATTTAACCCTCTCTATGTTCACTAATTTACATTTTATACTTAAACTTATAAATTTATAAAATAGCACAATGTTTAACCAGTACATCATACCACTTTACATGGTACATTGTACCGGAGCGATCCGAAATGAGCCTACCCCCGACCATACCGAATTTTAGGGACCTAGCGAATTGCGATCCCGTTCCACGTTCCCGTACCGGAGCGTACCGTGAACCATGTGACTATGATAGACATTGTTACAAAATTCATGAAACAGGGGGAACTAATCTACCTTAATAACTGTTAGCATTATTTCGATTGTGAATGATGCAGGTATCCTCAACGTGTTTCGAAATCAAAAGCTGCAGTAAGATACATGTTCCATAATCCAGAGGATGTGAAGTGGTTCAAGGTCTACGATTTTTGGGGCTTGAACATTTGTTTCTAAGATTGATTATTTCATATGAATAAAATGTAAACCCTTTGTTGATGCGTTCTTGTATGCAGCCTGTGGAAGTTTGGACGAAATTAGGTCGCCGTGGTCGCATTAAAGAGCCTGTTGGTACCCATGGTATGTTGATACTAAGATTTTTTTTTCTTTATTCTTGTAATTCTATGCATTAAAATTTGTTTACAATGTTTCAAATAAGATTGGGTAATTTTTTATTACACTTTGATCCATAACCTTTTCTTGTCCAATTGTTTTCATCTTTTCTCTAATAATTAGTGTCAATTATGATAACAAAACTATTGCTTTTTTAATAATAATAATCTTTTTTAACCAACGAGTTTGGAGGTTTGAAGCTCTAGAACTCTAGAAGTACATTTTGGGCAATTTTTGACCCGTTTTCTTCTTAGCTCACTTTTGTTTTACCTGTTGGAGTTTAAGAATAACCTGAACCAACCTATTTCATACATGATAAAGTTGAAATTGCCAGCATAGATTGTATTTCATGCACATTTATAGCTATACAACATTACATCGTGTCATGTTAGTGGATTAGCGGGCGTTGAACCCAAACACGACCCATATATTTGTTTGTGTCAGAATCATCAACCCTACCCTAACCCGGACCCAACCTGTATAACCCATTTTTCTAGATGGGTCAAATGGGTTGACGTGTTGGCAGGTTCGGGTTGTAAACAAGTTTTAAATGTGCAAATCGGGTTGGCGGATCGATCGGTTTAATTAAACAGGTCAACCCGAGCACGACTCAGTTATTAAATGGGTTAGATATGACTAACCAACAACCTGGTTATTTTTGTGTCGTGTCAGTACTTACATACAACATAGTAAAAAATGATCCACGCTATGCAACTTTTGCACATACACATACAATTCAAGGATTCTAAACCTTCATTTTTAATTTTGTTAAAGGTGCAATGAAGTGCATATTGAACGGTGTCCTCCAGCAGAATGACACAGTATGCATGAGTCTATTCAAGCGAGCATATCCCAAGCGGCCACAACATTGGTTCCCGTTGTCCACTTGACTGTGTGAAACGTTCTTCAGGACACACCTATATGGAATGAAGCTTTGGTTCAGATTGGTTACTTGGCTGCTGCCACTGTGACCTCCTCATTTCCTGTTGCTTAACTGCTGGTCATGAAAATTTTTGCTTGTATATTCTTTTTATTGCGCATCTTATTAACATTTCTCAATTTTCGGGTCGTATCAACCTGTTAAGATTTTAGTGGTTTGTCAAATGCCTTCTTCTAAAATTTGTTGTAATTGAATGGATTATAGTCTGTTATCTAGTTCTCTTGGTTTCTGCTGAACACAAATTTGACAGCTTACTGACATAATCAGATTCGGGTTTTATTATACGAGGTGATTTCTATAATGTGCACCTTTCTATTTTGAAGGTACACAGAACCCGCAAAATATAAACGATAGAACAACAAATGCAATCAAATATCGTATAACCTCGCAAGCAAGTCATCAAGTCTGTGAACCGCAAACCCATTAAGACAGGCTTAAAAATTGTAATAAATAAGAAACGAATCCTTCGAAAGATTCAGGACATGAAAATAAAAATGTACAAAAACACAATCAACAAAAACTTACTCGTCCTTTTTATTGGTGGATGAACTTTCGGATTTTACCAAGTGTTTGACACTAGCCTCAGCTTCTGAGACAAACTTAGGATCTGGCTCGTGTTTCTCCGAAGGCTCTTTCATTGCTAAATATATGTAGAATGCAATTACAATGTTAACAGAAATGACTGCTAGAAACCCGCTTAAAAGTGTCAATGAATATGGGGACATATCAGCAGAACCTGTTCATTAATGCCAAAAGTCGGTTTAGGTCAACAGAAGTATACATAGAGCCCCTATCAGACACACAACCAATACACAATATAATTCCTGATTTATCTCCTATCGAAACAAACGCAGCTAAGAATTCATGTCAACTTTTTCTACGGAAACAACATGTCTGATAATTAAATACAAGTGAATTCTTTCTCTAGAACAAGTGTGACACTTACATGTCTAATGTAACATATAAACCTGCACAACAGAGTTGCCAAATTTGGCCCAAAATGGGTCAGATTGGGTTATTTTTTATCTGTAAGGGGTCAATCATGTTAGGCTAAAAGATCCTACTTGAACTGAATCATGCCAAATGGGTCAAAAGTCACATGATGTTTATTCAAAATTCAAATGCATAAAACCTCGTAAATTCATTTTTCTAGAAATTTTATTTGTGTGATAACTGATAATTTATTTTCTTTAATCACGTTTAACAAAATAAGGATTCATAAAAGGCAAAATCTGAATTAAAAAGTACTGAAAAAATTGCAAAATAAATTCAGATGAAGCTTACCAGGAAATAAATTCTTGTTGAAAGCAATCAAAATTGCAACAGGAACTGCCCACATCAGCATGGATGCTATAAAGAACTTCTCTATAACTTTTGCCATTGTCACCCTCAAACTGCAGCAATTTAAAAATCACATGGTCAGGGGTCATTTAATATTCATTTATTACCATATCAGTTACTTTTATTTGGTTTATGTACAAAACATAGGAGAAGTGAATGGAAGCAATTATATAAATATTTTTCTAAAACTGAAATGGACAAATCGATAAAGTCAGCAGGATCTATATTGCAGTTTGATGGTGGATGTTCAAACTTCACTCATCTAAAGCAACCCTAAGAAAAATAACCATAAACCATAGTTATTAAAGCAAGCGTCCAGGTGCGCCTGGGCGCAAATAAAGCCCCAGGCCCAACAAATCGCCCTAAGTGCGCCTTGCGCCTTTAATAGCTATGATGCCAATAATCTTCTGCATAGTTATTAAAGCAAGCGCCCAGGCGCGCCTAGGTGCAAATAAACCCCGGGCCCAACAAATCGCCCTAAGTGCGCCTCGCGCCTTTAATAGCTATGATGCCAACAATCTTCTGCATAGTTATTAAAGCGAGCACCCAGGCACGCCTAGGCGCAAATAAAGCCCCCAGCCCAACAAATCGCCCTGAGTGCGCCTCGCGCCTTTAATAACTATGCTATAAAGGCGAGGAAACTAGAATTAAAAAACATAAAACTATGACAAGAAAAGTAAGCACATAAACATACACCAGCTTTCATTTAAAACACACGCATTGTGGATAAAAAGAAATTATATAAATATTATACTTGTTTAAAATCACCACTTCATAGCGTACCACACATGCCATGGTGGTTTAGGCCATCCAGTGAATAGGTCCGGCGCGGAAGCAAAACATGAATGCACTTCACTTGCCCACAAAAGGAAGCGCTATTGCTATTGATCTAGGAACAGTGCTTAAGTTACCAAATTGCAGGCATGCTCTTTGTAGTATTTCTATTTTAGCTGATACTTGAAGCATGTAGCAATCGTCACAAGACAGTTTCTTATGCCCAAGATAATTCAGGCCAGAAAGAGATTATGGGATGGAACCCGACCGATTGGCGGGTCGAAGAATATAACCCATTAGGGTTGGCTCTAAAGACCCAAACCATGCTGACGTGGAACATCCCCACAAAAAGCATGGTAACGTAACCACCAATCAAATAGGAGATGTCAACCTCAAGTTGATTATGCCCTCAGAGGGCCCACACCACCAGCAACCAATCATAGTATAATTACTATTTGCTTACTAAAGAAAGTCAGCTCATCTCTCTCACTCTAACTTATATTTCCAGTGGTAAACAAGTACTTATTCTCACGCCTGAGGGTGGTCACTATGAGAAATCCCTTCTTGTGCCTAGACTAACGGCGACCCGTTTTGCAGATTAGGTTCCCGAGGGCAAGGTTTAAAAGAACGGAAACGAGTTTCGAGGCGTTTTCCCTTCACCTCACGAGGCGTAAGGCCGAGGTGGTATTGATAAATAAATATAAAAATTATATATATGATAAAAATAATAATAATAATAATAATAATAATAATAATAATAATAATAATAATACTAACTAATTTCATCATTAGATTCATCAAAAACACACACAAAAAAGACATGAAATGCTTGAAATTGACACAAAAAGTCAAAAACACCTATCAAAATCCCCTGAGGCGCAGCCTTTCTTAGCGCCTCAGCCTCTCTGAGGCGCATATACAATAAAAACCCCACGAGGCGCACGCCTCAAACGTTTTTTAAAACGATGCTCGAGGGTAGTTTCCCGGTGCTCGGATTACAATCTCATTGTAGCTAGTAACCTTAGACGGGTGATGCTTCTTCCGCGTGTATGCAGCTACCACAAAATATACACATTAGTAGCATTCAATTCTCTTATCTCTATTGGCTACATTTAAAAAACTCATACACACCGTAGACCTTATCATGCTGCGGAGGAGATCCACCCTAACCTAACACATTATTATTATATTTGGAGCTTATTAGGGTTTGAAAGTTGAGAAAACAAATTAATCCTGAATTTAGAGGCTAAAATAAACATAAAGACTAATCAATCAAGTAACCCTAGATCATCAGCTGCTGCATCTTAACAATAAAATTGCTAATTACTAATATTAATAATTAATTGTGAGTTAATGAAATTGAGGACTTGCCATTCAGGGTTCGATCCGTACGATGTGAGTGTGCAGCAGGCAAGAGCGTTGGATACGAGAACGATCAGGTGCATCAGCCAAGAGCAGTGATTGAGAGTAGAGGAACTTTATTTATTAAATTACCAATTTACCCCCGGTTTATTTATTCACCTTCTTTCTTTTCTAAACACATAATTATGGTTGTTCATGAGCCGAGCCGAGCCGAGCTAAGGCAAGCTAGGGCTCAACTCGATTATAAACCGAGCTGAAAATCTAAGCTCAGGCTCGGCTTGGTTTTAAACCGAGCTGGCTCGGCTCGGCTTGGTTTGGCTTGATTTTAAAAATAAAAATTAATGCATATCTCTCAAAATTCAGTATTCTAAAATATTATTCAATACTTCAAAAGAACATATCCAAAATAAGTTCAACCTAATACATTACAAGCCAAAATCACGTTCAACAACGCAAAATAAGTTTTATATTTCAAGTAAATACAATATTTGTTCATTAGCACGACAATCAACCTTTAAATATGTCATAGATATCAAAATACAAGCCTAAATACATGTCAACAATGACAGGCTCAATAATAGGTGCGTCAGCATGAACTGGGTCGTGCTCAAACGCAGGGTCTAGAGCGGCTACCTGCTCAGGGGCCATGGCAGGATCGGGATCATCAAAGGCCATCTCAAAATCAAACTCAGGGTCGATGGGATCAACTGGGTCTACTGGGTCGACTGGATCCTCCATAGGCTGATCCATGGGTATAAACTCTATATCCTGATCTGGGTCGAATCCTGGGGGAAAGACAGGATCGGAATCCTCCACATCATCGTGGTCGAAAGCAAAACTAGGAATAGGGGCGACAGAGGATGCCTGGTCGGGATCTGATCCATGTGAGAAGTGCTGCGCACTCTGGGTGTGTGAAGGTGCGGAGGCCACAGACTCGAAAGAGTCTGGGACCGGAGAGTGAGCGGGTGACTCCTCGGCGGGAGCATCTGCGATCATCAAGAGATCACCAGCAGCAAGAAGGGCCTCGCCCTGAACCTCATCCTCTAGGGGCTCGTCATCAAACAGATCGACGTCGGGAAGCAAATCGTAAGCAGGATATGAAGCAAGTGGTATGGGAGCAGGGATCTCTACAAGTGGTAGGTCCCTGGCCAAAGGGCCATCAGCGAGCTCATCAGCACCATCAGGTAAAGCAAAGGGCTGAAAGTCGTCCTCGTCCGTGCTAGTAACGTCGGAGGTGTGGACCTCGTGTTCTGAAGGCTCTAGGTCATCTGATACTATAGGTCTAGGTCCTGTGGTGTCTGAGTCACCTGTGCCAGAGGTGTCCATGGTGTCTGTAACATAAACACAAACATGCACAAACAGTCAATCATACAATCAAATAATCACATTAGTCACCAAGTAAGCAATCAAATAATTCTCCTAGTCCCACTAGCCAATTCTCCTAGTCCCACTAGCCAATTCTCCTAGTCCCACTAGCCAACTACCTCGGCCTCCCAGACCGAGCCTCAGCCTCCCAGACTGAGCCTATAAATAATAAATAAATGTGCTCAACATTTGTTTGTAAAAACGTTTTAGATCTGGACTTAAGTGGTATGCAGTAAAAATGTTTTCGTGAGAGCCCTAGTGATCATAGTCTAGACTCGAGAAGGAATCCTAGTTCGCTATGATCAGAGCTCTGATACCAAGCTGTCACACCCTGGCTTTGCGGAAGCGTGGTTAATTTGGTGTGACTTCTTAATACCATAGTTTAACCATAACAAAGCTATATGAAATAAAACCATGCAAGATCATCCATTCGATTAAGTTTTAAAAACCAAATACAATAACATTGTCTTAACGGAAACACATCCTAACGACATAAACATTGTTCAACAAACATAACATCAACATGACATAACACAGTTTAAGGACTGTGACTTGTCCAGGAAAGATTCACATTTCCCCAAACCCGGATGACCTTGTAACTAGTGCAGCGGGAAAACGTGTCATACCGCGCCAGATCCTTTAATTCCCTGAAATACATGTAAGTTGAAAAATCAACAATAATGTTGAGCGAGTTCATGTGTAAGTGAGTAAATAAACCTTTGTATATATAAAAATCCTGGTATGTAGCAAATAAGGAAAAAGAGATCACCAATGGTTTGCAAGGCCATTGATATGTGTGAAGTGCAAGTAGGAAGACTCAAACCTAGCGGATTTTGCGTTGGGCATAAAGTCACCCCGAGGTCCGTACTGTTGGACCTGGAGTTGGGCTCACTACACCCAGATAGATCTACCGCTTACGTCCCTCGGTCCTACAATGAGGATTAATGGCCTCCAGTTCCCGCCTACCCACTCACATGATCTAAGTAGTAACCCTCCTTACGCTAACCATACCATGTATAAAGTACTCGTAATCATAGTAACATGTATTTCACCCCCGTAGTTTAGAAAACTGAAAACAGTTAAGAGAAAAGGGGGACATGAACTCACAGTGGTGCGTCTCTACCAAGTATACCTCCAAATCAAGCAGCTGTGTGACGACCTACACGTACTAACTCTATTAGACGGACGGCCGTGCCTTAGCTTTAAGGTTTAAGTTTTTGGGAAATAGTTAGACAACTATTTCGTGTTTATATTCTGTATATACTTGGTAGTCATTTTCCTTCCCAAGGATGGGGGAGTTAATACATGTGTGTTCGAAATATATTATTAAGTCTCACTTAAAATATATTTTATTTCTAACTCCAAAATATAATTATTTTCCTCAAAAATATTATATTTTAACTCATATGATTTTCCCAAAATAATACTTTGTCAAAATTACGCGTTCATAAATATTTCTTTAAATTGCGTAAGTTTCGTTTTAACGATCGAGTGGTAATAATAATTACCGGTGTAACTTATATATTTATCGTAGAGACGTTCGTATTATTTTGGATCCATTATCATTCGATAGTATTATTTTTACCCTAAAAATAATACTAGTACTTTCACAAAATAATCATAAACACATATCAAGTGACTTTATGAAAAATATATACTAAATATATATTTACCAAGTTTTATTTTGTGAAATCCCACCTCCGATGTTTTGTAAATAAAGTCGTGGCGAAATCTATAATTTGAAAACAAGTCGAAAAGTATTTCTAACACTTATAGTGAAAATAATTCTAAGTGTTAGGTTTTTAGAAAAATTTCGCTAGAGTTTCCTCTGTAACTGGAGGTGGCCACGCTTTCAAGCGTATCATTTTCTTTTATAAATCAAATCAACCATTTTTCTTATTTAACCAAAACAATATTCAACGCATCAAACTAGTTAATAAACATGTAATTCGCAAGAATCTCATGAACTTGTAGTTTTTTCCAACACTATAATGTAAATCTCATTACTTTTAGCGGATCTTTATATAAAGCAATCCGATTTCGTAAAAACCTCGTTTTTAGGGAAATTCCGTTTTTTTACAACTTCTCGTCATCTTTCTCAAAAATAGTTATTTTGTCGAAAGTGTGTGCTACACAAGTGTTTACACACTTGTGTGTTCTAAAAATCATTCGTGTTAGTGTAAGATCCGTCTTTAGAAAACATGATTTCTTTGATACTTGGTTCTTTGAAAATACCGCTCGTAGATACGTAGATCTACTAGTTTTAAACACTATTTCACAAGCTAAATCGCTTTTACACAAGTTCATGGTTCGTGTGTGGTAGAGTTTCATCCTTTAACCCTTGTTACTTCCAAAACAACCTTATGTCATGATCCAAGGTCATGACCAACCCGGGTTAAATGACGATCCGGGCTACCACAACATAGATCGGGTCCAAATAATCACACAAATCAATTACTACAAGATTTACACAACATATGAGCTTTTAACCATCATTACAAGCATTTTTAGTAAACTTTTGTGTGTTATTTTGTAAGATTACGAGTTTTAACCGTTACAAATCATATTAACCACTTCAAAATAGTTCGAGAGGGTGATTATAGCAACTTACTACTAGCTCGAGGCTAGGGAAGAATCTAAGCGCAAAATGAGTGGATAAAAGCAATAGAGAGAGGTCCTTCGCGTTCCGAATGCACCAAGATTCCTTGTAGGTGATCCTTAACACTTGTAGTTACTTGAAATGAGATGATCAAAATCGAAAATGATGGATGGGTGGTATAGGGGGTTCGGCCGAGAGCTCTTTGAGAGAGAGAGAGAGAGAGTGTTTTCTTGTTATGTGATTATGTGAAGGTTATGGTGGGTTAAAGATGTTACTTATAGACAATTCTTGCATCATTGTCCAATGGATTTAGTGTTGTCAAGATATTAGGCAAAGTAGGATTAAAATAATCATCAAGGTACAAGGGGTGTCCCCTTGGGGACCGAATTCGTAAAGGGGGGGGGGGGGTAATTAGTTAGTTTTCAACCAAATGCTAAGTATGTAGTTAGGTTAATCTAGTTAGTTAAGTGATTAACCCGGTTACTAGTGTGTCATGCGTTATGGCGTGGGTTAGGGTATTCAGGGACCCTAGCTGGCTCAGAAAAAGAAAAATAACGTTAATGACAATATCTTTATGTTCCGGGTAAAGTCCGGTTGTTCGGTTGGGTAGAGATCCGTTAAAGTGCTTAACAAAGCTTTAAAGTGTCGTTATTATTATTTTTAGTGACACAACTTATTCCTGACACTTTGGAAAGTGTCTAGTAACATTTTTCTCATGTTTTGGCACGTTATTAGTTAGCTAAAAGCTGGATTGTTTATTAAAGTGCTGAGTTTTTGTGCTTAGAGCACGTTTTAGGCACATCCAGTCATTGTAACTTATTCCTAGAGACGCAGTTCTACAACCCTTGTATCCCTACACTCCCACTAGTGTAGTAAAATATTTCTGGCTCATACAGGCCTTAGAGGCAGTGTCTGCCTGATGCTGGCTTTATCAGCATGTTCAATAGGTTATCCGTTTATAGTGCTACTGTGCTTTTTGTGCATCATGTTTGTCACTAAGGTTCAGCATGTAAATAATGTAGTGACGGTAAGTAAAGTATGATGCAGGTATATGCATGTATCAGAAATCAAGTAGCAGTTCATCAGTAATTTCAAACAAGCACAGTAATTAAGCAGTGATTAATTATTAATTAAGTCGTACGGATACCTGGTTTAGTGAGGGTTGTCACATATGAGTCAACTTTTAACTTATAATCCCTAAAAATATGCAACACAATCTACCATGTATATAGTCAAGTTGGTAAATAATTCTTTTGAATATTTTATCTATAACAATATAGTTGAACTTGTAATTCCTAAAAATTTGCAACACATTTTAGTATTTATCTTGTAAAGATTGTAAATTTATGGAGTATTTTATTTATATTACTTGTTACAAAAAATGTTTATAAAAGAATTATTTTGTTATAAAAACAAAATCTTTTGTTTATAAATAAAGTAAAAAAAACTGTTTTACACATGTAAAGTTTCGTTTTTAATATAAAATATAATCAAATGACAAAAAATAAAAGATAAGTTATTATAGTTGTAAAGTAAGTTTATTTTGTTGGTTAAATGATAATGCTTATCATTTTATTCTTTAAAGTTCATAACTTTTTTTTAAATATCCACAAGGTACTCGTCGAATAAACTTTAAGTTTAAAATTTTTGTTTTTATAAAAATAAAAAATAGTAGTTGACTCGTAAATACGTTTTACACCTTTAACTTTAATTGCTAAATTTCGTTTTATATATATATATATATATATATATATATATATATATAAATTATATTTCTATAAAATTTTAAAAACAATTTTTATTAAAAAATAGGATGTTAAGAGTTTATATCTTTATTAACTTTATATTATAGTAAGTTCAAGTTTTTAGTTTAGCTTTAAAGTTTATTACTTTATACTTTTTTAATTAAGAAATACAAATTATTAGATTAATATCCAAGAATAACTGTAATATTTTATAAGTGAAAATCTTAAGTGAAAATCTTACACACTAGGACAAGCGGGTTTTAGATCATAGGATGTATAATTGCTTAGGAACAAAATCCTAAGTGAAAATCTTACACATGTTGCCATGATTTGAATGTTTAAATGATTTACCACACTAGGACAAGCGGGTTTTAAATCATAGGATGATATTGATGATATAGTTGTGTTTATAATCATCATATATGATAGTAATAAGAAAATACTTGAACAAATTGTGTGTTGGAGTATATAATCATACTTACTATGAATTGGGTTTTGTATGATAAAACGAAAAATGATGTTAAATTCATGTTAAAATGATGTTGATATCATCATGTGTTAAAAATGATTAAAGTTGTATTAATTCGATGAATTTCGATTACATGAACTTGATTGAATAAGTAATTAAACCGGTAGCATAAGAATGATGCTTACCGGATATTGACAAAGTAATAAAACGAGTAGTTGATCTACACCGTGTAATTACTTTCGTCAATAGGTAGTTTGACTTTTAAAAGTCAAAATGACCAATTATATGATCGAATGATAATTTCGACATAAAACCCGTAAGATGGAGTAGTCGTGATTGATAATGACTAATCTAACTATCTTATGAATTATGATGATAGTTTGACCCTTGACAAGGTAGGTGGAAGCTTGGGAATGAAGCGGGTCAAACGAATCAAGTATAAAGAAAAAGGCTAATTTGGATGCAAGGTAAGTATAGCTTACACTATTCTTAATTCGTAGAATATTCTCTTATCATATTAAGTATGAATAAGTTAAATAAGCAATTGAAGTATAATGTTCCGACGTGTAGTCGTACGGAACAAGATAAGTGAAATGATACGAAACCATAATGATGGTTAAAAAGGAGTAAATTGGTAATTCGGTCATACTATGACGAATGAAAAAAAATGAACTTTTAATGGTTACCTTATAAGGTAAACCAATACAAATAGTAGTGGTAAAACGCTATTTCGTCACTCGTTGACGATAATCGTTAGTTTTTGAAAAACATTTTATGGCATAAGCCATAAAGGGGTCAACAGAATTAAGAAATGGGTTATAAGTAAAATGACCGTACGGTGTAAACCGGAGCGAGTCATGTAGACGAGATGATAATAAATACCACCTCGTAAAGGTACACAGTCACTTAGACCAAACGGGTCAAAAGGTGAAAATATCACCCTTTGACAATATCGACTAATGATTTTGTCGAGTTGTATGATTACAGGAATAAATATCGAATGAATATTTGCATCGCTATTAGTTAGCGGTTATTACGCAAGGCATTAAAACGTGTCAATATAGTGATCCGGGCCAGGTATGTATAATGGGTCAACTCATCATTTAGAACTTAAGGTTCTATGAGAGCTAGACAAGTCAAAAATGGACATTTGGTTACCTTAATAGGTAAACTTAATGATTTAAATGATAACCATCATGTTTTGTGAAACATAATGATTCTTAAACAAGATCATAGTTGAAAATGGGATTTTTGGTCAAACATGTCATTTAAAAATCCTTCGTCGTAAAAGAAAGGTTAACGTTGACCAAAACGCCCTTGTAAGCTAAATCGAGCGAACGACCCTTAAAGGTTGTTTGAAAACGAGTCTTATGATTAAGTAAATGCTTTGAATAAGTATATAAAGCGAATGGTGTAAATCGTTGGGTCAAACGACTCTATAAGAGACTTTGCCGTAAAATGATAATCCGATGAATAAAACTCGGAATGTATAGATCACCACCTTAAATCCACCACAAATATAGTTGTGGTGGAAAATCATTTGATAAGAAATGTGGAAATACAATGCTAGAAACGAATGAAAGTGATTTGCGCTCTAAAAGTACTTAAACACCCTTAACGGGTCAAAATAAGTATTTAAGCAAAACGGGTTAAGAATATATAAGAAACCCGTGGTTTGAACCTTGAATAATAGGAAATTGATATTAAATGAGGTTCATGATAATTTGAATGCAATAAACTAGTTTTTGTTGATAAAATCATGAACGGGTCAAAAATTGGTAATTATATCTTAAGCTGAAGGCTTAAAAGTCTAAAAATTTGTAAATCCAGATGTCGGATGTTAACTCCATGTGATGGAGAATAAATTTACGATCACGTAGGAAGAAACGTGACATAAATCGGATAAAAAACGAGCAAGTTATGCTCGTTTTCGTAAAAATTATGTTGGCTGAAAATATGTAGCTGCAAATAAGAACCTTTATGTCGAAATAGGGCCCTCGCGTCACGCGACGGAGAACCCCATTTGGCGTCGCACGACAGTGAACCTGAAATCTCGTCGCGGCACGCGACGGGTGTTAAAGTCAGCAAAGGCTACTGAAACTCATTGTTGTTGTTCGTTTCGACTCGCGAACTTGTTTGGACATGTTTTAAACGCTAAATGACTAACTCATTTCATGTTTTATGAAATGTAGGTATAATGTACGGTACCGGACGACGATCAAGCTCAACGAAGAACCGAACACAATCAAGAATCAAGCTTCCGCGAAATGTTTCATCGGCACGTTTTAAACGACAATATCAATATATGATGTTGAATTGTTGTAAATCTTAAAAAGGTTTTAACAAACTTGTATTTTCAATTATATTTGTAATCGATAATACACAATTATAGCCAATGTTTGCATGTAAATCGTATAAATCAAGTAAGGGTCTTACAAGTTGGTATCAGAGCCCAAGGTTAAAGAGTAAAGTGTTCGGTTCGAGACTTGATCGCAAAATCCGGTAAGTTATTCAATACATTAATGGTCTAGCATGTAAAGTGTTGAAAACAACACATAGGGTTATAGTGTAAAACACGTTACCCCAATGAAAGCGATAAAAGACCGATATAGTTAAACGGATTACGTGTGTTAACACGTGTCGTAGAAAGCCTTGTATTATAATACGGGTGCTTGTTAATGTCAATGTTACTAACATTTGTAGACGTTTTAAATTAAAGGTCCTCACATCTAAAGATGACGAGAGTCTAAGGATCTATCGATACGATGAAGATATGGTCTGTAGCATGACAAGTAAGTCATATATGTCAAAGACATGAAATCAAGAAATGATTTCAAATGAGAGATCGAACAACAAGGAAAGTTTATCAGGGCAAGTGTCTATAAGGTACACATCTTAAACTTATAGTGCAAACAGAAATATGCAACAAACACATAGTGAATGACAGTTGCATATAAAATATGAAACTTAGAAAACTTTGATAGATTACCTATCCAGTATGACGTTTCCAAGAGAAATTCAGTAGAGATATATATTATTCACAGTTGTGAATAATAAGACAATAACTAAATTTAGTGTAAATATAAACTTGGATGAAATCATCCAACTAAGTATTCTAAATATAGATCCCATTGAGAAAAGTAATGATCACATCAACAAATGTGATTGTATAAATGGTTATAAAAAGGAACATTTTATATGTTCTAGGATAAAACTGGTAAAACTAATAATTGTTAATTGACAATTAAATAAAGTTTTACCAAATGAAATCATAAAAATGGAAATGAATTGAGAGATTACTTACATGGGACGTGATGTGGTAATTATAATAAGGTCATGCGTACCATGTGTTGATCGCTTACTCTGGCCAAGTAAGTAGTGAACACATGATACCGTGAGCTTCTTATAATGAGCACATTTATGTCTGATGTGGTAAGGTCTAGACTAATGAAAAAGTTAAAAGAACCTTGGGGTCAAGAAATCTTATGGGCATACTCGTATACATGGTTTTCGAGGGAACCATAAAAACGAAGTATGGCGCGCATAGAAATAGATGACCCAAGTGAATAGTGAAATAAATCATTTTGGGACGAAAAAGCCATGATGGACAAAAAGGGGCATGTAAAATCAAAGGATAAATGACCCGCGAGGTCATAGAAACGAAGGTATTGCCCATACAAAACGACGATCAAAGTCATTGACTTTGGTTGTAGTAAAGAAAGGATGATGATGATGATAATCATCATTCAGAAATTAAAAGACCATCAAGCATGGTCACATAAAGAATAAAGATTTGGTTAAATAAAGCGATGGATTTCGCTAGGACAACCAAACAAGTAAAAACGAATATCTAAATGGTTGCATTAATAATGACTTCGGTAAATCACTCGGTTGATGGGTAGGAAATTAAACACATGCGTAAACCGAAAGACGGGAACGCAGATTGAAATTCAAAAGACTCGGATTATGAGTTATGACTAAAAGACTATAAAACTTCGCATATAGAAATTTGTGATAATTATGTTCAACTATTTTGAGGTTGAACGGGTTAATAAAAGAATAAAGTTTGATTGTTCATAAGTGATGGATTTCACACGAACAAGTCAAACGGGTTACATAAAGCATAATGCTTGATAGTAGCCCGGAACCGGATAACGGTGAGCATAAGACAAACCGACGCATAAATGACGTGAGAAGTCATAGAGTCGGGAGAATGGTCCGAAATAAAACGATTGTAGTCACGAACTACAGTCAAAATTAACGGATTTCAAATGTGAAAACAAATGATTTTCAAACATAAAAAGAGTGATCTACGGGATCATCATAACCTTCGGGTTATAAACGGGATAAAGGTCTACGGGACCAAAATGACCTACGGGTCATGAATAAAAAGACAAAGTGAAGGAACTGGTTGAGAATCCCCGTGTAAAATCAGAATGAAAAAGAATAAATTCTTAACTGTCAATATCTTATTATGAGTAATTGGCAAAAGTTAAAGAAAAGACGCTAAACTAAAATTCAGTTTTAGTAAGAAACAACGTTTTCACAAATATGAATATTTTGATAGAAATCGAAATAGTGAATATTAAAAGATACCGGTCTTGACACCGATAGGTGCAAGACGATACATTCGAAAAGAAATATTTTCGATAACGAAAGGTTGAAAAAAATGACATGATGCGATCACGGTCCAGAAAAATAATGTGAAATAAAGTCACATTGTAGCCCGAGTGACGGGTATAAAGTAACTAGACTAATAAGTCTAGTCAGTGAGACCGGTTAAGGCCTTACTAATGAAGGATAATGATCGCCTATAATAAGGGATTATACAGCGACACGAGCGAAGTGTCGGGAAGTCAAATCAAGCAAAAGCCAGATTAAAGGGTAAAGTTATAAGGTATGTGGTTATATACTTTATAGAATTTTATTAATGTCACCTATTAAATTGTGTTAAGAAATTAAGATAAAAAATCAAGAAATTCGGTTTGTTAGTAAGCGGGGGATTCCGTATAAATAAATCGAATGAATGAATTCGAAAACAAAGGAATTTGTTTGTCAAAAGTGAAAGATTTCACTAAAATATCCAAACGAGTTAAATTAACGGATTCATGATGAATTCGATAGTCTAATAGTGATGGATTTCGCTAAATTAACCAAATTGGTCGAAATAACGAGATTTCGTTATTTCGAGTTGCATTATGTCGTATGAGATGCGTATATGCTATGTAACCAAAAAGATATTACCATACTTTTCTGGTAATACTAACAATTGGTTAAAGTATGAGTAATGCTTAAAAGATTACTCATGTCAAATGCATTGAGTTTAAAACTCAATGAACTATGTAAGAAAGGTTTCGAGGACGAAACCTCTTTAAGGGGGGTAGACTTGTAACACCCCGAAAACGGGTTTGGTAATCAAACCACGTTAATACTAAATGATGGATAAAGTACCGTTAGAGGTAAAAGTGACCCTATGAATATTAGGATTTTAAATAAATAAACCTAATATTAAATAAAAGCGGTATAAAGGCTTTTGAGAAAATAAAGTTTATAAAAGGTCCGAGTTAACGAGACTTAAAATAAACCGAGTTATAAATTCCCCACTAAGTTAACTAGGAATGTTTAACCTAGTTAATAAGTGAGAATATTGTTAGAAATAAGTAGGTTGTGCCCTACTTAATAACTAACCAAACATAAGGGGCCAGATTTGGATAAACTTGAAAATTAAAATATAAAAAGGAAACTTAAAAATAAAACACACATTCAGTGTGTGTTCTGGGACTTCTGTTCGGTCAGAAGAAGCTCCCCAGGAGCCAAAACCCTAGAGTCCAACTAAATCATCAAATTGAAAGTCTAAACGAAGCCCAAATTCACAATTGAATGTAAATTAATGATCACCCAAGCTAGGGGATAATAAGGTATGTAAAATTTTGATGATTTGTGAAGTTGTAAAATTTGGTGAATATCATAATCCGCGAATTATGGGTGAATTATATAAGTTATGGCTAAATTATGATGTATAATTGCTTAGGAACAAAACCCTAAGTGAAAATCTTACACATGTTGCCATGATTTGAATGTTTAAATGACTTACCACACTAGGACAAGCGGGTTTTAAATCATAGGATGATATTGATGATATAGTTGTGTTTATAATCATCATATATGATAGTAATAAGAAAATACTTGAACAAATTGTGTGTTGGAGTATATAATCATACTTACTATGAATTGGGTTTTGTATGATAAAACGAAAAATGATGTTAAATTCATGTTAAAATGATGTTGGTATCATCATGTGTTAAAAATGATTAAAGTTGTGTTAATTCGATGAATTTCGATTACATGAACTTGATTGAATAAGTAATTAAACCGGTAGCATAAGAATGATGCTTATCGGATATTGACAAAGTAATAAAATGAGTAGTTGATCCACATCGTGTAATTACTTTCGTCAGTAGGTAGTTTGACTTTTAAAAGTCAAAATGACCAATTATATGATCGAATGATAATTTCGACATAAAACCCGTAAGATGGAGTAGTCGTGATTGATAATGACTAATCTAACTATCTTATGAATTATGATGATAGTTTGACGCTTGACAAGGTAGGTGGAAGCTTGGGAATGAAGCGGGTCAAACGAATCAAGTATAAAGAAAAAGGCTAATTGGATGCAAGGTAAGTATAGCTTACACTATTCTTAATTCGTAGAATATTCTCTTATCATATTAAGTATGAATAAGTTAAATAAGCAATTGAAGTATAATGTTCCGACGTGTAGTCGTATGGAACAAGATAAGTGAAATGATACGAAACCATAATGATGGTTAAAAAGGAGTAAATTGGTAATTCGGTCATACTATGACGAATGAAAAAAATGAACTTTTAATGGTTACCTTATAAGGTAAACCAATACAAATAGTAGTGGTAAAACGCTAATTCGTCACTCGTTGACGATAACCGTTAGTTTTTGAAAAACATTTTATGGCGTAAGCCATAAAGGGGTCAACATAATTAAGAAATGGGTTATAAGTAAAATGACCGTACGGTGTAAACCAGAGCGAGTCATGTAGACGAGATGATAATAAATACCACCTCGCAAAGGTACACGGTCACTTAGACCAAACGGGTCAAAAGGTGAAAATATCACCCTTTGACAATATCGACTAATGATTTTGTCGAGTTGTATGATTACAGGAATAAGTATCGAATGAATATTTGCAATGCTATTACTTAGCGGTTATTACGCAAGGCATTAAAACGGGTCAATATAGTGATCCGAGCCAGGTATGTGTAATGGGTCAACTCATCATTTAGAACTTAAGGTTCTATGAGAGCTAGACAAGTCAAAAGTGGACATTTGGTTACCTTAATAGGTAAACTTAATGATTTAAATGATAACCATCATGTTTTGTGAAACATAATGATTTTTAAACAAGATCATAGTTGAAAATGGGATTTTTGGTCAAACATAATGATTAAGTAAGTGCTTTGAATAAGTATATAAAGCGAATGGTGTAAATCGTTGGGTCAAACGAATCTATAAGAGTCTTTGCCGTAAAAATGATAATCCGATGAATAAAACTCAGAATGTATAGATCACCACCTTAAATCCACCACAAATATAGTTGTGGTGGAAAATCATTTGATAAGAAATGTGGAAATACAATGCTAGAAACGAATGAAAGTGATTTGCGCTCTAAAAGTACTTAAACACCCTTAACGGGTCAAAATAAGTATTTAAGCAAAACGGGTTAAGAATATATAAGAAACCCGTGGTTTGAACCTTGAATAATAGGAAATTGATATTAAATGAGGTTCATGATAATTTGAATGCAAGAAACTAGTTTTTGTTGATAAAATCATGAACGGGTCAAAAATTGGTAATTATATCTTAAGCTGAAGGCTTAAAAGTCTAAAAATTTGTAAATCCAGATGTCGGATGTTAACTCCATGTGATGGAGAATAAATTGTTTTGGCTATAACTAAGTCCGTGATATAACTAGGTATATCAAGAAAAAATTTATTTTATTTTATTTTTTATTTTTTATTTTTTAAGTGCTCGTGTGTGTGCCCCTTGTTTCCCAAAAAACTTGGTTTAGAAGACTTACCGATTTGGATGTCAACCCGTTTGTTCGTAACTTACCATGTATGATGTTGATGCTTTCATTCTTCGACCGTTTGAAGCGAGATTTCTTCCTCTTCATCCTCAATGAATCCTTGATAGAGTTTCAGCCGCTGGCCATTGACTTTGAATGGAATTCCATTCCGAGATTTAATTTCTACTGCACCATGTGGGAAAATATGGGTGATGAAAAAAGGTCCTGACCACCTAGACTTTAATTTACCAGGGAATAGTTGAAGTCGTGAATTAAACAATAGAACTTGATCTCCTACTCGAAATTCATTAGGTTTAATGTGTTTGTCGTGCAAATTTTTCATTCTTTCCTTATAAATTTCAAAGTTTGAGTATGCATAATTCCTTAATTCGTCTAATTTATTTAATTGACAAAATCGATTTCTACCAGCAAATTCTAAATCTAAGTTTACATTTTTAATTGCCCAGTAGGCCTTGTGAGCAATTTCTACTGGCAAATGATAACTTTTTCCATAGACGAGCTTATATGGGGTTGTACCTATTGATGTTTTATATGCAGTTCGAAAAGCCCATAAAGCATCATCTAATTTATCGGCCCATTCCTTTTTATTTATCCCTACGGTTTTTTCGAGTATTCGTTTTAAGCCTCTATTAGTCACTTCGGCTTGTCCGTTTGTTTGAGGGTGATATGCTGTTGAGACCCTGTGATATACTCCATATCTTGTTAAAAAAAATTCGAGTTGATGGTTGCAAAAATGGGTACCTCTATCACTTATTAATGCTTTAGGTGTTCCAAAACAAGAGAATAATTTTTTCAGAAATCTTACCACGACTCTTCCATCATTTGTTGGACGTGCCTCGGCCTCGGCCCATTTAGACAAGTAATCTACTGCCACAAGTATATATTTGTTTCCTTTTGACGGTGGGAAAGGTCCCATAAAGTCGAGTCCCCACACATCAAAAATTTCACAAACAAGAATGCCATTTTGTGGCATTTCGTTTTTGGAAGAAATATTACCTGTTCTTTGGCAAGCATCACATGTCTTGACAAGACTTTGGGCGTCTTTGTAAATGGTTGGCCAATAAAATCCTGAATCAAATACCTTTTGTGCGGTACTAGCGGCACCATGATGTCCTCCGTATGGACCTTCATGACAATGGCGGAGAATTCTTTGTGCTTCACTACCATGTACGCACCGTCGGATGAGTTGGTCGGCACACATTTTGAAAAGATAAGGATCTTCCCAAAAATAGTGTTTTACATCAGCAAAGAATTTCTTTCTTTGATGATGTGGCCAACCTTTTGCGACTATACCGCTAGCTATGTAGTTAGCATAGTCAGCGTACCATGGTTCTCCTCTTTATTCCACTATTTCTAGGGATTCCGTTGGAAATTTTTCGTTGATTTGCTCGTCCCTGGTTGCCTCCAAAGCTGGGTCTTCTAAGCGTGAAAGATGATCTGCTGCAGTGTTTTCTGCTCCTCTTTTGCGTTTGATTTCAATATCAAATTCTTGGAGTGAAATCCACCTAATCAAACGTGGTTTAGCATCCTGCTTCTTGAAGAGATATCGAATGGCTGCATGATCTGTATAGACTATCGTTTTAGAAAGAATAAGATAAGAACGAAATTTATAAAAGCAAATACCACAACTAGTAATTCTTTTTCAGTTGTTGTGTAATTTTCTTGTGCATCGTTAAGTGTTTTACTAGCATAATAAAATGAGTGAAAATGCTTTTCTTTTCTTTGTCCCAAGACGGCTCCAACTGCAAAGTCACTTGCATCACACATGATTTCGAAAGTAAATTTCCAATCAGGCGCTATCATGATAGGTGCATTGACTATCATTTCCTTTAGGGTTAGAAATGCTTGATTGCAATCCTTGTCAAAGATGAAAGGAGCATCTTTTTCAAGTAATTTTGTTAGAGGCCTCGAAATTTTAGAAAAGTCTTTGATAAACCACCAATAAAATCCAGCATGCCCTAGGAAACTTCTGATTGCTCTAACGGAGGATGGGGGTGGTAATCGGGAAATAGTGTCTATTTTTGCTCGATCAACCCCCATTCCTTCGCTCGAGATTTTGTGACCGAGTAATATTCCCTCCGTTACCATGAAATGACATTTTCCCAGTTAAGGGTGAGGTTAGTTTCCTCACACCGGGATAGCATTCGTTCAAGGTTATCGAGGCATTGGTCGTATGAATCCCCAAAGATAGAAAAGTCGTCCATGAAGACTTCCATTGTCTTTTCTATCATGTCATGGAAGATGGCTACCATGCAACGTTGGAAGGTTGCGGGAGACATTACATAGACCAAATGGCATGCGTCGATAAGCAAAAGTTCCATAGGGACATGTGAAGGTTGTCTTTTCTTGGTCTTCGGGTGCTATCGGGATTTGAAAGTAACCTGAAAAACCATCCAAGAAACAGTAAAATTTATGACCGGATAATCTTTCTAACATTTGATCAATGAAGGGCAAAGGAAAGTGATCTTTCCTCGTTGCTTCATTTAATCGTCTATAATCTATATATACCTTCCATCCTGTGACGGTTCTCGTTGGTATTAATTCATTCTTTTCGTTAGTTATAACCGTCATACCTCCTTTCTTTGGAACTACTTGTACGGGACTTACCCAAGGACTATCGGAGATAGGATAAATAAGTCCGGCGTCAAGTAATTTGATGACTTTGTTTTTAACCACTTCTTGAACATTTGGATATACTTGACGTTGTGGTTGTATTACCGATTTGTAGTCATCGTTCATTAAAATTTTGTGCGTGCACATGGAAGGGCTTATTCCTTTAATATCTACAAGCTTCCAAGCGATCGCATTTTTGTGTTTTTTTCAAAAGATTAATTAATTTTTCTTTTTCTAAACTACCTAATTTAGACGAAATAATTACAGGTGATTTACCATCTTTGTCTAGAAAAGCATATTCCAAACCTTTTGGAAGTTCTTTGAGCTCAAGAGGTGGGTCTTTAGAAGACTCCTTATTGGGTTGCTCATTTTGATCAAGAACTTTAAAAGTTTGTTCTATGGCGACCTCTTCTTAAACAAACTGGTCAATCTTTTCACTTGTATCGGGTGGTTCATCTTCATCTTCAATTAGGGGGGTCATTATTGCCGAATGGATATTTCATTGATCGCTCAAGGTCGACACTCTTTCTAAATGGCCCTAATTGAATAGATAGATTGTTGTACTTCCAATTTTTCAAAGCTTCGTGGGTTTTTACAAAGGGTCGTCCCAACACTAGAGGAGCGTCATCGAGGATGACAAAGTCGGTTGGGATTACCGTTTGATTTGTTTGAACCAAGACATCCTCAACTACACCGATTGATTTTATTACTTTCCGATTGGATAGAAAAATGGGTATTTGAAGTGGAGAAAAATCAATAATACTTAATTTTTCGAAAATGTAGTTGGGCATTATGTTAACACAAAGATCTTTATTAATTGTGACATTACTAATAAATGAATTTTGAAAAAAAAAACATGGAACCGGTGTAATGTTGATTTCAAATGGGTCTTCTTTTATTAGCGATGTTTGATCATTAGTTAACTTAATGCTTACCTTTTCGTCAATTTTCGTGTTAGTGTTTAACTCTTTTAAAAACTTAGCATGAGTGGGAACTAAACAATGATTTTCAAAAGAAGGTGACAAGAGATTAATTTCTTCAAAATTAGACTCTTCTTGAATTTTAACGTTGACGGACTCACCTTTTTCGTTGTTTAACTCATGTGTCGGTTTTTCACTTATTTGTTCTTCCATTTTTACACTTTCAACTATCTCTTCTTCATTTAATTCTTCTCTTGCGCGGGACTCCTCTTCCCTTACGCGAGATTCTTTTATGTAACGCTCGATAGTTTTAAGGTGTTCTAATATCCTATCGGTTACATCGGCGATAGAGTAAGGATCGAGATTTTCAAATCTTGAATCCGGATGTTCGATCCTTTGCTCCTCATAATACTCATAGGAAGTAGATGGTTCATACCATTGTTCTTCATTGTAAGTATATGATGGATAAGGGTCGTAATTTTGTTCTTCATAATACTCATATGAGGTGGGTTTTTCACGCCATGGCTCCTCATAGTAAGCATATGAAAGTGGTGGCTCATATCTTGGTTCCTCAAAGTATGAGTATGAAGGCTCATACCTTGGTTCATCAAAATATGAGTATGAGGAAGAAGGTTCATACCTTTGGCCTTCATAGGATGTGTATGAAGTTGATGGCTCGTACCTGGGCTCCTCATAGTAGGTGTATGAAGTTGATGGTTGAAATAAGTTACAATATTGAACCGAGTGCGGGTCACCACAATTAGTGCAATAATTTTCCCTATAATCATCCTCCCCATAGGTGTAGTTGTAACCTCCTGAGTATTGATCCATAAGAATCACTCAGCAGACCACAACAAAGTCTCGAGACCAGAAAGCAAAAATGAAAACGGAAACAGAGGCTGGACACGGCCCCGTGTTCAGTGGACACGGCCCCGTGTACAGAATCTGTATCTGGGCGTTTTAATTATAGTTACTGGTTTCGTTGAGCACGGGGCGTGTTCAGTGAGCACGGCCCCGTGTTCAGGTCACTGTAAATGCAAATCTATCTAAAATGCAGAAAAAATTGCGCTCGTTTTAAAAAGGTTTTGAAAAACTGATTAAGCCGTCGATTTTAAGCTTTCTTAAAATCCTTGTGTCCTCGGCAATGGCGCCAAAAACTTGATGTTCGTAAGTGTGTAGTGTAATACTTTTTATTTTTAATCTTTTCGCACTTTTTATTTGGGTTATATATTAATGACTTTAATAACTAGTTTCTTATGTTGAAGGTGATTCTTCCTTATCGTTTGTCCGTGGTGTCTTGGCATTATTTTACTGTCTATATAAAATAAAAGATTTTCACCATTCATATCTCCACGGTCTATATGGAGATATGTTGGCTACCTGGTCGGGGGTTAAGGGAACGGTTTGGTAAGAGTCTTGCCTTGTTCAGTGTATAGATCCTGCAAGGACCTGGGTCAAATTTAGTAGGAAAAATGAAAACTAACTAAAATGCTGAAAACTAAAATAAAAATAAAAACAGATAGACAAGATGAATCACTTGGATCCGACTCGTGTTTAGAGTAACCTTTGATTATTTCCGCACTTTTGCACTTTTTTTAAGAGATTATCTTAATTATTGTAGTAGGCCCTTCTTTTGAAGGTGACGTTACCCTCAACCCAGTAGTTTGAGTCAGCAAGGATACAATCCTAAAGGGTCGGATTATTGAAAGATAATTAATTAAGTTATTAATGCGTAATGTGGTAGGCCCCTCTTTTGAAGGTGACATTACCCTCGGCTAAGTAGTCTGAGTCAGCAGGGATACAGTCCTAAGTATCCGGGTTAAAGTTTCAATAGTAGCTTACATATGAGGGGATCAAAGAGTTCGGACCCCCGCCATCCAATACCGGTGGGTATTGAAGGAGGTCCTACTAAATTTGACCTAGGTCCTTGCAGGATCTATACACTGAACAAGGCAAGACTCTTACCAAACCGTTCCCTTAACCCCCGACCAGGTAGCCAACATATCTCCATATAGACCGTGGAGATATGAATAGTGAAATCTTTTATTTTATATAGACAGTAAAATAATGCCAAGACACCACGTACAAACGATAAGGAAGAATCACCTTCAACATAAGAAACTAGTTATTAAAGTCATTAATATATAAACCAAATAAAAAGTGCGAAAAGATTAAAAATAAAAAGTATTACACTAGACACTTGTCTTCACCAAGTGATGTAAGAGACTTAGGCAAACATGGCCTTTGATTGTCAAGAACTCTTACGATCAATCTTGGATCCCGAGACGACTCACACACTCTATGATGGACGATGGATGATGGTGGTGGATGATGGTGGTGGGTGGTGGGTGGTGAAGTGTGAGAGAGGTGGTGTGCCAAGGGATGGTTTGCAAATGAGCCAAGCACCCCTATTTATAGCCTTAACAGACGCTCGGGCACGACCCCGTGTCCATTGGGCACGGCCCCGTGTCCACCTTCCTTATCTTTCTTCATTAATTGCATCTTGTCTGCATTAGTTGACCACGCCCCCGTGTCCGCTGGGCACGACCCCGTGTGCAGACGCGTATCTGTACTATCAAGATTTCCCCAGATTCTGCGAATCTTAGAGTTGACCACGGCCCCGTGTCCGGTGGGCACGCCCCCGTGTTCACTGAGCACGGGGCGTGTTCAGCCTTCTGTTCTCTTGTTTTTGCTTGGGAAGATGCTGTCGGGGGGTCGGGCATGCCACGTTTGTTCCTTTTCTTGTATTTATGTTAGATTTAGCTGCCTTTTTGCTTCTTTTGTTCATTTGAGCTCATTTAATCCTGAAAATACAAAAGGAAGACAAAAACATGCTTTTTCCAACATTAGTACTAAAAAAGGGTTAGTTTTATGCCACATTTGATGTAATTTATATGTTGCATTTTGCACACATCGGTTAGACATAACTACCCGGGGGCATTAAACTTAATGAGTTGCAGGTGGTGCAAGTACGTGTCTGTGTGACACGGTACGATGAGAACAGTCTAGGTTTCACTTGTGACATTCGTGTAATTCCATCTATGAACTGTAATATGTGCAATTAAACATGTTGATACATTTTGAAACGAAACGACCAAACTAGTGGAACTCACTAGCAGCGTTTAGCTGACCTTTTTAAAACTAACATGCATTTCAGGTAAAATGAAACAGGAGTGAACATGTGCGTATGGAAGGATCTAGTAGGTGGACGTAGCATAATAAAAGCTATAATGGCTTGTAGTACCGCTTTTAATATATGGTTTGTAATGTGATAGTTCGAAGACGTTGTAATCGATGCTCCTATTTTATGTAATGTATTGTTTTTAAATTATGAGGAGTGCCATGTGTCTGCCGCACCCCGCAATTGTCTTCCGCTGCGAGTCGGGGTGTGACAGAAGATGGTATCAGAGCCATCGGTTATAGCGAATTAGGTATTCCTAAGAGAACCTAGACTATAATCCTAAGTTAACTCCTCACCCTGAGAAACTCTAGAGTCGGAGTGGCGTGGCTACTACTGGGGTGGTCTTGTTGGGCAAATAAATTATTGTGGTCCGGAACACAATAATTTATCTGCTGGTACTTGGGCATTCCAGAAACGTCACGGAGAGAGAAGAGAGAACTGAGATGCCATGCTAACTTAATAGTGGTGGAAAAATTTTCAAAAATAAAATTAAAGTTGTGTGCAATACGTGCTTATGTGTACCTCTGTGGATTGTTTATTTTCGGTTATGTTAGTCGATAGAAGCGGTGTTAGATGTTGTTTTCCTTTACAGGTGCTATGTCGAGTCATTCGAGTCGCCAGACGACTTCTCATATGGAGACCGATCCGGAGGAGGATCCGCAGATGCCTCTGTTTCCCCAGGGCTACTCGCTAGATGAGTCCGGGTACTGTTGTGCTGTTTATCCCCCTAGACTCCCTACTAGGCGCGTGGGGGAGGCCTCGAGCGCCTACCGTTCACCATCTTACCACCTGACTAGCTCCTCGGAGCATAGTCGTACCCCGGATGACGTTATCCCAGTAGGACCTATTCCTAGGAGCCCTATTCCCGCCACGGGGCATTGGGAGTGAGGGCCGGTAGCCCCTAGGTTACCTACACCCGAGACTCCCCTGACCCTTACACCCCCTCCTCACCTAGTTCTCAGGAGGTACCCCTTATCCGCCTCCGACAGACGGCTCGTCGGAGGGTACCTGTCCCCGGGCCTGTTTTTACCTCACCTATTTCCCCTGTTCGCTTGACACCCACACCTATAGGGACCCTGCAGCACTTTACTGCTCATTTTCTTACCCCACCTAGGGAGGAACCTTACCTTTATCACACTTATGAGCATGGTGGCCCTTCCCAGCCATTCAGGGAGCCTACCCCACCTGTTTGGGGCATACCAGTTCCTCCTCAGGAGGTGCCTGCTCCCATCACTGAGAGCAGTCTGATGGGATTCCTGTTTGAGCAGATTTCATTATTAAGAATGGCACGTGATGAGGACGAGCAGTAGCGGAGGACTATGGGAGGTTACTTGACCGTCTTGCGGCAGGCGATCATTGCCTTACAGCAGGGTATGGGATACGTCCAGCATGAGCAGGGTCATTTTCGAGCTTTAGTGTATGGATGTATTGGCGCTATTGTAGGTTTGGTAGCAGGTGTTGCAGGGTTGACGGGGTGGATGTGGCGTTCTTAGTATTGTTTCCTTTCTAGTATAGATAGTGACGATGTACCTTTTTGTACATCCTACCAAGCACTGGGTTATGCCTATGTCGAGGTAGGGATGTAGTCGTAGTATTTTCGACTCTCGTAGTTGGTGTCGTATGGTATGATGCATGTATGTCACTTTAGTGACCAGTTTTGACCGCACATTTAAGCACTGACTCTTTTGGGTTAAGTCTATGTGCAAATTTTGACGATTGTATGACGCTGATGTTATATATATACATGACGATGCTTTTGACTATATGTGTCGTGGATCTATGGATGTGATGAGATTATGTGATGTGTAATGGAATTGTGTGGTATGTGATAACTGAAAATGTGATAAGTGATGATTAACTATGTGACATTAATACATACCTATCTATTGTTTATAATAGAATGGCCCCGAAACGTGTACCTCAGATGACAGAGGCAGAAATTGCCCAACTGAAAGTACAACAACTCCAAGCCGTTATTCCCACTATCGTGGCGCAGGTTAACGCCGGCATCAATGCGAACCCACCACCGAACCCACCACCAGGGCCGAGAGGTCAGAACGATAATCAAAACAATGTTAGGCCAGTTTGCACGTATAAACACTTTATGGAGTGCAAACCAATGGAGTTTAATGGAACTGAAGGACCAAACGGGTTTGTGAAATGGATCGAGAAGTCGGAATCGGTCCTTAACATAAGCAATTGTCCGGGTGATTGCGCGGTTAAGTACACAACTTGTACTTTTACCGATCACGCTTTAAACTGGTGGAATACTATTGTGCAATCTTGTGGGCAGGACGCGATTAATGCTATGACTTGGGATGATCTGAAGATACTGATGAGAGAAAGGTTATGCCCAATCCACGGAATTCAGAAACTCGAGCGTGAGTTTTGGAACCTGCAGATGCAAGGTGCAGATCATGCAGGTTACACAAATCGCTTTAATGAACTGGCACGCATCTTGCCAGATATGGTTCGACCGGAGTCCAAGAGGATCGAGAGGTATATCTGGGGACTGGCCCCAGAAGTGAGAAGCACAATTAATTCGGTGGAGCACCTGACTATGCACTGGGTGGTAGCCAGGTCATGCAAGGTGACGTACGACATGGTTAGACGTAAGATTTTGACAATGCCGAGAGAGCCGGCAGGAAATAAGCAAGAGGCCCCGGAAAGTAGTCGAGCGGGGGCAGCTATACCGAAGAGGGGGAGAGCCACTGGTCAAAGCTACGCCATGACTACATCAACGGGAAACTTTGGTGGCTTTAAAGGAACGACCCCAAAGTGCAACAAGTGCGCTTTTCACCACGTGTGTCACGACCCCCGACCCACCCTGGATGGAATCGGGAGTCGCGAACAGCCCAGTGGTACCGGTGATTATTTTGAAAACGTTGCAGCGGAAATTTCATCAGGACCGTGAGTTAGGAAAAATATCAGAGTTTAGAAAACACCGGATTTAATAAATGGGATAAACCCATGTTTTATAATGGTAGCTTTAATAAAGATAATTTTTATTACATAAAACAATATTTCTTATTTTGATTTAATTAATAAATAAGCCACTTCTTAATGCCTTTCAGTGCCGTATCCATCTCTTATTCCAATCTACTGTAATTACCTGAAACGCGTTTTAAAAAGGTTTTGTCAGCGGGAAATACTGAGTGAATCATTCTATTTACTAAAATGACACATTTGTTATAATTTACAGTATTAAGGAAGATTACAATGTTTCTGATATCAAACCAATTACCCACAGTATTTTGTCACTCGACCCATTGGCCCATTCGTCCAATGGTGTCTGTGACTATGGTCATGTCACCCCTTGGCTGCCCCAATGGTGAAGATTATCAAGTAATGTATACAAAACCCCACATACCGGCTGTAATATGGTGATTACATAAACTTAATCCCTGTAATTATAACTTTGAAATAAATAGGTTTTTGTAAAGTAATTTGATAAAAAGAGAATGACTCACAAATAATCATGCAGATTCATACGGACAGAATTTAGTCTACAGATAAGCCTTGATATATTGCAGATTTATACAGGCAGGGCTTAGCCTATTGATTTTGCCTTGTAACCTAGTGCATACGAACTAGGTAGGTAACTTAATACAATAATTACGATAACTCACGAGATCAAATTCTCACAATGAACGACAAAGTGCAATACTTCATCCATCGAATTAACGATGATCCGTCAAATTAATGACGAACGACAAAGTATAATACTTCATCCATCGAATTAACGATGATCCGTCAAATTAATGACGAACGATAAAGTATAACCCTAGTGTGGGCGGCACTTAAACATCCATTGGATATATTGATCGGTCGGAAAATGAATCGTAATAGCGATTAAGTTAATACCCTGTATCGTAGCAGCACCCCCCTACTAATTAGTGTTTTTGAGAGTAAACAGAGCATAACTCGGCGCACAAAGTGAATTTGAGCGTCGTTCTGAAGCCAGAATTCAAGTCCCAAACTCCTGTATTTATAGCCGAATTTTGTCCCTTAGGCGGCCCGCGTGAGGTTTAAGCTAACTTGAGGCGGCCCGCGAGAGAACTTATTTTATGTATAGGGTTGCCACGTGTGGGACTAGGCCAGCTGAGTCGACGGTTTCTGAAAATTCAACTTGGACAGCACGTAATTTGGATAATCGTTAACTAGGATTTACCCCCCCTGAGTTTTAGGGGCCCTAATCCTGATTCTGAAAATTATGAAAATTTTAGGTTTTGTTCAGAATCACTTAGGTGTCTCAATTAGGGTTTCCTTTTTGACTAATTAATTTAATAATTATGACTTTTGATGAGAGTCGTTACATTCTCCCCAACTTAATAAAAATCTCGTCCTCGAGATTTATTGGAATAAGTAGGAATACTTTTTCTTCATCTTAGATTCCAGCTCCCAAGTGTATTTGGATTATTATATTTCTTTTGGAATTATGTCACATTTTAGTTAATAAAAATAATATTAGGGTAGATGACATAGAATTAAAATATCAAATTTTGTGAATACGAGTTGTACCATAAGTAGGATTCAATGGTTCAACTGAATTAATTCAAGAAATCGATGACCAACGAATGAGATGAAATGATATAATTTCCAAGATAACTAAGTTCAAGCCAAAGAATATATGATCAAATGAATGGAAAGGACTTTTAAAATCAATGAAATTCTTTGTAAAAAGGAAGATTACTTTGATTAGCAATTGAAGAAGATTTAGAATTGACAAATTTCAAATGAAATAAAAGCATGAAAAATGATTTGTCAAATATTTATGATATGAGAAAATCAAAGTGTTGAGATGAGTGAATTGTAATGATATACCAAAAGACAATAGAGTTAGTGTATCATTAATTAAAGTTCCATGTTGTTTTAATTGTGAAACAATGTGATAGTATACTTTTAGTAACCATATTTTCCATACTATATACTAGAGATTGAAATATAATAAGAACAAGTTGTATTGACCTTACCAATATAATATATATTATTTGTATCCCTGTCTGAACCGTATCTTATATATCAAATATAAATACTATGTAATATATTATTGGTTACATATTTTTACTATATGTAAATGGTTACTTCTTTTAAATAAATACTATTTTAGTAATTTACCATACTTTAAAATAACTATGTAATATATGTTATAAAATACCGTAATTTATGTTACAAAATATCATTTTGTAAAAGAAATCACTATTTAAAATGAAAATTATAAATAAAGGTGTAAAAATATTTGGTAAATATATAACATTTAATGGGTCGATTCTATTTGATTACTTATTTCCATTTTGAAACCATATAACATTGTGAATGTATTTACAAATGTTGTAAATAAGTGAAAACGGAGACTATTCTTAATTATTATAATTGTTCTCTTAATCCAACGTAGTTGATGACTACCATATAATTCTTTTTATGGTTAATTTCTTATCAGAGTGCTATGGTACATAGTTACATGTGATAGACAATTATTTATAAAATTTTATTCGTTCCTCTAATTCTTGTTATTATTTTATGAAAATATGTCTTTTCCAAAGTATATATAATTTAAGATTTATTAAATAAGTATGATGACTTAATTTATATATATTACTAGTCATTATCATGGTGGATATTGGTTAGTGCTCCCTTATTTAAGCATAGGAGATCAGTCCATGCCTAATTAAGGCTAGGCTATCCAATACCTACCCTTGATAATAATCCTAGTAAAAATAATACCAACACTATTATTATTAATATTTTCTTACTAATAACAAAACTGATATTAGTAATACATAACTAAACTGTGACAACCCGCACAAAACCAGGTATCCGTACAACTTAATTAATGATTAATTATTACTTGATTACTGTGCTTGATTGAAACTAGCTGATAAACTGCTACCTGCATACTGATACATGCACTTACTTGCATCATACTTTATTTGCTGTCACTACATTATTTACGTGCTGAACCCTAGTGACAAACATGATGCACAAAAAGCACAGTAGCACCAAACGGATACACAGTGAACATGCTGATATAACCAGCATCAGGCAAATACTGCCTCAAGGCCTGTTAAGAGCCTCACATATTTTGGCTACACTGGTAGTGAGTGTAGGATATAAGGGTTGTGTTACCGCGTCTCTAGGGGATAAGATACACTGATTCGGATGTGCCAAAACGTACTTTAAGTACCAAACACAGCACTTTAAATAATTTAACCAGCTTCTAGCTGACTAGTAAAGTGCCAAAAATGAGAAAATATCACTAGACACTTTCTAAAGTGTTGGAAATTAAACTGTGTCACTAGAAGTATCAAAAACGACACTTTAAAGCTTTTGTAACACTTTAACGGATTACCATCCAACCGGACACCCGGACTTTACCCGGAACATGAAAACTTTACTATTTTTATTATCACTCTTTTTCTGAGCCAGTTAGGGTCCCTGATTACCCTAACACCCGCCATAACATGTTACACGTAACTAACGGAGTTAAACCTAAACTAACTTACTTAACCATAACTAAACTCCCTAATCACTACTTACAATCGAACAAGGACCCCCCCCCCCCAATTTGAAACCGTTCCCCCCCACTAGGGAACATACTTGGTACTTGTAATAATATTATAATGCAAATGTTGGATATCTATATGGCATGTTAACCATTAGTTAATAACACATGAATTATCTATAAATACCCACTACATCTTTAGAGATAATTAACACTTTACATCACAACAAAAATTACTTCTCTCTTGCCCTTACCCACTCACGGCCGAACCCTCCCACACCCACCAATTCGATTTCAAGTGTTGATCTTGCATTCCAACATTATACAAACATCACAAGTTGCATTTAAGGAGCTTTGGTGCAAGCGGAACGCGAAGGACCACTCTTGTTAGCTTTTATCCACGCATTTTTCGTCAAAGATCTTCCCTAGCCCCGAGCTAGAGGTATATTGTCTAAAACTTGTTTTTACACATATCTAAAGTGGATAAAAAGATTATTGTCGGTTGAATCTTGTTATGTTAAAAGATGAATCTTTAAAGTCTAGTAAAATCATAAAAATGGTGGTTAATAGCGTATAACTTGTGTAAAAGTCGTAGGACTTGAAATATGTGATTCTTGTGACCCGATCTATAATGTGGTAGCTCGAATCTTCGTTTAACCCGACTTTGTAAATTACGTATCATCACATAAGCTTGTTTTTGGAAGATACAAGGGTTAAAAGTGAAACACTACCACATTTTAGAGACATGAACTTGTAAAGAAATATTTTAATTGTGTAAAAGTGTTTTAACCGGTAAATGGGTGTTTAAAACTAGCGGATCTACGTATCCGCAAGTGGTATTTCTGAAAGACCACACTCTAAAGAAATCATGTTTTTCTAAAGATGGATCTTACACTAATAAATATGATTTTATAAACCACAAGTGTGTAGACACTTGTGAAATGGAAAAATCCGACAAAGAAGTGTATTTGTCACTTGTTACTAGAAGTTGTAAAGACGGTTTTCTCTAAACACGAGGTTTTTACAAGATTAAAGTTACTTTATATAGAAATCTACATATATAAGGATGATTTACATTATTAATGCGGAAAAACTGCAAGTTCATGCGATTATGCAAATTTACATACTTGTTGACTAATTTGATGTATCGGAAATTGTTTGATTGAATAAAGAAGTTGATTGAGTTGATTTGTTAAAAGAAAATGATACGCTTAAAAGCGTGGCCACCTCCAGTTACAGAGGAAACTCTGGCGAAATTTTCTAAAAACCTAACACTTAGACTTTTTACACAACAAGTGTTACAACTATTTTTGGACATACTTTTGAAACATAAATTTCGCCAGTACTATATTTTACTAAACATTCGGAGGTGGGATTTTCACAAAGATTAACGTGATAAATATATTTGTCACAACACTGTTTATGATTATTTTGTGAAAAACATAAATATTATTTTAGGGTAAAAATAATATTTACAAGCGTTAATAATTCCAAAACTTTGCGAACGCTTCCATTAACATATAAGTCACACCGGTAATTACATTACCACAAGATTGATAAAACGTAACTTACGCACATGTATTGTATCCCCCATCCTTGGGAAGATGTATAACTATCAAGCACATACCAAATGTAACACGAAATAGTTGTCTAACTATTTCCCGCAAACATAAACTGTAAAGCTAAAGCACGGCCGTCCGTCTAATAGAATTAGCACTTGTAGGTCGTTGCACAGATTACTGCTTCAGAGACGCTTGATAGAGTTTACGCATCCACTGTGAGTTCATGTCCCCCTTTTCTCTAACTGTTTTCAGTTTTCTTAACTGCGGGGGTGAAATACATGTTACTTTGTTTACAAGTACTTTATACACGGTATGAATAACGTAAGGAGGTTTAGATCATGTGAATGGGTAGTTAGAACCCCGAGGGACTCGAGCGGTAGATCTATTTGGGTGTAGCGAGCCCAGCTCCCGGTCCAACAGAACAGGCCTCTCGAAGGACTAACAGAACGGATCCGGAGTGACTTGGTACCCAACGCAAAATCAGCTAGGGTTGTATCTTACTTACTTGCATTTCACGACATGCTAATGGCCTTGCAAACCATTGGTGATCACAAGTCCTCTTACACTGCTACATACCAGGAAACTTTTATACTTACAAGTGTTTTACTTACTCACTTGCACATGAACTCGCTCAACATTATTGTTGATTTTTCAACTCACATGTATTTCAGGAAATTAACGGATTCTGGCACGGTATGAACGTTTTCCGCTGCAATCTTCATGAAGTCATCAAGGATTAGGGGTTGTGTTCTCTTACCTGGACAAGACACAATCCTTAACCCTCATTTATGTTTTGTTTCTAGATGTAATGTTACTGGACAAGGTTATGGTCGTATGTTTAAAACAATGGTATTGTACGTTGATTTCTAAACTTAATGATGACTTGCATGGTTTTTAAATTCATATAGCTTTGTTATGATTAAGCTATGGTATTAAGAAGTCACACCAAAACTAACCACGCTTCCGCAAAGCCAGGGTGTGACAGCTTGGTATCAGAGCTCTGATCATAGCGAACTAGGATTCTGTCTCGAGTCTAGACTATGATCACTAGGGCTCTCACGAAAACATTTTTCTGCATACCACTTAAGTCCAGATCCACACTTTTTACAAACAAATGTTGAGCACATTTTATTAATTATAAGTTCAGCTTGGAGGGCTGAGGATCGATCTGGAGGATCGAGATGGTTAAGGTGGTTTGTTATAGGATCGATCTGGAGGATCGAGATGGTTAAGGTGGTTGAGCACGTTGGTTTGTTATAGGATCGATCTGGAGGATCGAGGTGAATAAGGTAGTTGAGCACGTTGATTTGTTATAAGGTTCGATCTGGAGGATCGAGGTGAATAAGGTAGTTGAGCACGTTGATTTGTTATAAGGTTCGATCTGGAGGATCGAGGTGAATAAGGTAGTTGAGCACGTTAATTTGTTATAAGGTTCGATCTGGAGGATCGAGGTCTGGTTTAAGTGAAGGATAGAACAGTCTTGTAGACTAGATGGTTTTGGCTAGTAAGACTAGGAGAAATTATGTGATACCTTACTTGGTGACTTATGTGATTAACTGATTATATGATTGATTATTATACGTATATGTGTTTGTGTTACAAACGTTATGCTTTCATCAAGTACTAGAAGGATGGGCACTACGAACCCCATGACCATAGTATCAGACGACATAGTTCAACAAAGCACGAGGTGTACATTTCTGATACTACCGGCACAGACAATGACGACTTTCAGCCCTTTGTGCACTGCCTGAAGTCGTAGCAGAGCCTACTGATGGCCATTTTGTTGGGATTTTACCACTGGCGGTGATCCCTGCTCCTGTGCCCTTGCCGCTTATCCTGTTGATGATACGCCCTCCCAACGAGGCCTCGGAAGACGATAACGATCTACTGGAGGAGGACCCATTCGAGAGCAGGGCCTTATTACTGCTGGTACTAGACTACTACATGCGGACGCTCCTATAGGGGAAACTTATGACCATTCCCCTATCCCAGACTCATTTGAGTTTCTGACACCCGCATCTTCGCACATACAGGGAATGCAGCACTACTTACACGACGCCGACCCTGATACGGCATCACTAGCAGCACCGGACCCCGCACACAGTTTTGAGTATTGATCGTGATTATGAGGACAATCCTGTTTTTCCGCCTGGTGTTGATCCAGACCATGACATTGAGTTCATGCACTTAGACCAGCCCTTGGGGGATCCTGTAACCCCTGTGATTGTTGATCCAGCTGATTTCGAGATGGAGTTTTTGATTCGGAGCTAGCCGTGGCCCCTGAGCCAGGCGTTGCTCCTGACCCCGCATTGGAGTATGACCCTGTTCATGCCGATGCACCGGCTGTTGCTTCTTGATTGATCATCTGCTTGGATGAGAGAAAATTTGGGGTAACTGTGCAAGACAATTTATTATTACGGGGGCCCACGTAATAACGATTTGTAGTGCACAGGAATCCTGGTGGACTCTGCAGGTCAAGCTAATGATAACCAATAACTTAAACACAAATGACCTAGGCGATGTAGCCTCGAGTTCATTCTATTACAAGCAACAAGCCAAGTTGACAAGCCTGTGTGAAGGCTCAAGAATTTATTTCCCCACTTATACAGTGAGTATATTTGCGTGTGAAATGGGGTGATTACATGATGGCTTACGTCGCTATATATACCCCATAGACAATTGAAACATTGTCCAACCCACTTCACGCTGTTTCGACAAAAAGGGAATGTCACCCAGGCGTGACCCAAATGCCAGTACATTGCCAAGGACAGAAGCCGAGCTGCAAGAACGCATCTCACAGATAAATGCACGACATGAAGCCCTCCACTCTAAGTACAACGATGGCATTACTGGAGATAACCCTCCAACTGGCTGCACCTATAAACAGTTCCTGAACTGCAAGCCTTAGAACTTTGTCGGAACAGGAGGCACCGTTGCATTTGTTCGTTGGTCCGAAAAGACCGACTCCATCCTAAGGATGAGTAACTGATCGCCAACAGAGTGTTACCTACATCTCAGGGATATTTCTAGATGGCACACTCTCTTAATGGAACCTCCAGGTTCAGACCCTTGGCACAGACGCTACTTATACACTGAGCTGGGACGAGCTCAAGGAAACGATTGAGAAGAAATGTTGTTTTAGGACAGAAATTCAGAAACTTGACGTGGAGTCCTGAAATTTGAGAAAGGACGAACCAGAGACTCCTGAACATGACCAGCGATCGCACGACTTATCTAGGGTCGTCCCCTACTAAGTCATTGATGTAGTATGATATAGTGGTGTACTTGTGAGTTTTACATTGTGGTCTCGAATTGTGACAATACAATCGCAGTATTCCCATCACATGCGATGCACAATCAATTGTTTATGCCCTATAACATAAGAGGTTATGTGATTGACTTGTTGATAACATGAAATGTTATGTGTTGGTATTGTTGAATGCATACGTACATTTCACTTGCTGTGACCTAACCTATGTGCAACATCTTTTAGAAGATGCCGCCAAGACGCGAAATGCGCATGCCCACCTCTGAGGCAGAACTTAAAGAGATAAATGCTGCAGCTATAGCACAGCATGAGGCCCTACGCTCCGAACCAATCAAAGGTACCTCAGAAAATAACGGTTGTTCTTACTGGCACTTCCTCAACTACAAGCCTCCGACGTTCGACGGCACCGGGGGTGCCATAACTTTTGTAAAATGGATTGAAGGTATGGAATCCATCTTTCGAATGAGTGGCTGTACGCCAGAACAACAAGTCCCATATGTTTCTGAGTTGTTTCAAGAAGGAGCTCGATTATGGTGGAATCTTCAGGTTCGAATAATGGGCCTAACTACAGCATACGCGTTAACTTGGGATGAGTTGAAAGGAATGATGCATAAGAAGTATTGCCCCCACACGGAAACCCAGAAGTGGGAAGATGAATTTCGGAGCCTAATGATGGAAGGTCCGAAGGTGTTGGAGTACGTGCAACGACTCCATAATCTGTCACAAATTGTTCCATACCTGGTAAAACCAGAACTGAAGAAATTAGAACAATTCAATTGGGAACTGGCGCCTCAAGTCTTGAGCTTGCTGACAACATCAACGCCACCAACAACTGATGCTGCAAGTAAGATGGGTTTGGCACTCGCTACGGAGACAGTTAGACTAGAAAAAACTTGCAGACCCTGACAAGGAGACTCAGGTAGAGTCATCCGGAAAGAACAAAAGGAAGCTCACTGAAGGCACCCGAACGAAAATGAGAACAAAGGAAAGGGTTATATGGGCACTCTGCCCAAGTGTAACACATGCCAGCGTCATCATTCTGGCCAATGTGGACTGAAAACATGCGAAGTATGTGGGAAACGTGGTCACTTGAAGGACACTTGTTGGGCCCCTGCCGGTCGGGGAGGCCAAGGAGGATTTGGGAATAAAGATAATAACCGTGGTGGTTTTGGAAGTCGCCCACAGGGAAAAGAGTACACGGGTATCCTACCAAAGTGCGACAACTGTCGACGTCACCATAACGGGCGGTGTAGATATGGAAAATGTGGTAACTGTGGCAAGGTGGGACATGTCAAGGAAACGTGTCGGCAAGGTACTAAACATGGAAATAGAGGTCAAGATGGTAGCGGAAATCGCGGGGGAAATAACGACGACAACAACTATCAAGGCAGAGATGGTGACGATCAAGGCGGTGGCCAAGCATGCTTCAATTGCGGTGATGTGGGGCATTTCAGGAAGTATTGCCCTAAGAACACTCAGGCAAGTGAATGAAAGCTCAATAGCGGGGATAGAATCCAAGCGTGAATATCGGTACGTCTCATAAAAGTTAATGTTATGCTCTATTTGACAGTATTGCCAAATTTTAGCTTCAGAAAATACAGTTGTTTTAGTAGTAAGTAACCTAGATACCCAGTTCTCGATCGAATAAGCCTAACGGAAGCTTCGACGTGATAATTGGGATGGACTGGTTGTCGAATGACCATGCGGAGATTGACATCCACGCCCCGACGACGAACGGAGGAATAATCGTGACTCGTGGAGCAGGATACGCTCCTGCGGATTATAAGAAGACCCAAAAATTCTCGCACAAAGGATGTGTTGCATTCTTAGCTCATGTTATGGAAAAGGAAGTCGAAGAACCAAAACTCAAAGGTATCCATGTGATTGGAGAATACCCCGAAGTCTTCCCCGAAGACTTGCCGGAATCATCTCCTCACGATTAGTCGAATCCCGCGTCGACTTAATTCCGGGCACTACACCCGTAGTCGATGCATCACAGCAACTTACATTTTCGGAGATGCAAGGGTTGACAGAGAAGTGTTGGTAACGGATGGAGAAGGAAGATATCAGACCAAAAATTCCTTTTTGGGATAATCCCATTGTTACCCATCAAAAAGGAGGATGATGAATTTCAAATAAACATCAACTACAGAGAATTGAACAAGATGGCGATCAAGGATAGATATCCTCTGCCAAGAATCGACGATCTGTTCGGTCAACTTCAAGGTTCGAGCTCTTACTCTAAGATCGATCTTCGATCTGGATACCATCAATTAAGGATACAGGAGGAAAGTATCCCGAAAACAGCCTTCCGAACTCGTTATGGACACTACGAGTTCCTCGTGATGCCATTTGGTTGAACCAATGCGCCTGCAGTGTTTATGGACTTGATGAATAGAGTTTGCAAGCCATACTTAGACAAGTTCGTGATTGTATTCATCGACGACATCCTGATTTACTCAAAGACGAAGGCTGAACACGAACAACATCTTAGAACCATTTTGGAGCTACTAAAGAAGGAACAACTGTACGCCAAATTCTCCAAGTGCGAGTTTTGGCTACGCGAAGTCCAGTTTCTTGGACATGTGGTTAATGAGGATGGAATTCATGTTGATCCCACAAAGATCGAGGCAATCAAGAATTGGGAGACGCCTACAACGCCAACCGAGATTCGACAATTCTTGGGTTTGGCTGGCTACTATCGAAGGTTCATCGAGGATTTTTCGAAAATCGCTCAACCGTTGACGCTCCTGACCCAGAAGGATAAGACGTTTGATTGGGGAATCAAACAGGACGAAGCGTTTCAGATATTGAAAGATAAGCTCTGCAACGCGCCAATCTTAGCTCTACCGGAAGGTACCGACGATTTTGTGGTATACTGCGACGCATCGCGTCAGGGATTGGGATGTGTGTTGATGCAACGCCAAAAGGTCATTGCTTACGCATCACGCCAACTGAAAGTGCACGAGAAGAATTATACCACACATGATTTAGAGCTTGGCGCAGTGGTTTTTGCACTAAAGATCTGGAGACACTACCTGTATGGTACGAAGTGCACAATCTTCACAGATCACAAAAGCCTACAACACATATTCAACCAGAAGGAGTTGAATATGAGACAAAGACGATGGGTTGAGCTACTAAACGATTACGACTGCAAGATCAAGTATCACCCGGGAAAGGCGAACGTAGTAGCCGATGCCCTAAGTCGTAAAGAAAGAATCAAGCCCATAAGGGTTAGAGCTTTGGAAATGATTGTACGAACCGACCTTCCCTCGCGCATTCGTGCTGCACAAAAGGAAGCTCTCAAGAAGGGAAACCTTGAGGAAGAATATCTCCGGGGAATGGAGAAGCTTTTGGTACCAAACGAGGAAGGGACGTTACATTTTGAGAAAAGGATTTGGGTTCCTCTGTTTGGTGGATTAAGGGAAGTTATTTTCGACGAAGCGCACAAGTCACGGTACTCTATCCACCCTGGATCGGATAAGATGTACCAGGATCTTAAAGATTACTATTGGTGGCCTAGGATGAAAGGCGACGTTGCTGTCTATGTGAGCAAATGTTTAACGTGCGCTAAGGTCAAGGCAGAATACCAGAAGCCTTCGGGATTTCTGCAACAACCTGAGATTCCCAAATGGAAATGGGAACAAATCTCAATGGATTTTGTTACAAAACTGCCAAGAACGCCAAGAGGCCATGATATGATTTGGGTGATTGTTGACCGCCTAACAAAGTCCGCACATTTTCTGCCAATCAGGGAGAAAGACAGTACTAGTAAACTTGCGGAAATTTACATGAGAGAGATCGTAGCACGACATGGAGTACCACTCTCGATCATCTCTGATAGAGACGGAAGATTTGTGTCAAGAATATGGCAATCTTTCCAAGAATCTTTTGGCTCACAATTAAATCTGAGCACTGCATTCCATCCGCAAACTGATGGCCAGAGCGAGCGAACAATACAAACGTTGGAAGACATGCTGAGGGCATGTGTTATGGATTTAGGAGGTAGCTGGGATAAACACTTACCCTTGGTCGAATTTTCGTACAACAACAGCTACCACACCAGTATTGGTGTTGCGCCTTTTGAAGCCCTATACGGACGCAAGTGCCGATCCCCACTATGCTGGTCTGACGCAGGTGATAGGCAGCTTGCTGGTCCCGAGATCGTCCAAGAGACGACAGATAAGATCGCGCAAATTCTTAAACGCATCGAAGCCGCTCGCCACAGGCAAAAGGCCTACGCGGATCCAAACCGGAAGCATGTGGACTTCCAAGTCGGAGAGATGGTATTATTGAAGGTTTCACCCTGGAAAGGGGTAGCGCGCTTTGGAAAGCGAGGAAAGTTGAATCCACGCTACATTGGTCCCTTTAGAATTCTGGAAAGAATTGGGACAGTAGCATACAAGTTGGACCTACCTGCTGAACTAAATGGTGTTCACGATACATTTCATGTATCCAATTTAAAGAAAAGTCCAACTCAAGTTGACGTTGCCATTCCTATCGACGAGATTCATATTGACGACACGCTCCACTTCGTTGAAGAACCTGTCGAGGTCACAGATTGGAAAGTTAACAAGACCCGCCGGAGCAGTGTCAAACTCGTCAAGGTACGTTGGAATGCCAGACATGGTCCTGAATTCACATGGGAGCGTGAGGACCGGATGAAAGAAAAGTACCCCCACTTATTTCCCAAGAACACTGCATCTACAAGCAGAACTTAAAATTTCGGGACGAAATTTATTTAACGGGGGGAGAATGTGACAACCCGCACAAAACCAGGTATCCGTACAACTTAATTAATGATTAATTATTACTTGATTACTGTGCTTGATTGAAACTAGCTGATAAACTGCTACCTGCATACTGATACATGCACTTACTTGCATCATACTTTATTTGCTGTCACTACATTATTTACGTGCTGAACCCTAGTGACAAACATGATGCACAAAAAGCACAGTAGCACCAAACGGATACACAGTGAACATGCTGATATAACCAGCATCAGGCAAATACTGCCTCAAGGCCTGTTAAGAGCCTCACATATTTTGGCTACACTGGTAGTGAGTGTAGGATATAAGGGTTGTGTTACCGCGTCTCTAGGGGATAAGATACACTGATTCGGATGTGCCAAAACGTACTTTAAGTACCAAACACAGCACTTTAAATAATTTAACCAGCTTCTAGCTGACTAGTAAAGTGCCAAAAATGAGAAAATATCACTAGACACTTTCTAAAGTGTTGGAAATTAAACTGTGTCACTAGAAGTATCAAAAACGACACTTTAAAGCTTTTGTAACACTTTAACGGATTACCATCCAACCGGACACCCGGACTTTACCCGGAACATGAAAACTTTACTATTTTTATTATCACTCTTTTTCTGAGCCAGTTAGGGTCCCTGATTACCCTAACACCCGCCATAACATGTTACACGTAACTAACGGAGTTAAACCTAAACTAACTTACTTAACCATAACTAAACTCCCTAATCACTACTTACAATCGAACAAGGACCCCCCCCCCCCCCCAATTTGAAACCGTTCCCCCCCACTAGGGAACATACTTGGTACTTGTAATAATATTATAATGCAAATGTTGGATATCTATATGGCATGTTAACCATTAGTTAATAACACATGAATTATCTATAAATACCCACTACATCTTTAGAGATAATTAACACTTTACATCACAACAAAAATTACTTCTCTCTTGCCCTTACCCACTCACGGCCGAACCCTCCCACACCCACCAATTCGATTTCAAGTGTTGATCTTGCATTCCAACATTATACAAACATCACAAGTTGCATTTAAGGAGCTTTGGTGCAAGCGGAACGCGAAGGACCACTCTTGTTAGCTTTTATCCACGCATTTTTCGTCAAAGATCTTCCCTAGCCCCGAGCTAGAGGTATATTGTCTAAAACTTGTTTTTACACATATCTAAAGTGGATAAAAAGATTATTGTCGGTTGAATCTTGTTATGTTAAAAGATGAATCTTTAAAGTCTAGTAAAATCATAAAAATGGTGGTTAATAGCGTATAACTTGTGTAAAAGTCGTAGGACTTGAAATATGTGATTCTTGTGACCCGATCTATAATGTGGTAGCTCGAATCTTCGTTTAACCCGACTTTGTAAATTACGTATCATCACATAAGCTTGTTTTTGGAAGATACAAGGGTTAAAAGTGAAACACTACCACATTTTAGAGACATGAACTTGTAAAGAAATATTTTAATTGTGTAAAAGTGTTTTAACCGGTAAATGGGTGTTTAAAACTAGCGGATCTACGTATCCGCAAGTGGTATTTCTGAAAGACCACACTCTAAAGAAATCATGTTTTTCTAAAGATGGATCTTACACTAATAAATATGATTTTATAAACCACAAGTGTGTAGACACTTGTGAAATGGAAAAATCCGACAAAGAAGTGTATTTGTCACTTGTTACTAGAAGTTGTAAAGACGGTTTTCTCTAAACACGAGGTTTTTACAAGATTAAAGTTACTTTATATAGAAATCTACATATATAAGGATGATTTACATTATTAATGCGGAAAAACTGCAAGTTCATGCGATTATGCAAATTTACATACTTGTTGACTAATTTGATGTATCGGAAATTGTTTGATTGAATAAAGAAGTTGATTGAGTTGATTTGTTAAAAGAAAATGATACGCTTAAAAGCGTGGCCACCTCCAGTTACAGAGGAAACTCTGGCGAAATTTTCTAAAAACCTAACACTTAGACTTTTTACACAACAAGTGTTACAACTATTTTTGGACATACTTTTGAAACATAAATTTCGCCAGTACTATATTTTACTAAACATTCGGAGGTGGGATTTTCACAAAGATTAACGTGATAAATATATTTGTCACAACACTGTTTATGATTATTTTGTGAAAAACATAAATATTATTTTAGGGTAAAAATAATATTTACAAGCGTTAATAATTCCAAAACTTTGCGAACGCTTCCATTAACATATAAGTCACACCGGTAATTACATTACCACAAGATTGATAAAACGTAACTTACGCACATGTATTGTATCCCCCATCCTTGGGAAGATGTATAACTATCAAGCACATACCAAATGTAACACGAAATAGTTGTCTAACTATTTCCCGCAAACATAAACTGTAAAGCTAAAGCACGGCCGTCCGTCTAATAGAATTAGCACTTGTAGGTCGTTGCACAGATTACTGCTTCAGAGACGCTTGATAGAGTTTACGCATCCACTGTGAGTTCATGTCCCCCTTTTCTCTAACTGTTTTCAGTTTTCTTAACTGCGGGGGTGAAATACATGTTACTTTGTTTACAAGTACTTTATACACGGTATGAATAACGTAAGGAGGTTTAGATCATGTGAATGGGTAGTTAGAACCCCGAGGGACTCGAGCGGTAGATCTATTTGGGTGTAGCGAGCCCAGCTCCCGGTCCAACAGAACAGGCCTCTCGAAGGACTAACAGAACGGATCCGGAGTGACTTGGTACCCAACGCAAAATCAGCTAGGGTTGTATCTTACTTACTTGCATTTCACGACATGCTAATGGCCTTGCAAACCATTGGTGATCACAAGTCCTCTTACACTGCTACATACCAGGAAACTTTTATACTTACAAGTGTTTTACTTACTCACTTGCACATGAACTCGCTCAACATTATTGTTGATTTTTCAACTCACATGTATTTCAGGAAATTAACGGATTCTGGCACGGTATGAACGTTTTCCGCTGCAATCTTCATGAAGTCATCAAGGATTAGGGGTTGTGTTCTCTTACCTGGACAAGACACAATCCTTAACCCTCATTTATGTTTTGTTTCTAGATGTAATGTTACTGGACAAGGTTATGGTCGTATGTTTAAAACAATGGTATTGTACGTTGATTTCTAAACTTAATGATGACTTGCATGGTTTTTAAATTCATATAGCTTTGTTATGATTAAGCTATGGTATTAAGAAGTCACACCAAAACTAACCACGCTTCCGCAAAGCCAGGGTGTGACATAAACATACACTTAAATGGAAAAATTTCTAATAAAATGGTGAAACTGGCCGTCCCCAGGATCGAACCCGGGTCTAGGCCACACCCTTTCGTGCATCTAACCAACCGAGCTAGGTGCCTAGTTTATGAAATTTCCATTTTGGTTAAATATAAGCACATGTACAATAAATTCTGTACTTCTTATTATAAGTCACCTACTTATATTGACTAAGTATTTACTTATCCTCCTTATGGTGACTAATAAGAATATAGTAATACTATTAGGTAATCACTTATGTAAGTTTCCATATATAAAATAAATTTTATATAATGTTTTTCGATTGAAGATGTTAAAGTAATAATTTATCACGAAAGGCTAGATTGATGTTGTAAAAATCATTTAAGAGATATATTAAAATATGACAAGAATTTGTGTATCATTATCTTATCACATGATTTGTGTTAAGATAACTTTTATAAATATCCGTATATAATATATATAAATGAGATTAGTGCAAGCTTTAAATTTTATGAAAACGTTAGTACAAGGTGATCGTGATCAAAGAAATGATTTAGTGAAGTCGAAGACCAAATAAGCATTTTATAGTTCTAGAGAATTGAAGTGTTTGTTGGAGAATATGATAGCTTTAAATCCATCATATGGGAATTTGAAATGAATGTGAGCAAGTTCAAGCAATTGAACTTGGTTTAATCACAACGAGTTCATGTATTAATAAGAAAGTTCGGACATGGTTACAGCAAAATCATGTATGCCAAAGAAAATTGAGTTTCTCAAGAAATTTATTGACTTGATATAAAAGAATTATCGTTTTGTAATAATGCGGTTTACAGTGTAAAAAAATCAAGTATAGCGAAATGATATTTGAGTTTTGATAAAATAATAAATTGGAATGAAACCCTTCAGTGGTCTTCATAAATTAAACGAATCACATGCGCAACAAACGGTGCATGTGTAACGTGTGGATTTACCAAGAAATGAAATGAATCAATATCCACTACTAGGAAATAAATCCTCCTGGTATGATGACCGTTTAGGAAAAGTAGAAATGCGAAAATCAACTTATTATATGCAGAAGTCAGAATTTTCAACAAAGGAATTATAAGAACTTCTATCTGGAATTTCGAGTGATAATCGTTGTTAAGTGACATTATCAGGAAATGTCGAATAAAATGAAATAGGGAATTTGCAAAAGTATATGAATCATTTTTCAGTGCTAATATCTATGACTCCGATTAGACTGTACACTGATGGTTGTGAAATCTCGTTCTAGCGTACCTTAGAGATATTCATTTTGTAGGATCATGTGGCAAAGTGCCTCTTTTTGATTAATAGTTCTTCTTACTGACGGAATTTTAACATTGGTGTCCTCGTGCCCAATTTATATTTTCAAAAGGTCTTGCCTCGAAAGTTGTGTGTAATATACTTCATCTTTTGTGGATTTATAATTAAATTTTCATGTAATTCCTTGTATATTATCACAACTTTACATGCTTCTTACTTGCGTTAATAGTTTATGGTAATGCGTTAGACATTCTTTACACTTTTGATGATATCCCAACTTAATGGGTTTCTATTGTTATTATTGTCGCTCAAGTTACTAGGCAGATAAACGAAATAATGTTTGATGTCGGAAAAGAGATTCCTAATAAAGAAATTTAGACACAGATGCTTGTGTTTTATTCCAAATTGTCAATCCTTATGGTTTTTGAATTTCCTTATAGATATACATATCTATTAAATCATATATTTCACATGCTGACATAAACATACCATTTATCAGGTCAATGTTTTTAACAAATTCATATTTCAAAAAAAAAAAAAAAAATCAGTCAGATATCATATCATGATACTATTTAGGGAAATCTTGTCACTTGCTGACATATTATATACCTTCTTACCCGGTTCTTGCCGGAGAGGTAATTTCAGTATATCCGGACAACTGGAGAGTCTGCTATATCATACCCAGTCTTGCCGGAGAAAATTTTCCATTTCCCATAATTAGTATCTTTTCAAAAAGTGCTTATCTTATTAGGGCTTTTATTCAGAATTAAGGAAATTTGTATTTCCATAACATATCTTATTATTATATTGATCACTAAATGATTCCTGTGACAGTGTCAATTTGATCATTCTTTCAACTAGTAATTCTAATCATAACACTGTTGATCATTCTCTCAACTAGTGATTCTGGACTTAGTTGTCCCGTGATATTACTTTATCAAATATATTACTTATGGCACACCAAAATCTATCATATTTATTTACACAAATACTTAGCTTATCGTGAAGCTAATACCAAGGCATCTTTTCTTAAGTTCAAGTCTAAATGCTACCAGTTAACAGCAATCTCCTAACTCTTTTATATAAATTTAGGTATTATTATTACAACACCTAAAGGCGTAAAGTAGTGGCTCTTTGAGTTGGCTCTGATACCACCTTCTGTCACGACCCCCGACCCACCCTGGACGAAATCGGGAGTCGCGAACAGCCCAGTGGTACCGGTGATTATTTTGAAAACGTTGCAGCGGAAATTTCATCAGGACCGTGAGTTAGGAAAAATATCAGAGTTTAGAAAACACCGGATTTAATAAATGGGATAAACCCATGTTTTATAATGGTAGCTTTAATAAAGATAATTTTTATTACATAAAACAATATTTCTTATTTTGATTTAATTAATAAATAAGCCACTTCTTAATGCCTTTCAGTGCCGTATCCATCTCTTATTCCAATCTACTGTAATTACCTGAAACGCGTTTTAAAAAGGTTTTGTCAGCGGGAAATACTGAGTGAATCATTCTATTTACTAAAATGACACATTTGTTATAATTTACAGTATTAAGGAAGATTACAATGTTTCTGATATCAAACCAATTACCCACAGTATTTTGTCACTCGACCCATTGGCCCATTCGTCCAATGGTGTCTGTGACTATGGTCATATCACCCCTTGGCTGCCCCAATGGTGAAGATTATCAAGTAATGTATACAAAACCCCACATACCGGCTGTAATATGGTGATTACATAAACTTAATCCCTGTAATTATAACTTTGAAATAAATAGGTTTTTGTAAAGTAATTTGATAAAAAGAGAATGACTCACAAATAATCATGCAGATTCATACGGACAGAATTTAGTCTACAGATAAGCCTTGATATATTGCAGATTTATACAGGCAGGGCTTAGCCTATTGATTTTGCCTTGTAACCTAGTGCATACGAACTAGGTAGGTAACTTAATACAATAATTACGATAACTCACGAGATCAAATTCTCACAATGAACGACAAAGTGCAATACTTCATCCATCGAATTAACGATGATCCGTCAAATTAATGACGAACGACAAAGTATAATACTTCATCCATCGAATTAACGATGATCCGTCAAATTAATGACGAACGATAAAGTATAACCCTAGTGTGGGCGGCACTTAAACATCCATTGGATATATTGATCGGTCGGAAAATAAATCGTAATAGCGATTAAGTTAATACCCTGTATCGTAGCAGCACCCCCCTACTAATTAGTGTTTTTGAGAGTAAACAGAGCATAACTCGGCGCACAAAGTGAATTTGAGCGTCGTTCTGAAGCCAGAATTCAAGTCCCAAACTCCTGTATTTATAGCCGAATTTTGTCCCTTAGGCGGCCCGCGTGAGGTTTAAGCTAACTTGAGGCGGCCCGCGAGAGAACTTATTTTATGTATAGGGTTGCCACGTGTGGGACTAGGCCAGCTGAGTCGACGGTTTCTGAAAATTCAACTTGGACAGCACGTAATTTGGATAATCGTTAACTAGGATTTACCCCCCCTGAGTTTTAGGGGCCCTAATCCTGATTCTGAAAATTATGAAAATTTTAGGTTTTGTTCAGAATCACTTAGGTGTCTCAATTAGGGTTTCCTTTTTGACTAATTAATTTAATAATTATGACTTTTGATGAGAGTCGTTACAACGTGGGTGCGTGCCGAGCAGTGAAATGCTCAAGATGTCATAGAGCTGGGCATTATGCCCAAAATTGTAGAGCACCCATGGAACCGAATCCCAAAGCAACTCATTTTCAACCTCCAAGGCCTCAACCTCTGCAACAGCGACCCCAACAACCGGCGCAACAGATTACTTATCCCCGTGCATGCTAAGGATGCGGCAACACGGAGCACTTTGTAAGAAACTGCCCAAAGCTTGCTCAGCAGTCAACAGATAAGAATACACAGGGCCAAGCTTCCACCTCAAATGCAGCGCGAGGTCATGCCTTTATACTTGGGTCTGGTGACGCACGCCAAGATCCGAATGTGGTGACAGGTACCTTTCTCGTTTCCGATCAATTTGCTTCAGTATTATTTGATACGGGCACGGATAGGAGTTATGTTTCTACTACATTTTTGCCATTGTTGAATATGCCGGCTATTGAATTAGCAAGTCCTTACCACATAGAACTTGCTAATGGTAAACCCATAACTAGTCACTAAATCATTCATGATTGTCCTTTAATTCTTAACGACCACCAATTCCTTATTGACCTACTACCGGTAGAGCTTGGAAGTTTCGATATAGTAGTGGGAATGGACTGGTTGCCCAAGTACAAGGCGGAGATTATATGTGAGCAAAAGATTGTTAGGATCCCTTTTCCTAATAATGAAGTTATTATGGTACAGGGAGAGAAGTCTGGTACCATATTAAACCTTATATTCCACCTTAAAGTGTTGAAACGTATACGTCAAGGACGTGATGTGTTATTAGCAAATGTAATGACGCCTGAACCAGAAGAGCAACGTATTAAGGATATCCCGGTAGTGTGTGATTACCCAGACGTGTTTCCCGATGAATTGCCCGGATTGCCACCCAACCGGCAAGTCAAGTTCCGTATCGACTTAATACCGGGAGTAGCTCCAATTGCAAAAGCACCTTACCGTTTAGCACCTTCAGAGATGCAAGAACTATCCTCTCAGTTACAAGAACTGCTAGACCGATGTTTTATCCGTCCCAGTTATTCACCTTGGGGAGCACCAGTGTTATTTGTGAAGAAAAAGGATGGAAGCTTTCGGATGTGTATTGACTACCGGGAGCTGAACAAGGTTACCATAAAGAATCGATATCCTCTTCCGTGAATCGATGATTTATTTGATCAGTTGCAAGGAGCCTGTTACTTTTCCAAAATCGATCTTAGATCCGGTTATCATCAAGTGAAAGTTCAAGAGGAAGATATCCCTAAAACAGCCTTTCGAACTCGGTACGGTCACTCTGAGTTCCTGGTTATGCCCTTTGGGTTAACCAACGCACCCGCGGTATTTATGGACCTCATGAACCGAGTTTGTAAACCATATCTAGATAAATTCGTCATAATCTTTATTGATGATATTTTAATCTATTCCAAGAGTAAAAAGGAACACAAGCACCATCTACGAGCCATTTTTAGGACATGTGGTAGATTAACAAGGGATTCATGTTGACCCTAGTAAGATCGAAGCTATTAAGAATTGGCAAGCGCCTAAATCTCCGAAAGAGATACGCCAATTCTTGGGACTAGCAGGATATTACCGGCGTATCATCGAAAATTTCTCTAGTATTGCCCAATCCTTAACTGCCTTGACACAGAAAGATCGAAAGTACGAATGGGGGGAAGAACAAGAAACAGCTTTTCTGTCACACCCCAACCGATGGCGGAATCATTGGGGCAAGGCACTGAGCGAAACAGATTGTCCAGAAATTTCCATAACAACTAACTTTACCATTCAATTTAAATTAACATGTCCCATACCATGTCTCAAACAGTAAGCAAATCATTACAGATAAACATCAAGACAAATATTCTGTTCTGACAACTCAGATTCAAAATAAAAATAGTTCATTTATTGGTTTCTAGGACTCCATTCCCTAGCTTCAATTTCATCACAGCGCAGAGAGCATCCTAGACCTTTCCTAGCCTCAAGTTCACAGCGTGCTAAGCATGTAAACTTCCTAAGCACCTGTCACATACGTTAAAATAAAGTCAATACATATAATGTAAAGGTGAGCATACAAGTTTGATAATAGCATATAGAGTTCGAATTCGTTTACGCATAACCAGCACGTACACATAGTGAAATGAAGCACGTTAGTTATCGACATAGATCCATCGATACCAATGACTGCGGGTTGAATGCCCGAGGTAGTTCGCAATACATGATTACCACCGTAATCCATGCAAGTAAAAGATCCTTAACAACCCCCTTAACAACCCCCGTGTGAACGGGTGCTGAGTCCAAACTATAGTACTATCGTTGCTAAGGCAGGTAGACAGCATTCCATGTGTAAACATAACAAACAAGCATTCATAAGCCACGTATAACATGCATTAATGATTAGTGTTCAAATAGTTTGAGTAGTGTGATAGTTGTAGTTTGAATATTCATAACGTATGTAACACCCAAAAGTGCTTAAAGCAAAAAGGGATCAAGTATACTCACAGCGATTGTTGGATTGAAGGGAGCGCTTAGCGAGTGCGGTTAGCCTGAATAGGTTCGATAGCGTAACGATAAGTGGCACGTAAAACAAAATAGAGTGAGAGTGGGTAGGATGCCTGATCGTGCGGATTGGTCATCCGTGCGGATTGGCCATCCGTGCGGATTGGCCATCCGTGCGGATTGGCCATCCGTGCGGATTGGCCATCCGTGCGGATTGGCCATCCGTGCGGATTGGCCATCCGTGCGGATTGGCCATCCGTGCGGATTGGCCATCCGTGCGGATTGGCCATCCGTGCGGATTGGCCATCCGTGCGGATTGGCCATCCGTGCGAATGGTAATCCATCCGGATTAGTCATCTGTGCGGACAGCCTGTCCGTGCGGATAACTTGTCCGTGTGGATAACTATTCGAGTGGATTGTTTCTTTCTATTCTAAGGATGTGTTTGTGTATGATGGTTTGTCCTTTGAAGTTTTTGTTGTAGTATTTAGAAAACATTTTAGAATCTCTACCCTTCAAGCCGGTCGCGCGGACAACGGTCTGTGCGGATGGTAGTCCGTACGGACAACAGCTTTTATGGTGAGTTCGGATGATAGTCCGTGCGGACAACGACAATCCGTCCGGATAGTCTGTCCGTGCGGACAGCGACCATCCGTCCGGATAGTCGGTCCGTGCGGACAAACGGTCCGTGCGGTTGAACATGTTGAAAATTGTTTAAAGTCTTAGTATCTCATGATCCGAAGAGTAATCCATTCAGAGCGTTTTCCGGGCGGATTATCCATTCGTCGATACTCAAACCTTGCTTGGTTGTGGGTCCCAAGTGTAGTTCGTCCGGATGACAACCCGTCCGGATAGTCTATCCGTGTGGACAGATTGTCCGTGCGGATAACATCTTCGTGCGGAGAGCATCTCGTTCTGGTTGTCCCGTTCGTCTACCCTTGGTTGCCTTTGTCGTTCTGTCGAGACGTTCTGATTACGTAGCAACCATTTGGAACTATATTCTTACCCACATGACTAAGCTGGCCAGGAATCACCCTAGCTTGACCGGCCAGCGGCTCAGAATGGTCATTCCGGTTTAACCCGAAATCAGATGTCTTGTAGGTAGAATCCGGATCTAGGACTAGTGCTTCACTAATATCGAGTAGAAGACTAGAACTGACCCTATTCCAACCGTTTTTTAGGGTAAAAGAAGGAGAAAACTTGTGTTTATTTCTTTCAACTCTTTTATCCTTTAGAAAAGTTCAGATTTAGGTGAAGTTGTTGTGAAATCTTGTGGAAATCGTTCAGATCTGAGTTATTCTTGGTGGAATGAGGTCAACTTGAAGTTCATGAGAACTTCATGATGACATCACCCGAGAATACCTCAAATCTTGATGAGTTCATGGTTAAAAGTTGAGATTTGAAAGATAGAAAGGTGTAGAAGTGTGTATAGATCAAGAATATACAAGATTTAGGGCGAGATCTTACCTGGATTGAGAGAAATCGAAGAAAAGGTGAAGAAAGTGTGCAGGTCGGACGTCACTTGCCAAAAGTGGAAAGCTTTGAGAGTGACCCGTGTATTTATAGGATGCCAAAAGGGGAAAGGGTCGTCCGTGCGGATTGCACATCACCCGGATTGGTTACCCGTGCGGATGGCAATCCTGGTCCGGATGCCCTCAACACTCCTCAGGCGGTCATCCATGCGGATGGTCTGTCCGTGCGGATGGGCAATCCGTGCGGATTGGCTGTTCGTGCGGATTGACAATCCGTGCGGATTGGCGCCTGGGTGGTGTGTTCGGTGCGACGATCTTTTGACGTTTCAATTTCGATTGCGAGCGATTCGATAGGGTTTCCTAGTCAAATTACTTTTAGTCCCAACTACTTCGTATGTAACATGGTTCGATCGGGATTCGGGTTCGAGTTCGATTGCATTCGAGTTAGATTTCGAGTTCTGATTGAGTTCGCTTGATTACCACAACATAACATAACTAAGCATGCACAGGTAACACGTAAGGCACACACACACGTATATGCAATAAGTAAAATACACAGTTCGAGTCGCGATTCGATGTCGATTCGATTAGTATAGCTTGATTATCAGTTGATTAACTTTATCGCATTGTTACTTCCTATAGTTCACAGTCGTAGATTGATTGAAATACGATTAACACGATTCGATTATTGCAATGAACAACACTTACTCCACATAATATAAATAAAATAAAGACATTTCTACCAGTCAAGTCGCGCGAAAATCGGTCGTTGGCTTTAACCTTGACTTTGACTTTGACTTGTGAAAACATGGGGTGTTACAGCCTCCCCTGGTTTAGGGAATTTCTTCCCGAAATTAAGTTGAAAGCCGTAACAAAGCCGTGGATCACGTTTGAGAACTCTTTGTTTGGACCGATTTTGACTCTGAAACGATTGCGAACCGAACGTGTAACGTGTCATACGCAATCGTGACGGAGTTGAAAACCGGGACCTTTACAATGGGAATGCGTGAGCGCCTGAGCTGCATGGTTTGGCGATCCATGATTTCGACAGGCTTTTCCATGAAGTGTAATGTTTTGTTCACTTGTAGATCGTCTAGAGAGACATGTAAGTCGTGGTCGGCGATGCACTTTCGAAGGTTCGACACGTGGAAAGTCGGGTGGACGTTACTAAGTTCCTCTGGTAGTTCGAGTCTGTAGGAGACTTTTCCGATCCTTTCTAGAATCTTAAAAGGTCCAACGTATCGAGGCACGAGTTTCCCTTTCTTTCCGAATCGGACTACACCCTTCCAAGGTGATACCTTTAGGAGTACATAGTCACCAACGCCAAATACTCGAGGCTTGAGCTTTTTATCGGCGTAACTTTTCTGTCGATCCCGAGCTTTGGCTAGGTTGTCTCGAATTTGGAAAATTTTGTCTGTCGTTTCTTGTAGCAGCTCCGGACCGGTTAATTGCGAGTGACCGATCTCGTGCCACACAATAGGCGATCGACATCTTCTTCCATATAGTGCCTCGAATGGTGCCATTTTGATGCTAGCCTGGTAGCTATTGTTATACGAGAATTCGACTAACGGCAGGTGTCTATCCCAATTACCACCAAAGTCTAAAACACACGCACGGAGCATGTCTTCAAGAGTACGGATCGTTCTTTCAGTCTGACCGTCGGTTTGAGGGTGGAAAGCGGTACTTAGATTAAGCGTTGTACCGAGTGCCGTTTGAAATGTTCCCCATAATCGAGAAGTAAACCGAGCATCACGATCAGAAATGATGTCACGAGGCATCCCATGTCTACAAATGATCTCGTCGGTGTAGATTCGGGCTAATCGTTCCACCTTGTAGTCTTCTCGTATTGGCAGAAAGTGAGCTGATTTGGTCAATCGGTCGACTACAACCCAGATGCTGTCGTGACCTGATGACGTGTGTGGTAGTTTGGTTATAAAATCCATAGCTATACTCTCCCACTTCCACATAGGAATTGGCGGTTGTTCGAGTAAGCCAGAGGGTCTTTGGTGTTCAGGCTTGATCCTAGCACAAGTTAGGCATTTTCCGACGTAGAGAGCGATATCCCTTTTCATACCCGGGAACCAGTACGTATAACGAAGATCCTGGTACATTTTGTCAGCACCGGGATGAACATAGTAGCATGATTTATGGGCTTCGTCCATGATAATCTGTCGCAATTCGGTCTGCCTAGGGACCCAAATTCGGTCCAGGTAGTGGAATATCCCATTCGATTTGCTCACAAGCTGGGTTCCATCGTGGTAGATTCTTTCTTTCTTCAGGGTGCGTTCGTTAAAGCATGCATGTTGAGCGTCGCGGATGAGAGTTTCGAGGTTGTGCTGGGCTTGAATATTTCTAGTGCTAAGCAGATAACTTCGTCTGCTAAGTGCGTCGGCAACAACATTCGCTTTGCCTAGGTGATAACGAATCTCGCAGTCGTAATCGTTGAGAAGTTCTACCCATCGGCGTTGACGCATATTAAGTTCTCTCTGATTAAAGATATGTTGTAGGCTCCTATGATCGGTGAAGATCATACACTTGGTACCATATAGGTAGTGTCGCCAAATCTTTAATGCAAAAACAACCGCGCCTAGCTCGAGATCATGGGTTGTATAGTTCTTCTCGTGGATTTTGAGCTGCCGAGATGCGTAAGCTATGACCTTGTCCCATTGCATGAGAACACAACCAAGACCAAGGTTGGAAGCATCATAGTAGACAATGAAATCGTTGCTTCCGTCGGGCAATGTGAGAACAGGAGCATTGCAGAGCATGTATTTGAGGGTTTGAAAGGCAGTCTCTTGTTTAGTTCCCCAAACAAAAGGCTTGTCTTTGTGCGTGAGAGAGGTAAGTGGTACAGCAATCTTCGAGAATCCTTCGATAAATCACCGATAATAACCCGCCAGTCCGAGAAAAGAACGGACTTCAGATGGATTCTTAGGCGTAACCCAGCTCTTGACAGCTTCAATCTTCGCAGGATCGACGTGAATACCCTGACTATTGACAATGTGACCCAGAAATTGAACTTCCCCTAACCAAAATTCGCACTTGGAGAACTTGGCATAGAGTTGGTTCCCCTGGAGTAACTCGAGAACCAAACGTAGATGTTGCGCGTGTTCGGCTTTTGATTTGGAATAGATCAAGACATCGTCGATGAATACAATGACGAAACGGTCGAGATAAGGTTTACACACGCGATTCATCAGATCCATGAAAATCCCTGGTGCGTTTGTTAAACCGAAAGGCATGACAACGAATTCGTAGTGGCTGTAACGAGTACGAAACGCAGTTTTGGGTATATCCTCCTCTTGAATACGTAGCTGATGGTAACCCGAACGTAGATCGATCTTTGAAAAACACGTAGCGCCTTGTAGTTGATCAAACAAATCATCGATTCGAGGTAGAGGATAGCGGTTCTTGATAGTCAACTTATTCAATTCCCGATAGTCGATGCACATCCGGAACGACCCATCCTTCTTTTTGACGAAAAGGACCGGCGCGCCCCAAGGAGAGGTGCTCGGGCGAATGAAGCCTTTTTCAAGTAATTCCTGGAGTTGGGTTGAGAGTTCACGCATTTCTGATGGTGCGAGTCGGTAAGGAGCTTTGGCGATAGGGATGGCTCCAGGAATGAGGTCGATACGAAAGTCGATATCACGACTTGGAGGTAATCCGGGAAGATCCTCTGGAAAAACGTTAGGAAATTCTCGAACCACGGGAACGTCCTTCACTTCTTGCTTCTCTTTCTTTTCCTTCTCCGCTACTATGATGTTAGCCAAGAAAGCCCTGTACTCCTTGCGGAGATACTTGCTGGCTTGGATACATGACATAATCTTGAGCCCCTTTGAGGTATTATCGCCGTATACACACAATAAGTCACCATTTGCGAGCGAAAAACGAATCATCTTGTCGAAGCACACAACTTCAGCATGGTTTCCTCGAAGAAAGTCCATGCCTACTATGACATCAAAGCTTCCGAGTTGCATTGGAATAAGGTCGATTGGGAAGATGTGATTGTTGAGCTCAAGAGTACAATCACGGATGACAGGACTAACAGCGATGGTTCTTCCGGTAGCGACTTCTACATCGAACTTCGAGGAGAGTTTGGAACGTTTACGACTAAGGAGTTTCTCAAATTCGAGTGACACAAAGCAATTATCGGCTCCAGTATCAAATAAACATGAAGCATAAATACCATTCACAAGGAACGTACCATTGACCACGTTGTTGTCGACCTGGGCTTGACGCATATTGAGGTTGAAAGTTCTGGCGCGTGCGGCCTGTTGTTGCTGCTGTTGTTGTTGCTGCTGTGGTTGCTGCTGTTGCGATTCTTGTTTTACTACCCTGTTCGGGCACATGTTGGCGAAATGATTCGGGTCGTCACACGTGAAGCAGGCTCTGGCTTTGACTGCGGGTGCCGGAGGAGCTTGTTGACCCTGTGGGGCAGTGAGTAGAGCTTGGTTGGCAGGAGCTGGACGAATACGGCAGTTGGCAGTGAAGTGGCCGTATACGTTGCAATGAGCACAGAAGCGACATTGAATAGCAGTTGGGTGGTGGTAGGTGCAAGTAGGGCAGAGCGGGTGTGGTCCAGTATATGCACGCTTGGCAGACGGTGCATTGGCCACAGGCGCCGCTGCTTGATGCTGTTGGGCAGGTACAGCTTGAATCGGTGCAGCAGTGATCGCACAATTCTTGTTGGTGGAGCTGTTCTTTCTCTTGTTTCTTCTCTTGTTGCTCGATGAGGTGGGTTCAACAGTCGGTGCGGTAGTGGTAGCTTGATGCAGATGCTTCGAGGTCTTATCCCATACCCCAGCCTTGACCCGTTTGTCATTGATTTTAGCGGCCAGCAAATAGGTCTCCTCGATCGTCGTAGTCTTAGTCGCTTGCACGAAATCAGCAACGCAGTCGGGTAAGGCTCGGATATACTTCTTGATGGTCATGTCGGGAGTCTTGACCTGATCGGGACAGATAATGCTGAGCTGCTTGAAACGAGCAGTGAGACCAGCATTGTCTCCATCCTTTTGCTGTATGTGCCAAAATTCATCTTCCAGCTTTTGACGTTCGTGGGGAGGGCAGAATTCCTCTAGCATGACTTCCTTGAGCTCGTCCCACGACAGACCGTAGGCTGCATCATTCCCTCGCTTGTTCCTCTTGGCCGTCCACCAGTCTAGAGCACGGGACTGAAAGACGCCGGTAGCGTTCAGAGTTTGACGGTCATCGGGGCAACTACTTTGTCGCAGAGTAACCTCGATAGAGTCAAACCAGTGGAATAGTGCAGTAGGACCTCCTTCGCCTGTGAATTCTTTTGGCCCACACGAGTTGAATTGCTTGAAACTGAAAGGCCTTGCGTTAGCTTTGGGGGCTTCAGTTCTCGATTCCTCGGATGATTTGCTGGCATTCTCGTAAACATCACTCATGGCCTTTGCTACGCTCTTCGCGATGATGGAAGCAAGGCATTTGTCCCTCTTTTCCTGACGAGAGAGAGTATGACGGGATCCTAACGACATTGTCTGCAATAAACATCGCCACAGAACTCAACACATGTATTCGAATCTCACCTCACACGTCTACTATTACTAAAGCGCAGGAACACGTATAATTACGGAAATACTTAACATGAAATCACATAATCACATAAGCACATAGGGCACATAGTCACAACATTCCTAGGCACGTAGAGCAAAGAAGCGTTTTCACACAAGAGGTAGTCAGAATACAGAAACCTATCATTCAAAGCTCGCGAGTGTTCGAATATAGTATAGTGCGAGCGATTTGTTAGAGATTTGAGGTAGAATAGCAGTGCGAGTCGTGTGTGTCGATTGAAGCAGATGCACAAATCGATTAACTCTTCAAAATTTAGCGCATAAACAGGTAGAAGCACATAAAAACACATAAAATCGACAAATTATCAAAGTCAGCAATAGCGGCTTGGATTTGAAACACATAAAATTGAGAGCGAGATAGATTGTCTGCGGCTAGTAGACTTCGACTAACCAAAGTAATTCAACTATTCACAAGGATCCACTGTACACGTTTGACCTCCAGGAGTATGCCCTTGCCTCGATTCTTGGGCGTTGGCACACATCCCGTTGGTTCCATCGTGTCTTCAGATCGTTGGAGTCCGTCGAATCTTTGGTGAGAGTTTTGTAAAATGCTCAGAACAAGTTGTCAAGGTTAGGGTTTTACCCCTGTCTTAACAACTTCGTTCCTATTTTGATAAAATAGAGGAGATTATTCATCAAAATATGGGTTTCACCCCTCGTTTGGTATAATTTCCTCGTTTGTAGTTAATATGCGAGTTGAGTAAGCAATTTTTAGTCGAGAGTTTGCGGTTTTCACACCTATTCTCAACCTTGTTGCCTACTCATAGTTTGAAAATTCGAGTGCAGGAATAGTGCAGTATAAGCAAAGATAGTGAAGAATAAGTACGTACGAAATTCCTATTAAACGTACTCGAGTCGGTCTGTTGGTTCCTAACTATAGTCTAGGTATCTAAGACTCTGACCCGGACTAGGTCGAGTCTTGCCTAATTCCCTATAGTTATGGCTCTGATACCAATCTGTCATACCCCAACCGATGGCGGAATCATCGGGGCATGGCACTGAGCGAAACAGATTGTCCAGAAATTTCCATAACAACTAACTTTACCATTCAATTTAAATTAACATGTCCCATACCATGTCTCAAACAGTAAGCAAATCATTACAGATAAACATCAAGACAAATATTCTGTTCCGACAACTCAGATTCAAAATAAAAATAGTTCAATTATTGGTTTCTAGGACTCCATTCCCTAGTTTCAATTTCATCACAGCGCAGAGAGCATCCTAGACCTTTCCTAGCCTCAAGTTCACAGCGTGCTAAGCATGTAAACTTCCTAAGCACCTGTCACATACGTTAAAATAAAGTCAATACATATAATGTAAAGGTGAGCATACAAGTTTGATAATAGCATATAGAGTTCGAATTCGTTTTCGCATAACCAGCACGTACACATAGTGAAATGAAGCATGTTAGTTATCGACATAGATCCATCGATACCAATGACTGCGGGTTGACTGCCCGAGGCAGTTCGCAATACATGATTACCACCGTAATCCATGCAAGTAAAAGATCCTTAACAACCGCCGTGTGAACGGGTGCTGAGTCCAAACTATAGTACTATCGTTGCTAAGGCAGGTAGACAGCATTCCATGTGTAAACATAACAAACAAGCATTCATAAGCCACGTATAACATGCATTAATGATTAGCGTTCAAATAGTTTGAGTAGTGTGATAGTTGTAGTTTGAATATTCGTAATGTATGTAACACCCAAAAGTTCTTAAAGCAAAAAGGGATCGAGTATACTCACAGCGATTGTTGGATTGAAGAGAGCGCTTAGCGAGTGCGGTTAGCCTGTATAGGTTCGATAGCGTAACGATAAGTGGCGCGTAAAACAAAACAGAGTGAGAGTGGGTAGGATGCCTGATCGTGCGGATTAGTCATCCGTGCGAATTAGTTATTCGTGCGGATTGGTCATCCGTGCGGATTAGTCATCCGTGCGGATTAGCAATCCGTGCGAATGGTAATCCGTCAGGATTAGTCATCTGTGCGGACAGCCTGTCCGTGCGGATAACTTGTCCGTGTGGATAACTATTCGAGTGGATTGTTTCTTTCTATTCTAAGGATGTGTTTGTGTATGATGGTTTGTCCTTTGAAGTTTTCGTTGTAGTATTTAGAAAACATTTTAGTATCTCTACCCTTCAAGCCGGTCGCGCGGACAACGGTCCATGCGGATGGTAGTCCGTGCGGACAACAGCTTTTATGGTGAGTTCGGATGATAGTCCGTGCGGACAACGAAAATCCGTCCGGATAGTCTGTCCGTGCGGACAACGACCATCCGTCCGGATAGTCTGTCCGTGCGGACAAACGGTCCATGCGGTTGAACATGTTGAAAATTGTTTAAGGTCTTAGTATCTCATGATCCGAAGAGTAATCCATTCAGAGCGTTGTCCGGGCGGATTATCCATTCGTCGATACTCAAACCTTGCTTGGTTGTGGGTCCCAAGTGTAGTTCGTCCGGATGACAACCCGTCCGGATAGTCTATCCGTGTGGACAGATTGTCCGTGCGGATAACATCTTCGTGCGGAGAGCATCTCGTTCTGGTTGTCCCGTTCGTCTACCCTTGGTTGCCTTTGTCGTTCTGTCGAGACGTTCTGATTACGTGGCAACCATTTGGAACTGTATTCTTACCCACATGACTAAGCTGGCCAGGAATCACCCTAGCTTGACCGGTCAGCGGCTCAGAATGGTCATTCCGGTTTAACCCGAAATCAGATGTCTTGTAGGTAGAATCCGGATCTAGGACTAGTGCTTCACTAATATCGAGTAGAAGACTAGAACTGACCCTATTCCAACCGTTTTTTAGGGTAAAAGAAGGAGAAAACGTGTGTTTATTTCTTTCAACTCTTTTATCCTTTAGAAAAGTTCAGATTTAGGTGAAGTTGTTGTGAAATCTTGTGGAAATCGTTCAGATCTGAGTTATTCTTGGTGGAATGAGAACTTCATGATGACATCACCCGAGAATACCTCAAATCTTGATGAGTTCATGGTTAAAAGTTGAGATTTGAAAGATAGAAAGGTGTAGAAGTGTGTATAGATCAAGAATATACAAGATTTAGGGCGAGATCTTACCTGGATTGAGAGAAATCGAAGAAAAGGTGAAGAAAGTGTGCAGGTCGGACGTCACTTGCCAAAAGTGGAAAGCTTGGAGAGTGACCCGTGTATTTATAGGATGCCAAAAGGGGAAAGGGTCGTCCGTGCGGATTGCACATCACCCGGATTGGTTACCCGTGCAGATGGCAATCCTGGTCTGGATGCCCTCAACACTCCTCAGGCGGTCATCCGTGCGGATGGTCTGTCCGTGCGGATGGGCAATCCGTGCGGATTGGCTGTTCGTGTGGATTGACAATCCGTGCGGATTGGCGCCTGGGTGGTGTGTTCGGTACGACGATCTTTTGACGTTTCGATTTCGATTGCGAGCGATTCGATAGGGTTTCCTAGTCAAATTACTTTTAGTCCCAACTACTTCGTATGTAACATGGTTCGATCGGGATTCGGATTCGAGTTCGATTGCATTCGAGTTAGATTTCGAGTTCTGATTCGCTTGATTACCACAACATAACATAACTAAGCATGCACAGGTAACACGTAAGGCACACACACACGTGTATGCAATAAGTAAAATACACAGTTCAAGTCGTGATTCGATGTCGATTCGATTAGTATAGCTTGATTATCAGTTGATTAACTTTATCGCATTGTTACTTCCTATAGTTCACAGTCGTAGATTGATTGAAATACGATTAACACGATTCGATTATTGCAATGAACAACACTTACTCCACATAATATAAATAAAATAAAGACATTTCTACCAGTCAAGTCGCGCGAAAATCGGTCGTTGGCTTTAACCTTGACTTTGACTTGTGAAAACACGGGGTGTTACATTTTCATCTGTTAAAACAAAAGTTATGTGAAGCTCCAATCATGTCGTTACCCGAAGGCAACAATGATTTCGTCGTATATTGTGACGCATCTCGGCAAGGGCTCGGATGTGTCCTAATTCAAAGAAACAAGGTCATTGCTTACGCGTCTAGACAGCTAAAAGTACATGAAAAGAATCACACGACGCATGATTTAGAGTTGGGCGCAGTGATTTTTGCACTTAAGATCTGGAGGCATTACTTGTACGGCACAAAATGTACAATTTATACAGATCACAAGAGCCTCCAATGTTGGATCGTGTACGTGACCCTGAAAGTCAGTTAAGGTAGTTCAACATCATGTGTAAAGGCGGAATCAATGCACATAACGTCCAAAACAGCTCTAATCCTTTTAACTTTTCTTTTCTGATTAATAAACGTGCTTTTACAATGTTTTCTGATGAAAAACCGGCAGCACTTCGTTTCACATACAATGACCTCAACCGTTCCGTTTGAAATGTGGCACTCACACTCCTATTTATAGACCTAGACCCTTCCGTTTGAAACTTAACATAATGTTTCAAACTTTCATTTCAAACGGAACCCTCTATCTCAAACGGAACCCGGAACCCTCTAAAATCACTTCCTAAATCAAAACTAAAACCTAATTTTGACTTTTAAGCTCCAATATTGACTTTCATGAACTAAGACTTGATGAAGATGTAGTCAACAGACATTCTCGTGCATCAACATCCAATATATATATTCGATCAAAAGGAGCTATATATGAGACAACGCAGATGGGTGGAGCTATTGAACGATTACGACTGTGAAATAAAATACCATTCAGGTAAGGCTAATGTAGTAGCCGATGCCTTGAGTAGAAAAGACCAAGTAAAGCCACTCAGAGTGCGAGCTCTTGGGATGATTGTTCAAACCAGTCTTAAAGGGCAGATTCGTAATGCTCAAATGGAAGCTTTAGAAGAAGGCCAACTAAATAGCGGAAACTTACACGAAAATGAAGGAAATTTTGTGAGGAAACCGGATGACGTGTTGTATTTCAAAAATAGGGTATGGATTCCTACTCTCCATGACCTACGTCAACTGGTTATGGATGAGGCTCATAAATCTAAGTACTCTATTCACCCCGGTACAAACAAGATGTACCACGACCTTAAGGAATTTTATTGGTGGCTATGTATGAAAAAGGACGTAGCAGAGTACGTGATCAAATGCTTGACTTGTGCCCGGGTTAAGGCGGAATACCAGAAACCCTCGGGAATGTTGCAGCAACCTGAAATACCTCAATGGAAATGGGAGCAAATCACGATGGATTTCATGACCCACCTTCCAAAAACACCCCGAGGTCATGATGCGATTTGGGTAGTAGTGGATAGGCTAACCAAATCGGCGCACTTTATTCCGATTCGTACTACCTACAACACCGTGAAATTGGCCGAGATATACATGAATGAAATTGTGGCTAGACACGGGGTACCAGTTGCAATCATTTCAGACCGTGATAGTCATTTCGCTTCACACTAATTGCAACAGTTACAAGAAGCTTTGGGGTCTAGAATAGACCTGAGTACTGCTTACCATCCACAAACCGACGACCAATCAGAACGAACTATCCAGACATTAGAGGATCTGCTTCGTGCTTGCACCCTAGACTTTGGAGGAAGTTGGGATAAGCACCTTCCCCTCATTGAATTCTCTTACAATAACAGCTATCATAGTAGCATACAAGCTGCACCGTACGAAGCACTATATGGCCGGAAGTGCAGATCGCCACTATGTTGGGCGGAAGTGGGCGATACTCAACTCACGGGGTCTGAACTAATTCAAGAGACGACAGACAAGGTGCATAAGATCCAAAGTAGACTGAAAGCGGCCAGAGATCGGCAGAAAAGTTACGACGATGTTCGCAGGAAACCATTGTCGTTTGAAGTAGGTGACAAAGTACTGTTAAAAGTGTCACCGTGGAAAGGAGTGATCAGGTTTGGCAAGACAGGAAAGTTGGCTCCGAGATACATTGTGTCGTATGAAATTATTACTAAGGTTGGATCTGTAGCGTACCGACTGAAATTACCAGATGAACTGAGCACAATTCACGATGTCTTCCACGTATCCAACTTAAAGAAATGTCTCACGGATGAAGCAGCTATTATACCGTTTGAAGATGTGCACATTGATGACAAACTCCACTTTGTGGAGGAACCGGTAGAAATAGTAGACGGGAAGACCAAACAACTACGTTACAACAAAATCTCGCTGGTGAAAGTCCGGTGGAACTCGAAGCAAGGACCTGAATATACCTGGGAACGGAAGGGTGAGTTCCGTAGAAAATACCCACATCTCTTCCCTAACTAGACGAGTTGGATTTCGGGGACGAAATTTCTAAACCAGGGGAGACTGTGACACCCACGACGAAACCAGGTACACCCTAAACGGTCCAAAACTGTAAAGCACACTTAACATTTTAATTGCGCGAAAACCCTAAAAACATGTGTGACTTATATGCTTGATTAACTGCTATCTGTTATGTCTCGGAGGAATCCAAGAACACGTTATGAATGACATGATACTAATAAGGACCCATGATGTGAATTTGGTATCCTTAGACTTTAAACACGTGTTAAACTGGAGCTTTCCGTTTAACAGCGTACTAAACCTTTGACATTGATTATTAGGTTATCGGTAGCATCATTTAAAATTTCGAGTTCCAGGAACATCTTAGTTTTGTGCCATAGACTGTAATATAAGGTTTGAAGCCAATCAGAGATTGGGCACGCAAAACGAAGCAGCTTCCCGGTTAGGGAAACGCCTTTGTTTCAGGAATAACATAAGGCAATCAAACGTGCAGGGAACGATCGATCAAGCTTAAAAACACTTAAACCACCCTAATACGAGTCTTTTATGTTTAAAATGTAACTGGGTTTGGATTTCAAGACGGTTATGTATGATTTTTAAAACCGAGTCTTTTGACACTAACGCGCGAAACGGAGTCCGTCACGTAAATCGAGAACGCGCCCGGGACCCGTAAACGAACCTAAACACTCACGGAAGATAAACATCATCTTTTAGCGTGTATTATGGAGCACGAGGTGGCCCTAGGGAGGCCCACCCCAAACCGCCACCACCCCCTTATTTATATATTTTTTTCATTTTTTTCCTATTTATTCTCACACAAAAACACTTCAAAATTCTGCTTCTTCTCCCTAAAACCAGTTGAACTAACAAGAACAAGTCTCAATTCAAAGGTATTAACTCAAATCTTTAAGTGTTTAGGCTTGTTTTCTTGATTAAACATGGTTTAGGCCATGAAAACCAATTTTTATCCATGAATTTTGGAGTTTTAAACAAGTTTATGGGCTGAATATGAACACCATATGAATACCCTGGTGTTATATGGCAGCCATGGTTATAAACCTTAGGGTTTTGATACCCTAATCAACACTTATTCAACAAAAATCGCCTAACTATTCGATTAACCGAAAAACAATGAATCAAAGCTTGATTGATCTAAGTTCTAGCATATTTGGATTGTTCTTGATGTGTAGGTACTTAATATAGCCCACACATACTTCTGGACTCAAGAAAAATACTCGGATTCCCAGGAATCGCTAGGTATATCACCCGAAACTCGAAACTAGCATAGGCAGAATATTGTTTTGGCTATAACTTAGACCGTGATACTTTTATTGAGCTGAAATTTGGTATGCTAATGAAGGGTAGCGTCAGGAAGGTCCACCTAAAATTTTAGAATTTTTGGATTTTTCTACGATTTTTGGTGAAATTTTGACTGTTTTATCAAAAGAATTATGAAACAAAATACCAAACGGATTCAATAAATCACCAAATGTTACAGAAACACTAAGGAACATTTGAGGAATGTTTTGGGAAAATTCGGAGTCCATTGGTTGAGTTTTGATTTGGGTGAAAAATCCGCGTTTTTGCGAAGGTTCGGTAGCCGGAAATGCACCGAAACGAAATCAGAAAAATCTTGAAATTTTTGGAGATATTTCTGGAAACATAAGGGATGTGTAGGATTTTTTTAGGAATTTTTGGATCACTTATGGTAATTAATGTTAATTATGTGGTTAAATATGGTTTTATAAATAATTTATTTAGACAAGTAAACTGCTAAAGTAAATTACCAAAATTTTTTCCCATATTCTACAGATTTTTAGTAAGTTATTTAAAAATTTTCAGAATTTTATTCAAATTCTAGATTAAATGGGAATTTTTTAGATTAAAAATAGATTATTTTAAATCAATTTCGGCAGTTTACCATGTAACGAATCTGCCGGAACTGGGAACTGACCCAACCCGACAAATACCATAATTGAAACACGGGGAGTATTCCGGGAGATTCCAGGGCGGATTGGACACTTGGGGTGTGTCCAATACCAGTTCGGGAAATCCCCGACGGTGGAAACGGAAACTCAAAATTGGGCAACCTGGACTCCCCAAACACCCAAACTCCCTTAATGAAAAGTTAATCATTCTTAAATAACAACGTGTTGACACTATTGGTATTCACGTACCATTATCCGAACACGTTAAATTACTGACATTGGCTAGCACGCGAACCGGTGCCCGGAAGCCAAACTGAAAACTAATACTACCCTGACCTCCATCACCATACATGTGTCCTATAGACTCAATCCGGGGTGAAAACTCCTGACCAAATCCAAGTTATAACGATTACCGACTTGGATACTGATTTGAGTCCTTATGTGCATGTGTGGTATTAAAGCTGATTTCGTTGATTAAACAATCTTTAGCCGAGACTACTATTTGCACTGTGAGTTTCACTCCCCCACTTTTAAACTGTTTTCCTGTTTTCTGGGGTGAATTGCATGTTACAAACTGTGTTAATTGCTCAAACTGTATGATGTGAATTATCTAACACACGATATTAGCCCTGATACAAGTGATTAACGTAAGCCGTGGGCAGTGGATAGTACTATTGGTCTGTCAAACCCAGTTGCCGCCGGACATGTGGGGCCGGCAGCCAGGCAACTGCACTCGTCCGTAACCAGGTTATGTTGTTAGACATAACTACCCGAGGGCATTAAACTTCATGAGTTGCAGGTGGTGCAAGTACGTGTCTGTGTGACACGGTACGATGAGAACAGTCTAGGTTTCACTTGTGACATTCGTGTAATTCCATCTATGAACCGTAATATGTGCAATTAAACATGTTGATACATTTTGAAACGAAACAACCAAACCAGTGGAACTCACTAGCAGCGTTTAGCTGACCTTTTTAAAACTAACATGCATTTCAGGTAAAATGAAACAGGAGTGAACATGTGCGTATGGAAGGATCTAGTAGGCGGACGTAGCATAATAATAGCTATAATGGCTTATAGTACCGCTTTTAATATATGGTTTGTAATGTGATAGTTCGAAGACGTTGTAACCGATGCTCCTGTTTTATGTAATGTAATGTTTTTAAATTATGAGGAGTGCCATGTGTCTGCCGCACCCCGCAATTATCTTCCGCTGCGAGTTGGGGTGTGACAGGTGTCCTGCTATGTATTTATAGTAGTAACTACACAAGTGCATTAGGGTTTAATTTTAGATTTGTCACCCCTTTATTTAGGAAGTTTGTTGTGGTTAATTTTAAGTTTTTATAAGATATATCTAAGTATAGATATTATGCAGTTTTAATAAAATAAAATGTGACACATAATATATTCATTTTATGTTACGCTACTTTTAATTCTTTTTGTTTTTGTTTGCATAGATGGAACACATCTTTGTAGATTAGACATATTAGATCACATGTATTAATTACTTGTACATTAAAGCATTATCGATTTGTACCTTTTAATCCGTGCGTCGATATTGAACAAGACAACTATCGAAACGTCGACAAAAATGTGTAGGTCGTCATGCTATCTTTAGATTTTTTTAAACGGTATAGTTTATAAGATATGTCAAGAAAACGTAAAAAAAAATATAAGTTTGTTGTGGAGGGATGAATTGTAACTAATTATCTATAATTTTGTTAAAACCTTAGGGATTTAAGTGTAATAAGTTTAGGGGCTAAAAAATAAATAGTATTTAAAAGACCAAACTACCCTCATTTTAGGGGTCTTTCTATAAATAAAGGGGGGCATCTTAAAATACCCCTCCCTCATGCATTATAATATAGTATAGATAATCTGCAACTTCGTTTCTTTACAACTCATATCACACATCTCGATTCTAACCATCACAAACATACATTAGTGTATTGGTCGTTCGTTTCTTTACACGTGTTTGGTTTTAAACCTTCTTAGTGAACCTCTTTCCGTTCACACCTTTGTAGAAGGTTTATTCCATCCCTTTATCCACATGATCGCTTACTTCCCACTTTATTAGGCATACATGTGATGATTCTCATGGTTTCATGTGTATCATATGTTTCGTGTGCATTGGTCAAGTGCACAATCCACATACTAGCCACGTACCTTCATGTAATCATCACCTTATGCCAGGGAGTGGGTTTCATTTTCATGTATTTCTTTCAAATCCCTTCTCTAGATGACATCTTGTCACACCCTGACTTTTGCGGAAGCGTATGATGTGTGACTTGTTCAATACCATTGCATTCAATTATAATAAACAACTATATGATCAAAATGATGTTCATCCATTCATAGAGTTTAAAATATTACAAACACCAGTCAATTAAGTTTCAAACGACACAACCTCTGGTTAAGTTACAAACCAACATAAGTGGATGACATCTAAACTTGTTATTCATATCCCGAAACAACACCAGCGCCCACGATCCAACTTGTTTCCTAAAATACATGTAATTTTGAAAACATCAACAAAAGTTGAGCGAGTTCATGCGTTTTGTATAAATACTGATAAACTTGTAAAAGTTTGAGAGACTCCTTTGAAAACAGGTATGAAAAGCGTCTATGAACAGATCAAATTAATGTTTTGCACGAACATTAATGTATGTGAAGACATATGGAGCACTCAATATGAGTAGGCTTATACCCTCGTTGAATCTCTTGAATAGGTTCTACCATCTTAGCCTTGTCTGTAGTGACATTTAGGCTAGGTTTTACCTTTAAGATTCTTTTTAATAATTAACGCAGAACAATCCTAAATTGAAATGTTAACGAGGATCTGAACCTAATTGCGGAACTACCATCTTGGCCTTGTCTTAAGGTGACATATGGCTAGGTCTTGTCCTTTTTAGATTTTGCCATTTTTATTATAATGGTAGATCTTATATATAGGAATGATATTTTAAATATAATCATTCCATTAAAATTTAAACAAGTATATGGTTGCCCTAAACGGGACTTCTGATAAAATGACTTGCCCGTGCAAAGGCTAATCAGAAAAATAACAAAGAAGTAATTAAAAGACAATGAAACGAATTAGGATTAGTCCTATGTTCTCGTCTAGACTCAAGAATGTGCAACTGTGTAACTGAGATTAAACACAACAGGCTAGTGTTTAATTCACTCAGTGTTGGCTCTGATACCAACCTGTCACACCCCGAATTTCCACGTGTCACCGGTGGGGGAGTATCGTGACGTGGTTGGCAACATAATAGTCAAACAACACAATATATATAAATGCACAGCGGAAGCAAAAGATAAAATATATTACAATCCGAATATAAAGTAATATCCAGTATTACAACGGAAAGTAAAAGATCCACAGGAGGATCAATATAAAAAGGAAATCTGTTCAACAGACTTTGACATCTAGAGCTTGCGAAACTTGAGTAATGATGCCTGGAGTAGCCAGCCTATTTCGTCTAGTACCTGCACTTAGCCTTTTTAGAAAATACGTCAGTTTACACTGGTAAATACAACTCAACTGACTCATTTTGAAAAGAGTTTGAAAATTTATTTGAATGCACTTCGGCAAAATATATCTTTATAACTTGGGACAATTATTAAAATAATCATGTATACAGTTTTACTTATTTGTCGTCCATCAGGGCCGGTTAGAAGAGCCGGACAAGATTAACTGACACGCCACAGGTATAATGCCCACAAGGTTGATTCCTTTAGTGGATTACCAGTTTTTACGTAATGCATATGTCAGGTGTACGCCTACACCCCGTGCTTAGGTCGTGGCCATTTCGTAAAATGATGCCAAGGATATCCGGGACATGGTCATTTAACCCCCAAAAGCCATACACCAAATAATACATATTAAGCAGGTTATGTAAATACATCAATCACAGTCCGATTTAAATGACTACATACACCCGACCAAGCGGTACTTTTATAGTGCCGTATCCCAAGCCCGTATAGGGAAAATAAGTTAAGAGTATTTACCTGAGCAAAGTATCAATCAAATACAGCAATTGCAAGTACTTTTACTGGGCTCCTAATCTGGAACGAAGGTTTATAATAACCTATTAGATTTCTAACGGGTCTTTAATTAAGCCTAAGCTTAGACCGGTTAGTTTTAAAAAGGAAGGCACGGTTCAAACGCATGAAGAAGCGAAGACCGGTTTAGAATGTGGTTTTGACCCGACAAGCTTGCATGCTTGACTAATGTGGGTAACTTAAACACACTCTGGATTTTGAGATAAAACCGATAAGGTTTGACCCGTTTCGGCTAATTTATGTAAACTAGTTACATAAACCGAACCGAACGCGTAAGAAGCGTAACGGGTAACCGTAAGAGTCATATACAGGTTTCCTAAGTTAATATGCCTCAAATATGTTGTGACATTAGTAAGATATCATTCATTATGCCCGAAATGAATTTAAACACAAACTATGCCCCGTAAGGGTAGTTTGGTCATTTATAAGGTTATAAAAGAGTTTAAGTATTAGCCTGAGTTACAGGTCTGATGTAATCAGCAAAAATACTTAATTTGATAAGTTATAACAGTAGTGTAAAGTATATATGTGAAATTTATCAATTATAACCAAACTATGCACCGTAGGGGCATTTTGGTAATTTCACATAAGCCGAAAAGCTCAAAACTGAAGCCTGAGTTAAACAACTTTTGCTTACTGTTAAAATATTATAATTTACCTCAAATATCAGTAGGTATCAACCTTTGTATGTTTAAAATAGTTCTAGTAGCGTTAAAAACGCTTAATTAGGCGATTAGAAGCCGTTTCCGGGTTCTATATAGAAAGCTGATACTTTTATTATTCCAGGAGGCTTAAAATAATTTATTTATCATTTAAAATCAGTATCAAAAGGTTTGGGGTCAAAAGGATATGTAAAACTCATTTTATAGCCCGAAAGGGCAAAACCGACAATTACCGGATTAAGCTTATGACCCTAAGTTATGCTCAGCCTAAAATTAATTAAAAATCTTCAAAAATCCCAAAATAATATATTACATCAGTGGGTAAAGAGTTTGATATCAAAAAGTAGGTTTAAATAGGCTATACGTTAATTATGTCGTTTAATCGCTAAAGAAGCTTCTAATTACGCTAATGAGCATAACTCTCAATCTACACCTCAAACTGATGTCAAATTTTGGGTGCAAGTTTATAAATCAATAACTAAGGTTTCTACTCTTTTACATTTTCAAAAATCACGTTTTATGGTGAAAAGGGCATAATGGTCAACATATGAGCAATTAACGGAATCATGAATATTAATTGGTTAACTAATGAACCAAGGTGTATAATCACAGAGGGATATACTAGCATGTAACCTGGTCCTATTAGAGCTCTAAGGCATTTCTAAAACATGCCTAAACGGGTCAGAACTGAAAGTCAAAGCAAAAGTCAAACTATGCGACTTTCGGTTCCGAACCGGGTCTCTACTGAAAATTTTCGGGTTGAACATGTTTAGACATGTTCTTACATTCATTACCAAGTTATATTAATGATCAAATAGGTTGTATGGGTTCTACATTGCTAATTATACATAAATTGTAAATTAAGCATTCTGTTGACTTTTTAATAACAAGTTTGACCCGACATTTGACCTAGTTAGAGTGGGAATCAGAGGGTGCCCTTTTAAGGGTTTATTGCCCACATAATTACCAACTTATAACTACTTTCAATTCGACTAATCACTGGACCAACAATGATTAATCGTTAAGTCAACCGTTAATTACGACGGTTTGACTTTTAAGCTAAAACTAAGCAAAAACTTAACTAAGAAAGGTTAAGCAAACTTACTGAAGTCCTATGCACGAAATGTGATCACTTGAGCCTGCTTTGGAGCTCCAGAAATGATCAGGAATGCAAGAGAAAGGTGTGAAGAAATGGTAGCAACCTTGGCCCTTTATATAGTGCTCAAGAACTCATGGATCATTGACACACAAGTCTAACCATGGCCTTGGATCACTTCTAGATGTCCCTAAGTGTCTAGGGGTTGCCTAGGGGTCGTGCAAGATGTGAAAAATCGATTATAAGTCGGTTACCAAGCAAAAGGAAGACAAGAACCCAAATTTTTCGGAACAGATGGCCCCTCGCGTGGCGCGTAGACCCCCCCAGGGGCCTCGCGTGGCGCGACGCCCTACCTGATCAAATCTGAATTTTCTGATTTTTGCGTTTTGATCCTTGGCTCTTCAAGACTTTTCTACGACATTATTTCTTGCACTTTGAACCCTCCAAATTGACGTATAAGGGCTTCAAGACATATACCCACTTTGTTTAGTCCTCGGTTAACTTTATTGTCACCCGAAAAGTCCTAAACTTCAACGTTGACGCTTTTAACCCATCGTGTACGAATTTGATCATAACTTTCTCATATGATAACGAAACTTTATGAAATTTATATCGTGCATTCTAGTGAGCATAATTAACAGTTACAAAGCTTCGGGTTTGCTAAAAGGTCACTCAGAGGTATAACTTAAACATGTTGACACATTTAACCCCTGTAGTTTGTAATCTCTCACTTTCTTTCATATTTAGCTGTATATTCACATACTTTCCATGATTGTCAACTTTAATCCTTCTATAACATTCTTTCACACGTTCAAACTTATGACACGTGTCAACACATTATAGGACGTGAATTTTCGAGGTGTTACACAAATTCACCTTGACTGTGTCAAATTCTCTTGACCGTATCAAATCACCTTGACTGTGTCAAATCAGCCTTGACCGTTGTCGAATCACCTCGACTGGGACACCAAAGCACTCAAAGTGGTCACATAAGGACCATGAGTGGGGTTCGGCCGTACCCGTTAGATCTAACCTTCGTCCATATTTCTTATGAGAGTTAATGGCATTTCATATTCAATCTATGCTCACATGATCTAATAGTTCATTTCATAGCCAAATCATACCATTTAAACATTCGTAACATGTATTCCACCCCCGAGAGTTATAAAACCAAATACAGTTAAGAGAAAAGGGGGACATGAACTCACAAGTTTGCGTCCTGCTATCTCGTATGCTCAAGGTCCTTCTATGAGTCGTACAACTACCTACACATGTGCCATGTTTTATTAGACGGTTAGGTCGTGTCAAGACTCTTTGTCTTAGTTGTTCATTATGACTTGTTTTGGAAATCTTGGTGTATTCTGAGGTACATCATTAATGTATATTATAATATTCCAAAGTATATAATTATTTGTTAAAATAATAAATATTTTAACTTAAATTAAATTTATTAAATTTTGGAATATTAGTTAAAATAACATATTTTAACTTGGTATATCATGCGGTTATGCGTATGTGTTCTCCCAAGGATGGGTATAGTCATACTGGTGTATATTAGACTTGTGTATTTGCCAAGTATTTGTGGCGTATTCCGGTGTGTATTTATACCTACAAGAATACGTATTTCACTGTATTTATTAAGTATTCATATACTTAATTTTTTATTTATACTTTCCGGAATATTATTTTTAACCAATAAAAATCACCAATTGGTATTCTTAAAATATATATAAATATTTTAAGAAACTTGTATAGAAAATTACTTATATTTCTTCCTTGGAAAAAATATTTATATTTTTAATATAAATCTAAAAAATATCATATTTTCAAGATTAACTTAGAAAATATTTATAAATCCATTTTTCACCCCAAAAATAATATATTCCAAATTTGTTAAGAAAATATATATTTTCTCCAAAAATATTATATTTTCTAATTGTTCAAGAAAACATATACTCTTTCTTACTCAAAATATTTTCTTCTTGTCAAAATTATGATATATTTTTTTAATATTTATAAAAATCATATTTTCGTTTCCTTGGTCTCCAAAATACCATTTACCAAAATATACTCATGAATTTAATTCCAGAATATTTTTGTAAGTTATATTCCTTATTCGGTTTCTTCCAATTTTTGGGCATGAATTATACATTCGTTTCTTGGAATTTTGGTAATATTTTGTATTGTAATTTTTGGTATTTTGGTGAGTTATATTATTTCAAGTCCAAAAATAATATAACTAATACGCATAATATACAAGGAATCACACACATGATGACATCTAAATATATATTTTCCTAAATACATATTTAGTCACTTTTATTATCAAAAACCAACCTCCAATATTTGTAATTTTTGTAACAAAAATTATGGCAAATTTTATATGAAAACCCATGGTTAAAATACACTTGTAATCACTTGTTTAAAAATATTTTTCTAAGTGTTTAATTTTTTTTAGAAAATTTTTGCCATAGTTTCCCCTTAAAAATGGAGGTTTCCATGCTTTCAAAGCATGTCATTTTCTTTTATAAATCATCCAATCAACAATAATCCAAACAATACTTACCAAGTGCCATAAATCAAGCATTAATCACTACTTCATGAACTTGAAAATTTATAAAAATTTGTAGTAACTTACTAGTGTATTTAGTAAGCTTAGTTACCCTTTAAAGTGTGGTTATTTATTTAAAAATATCATTGTTGAAGAATTTAGATCTTCACAACTTGTAAAGTGATTTTCTAAAAATATTTCTTCTTGAATTTTTCTTGTTAAACACATGATTCTACACTTGATTAACCACTAAAAATGTGGTTAATTTCTTTAAGAGCCAAGCTTATGTAAATCTTCTATTTTTAACTTGGTTTCTTGAAAAATATCTATTGTATTCATATGTTTATAAGATTCACATCATACTTTGATCATCATACTTCAAGAAAACATTAAGGTGCTGTTTGTTTTTTCAGATGTAAAATGTCTGTAGTCTGCGAACCACATCTGCAGGCATCTGCAAGAGAAGATGTGGACCAAATGTCTGCAGTCTGCAACGAGAAGAGGGTTTGTTTTTTTCCTTCAAAAACAACTTCACACACAGGTCTGCTCTCTCTCTACAACCACCACCACCACCACCTCCGCCACCACCACCGCACCACCTCCACCATCACACCACTGCCTCTCTCTCTCTCTCTCTCTCTCTCTATCCAGCAACCACCGCCATCACATAAATTTGTCTTGCTTCTCTCTCGCTATCCAGCAACCACACCCAATCGATCTATCCATCCTCCTCCTCCTCTTCTCTCGTCTGACCGGCGATGCACAGGCCGGCCGTCGGCGCCGGTAGCCCGATCGGCTTCACCTACACCCAACCCTCACCTCTTACACCCCCCCTCACACCCACACCGGACTGGAGACGACGAAGATAGAGGGATCAAAGAGAGAGAGAGAGGCCTGTAGAGAGAGAAAGTCACGGCGAGGAGAGAATCGAAGCAGAGAGAATCGAGAAATGAGAGGGAGACGACAATGGCCGGACCGTCTCCGACGACGGCGACGCTTCAGCCGACGACCACCTCCCCTATCCGATAAGCTTCCTGGTAAGAAATTTCCTCTCGTTCCTTTTATGATCTTTCTGAAATTGGGTGTGGTTGCTGGATAGCGAGAGAGAGAAGCCGGGGAGAAAGAGGTGGAGGTAGAGGTGGTCGTGGCGGTGGAGGTGGGTTGAAGGTGGAGGTGGTGGTGGTGGTGGGTAAGATCTGATTGTGTAGAGAAATGAGAGAGGAGAAAGATGTTTTGAAGATCTGATTGTGTGTGAAGATGTAAGACATAAGCTTTTTTTTTAAGCTAATTAAAGCACTTTTCAGATCTTATTTTATAAAAAAAACAAACAGTCTTCATTGTCTTTTGTCTGCCCGCCTGAAGACATTGGCCCCTTGCAGATGTTTTAAGCAAAAACAAACACCCCCTAAATCTTTCAAGTTCATGCTTTACATAAGGATGATCATAACATAATCATCCTCTCATCTTGCTAGATTATCTCTTTAATCACTATCTAGCAAGATCATGTGATGTTTAACATCATATACACCAACAATCAACAAGCATAATAACACATAACAACATGATTTCTTATGATTTTTAAGCTTATGTTTAACTTTCATGTTCATGATTCATAGTGTTCTTCAAGATTAGTTACTTGTATCATTCTTTAACGGAAAATTGGTATTTAATAAACCAACCTTTGCCCAGTTGGTAAATAATAATCCAACGTACAGAATTGGTATATAATAATCCTACCTATCAACATGTTGGCACTCAATGGACCTCTGTTAGTTTTTTTTAATTGAATTTAGTTTTTAAGTTTTATTTATTACACAAACAGTCCCTGAAGTTGTAATTTACTATGAGTTAATAGCCAAAATGGTCCCTGAGGTTAATAGCCACAGCACCGCCACCACCACCACCACCACCGCACCGCCACCACCACCACCATCGCCACAGCACCTCCACCACCGTAACCATCGCCACAGCACCACCACCACCACCACCACCACTGCACCGCCGCCACCACCACCGCCACAACACCGCCACCACCAATTCACCGATAAGCACCCACCTCTCATGATGTTCTGCAACACACACCCCCCACTCGATTCCCGGTGGGTAACAGTGACGGCGGCGGTTTATTCCGTCGAGCGAGACCCACCCCCTCCTCCGACAACTCACTTACGCCATCACGACGAAACTTACGGGTCGATAGTTATGGTGGTGGTGGTGGCGGTACGGTGGTGGTGGTGCTGTGGCGATGGTTACGGTGGTGGAGGTGCTGTGGCGATGGTGGTGGTGGTGGCGGTGGCGGTGCGGTGGTTGTGGTGATGGTGATGGCGGTGCTGTGGCGGTGGTGGCGGTGCGGTGGTGGTGGTGGTGGTGGTGGCGGTGCTGTGGCTATTAACCTCAGGGACCATTTTGGCTATTAACTCATAGTAAATTACAACTACAGGGACTGTTTGTGTAATAAATAAAACTTAAAAACTAACTTCAGTTAAAAAAACTAACGGAGGTCCATTGAGTGCCAACATGTTGATAGGTAGGATTATTATATACCAATTCTGTACGTTGGATTATTATTTAACAACTGGGAAAAGGTTGGTTTATTAAATACCAATTTTCCTTCTTTAACCACCAAAACAAGATGTAAAATAAGGTGTAGATGATCTTACTACTAGCTCAAGGCTAGGGATGATCACAAGATGAAGATGAAGTGGTTAAAAGCACTTGCAAGAGGTCCTTCCAATTCCAATGCTTGCAACCTTCTTAGATAGGCCCGAGACACCTTAGAATCACCTTGGATTACTTAGAATTAGATTGAAAATGGATAGGTTGTGAGGGGGTGTTTGGGCCGTAGGTATGGAGGAAGGGAAGAAGGAGAAGGTTGCTTAAATGGTGATGGTGATTATGATATAAGAACTAGTGGTTTTCTAATATAACTTACAACATTTAAAGTAGCATATGGTATATTGTGTTGGTATATTCCTCAACAAATCAAATAAACTAAAACAAAGAAATCTTGTGTGGGACCCATGTCCCTTAACCGTCCAACATGGGGGGGGGGGGTAAAGTGTAACATTTTAATGGTAAGTTATATGATTTAGTTAGGATTCAATGGTGCTAGTTAGGTATTTTATGTATTTAATGTTTATGAGATGTAATATGATGTTCGGTGACCATAACTAGCTTCGTAACACTAAAACAATGCTTCTAGTGAAAATTTGGTGTTTCGGGTAGTGTCCAGTTGTTCGGTTGGTTATCGATTCGTTAAAGTGCTAAATTGCGCAGTTTAGTGTGCTTTATGTAGTCTTTTATGACAGTTTCGATTCCCGACACTTAGGAAAGTATTCTGGACCATTATATCATAATTCTGCATTATATTTAGATGTTAAAAGCTGAATTTTTGCTGAATTTGTTTATTTTCTGTAGGATTTTGCAGTTTTAGTGTGTTTCTGGCACTTTCTGGTACCTATGTCATCACTAGGAAGGCAATTTTGTAATCCCTACTTTCTTACACACTATACTAGTGTAACACTTGGTCCTGGGGTTTATTTTGTCTTAACATTATGTCTGTCTATGTACTGAACTCCCGTCAGTACTTCTAGTTTGTCTGATAACTGTGCCAACTCTGCTCTGTGCATTAATAGAACTATATTGTGTTGCATGTAGTAATGGTAAAAGTCTTGCAACATGAAATGCCATTGTATGTATATAACAGTAATCAGAATTTCATTCGTCTTGTAAACTAAATCATGCACAGTTATTAAAGCACAAATTACTGTTTAATTATTGTACGGAATGCATGGAAAAGTTGTCACACCCCATTTTCCACGTGTCACCGGTGGGCCCGGTGGGGGAGTATCGTGACGTGGTTGGCAACATAATAGTCAAACAACACAATATATAAATGCACAGCGGAAGCAAAAGATAAATATATTATATTCCGAATATAAGTAATGTCAAAGTATTACAACGGAAGGTAAAGGATCCACAGGCGGATCAATTAAAAAAACTGTTCAACAGACTTTAGGCATCTAGAACTTGCAAGATTCCCTAGTGACGCCCTGAGCTCCCAGCCAATTACGCATAGTACCTGTCACTTAACCTTTTGGAAAGTACGTCAGTTTACACTGGTAAATACAATTAACTGACTCATTTTGAAAAGAGTTTAAGAAAATTGATTTGAATGCACGTGGCACAAAATATCTTTTATAAGTTGATTAAAATGCACGAGGCAAAATTAATCTTTTATACTTGGGACAATTTTATTAATAAAGATTTTGTATCCGATTTACATGGTTGTCCAACATTTAGGGCCGGTGATTATACAATACAAGCCGGTCATGATTAATCGACACACCATAAATATAACTCACAAGAAGACATCCTTACGAGTGAGTATATCTTTTACATACGCAATAGGAGGTGTTATGCCTACACCTTGTGCTTAAGTTATGGCCATTCACTTTTTAAATGAGCCAAGGATATCCAGGACACGGTCATTAACCCCCAATGTTATTTGTTATCAATCAATACAGATTAAAACGGGTTTATGCAATTTAATCATCTCCGATTAAAAGGTTTCTACACCCGACCAAGCGGTATTTTTATAATACCGTATCCCAAGCCCGTATAAGGGAAAATAAGTTAAAAGTATTTACCTGAGCTAGCAATGCAATTTATACTCAGCCGTATGTTCTAATCAGCAAGCACAAGTACTTCTACTGGGGCTCTCAATCTGGAACGAAGGTTTTATTAACCTATTAAATTCCTAACGGGTCTTATTTAAGTCGTAACTTAGACCGGTTAGTTTTAAGGAAAGGTTTACGGTTCAAAACGCATGATTAAGCGAAGACCGGGATAGGATGTGATTTAGACCCGACAAGTTTGGAGACTTGTATAATATGGGTAAACTAAACACATTCTGGATTTTGAGATAAAAACGATAACGTTTGACCCGTTTCGGCTAATTTATGCAAACTAGTTACATAAACCGAACCGAACGCGTAATAAGCGTAACGGGTATTCATATGAGCCATTTACAGGTTTCCTAAGTTAATTATGCCTCAAATATGTTGTGACATCAGTAAGATGTCTTTCATTATGCCCAAAACGTATTTAAACACAAACTAGGCCTCGTAGGGGTAGTTTGGTCATTTAAAAGGTTATAAAAGAGTTTAAGTATCTTCCTGAGTTACAGGTCTGGTATAATCAGCGAAAATACTTATTTTGATAAGTTATAACAGTAGGATAAAGTATATATGTGAAATTTATCAATTATAACCAAACTATGCACCGAAGGGGCATTTTGGTAATTTCACATAAGCCGTAAAGCTCAAAACTGAAGTCTGAGTTTATCAACCTTTGCTTACTGTTAAAATATTATAATTTGCCTCAAATATCAGTAGGTATCAACCCTTGTATGTTTAAAATAGTTTAAGTACATACTATTCGTTAAAAACGCTTAAAAAGGCGATTAAAGGCCATTTCCGGGTTCGATACTTAAATCTGATATTTTTATATTTCCAGAAGGCTTAAAATAATTTATTTATCATATGTGATCAGTAGCAAAAGGTTTGAAGTCGTTTAGATATGTAAAACTCATTTTATGGTCCGTAAGGGCAAAACCGACATTTACCGGATTAAGCCTACGACTATGAGTTATGCTCAGCCTAAAATTAATTAAAAATCTTTAAAATTCCCAAAATAATATATTATATCAGTGGGTAAAGAGTTTGATATCAAAAAGTAGGCTTAACTAGGCTATACGCTAATTACGCCATTTTATTAACATAAAGCTTTCAATTTGCGCTAATGAGCATAACTCTCAATCTACACCTCAAACTGATGTCAAATTTTGTATGCAAGTTTATATATCAGTAATTAAAGTTTCTATTCTTTTACATTTCCAAAAATCACGTTTTAAGGTGAAAAGGGCATAATGGTCAACATACGAGCAATTAACGGAATTATGCGTATTAATTGGTTAACTAATGAACCATGGTGTATAATCACAGAGGGTTATACTAGCATGTTACCTGGTCCAAATAAAGCTCTAAGGCATTTCTAAAACATGCTTAAACGGGTCAGAACTGAAAGCCAAAGTGAAAGTCAAACTATGCGACTTTCGGTTCCGAACCGGGTCTAAACAGGAATTTGTCAGGTTGAACATGTTTAGACATGTTCTTACACTAATTACCAAGTTATAATAATGATCAAATAGGTTGCACGCCTTCTAGATTGCTAATTATGCGTTTTATGCTTCTGTTGACTTTTTCGGATTAAGTTTGACCCGACATTTGACCTAGTTAGAGTGGGAATAAGGGGGAACCCTTTTGAGGGTTTATTACCCACATAATTACCAACTTATAAATACTTTTGGTTTGACTAATCTCTGGACCATTAGTGATTAATCTTAAAGTCAACCGTTAATTACGACGGTTTGACTTTTAAGCTAAAACTAAGCTAAAACTTAATTAAGAAGGGTTAGGCATACTTACCAAGGTCTAATGGTCGACTAGGAAGGCTTAGAAAAGGCTCTTGAGTTCCAGAGGTCTTCAAGAAATGCAGATGAGAATGAATGATCATGTTTGCAACTTAGGAGCCTTTATATAGTGGTTTAATCACCACAAAAGGTTGACACTCAAGCCTACAATGGACCACAATTCATCAACACATGTCCCTAAGTGTCTAGGAGCCATTTAGGGGTCGCACATGAAGTGAAACATCCGTTTTGGGTCGAGTTTTCGCGTATACAGGAGGCTGTTCGCTGATTCTGCATCTGTGCCTTTGATGCGGCCCGCGTAAAGGTTAACCATACCTTACGCGGCCCGCGTGGCCCTTGAAATCAGATTTTTCCATTTTTTTGTTTTTGCAACTTGTCCCTTGGCTTCACGAAAGGTCAACTAAGCTTATATATTGCAATTTGACCCCTTAGTATTTACCTACAAGGGCTTTAGGACTTATACCCACTTTGCCAAGTCACTGGACACTTCCGGTTAACCCGAAAAGTCATAACTTTCAACGTTAACGCTTTAACCCCTCGCCTACGAATTTGATCATAACTTTTTTCATACGATAACGAAACTTTATGAAATTTATGTCGTGCATTCTAGTGAGCATAATTAACCGTTACAAAGCTTCGGGTTTGTCAAAAGGTTACTCAGAGATATAACTTAAACATGTTGACACATTTAACCCCTGTAGTTTGAAATCTCTCACTTTTTGCTTCGTATGATCCATGATTTATTCGTTTGATGATATGAACATCATGTAGGGTTATTATGAAGTATATTTATTCACTGTTGACATTTAGAACCCGTATATTCACATACTTTCCGTGTTTGTCAACTTTAGTCCTTTCAGAACATCCTTTCACACGTTCAATCATATGACACGTGTCAACTTATTATAGGACGTGAATTTTCGAGGTGTTACAAAAGTGCCAGTTATCACACATCTTGTCTTCCATTTAAATACCTTAGGTATTATCACAACACCTAATTGCTTAAACCAGTGGCTCTGATACCACTTCTACCACAAACCCTGACCACATCCTGGACGGGAGTCGTGGACAGTCAAGTGGTACTAGTGGTGATTTTGAAAGTATTGTAGCGGAAATTTTCATCAGGACCGTGAGTTAGGAAAAAATTCAGCGTTTAAAAACACCAGATTTTATTTATTAAATAGATGGGGATAAAACTCATGTTTTACAAATGTTGCTTTAATAGGGGATAAGCCCGAAGACATAAAACAACGTTTCTTAATTTAATTGATAAAATAAGCCACTTCTTTAAGCCTTTCGGTGCCGTATCACAACTCTTATTTAGGTATACTGTAATCACCTGAAACATGTTTAAAAACATTTTATCAGCAGGAAATACTGGTGAGATCATTCATTTGTATAAAAAGAAACAGTATTGTAATTTACAGCATTAAGAGTTTTTACATTTGTTTATATCTTTTAATTACTTAGATCAATATTTGTCACTCGGTGGCAGTTCCTATGACTGTGGTCATATCACTCATTGGCTAACCCATTGTCCAATAGTGAAGATTATCGAGTAGTGTATACAAAACCCCACATATCGGCAGTAATTTAAGAATACAAAAACTTAATCACTGTAAACACAACTTGGAAAACATTTAGGGTTATGAAAGCATTTGAGTAAAAGAGAATGACTCACTTTGTAGAATTAGGGTTTTGATTTAATAGGACTCCTGATTCTAAGCCTCTTGATTAACAGTAAGTTTATAGCTCCAAGTCTTTTAATAATTAAGCATCTACTTTATCAGTGAATTTAAGCCTTCTGATTCTAACCCCTAATCTCATAGAATGTAATCCGTATTAGTGTATAAACCCAACTCAAACTTTAAGAATAATCACGAGATCAAAACCTCAACGTAGTTAACAAAGTATAACCTTATTCAGGCAGCACTTTGGCATCCGTTGATTGGTTTCTGATCAATCGGACAAGGTATCGTACAAGTGATTAGGGTTTAGTACACTTCCTACGGAGCAGAGTTTCGAGGTTTAGGGGTTCTGGTATTAGAACGATAGAACGAGAGAGAAAGAATTATCAATTTCTGATCGAAACTGGTGCACTAAACTCGTCCCAGACCTGGCCTTTATATAGGCCAGGTTGGATTCTCCCGCGTGGCGCTTGGGAGGTCAGCATGGCATAGGCTGCCACGTGTCCAACATAGGTCTGACACGTGGCGCCTCGGCGTGACACGTGTCCTCGACCGTCTTTTTCACCCAATCACATGTTTTTCTTGATTTTCGTACCGATTCTTATCGCGTATGCTTGGGTCTTAATCCTAAATGGTTCGGTTTATAATTGTGAGTTAGTAAGGGTACTTTTGTGCGGGTTGTTTCATCAACCGTCAAGTTTTCTTAACCGCTAAGTTTTCTAATTGAGTATTACAAGTTTCGTCGCGCGCACTTGGGTTTTTGATTACTAGTTGTTGTCGGGAATATTTTTGAGGGTTGTTACAATGAAATATGGTTTACAAGTATTAGGGTTTGTTAGTAACATGTTCGATAGTAATAGTTTTTTGAGGGGTTACCACCACTGCACCACCACTACCACCATCACCTACCACTTTCATCCATTATCCATCCTTAGAGTGTGTGTAGTAGTCTCGGGATCCAAGATCGATAGTAAAAGTTTTTGTCAAACAAAGGTAATGCTTGGCTAATCTCTTACATCACTTGGTGAAGACAAGTTATTTATGTATTACTTTTGATTTCCTATCTTTGTTAACTTTTTATTTGGGTTTGTATTAATGACTTTAATAACTAGATTTGAGTTTTTTTTTTTCCAGATTTGATCCCCATGAATAGTTTATATTCCTTACACCTTTTCCTATTAGATTTGTAGGGTTTTTTCTTAGACTTTTATTGTCATGCATTTCAGTTTGGTTTTGCTTATATAACTTTCGACATGTTTTATCTTTCTTTATTATACGTTCAGTTTGATTCTTTTTTCTAACTTTTACATAACGTTTTATCAAATTTTGAATATACCGTCACAACATGATTATTATTTTTTACTTTTTGGAATTAAACCGAAGCGATACCGAACAAATTTTTGTTGCAACATGCGGGGAATGTTATTCAGGTTTTTCTTTTTACTTTTTTTTTACATTAGACATGTTATATAACTTTTTAAACTAATACTCCCTCGTGGCGGATTTGAACCCATATATACAATATAAAAAAATATCAACAGGTTATTAACATGTTATAATTAGGTTAACATGTGTTTAACCTGTTTAAACACGAATTTAAACAAGTCATTCACATATCAACCTGTTTAAGATACTAAACTTGTTAAGCTCAAATACATTAGCTCTTAGTGTCGTTTCGTGTTTGCGTTAACATGTTTATGTTAGAAATTGTCAGCCCAGCGTTGAAAACTTAGAAAAGTAAAAAACGGGATACATGTAAAAAGTAAAGGGTTAGAATAAATACTAGCTATACTTTAGGGGGTAAGATATACAACGCAAGCAACACCTTCATTTGGAGTTCCTGCTGGTTAGGGTTTTGAGGGTCGGAGTTTGAGAAACTGTTGAGCAGCCAGTTAGGGTTTTGAACAAGATGAAGTCAGTGGTCGGAATGGTAGTATCGAACAAAATGCAGAAATCGGTGGTGGTGGCCGTCGATAGGCTCTTCCATAACAAGCTCTACAATCGATACGTCAAACGCACATCCAAATTCATGGCACACGACGAAACTAATCAGTGCAATATCGGCGATCGAGTATGTTTCTCTTATTCCATAGTGTTTGATTATGTAATGTTATGGAATCATAACTTGTATTTGGATTGAAAAAACTGCTTGATAGTTGATGGTTATGAGTTCATCCTGGTTGATCATGTATGTTAGAAACTAGAAAAATTTCACAATATGTATAGGCCATAGCAATATATCAATAGCAGAAAATTGCTTGATTGAAATTTGCCCTAAACATAAACAGAGCCAAAACAAACAAATGCATTCCAATTATTGGGATTTGTGGAGGCTTCGATCTAGTGGTAGCCGACCCTAATACTCCAAATCAGTTAATTTGGGAGCATAGTTGTCAATAGCGAATACCGGATGATAGCAACAAGCTACGTTACGGATCCGCTACTTAGCGATAGCGATCCAGTGGCGGGCGCTATTTCATGTTTAGTGTACCATTAGCAGAAAATTTAAGAAATATTTATATGTATATTTTATCAAAATACGCTGTTTTTTCTATCTGAATAGACTATTTATATTTAATAGTTATATTAAAACAGAAAAAACCCTAATTGCCATTGTTGTTTATATTAAAACGAAAAAACCTAAAATCTCGGTATTTTCCTACTATGGAGTCTCTAACTATCAGATTGCGACATACTACCGCTTTGCTACGCTATTCGCTATAGCGGGCGCTACGCTCGCTATTTACAACTACTTTTGGCAGCTTGCCTAAATTAGCGTTTTGTGTTACTAAAGCTGTAAACCCTAATCTATTTGGTTTATATAGATGATAGATGTATAGGGCACATGTAATTCCTTGAGCACATGAATAAGAATTATAACCACTAGTTGTAACCGTGGACGTAGGTCTCACACTAACCGCACCATGTAAATCTTGTGCTTTGTTTCTCTGTTTGATTTATGTTTTGTGCGTGTGATTGTTTGGTTGTGATTTGCGATCCAAACATACCTAACACCAATTATATGTTTTCAATCATTTGCTTGAACTCATAATGAGGAGATTAGTAAGTGTATGATTTAGAAGCCTTAGCTGGGAATTCATGTTTCTACTAACACATTATTTATTTCCATAACTGTATTTTGGAAGTGCCCTGGAAATCTGGAATAGAGCCAGGTACAGATGCCCATATATCATACACAAGGAAATAAGATAATTCTTTGCTTACTTGAAGAAGGCTGGACGGGGAATATATGTTCCATGCTCACGGATACTTTATAACTCTTGGTTTTAAAAAGCCGAGGCGCTTCTAGGTGTTTAGGTTTGGATAACAGTCAAGCGAGGTGCGAGTGCTAGGTAAGAGCTTCATGTACGTGAGGCGTTGCTCTATGTACACAAAAACTGCATCTGTCATCTCTTTTACATATCGGCCTTTTCATCAAGCAAATTATTCATAATCTCTTTATCTTTTTGGTCATTTTCACACCTCAGACTATTTGACTAATTTAGACCCTTTCATATCGCCTCTCGCGCTCGCTTTCTAAAACCTTGATCTATCTTAGTTAAGAAATTACCTGCATTGCAGCTTAATCTTTTTGAATCTTGTGTAATATGTGGTTCTAGTTAAAAGTTATCTAATCCTTTCTTGATCATTTCCATCGTAGCTGTGCCTTTTGTCCAGCGATATTGAATTTAAACCAAGACAAAATTTCCCCACATCTTGATACCTTTATTTTTCTTGTCTTTTCCCGCTTAACAAGCTTATCTTTGAGTTAAAATCGCCTTCTGAGAGAAAGTGTGATACATGCCTTTTGTTATTTTCTTGTTGTTAGTAGGTAGTGAGTCTATCTACTATCTAGTGCATTGTTTCTTTGAAGCCATTAGTTAGTTAGTAGTGGGTTGGTTGGTTATTTCTTTGTAAGCCTATAATTTCTTATTGTTAGTAGTAGTGAGTCTATCTAGTGTGTTATTTCTTTGAAGCCATTAGTTAGTTAGTAGTGGGTCAGTTGGTTATTTCTTTGTAAGCCTATAAATAGACCAATTAGGTTAATGTTTTAAGAAATAATGAAAATAAATCGAGACTAAGTAACCTATGTATCTCTTATCTTTTCCTTCCCTAAATTTGTTACATACCAAACAAGAGAACTTAACCCAAAAGACTAGTCTGGTGGGTGAGAGAGCCCATTTGGCATATAAACCTCACATTGGTTGCCCATACAACCGATGTGGGACAAGTCCCATACCCTGCAATGGTTTCGGTCCATAACAATCAACCCTCCTTAAGGGCCAACGTCCTCGCTAGTCACGGCTGGCTCTCTCCAGGCCACCACTCTGAGCTTGGATCTGATACAAATGTTACATACCAAACAAGAGAACTCAACCCAAAAGACTAGTCTGGTGGGTAAGAGAGCTCATTTGGTATATAAACCCCACATTGGTTGCCCATAGAACCGATGTGGGACAAGTGTCACAAGTCCCACACCTTGCAATGGTTTCGGTCCATAACAAAATTGGTACACATTATAGTGCTTTGCACACATGTATTTATGACGTTTGGCAACATTTGTGAGACTTTGATAATATCCGAACGCCAAAAAAAACCATCTCTTAAAAATGAGGGCATCAATTGTGCAAACAAGGATTTATGAAGTTGGAAATGAGGATAACTAGGTGTAGCTTTTTGTCAAGAGATGTACAATAGCAAAACATATCTTCTAGTCATACAACACTTCCATGGTGTTTGTCTGTTTGAAACTACATTATTAATTATTATACATTGTTGTATATGTAAGGAAATATATGACGTGCTTGAATGAAACATCTTTTTTATTTTTCAGGTTAAATTAGATCCATCCAGACCATTGAGCAAGCGGAAGAACTGGGTGGTTGCAGAGATTCTGAAGAAAGCACGCATTTATACGCCACCATCTCCTACCGTTTCAGGCAGCAAAACCCCAGTAGCAGATTCATCTTCAGCTTAAGGTTTGAATATGGAAAACATACGTGTTCTTCGTTTTACTGCATGCTCGACCATGATGGTGAGATTAATAGATATAGTTGTATTTCTCTTGATTGTAGTTGTCAAGATATGTTCTTTTTTGGTTTCTGGATCTTTTTTCTAAAACATAATTTTGATTCAAACCTATTTTGTCTCAAGTTTTTGGGGTTTTAAACTGTTTTTATAAGTACACATTTTGAAGGAAAAAAACAGCTACTTCCAGTGCATGCTCTTTGATGTAAGTTGTAATAATTCAGGTCTGTTTGTGGTGCATTCAGGATGAATATTCAATTTTTTAGGTATTTATGCTCACGAATTTGGTTACAATGTGTTGACTTAATGAGTTTAAGCAACTTTCAGATCGAAGAATTTCTATCATTTCATAACCTTTTAAATGCATAAAGCCTGCTAAATCAGTTGTTAAAAGAAATGGATTATTATTGTGCCTTTACAACCATATTTAACATATTGAGGCACGCGTGTGCAGCCTGTACCAATTTGTGCTCTAAAAAGTGCGCCTAGACATGTGTCGAAGCAGATCTTTTGTGCTTTACAGTGAGGCTTGCCTATATGCTTTTTTTGCTCATCATGTATGTTGACAGCTGAGAAAATCTAAGTGTTGAAAACTTGAAGGTATATAAAACCCGTGTATTGACAGCTGAGATATAAGTTCATGTTGACTGGCCCGAGTAGCTACTTAATATGGGTTGTTGCTACTACCACCAACATAAAGATTCTGTAATGACAGATCTTGAACACCGATAATCAATCAACACGTTCCACCATTGTGATATAGAATCAGTATCTGTTGCTTATACGATCTCAGCTAGAGGTAGCTCTTGACGCTTTGGTGGACTCGTAACTCGCTGTATATCAAAACAGACTTAAATGTTGCGTTACTGTATCCTACCATCATTAGTTAACAGAGAAGCTTTGTCGGTTCTGGGCACTTGTCTCCGTGGTTGTGTAAGGAAGTGCAACTTGCACCGAACTTTGTTTCAATTCCAACCGATATTGTGCATTCTGAAACATATGCCCGGTCATCAAAACACTGTACATGAGCTGGCGAGATCCTCGGCAACCTGACATTATTCCAACCGATATTATGAATCCTCAGTATTGACTGTAAGTTCGGTACTTTCAGCGTTATGAATCCTCAGTATTGACTGTAAGTTCGGTACTTTCAGTGTTGAGTTGAAGTTCGATACCAACTTAAAGTTCAATTAACGAGCACCGAGCATGCTTGTGACACCTTAGGCAAATCATGTGTGGGCGAATACCACATTCGTTTTGTACATGAGAGATACTGAGATAGTGAGATATAAGAATTCAGTTTGAGCGAACTAGTTGTGAATAAGAAAATAAAGTTACAGTTTAAAAGTTAAACATGCAGAGGTGCGGTAATATGATTATGAGTGACCTTTTAGAAAATTTCTACATGGGTAACTAAAAAAAAAAAAATTAACATCTGTAATATTAACTGTAATCCTTCAAAAAAATTTCTATAGGTAAACCTCACAATATTAATTGGTGTTAGACGTTGAGTATTAGAAAATTTCTCACATCGGGATCTATCTTATGATTCAATCATTCAACTAGAAAACCGTTAAAACAAGATAATTAACACTCATTTAATCCATACAATCACCAACTTAGCATCTTAACCATTGCTCAATCAGTGAACTTATTATTTTGTATATTTTACTAAAAAATTTATAAGAGAAAACTTCCGTTTTGCTCCCTGTGGTTTGCTCACTTTAACGGTTTTGCCCCAAACCTTTCAAAATAGCCAGTTTGCTCCCTGATCTATGACGTCATTCTCCAGTTTGCTCCCCGGCCCTTAACCTCATCCATTTATCCAGTTAACCCATGTCACGTGCAAATCACCTGAGGGGCATTTATGTCTTTTCCCAACCATCTTTAATGAATGATATTTAAAACCCCAAGAACCATTATCGCCCCCCATTCATCTTCTTCCCCATCAACAAAGAAAAACCCTAAATCCATGGCAGACGTACACTGTGCTTGTGGATCTCCAACCTCGAACGTGACATCTTGGACTCGAGCTAATCCAGGAAGGAGGTTCTATCTATGTGCTCAACATGGCTTTGTGAAGTGGTCAGATCCACCCATGTGTCGACGATCTGCTGAAATCATACCTGGTTTATTGGAGAGGTGTAACAGGAACGAATCCATTGCAAGAGCTGTTACGAAAGAAAACAGGAAGCTTAAAGTTTTGTTAGTGTTGACATGGATGTTTTGCATCTTCTTGTTGCTAAAAAAATGACCTAGGTATTTTGTAATTAGGAACAATCAGTGTTGTAGGTTTGTTATTGAAGAATCTTTGTTGGAAGTGATGTATTTTGGAACTGATGTATTTTGGAACTGTAATGAAAGCAGTTTACTTGTTTGGCACAGTTGAGTTTTTTTGTTGATATGTTTGGTTTTGACAATGTTGGTTTTAACAAAGCAAAACAAGACTGGACAACGGCAAAATTTCGACCACTTTGTACAGTTTGCAGCCAAAACAAGACCAAAACAAAACAAGACCAAAACAAGACCAAATCATTACCTGCATATGATAAAGAACACCAAAACAAGACCAAATCAAACCTGCTATAACTGACCAAGACCAAATCATACCTGCATGCATTAAAGAACACCAAAACAACATACAATAAAGACATTAAATACCATAACATTGTCATTCATATAATAAGCAGGCCTTAACCCATAACAAACACCAAAAATCAGGCCATAGGGTAGTACAGTCATAATGTCAGCAAAAGAGGGTCATTGTTTGTTATCACATACATACTTAAACCATTATAAACCTAACCACAAACAACTAAAACTTAAACATTGGACTGAGACCCATCTGCAGTTCCCTTGCAAGACCTTTGATTATGCCCCTTCCCACCACACTTTGTGCATTTCACAGTTTGACCAACCCTAGACAGCTTCCCTTGCTTCGATGCCTGTTCAGTCAACTCTTCTGCACTTTTCTTCCTCTTCTTTCTTGGCCTGCCAACTTGCTTGTGGTGCTTTGGTGGAACAAGGGTTGTTGGACAAGCAGATGGTAGCCACATGTTCCTACCATTGATTGGATCCACTGTCTGTGCATAGACCTGCTTCCAAGTTTGTAACCAATAGACTTGTGAAACCCATTTCTCTGGAACATCCACTTCTATTCCATGTGCAGCCATATCCCAAATAACTGCCACAACATGCTTACAAGGCATGCCAGTCAGTTCCCACCTTCTGCAAGAGCAGGTTTTATCAGCCATGTTAACAACATACTGTTCCAATGAACTCCCTTTAACCTGATACTTGTCCACAGCATTCCACTGGACACTCATATCTGCAGCCTTCTCTTTTATCTTGTCAAAAATCTCAGTAGCAGTTGGTGTCAAGTGACCTTCACTCTTTGAAATCAGTATGTGCACAGCAACATTCCTCCTCATCAAATACTCTCTAATATACTCTAGACATGTTATAACAGGCTTGTCCCTTCCTTCAACCAACTGTCTGTTGAAAACTTCACACAAGTTGTTTAAAAGCACATCACTGCTAGCCCTACCTGCATAACACAAGTTACAAATGATAAACATTACTAAATAAAGTTACAATTCACCTACAATATTTACAATACATTACTAAATGAAGTTACAATATTGACATACCACTAAAATAGGCTCTGGTCCAGTGAACAGGTGGAATCTCCCTTAACCATTGATATAAACCCTCATCAGTGGCTAGAACCTCCTTCATTGCTTGTTCAAAGTAAGCTACAGTAGTTGAAGATGCACATTTCCATAACAAATTCTTATATAGCTCACCCTTCCACCTAGGCTTCATGTTTTCATGCACATGCCTCAAACAGAACCTGTGTTCTGCATATGGAAACACCTGTTGTATGGCTGGAATGAGGCCCTAAAATGAACAATGGCAGTTAATGTTAAGAATGACAGTTAATGTTAGAATGAATTAGTGTTGCAGAATGACAAATAAAGTTACCTTCTGCCTATCAGTGATAAATGTGAAGTATGAATCTCTCTGAAGATCTAAGTCATGTCCCAGACAATTCAAGAACCAAACCCAAGAATTTTTGGTTTCAGCTTCAACCAAGGCATAGGCCACAGGATATATTCCATTGTTGGAGTCTAGGCCAACTGCTGTTAACACTTGTCCTGGGAAAGGACCTTTCATGAAGGCTCCATCCAAACCCAATAGTGGCCTCCCACAAAGCTTAAAGCCTGCCTTCAAACCACCTAAACATATGTAGATCCTTCTAAACTGTCTTGTTGGGCTACTAGGATTAGCTTCAGGCTCTACATCAATTGTTACTGTTGTTCCTGGGTTAGACCTCATGAGTTCTTCACTGTAGTCTCTCAGAATTGCATACTGAGCCCTGTAGTCCCCCTCTATCTTCTGTTTTGCAAGCATTTTTGCCTTGAACATCTTTTGCAAAGTAACTGCGATCTGATGCTTCCTTTGGAAAGTATCTTGCAGTGCTTTTAGTGGAATAGAAGGATTTACTGCAACTGTAGGCTCTATCTCCTTTGCTAACCAAGTAACAGTACACAGCTTCACAGATCTTGTTTGAAAGCACTTGTGTTCATTTATGTAAGTCTTCACTACCCAAGACCCTTCTCTGTTTGCATTGGAAAGATAAAGTAACCATGGACATGTGGTTGCATGTTTTTTGGATCTAGTTTCTGACCTTGTGGTTGGTTTATGCATTAAAGCTTTACCCTTGGGACCCACACCCTTTGGACCACCTTTTTTGGATGAAGATTCCCCTTTATCACCACCACTTGTTGCAGATTTCACATTTTTACCCTTATTTTTTGCAGCTGTATTCCCCTTTTTACCCTTACTTGCATCTGAATTCCCCACTTTACCCTTACCACCATCTTGTTTAAAGCCTTCACAAATCACCCTAAACCTAACTGGATCATTCCTTATAATCTTCAGTTGCCTTTTGCTAGACACAACCAACTTCTTAACTAGGGCCCTTATCTCCTTCCTTTCTGCAAAAACTTGACCAAGATAGAATGGGTCAGCCACAGGATCATTCATTCTTCTTTGTTTCCTTCTCTCCCTCCTCAGTTGTATCTTAAGGGGTGGGTCTTTTTCCTCATCAGTTAAGCTGTCAAAGTCATCTAAATGTGCATTCAGTCCCATACCCTCTGAGTCACTTAAATGATTGTACTCTAAAGGCTCTTCCTCTATGTCATGATCCACATAACTACTAAAATTCTGCATATCAACAACTACATCAGCAATCCTATTATCTTCATCTTCTATGTAATCTGAATCATCAGAATCATCTTCCTCTTCAACATTATTTGCAGGCTCCTCAACTAGGTCCACATCTTCATCTTCACTAGCCTCAACATCATCTTTGCTTTGCTTATAATCACTATCCTCACTATCACTAGCCTCACTGCCCTCACCATCATCTCCCTCATCATCAGCCTCACTACCCTCATCATCAACTTGGCTAAATTCAACATCATTCAACACTTGACTACTTCCAGCATTCAATACCTGACTCTGATCTAATTCAACTTCCCTAACTTCCACATCTTTTTGATTAACCTCAGTTTGACTACTTCCAGTATTCAATACCTGACTCTGATCTAATGCATGCAGGCTATCTTCAACAACATTTTGATTAACCAGCACATCAGTTTGTCTAGTCCCAGCATCACCTACATTATACTCTAATGCTAGTCTCCTGGAAGCCCTTGACAATATTTCTTGTGTATTCCTAACAGGTAGATCATCATCATTTATTTCATGAATCCTAACTTTACAATTAGGAGACATAAAATAAGTTTCAACTACAGTTTCACCATGCTCAGTATATACTTCCATCAACTTATGATCTCCCACACAAGACAAAAAGCTGAGCACATCAGGGTCATTTCCTAAAGCCCTCAATCCAAAGTTCAAATCTTCAACAAACACTTTGAAATGGTAAAACATCAACTCTTCTTCAGAGTAGCCTAGTTCTAACAACATATAACTTACTTCATGCACTGAAAATTCATCCTTGTCTACGAAGTCAACATAGTCTACCTGACCTTTTAAGTAAATCCTGTTAGGAAACTTTGTGAAAGATCCCCCATGATGAATCTTCAGTGAGAAAAATGTAGGATTATCTGAAAAAACATAACAAAATGATCAATGTTAGGGTTCAATAGATGATCAGTGTTACATGATCAATGTTAGGGTTTAAAAAACTCACCATACAGTGTCTCTACATCAACCTCTTGTCCCCTAGGACGAATGAACCACATTGACATTGCACTTCAATCGTCGATGATCCTGAATGATTTCGTTTTCGGAGAATGTTTAGGGTTTGAGAGTGATTTCGCTTTGGGAGATGAACATCGATTAGGGTGAAATGTCTGGGAAAAGGGTGATAAAGATTATAATAAGGAGTAGTTAGGGTTTTATTAAAGAGATGGTTGGGAAAAGACATAAATGCCCCTCAGGTGATTTGCACGTGACATGGGTTAACTGGATAAATGGATGAGGTTAAGGGCCGGGGAGCAAACTGGAGAATGACGTCATAGATCAGGGAGCAAACTGGCTATTTTGAAAGGTTCGGGGCAAAACCGTTAAAGTGAGCAAACCACAGGGAGCAAAACGGAAGTTTTCTCAATTTATAATTTATAATGTAAAATTAATTTCTACTGCAAAACATTATTATTATTATGAGTAAAATGCCAAAATGGTGCCTGAGTTTAGGCCATTTTTGCCACTTTAGTCCAAAAATGAAACTATTTGTATCTGGGTCCTTGAGGTTTCATTTTTTTTTTTGCTATTTTCATCCAATTGACAAACTGAGTTAGAATTTTCTTTTAACTTCTCCTCTTTTTGTTGTTTTTCTTATTTAAATGAAGGGTATAATCGTCATTTTACGCAATAATATATTTTAATTAAATGAGGAAAACAACAAAAAATAGGAGAAGTTAAAGGTGGCGGATGGTTAATCATGCATCATGTAGTGACGTTGATAGCTGAAAGACACGGAGGTACATGCATCAATCAGTCTCTGACCCGATTGTTTGAGTGTTATGTGTCTTAGGTCCAAGGCTTGATACAAAACTACAATTGAGCCGGGGGTCTCACTGAAAGTAGCCTCTCTATTCCTACGGGGTATAGGTAAGGCTGTCTACATCTACCCTCTCAGACCCTACCTTAGCTTTGCTATTGGTAGGATTTACTGAGTATGATGATGATAATAAAAATGGCAACAAAAAAATGAAAGCTCAGGGATTCAGATACGAAAAGTTTTATTTTTGAACTGAATTGACAAAAGCCGGTCTAGAATTTTGACATTTTACTCTATTATATTACTAGGTTAATGCCCGCGCGATGCGCGGCTTCATCCAAAACCATATTATTTACTTTGAAATATAATATTTTGTACAAACGCATACATTGGAAGAAAAAAACAGAAAATTATTAAATCCCGAAAAAAACTTCATTGTAGACTACATATGAAGATTGTCAATGGTTACAAAACTTTCTGAGAGTGATTACATCTTTCAAATAAAATAACAAAATTTTATTGCGAAAATATGAAGATTGTGAATGGTTAGAAGAATCGATACCTAATTTATACAAAAGAATATCATCTAACGATTATATAAATCAAGAATGTAACCTTATAAACATAAGAAAACGTTAACCTAGCCGGAAGTTAAAAATGGCCATATGACAAAAACAAAAGTACTTGATAAACTATTGTAAACATATATAAAGACAATGATAATAACATCAAACACTAACACCATTCAACCACATATTTAACTAAGTTATTTGTACCATTACAAAACATCTACATAAACTAAACCATAATAAAGTAAGCAAAGTTTTCATGTCCATCAACCCAACATCCAAAATGTACATATCAAATATACTAACCAACAACTTACCAAACCATAGCTGTTATAAACAAAATGCATACCAGTCTTGCTTAGATCGAGGTTACATCATTCAACACAATCTTCTTCTGGGAAGTTACATAAGTGAAGTGCAGCATATGACCAAACTCCAACTGGTTATCTGCCATGAACTTCCTCCAACCATCAACGGCGTAACGTAATGTACCACCGTTTAACTCCGTCTTCGTTTCATAAACCTCAACATCCCCAGTCATGTTTTGAACAGATAAAGGTTGCAAGTTATCAGACAGGCCTGCTCTCTCTACAAACTTCAACAGGAAGACGCTAAATGCGTTGAAAGAAAAACAAATATAAGTCAATAGAAAAAGTGAAATAAATATGATGGTAAATCATGTAAAAAAAACATACCAGCCTATAGTCTCCTTTACGACTAAAGTTGAAGAATTCAGGATCCATGCCAACACCAGAAACTTTGCGTGCATTCCTTGTAATCTTCTTTCGATGCTTCACTTTTTGAACAACCTTTAACCGTTTATTTCCGTTGTTTATGAAAAAAAAATATATAGAGGTGGTTAACAACAAATATAGTATATATTGTAGAATTAAAGTTTTCTTGTATAAAGAGTATTTATGAAATTGGCTAACACACTGCTTTGGCTTAATTTCAATTTTATTGTTAATGTTAATGTATGTATAGACTATGATATTAGGGAAACAATTTTATTTTAACAAATAATCAATAATCTGAAATCTTTTAATAAAAAATTACTTAAAGAATTTTACGCATACTATCTAGACTTTGTATGACTTATAAACCATTTAGACCATTGAATCTAAACCTATTCACTTTTTACTAAATTAAGACTCGTTTCATTCTACTTGAACATGAATCTCAACAGATTCAACTTGACCACCAAAAAATAAAATATGAAAGATTCTCCAATTTGAATTTTAAACATGTTATTCACCAAGAATTATCAATTTTCTATCAAACCTTATGAATATGACTAAGCAGACAATGACAATAAAAACGGATATTAGTGAAATTCATAAAAATACATTAAATATTTAATACCTTGACGTAATAAGCAGATGGACGATATGGAATAGAATCAGATTTTTTAGTACGTTGTCGGCCTTTGCATTCTTTCTTCAAATTCTCGACTGTCTCGGATACGTCAGCAAAAACTTTAGCTTTTCCTTTTCCTTTACCCTGTTGTGAAAGAATAATGTTAGCACATCCATTATTTTACATCTTAAATGTTTTTAGAAATCTATAGCTAAACCTATACCACATCATATTTCATATACAAAAGGTAATCGATTAAGCAGCATCTATTCATCAATCGCACATATATTTTCAGATTAATAGCAAAAAACCAAAGATGTTACAAAACCATTAGATACTTAAACATCGCAATGAACATAATCAGAATAGTAATCAAGAGTAAAACAAAAGGAAACATAGGGCAAAAAACCAAACCAGACCGACTTTCAATACGTTCTTATCGAGCTGCAGATTTACTTAAACAACTAATATACTAAACTTATTAAATTTATTGCATAATGTCATCAGTACTTGAAAAACTATTTAACTGGTAAACCTCTGAAATGAACAGTCTGGTTGTTAACCCTCTAATACAACCAATGTGATTATTGAACCTATTTCTTATACCTTACGTATCCAGAACATTGATTTAACAATGCGTTTGTAGAACCAAACGACCAAAAACAGACTATAACACTAACGATCTAGATGCAAGCTCAGGTTTCAAATCAGTACTCAAGTTCGTATCGTTTCATTCAAGCTTGAGTTTCTAAACATGAGTTTTAATATGCATTATTCATAAATAAATTAATATAAATAAATGTTAGTGGTGGTAAACTTACATCTTGCATTGTCTTGAACTGTGAAGCATCACGTTTCCTCGACGTCTCTTGAACATGAACCTTCTTAGGTGTACGTGACTGGACTGTTCCTGCTGGTAGACTTGTTGATTTCTTATACAAAGTAAGAAAATCATTAACAACATGACTTTTAAAAATCAGAAAATTTAAATGAATCTAAAAAGCACTATTTTTTTGGATATACTTAATTAACTACCTTACTGAAAGATGGACTTTCGTTAGGAATATAAATGTTATCATCCTCCTCTATGTCCTGGAAAACATCAGTTGGAAAACAAATAAAATACGGGTAAAAATGGATAAAAATGTAATACTTAATAGATACGCACCTTCAAAAGCGTTTCATAGTAATCAGCCTTAGATATCCGAAACACATCATCTTCATCGGATTCAACTTTCTTGCTCAACCTTATCTCTATCTCGTCTCGATAAACCGTTAAGTCAAATAAAAGATCATCTAGTTTTTCGAAGACCAGTAAATCATCTTCTTGTATGCCAAGATCGTTGCAAACTTCAGGCCATCCTTGGGAGAATACATAACTTGAATGAAGCTTACTTGTTGACACAGTCCACGAAGAACCCTTATAACATATTTCATATGCGCCAGTTGGTGGGTTGTCTCCAAAACATTGTTGAACAAAAGCATCTTCAATGATCTACATAAGATGAAACATAATTCATAGAGTTTTCCTTCTAAGTTAGGTGATAAAGTGTGAAAAACCTGTTAAAGATAAAATGTAATGAAAATTAAATGAGATTCCGTACCATAAAACCCAATCTTAGATAACGATTAATTGTGTAATAAGATTCACCACACACGCCGTTAACATAACATGAAAGATTGAGACCAAATTGTGATAATTGAATAAAGGTGAGCAAACAATCCTTTTGAAGATTAAGGTCTGAAGCAACTGTTTGCCAGCCGTCAGTTAAGACTGACATAGAATTTACTCGTTTGAGCCTTACTACCCATTTTTTTCCACTGGCATGATAGATATGCGGCTTCTTATCTTCCCAAGTATCTCCATAGACTTGCTTAACAAAGGAAATAGGTACATCCTGTATATATATTAATATTTAGTATATTTAGTATTATAACTTTTAAACATAAAAAATACTAACCAATAATACTCAAAAAAATGAATTATACGTAACATAAACAATGCTTACTATACTCAATGATGCCGGGTTTTGAAGATACTTTACAAACGAACAATACATTATCAAACCTGCAACAATAAATATGATAAGAAAGTTGATTTCAAAAATTATAAAAACATCACATTCTCGTACTTTACTTAATACTAATACTTAAAATATACATAACCAACACTACAAAAAGAATACTGATTCGACTTCACATACTAAGGATTCACATCATGAAAAAAACCTAACGTAAATGGTTCAGAAATCTAGACTTTCTATAACCGTACAGTTATTATAACTAACTTTAATGGTTCGGAATCTTACAATTCTTATAACAGTGTTTAACAAATTTTAACTGAATCATTCAATATCAAATCGTCACTGTCCGTTTATGACTATATTACGATTGGTAAATACACACATGTTCAACAGAGCATAAGAAAAATAAACTCAAAAGACTAAATTTTTAACCATTAAACAGTCAATATTACTAAAACATCAGTATAACCGGATCATCTCTCAAATACGTCAATGTAGTGTTTAATCAACGATTGAAAGTGATTAACTAAAAAATAATGTTAAAACTAAAGGAAGATTGCTATTATTACTTGTAAATAAGGATTTCAACATCAAAGATTGGAAGTGATTAAATCAAAAATCATGATAAAAGTAAAGGACGATGTGTAACATCCTAAAAACGGGTTTGGTAATCAAACCACGTTAATAGTAAAGACGGGTAAAATACCGTTAGTGGTAAAAATTAACCCGGTAAATATTAGGACTCAAATAAATAAACCTAATATTAATTTAAAAGAATGAAAAGAATACTTGAGAAAACAAAAGTATATAAAAAGGGCCCGAGTTAACGGGACTTAAAAGAAAAACGGATTTTTAAACAAGATAAAGTAACTGGGAATAAATGACCTAGTTAGTTATAAGTCTTATAGTGATAAGACAATTTGTTAAAAACACACTACATGTAACTTGGTAAAGTGTAGGGACCAAAGGTGACAAACTTGAAGCAAGTTTGTATTAAATAAAACATCTAACACCAAAACACACACTTTAAGTGTGTGTTCTGGTCGTGAATCGCAGGAGAGGCCAGGGGGTTCCATGCCCAAACCCTAGCTAGCAAAAATCAAGCAATTGAGAAGCCAAATCGACTCCAAATTGAAATCTAAGCTTAGATTAGTGATCACTTCAGTGAAAGGATCGTAAGGTATGTCAAAATTTCCACTTTGGTTCCATCTCAAATCTGGATGAACACATAAGAATTCGAAATTTATGTTGCATGTTTGCTATTTGGGTAGAATAGGGTTGATATGGTGTCTAGGAGTAAGCCCTAGACAAGTATATGTTGAAATCATGCTTAGCTCAAGTTTTTGTTGATACTAAATTCATGTATGAGATGTTTTTAGGGTTTTGATTTCAAAAAAATAGTGTTATGATGTCAAGAACAAGCTTAAATTGAAAGCTGAATTCAAACGATTCTTGATCAGAATTTACAGCCGATTTGTATTGGCTGTAACCTGGACAAAAAGTGATAAAATAATGTGTTTTTTGAGTCTAGAATGTAATTCCAGGAAATATCTTTAAAACCCCACTGGAATCGCATTTTTTCGACGAAAATCGAGCGTTTTATGAATTTTTCCGTATCAAAGGTTCAAGCTGCGTTTTCTGGCAGAAATTGCAGCCCATCATGAATGTCATAACTCAATTTAGGAATTGAGTTATGATCTCAAATTCTTACAGTAGAAAGTTTTAAGCGATTAAAAGAACCGCCAATTGGAATTTCGTCAATCGGATAAACGAGGAATTTTTAATGAATTTTTCCGTAAGCTGCAGTCAGAAGTGACGAATCTGATTGCAGCTTAGTAAATGAATTTTCACGAATTTTTGGTAAAGAGTTAGATCTTGAAATTTTAACTCAAGGGCTAACCCTCCGAGAGGTACGCCACATAAAAAAATCATAATTTTTGAAGACTTGTAAACAGGTTAAACAAGTCACCAAAAACAGCCAATTTTCATTGATATGAAATGCCTAAATGAAATCGCGGCTTACTAGTTAGTATGTAAAAATTGATTTTTTGTTAAGAGTTCGGATGAAATATGCCTAAGTGAGTTCAATGAACCAAATGTGCATATGAATATGTTGGTAAGTCAATTGACTTTTAAAAGTCAAACTAACCAATGATAAAGTCAAATAGTAGTTTCGACATAGAAAATACGTGAGGTGGAATAGTCGTGAATTGAAATGACTAATCTAACCACCTTGTGAATGATGATAGTTTGTCGCCTAACGAGCTAGGTGGAGGCTTGGGAAAGAAGCGGTCAAACGAATCAAGCACGAGAAGAAAAGCATATTCGGATGCGAGGTAAGTATAGCTTACACTAGTCATATAGTTTAGAATGTCCTTTTGTTGTTTTGATTTCGAACAAGACAAATGGAAAGTTGAGATATGGTGTTTCCGGCGTGTAGTCGTACGGAACAAGATAACCAATAAGGGTAAAATTGAAATTTGGACACTTGTTGATAATAATTATTGGTTTTGAAAGATACATATTTCGTAAGCCTTATTAGGCCAAAAAGCGTTAAGAGGTGAATTATAGTTAAAACGACCGTGCGGTGTAAATCGGAACGAGTCGTGTAGACGAGATGGCAATAAGCTTTATCTCGCCAATATTATCGGTCATTTAGACCAACGGGTCAAAAGGTGAAAATATCACTTTTTGACAATATCGACTAATGGTTTGATGAGTTGTTTGATTTCAGAAATAAATATCGAGTGGATATTTACATCGCTATTACTTAGTAGATATTGAGGCAAGGTACTTAAATGGGTCAATGTAATGATCCGAGCCAGGTACGCATAATAAGATAACTCTCATTTAAATGTAAGGCTAATGAGAGTTAAACGAAGTCTAAAATAAGTTTTTGGTTACCTTAATAGGTAAACCAAATGTTACGGACGATGGTCATTATATTTGTTATAGGTTCCTAACCATTACCAAGAGTTTAATAAGGGTTTTAGCCATGAAAATGGGTTGCATTGATGGTTTGGTTCGAATTTAAAATGACCCTAAACATGATTTCCGCAGCTTTTTATACGGATTTCGACTAATCTTAAAAAAAATCATATAAAATCAACCGTTTATCCGATTTGGGTGTTCTATACCTTTTCGGAAAGCTTATGAAGTAAATTTTTACTGTTTTCAATCATAAGAAACAAATGTGGTTGTTAAATAGGCCAAAAGAATGAATTAAACAGCTGTTCAAAACCTTGAAAGCTGTTTGAAAAATGAAAATATAGTTGCTGTGCTGATTTTATAAAAATCATATAAAATCATAGAAAATTCGTTAGAAGGTGTACCTTATATGCTTGCGAAGGTATTGAAGTTTTCTACGATCCATCTTTGAACATGTTAATCTAGTTCGGACTTTGAATGGGTCATAATGGTCAATTACAGCAGCTGTATAGAAAATCGCTGCACATTAATTATGTCATTATTAATCCAGAAAAAGACATATGATTGCGTATACTTGATTTAGTCATGCCACCGTAAGTTACGGTGGAGCTGATATGATTACGATGGTTACATACTGAGTTACGGTGGAAGGATAGACTTTCAGGGGCTACCGTAACTTACGGTGTCACCGTAAGTTACGGTGGACCCAGAAACAAAGTATATTTTATTTAGTTTTAAATTCCCGGATTCGTTTAGACACGTTTTAAACCTCGTATGACTAAAGTATTTCATGTTTATGGAATATAGGTACTTTTGGATGCCGGAAGACGATCAAGCTCAGCGAAGAATCGAACACGATAAAGATACACGCTTCCGCACTTTGCCACGTTGTAAATTTTAAACAACGAATTCGATCACGTTATGTAGAATAACTTATGATTTGTAAATCTTTTAGTAAACCCGTATTTCCGATGCATTATGTAATCGAAATTACATGATTGTTTTCGTAAAAGATTCATTAAACCTTAAATTATAAGAACGGGTGTTACAAGTTGGTATCAGAGCCTTGGTTTAAGAGATTCAAGTATGGCGGGAAAGCTATGCTTGGACTTAAACCTTATGCTCTTAATAAAGAATTGGTGTTCGGTTCGAGGCTTGAATCGCAAATCCGGTAAGTACATGTATGCTAATAGCTAAGCATGCTAAAGTGTTGTAAACAACACATAGGGCTATCGTGTGATACACGTTACCCCTATTAAAATGATTGATTTAGTCGACAAAAATACGCGCGTTGACGCATATAGTAAAAAAAAAGAGCCTTTTATTATAATACGGGCGATTATTAAAGTTGACGTTACTAACTTTTGTGAATGTTTTAATTGAAGGACACTCGCGTTTGAAGACGACGAGAGTCAAACGAATTGTGGATATGATGATGGAACGGTCCGAAGTATGACAGGAGGAGCATGCTCACCGAGGACTAAATCGCGTAACGACCGCGAACAAGATTAATGACAAGGAACGCCCGTCGGGGCAAATATTACCAGGTGCACATTTTAAATAATCGCACAAATAATAATATGCAACAAATACGTAGAGGTTGAAAGTTGCATATGTAGATTTAAAAAAAAAAAACTTGGAAAAGCCCGAATAGAAAATCTATCCGGGATATTGTTCCAAGAGAAACCAAACAGAGGCGTTACTTACATAGGGCGTAATGTGAAAACTATAAAAAGGTCGTGTATGTCATGTGTTAACCTCTTACTCTGGCCAAGTATGTAGTGGCATATGATACCACGAGTTTCTTATAGCGGACACATTTACATCCGATGTAGTAAGGGCGGAGTGAATGGGACTAATTAAAAAGTACCCAAATGAATCAGATAAGCAAAATATTTGATAATAATGTAAACGCACAATCGAGTGACGGAAGCGTATTACATCAAGATAATGAGCCCGAGTGAAGGGACAAACAAGCATGTAAAATGATTTAGACAAGTATTGGGAGGGAGTGTACTTACACTCGAACCCAGAAAACGCAAGCATGAAAAATGATTTAGACAAGTATTGGGAGGGAGTGTACTTACACTCGAACCCAGAAAACGCAAGCATGAAAAATGATTTAGACAAGTATTGGGAGGGAGTGTACTTACACTCGAACCCAGGAAACGCAAGCATGTAAAATGATTTAGACAAGTATTGGGAGGGAGTGTACTTACACTCGAACCCAGAAAACGCAAGCATGTAAAATGATTTAGACAAGTATTGGGAGGGAGTGTACTTACACTCGAACCCAGAAAACGCAAACATGTAAAATGATTTAGACAAGCATTGGGAGGGAGTGTACTTACACTCGAACCCGGAAAATGCAAATATGTCCCTTAACGGGTCGTTTTTGTAAAACGTCAAACTTAAAGACAAAGTTGGAATATAAAAATGAAGCGAGGTCTTAATGCATACCGGGAGGGTTGCAATAAAAACGACCTCGGTAAAACACCCGGTTGATGGGTAAGAATTAAACACATGCGTAAACCAAGAGACATGAACGCGGGTTAAAAAAAAAATCAAAGGACTTGGATTACGAGTTATGACTATAAAATCTCGTATATAGAAATTGTGAGTAAATATGTTCAACTATTCGAAGTCGAATGGGTTGAATAAAGAATAAAGTTGATTGTTTATAAGTGATGGATTTCACATTAATAGGTCAAACATGTTGAATACAATATAACGCCGAATGGCACAAAAGAGCGCTAGCCAGATAAAGGTAGCGTTAAATGCAAGAGAATAATGAGCCCGGTAATGGGATATAACTGAATAAGAATAAATTATGGACTGTCAATATCCTGGTATGGATAATTGACAAAAGTCAAAGAGAAGATCCTAAAACTAAAACTTCGGTTTTAGTAAGAAATAATGTTTTTACAAACATAAATTCTGATAGGAATTTAAATAGTAAGCATGAAAGATACAAGTCTTGACACTGATAGGCGCAAGACGATATATTCGAAAAGTGATATTTTCGAAAATGAAATTTTGATATAAATTAAACATGATGTAACACAATCACGGTCAAGAAATGTAATGTGAAGTAGAATCACATTATAACCAAGCAAGCGGTAAAAAGTAACTGGACTAATAAGTCTAATTAGTGAGACCCGTCAAGGTCATTTAAATAAATTTGGTTTGCTTGTAAGCAGTAGGTTCGGTATGACTGAACCGAATAAATAAATTTGAAGACAAAGGAAATTGCTGCTAAAAGTGAAAGATTTCATTAAAGACCTTTAAACGGGTCAAAATAACGGATTCATAAAGAATTCGATAGTATATGAAAGCGATGGATATCGCTGAGTTAACTAAACTAGTGGAAATAACGGGATTACGTTATTTTAAGTTGCACTACGTCGTATGAGATACGTAGACAAATAGTAACAAAAAAGATGTTACCATACTTATCTGGTAATACTAACAATTGGTTAAAAGTATAAGTAATGTTTAAAAGATTTCTTGGATCAAATACATTGAGTTTAAACTCAATAAATTATGTAAGAAAAGGTTTCGAGGACGAAACCTCCCTAAGGGGGGTAGACTTGTAACATCCTAAAAACGGGTTTGGTAATCAAACCACGTTAATAGTAAAGACGGGTAAAATACCGTTAGTGGTAAAAATTAACCCGGTAAATATTAGGACTCAAATAAATAAACCTAATATTAATTTAAAAGAATGAAAAGAATACTTGAGAAAACAAAAGTATATAAAAAGGGCCCGAGTTAACGGGACTTAAAAGAAAAACGGATTTTTAAACAAGATAAAGTAACTGGGAATAAATGACCTAGTTAGTTATAAGTCTTATAGTGATAAGACAATTTGTTAAAAACACACTACATGTAACTTGGTAAAGTGTAGGGACCAAAGGTGACAAACTTGAAGCAAGTTTGTATTAAATAAAACATCTAACACCAAAACACACACTTTAAGTGTGTGTTCTGGTCGTGAATCGCAGGAGAGGCCAGGGGGTTCCATGCCCAAACCCTAGCTAGCAAAAATCAAGCAATTGAGAAGCCAAATCGACTCCAAATTGAAATCTAAGCTTAGATTAGTGATCACTTCAGTGAAAGGATCATAAGGTATGTCAAAATTTCCACTTTGGTTCCATCTCAAATCTGGATGAACACATAAGAATTCGAAATTTATGTTGCATGTTTGCTATTTGGGTAGAATAGGGTTGATATGGTGTCTAGGAGTAAGCCCTAGACAAGTATATGTTGAAATCATGCTTAGCTCAAGTTTTTGTTGATACTAAATTCATGTATGAGATGTTTTTAGGGTTTTGATTTCAAAAAAATAGTGTTATGATGTCAAGAACAAGCTTAAATTGAAAGCTGAATTCAAACGATTCTTGATCAGAATTTACAGCCGATTTGTATTGGCTGTAACCTGGACAAAAAGTGATAAAATAATGTGTTTCTTGAGTCTAGAATGTAATTCCAGGAAATATCTTTAAAACCCCACTGGAATCGCATTTTTTCGACGAAAATCGAGCGTTTTATGAATTTTTCCGTATCAAAGGTTCAAGCTGCGTTTTCTGGCAGAAATTGCAGCCCATCACGAATGTCATAACTCAACTTAGGAATTGAGTTATGATCTCAAATTCTTACAGTAGAAAGTTTTAAGCGATTAAAAGAACCGCCAATTGGAATTTCGTCAATCGGATAAACGAGGAATTTTTAATGAATTTTTCCGTAAGCTGCAGTCAGAAGTGACGAATCTGATTGCAGCTTAGTAAATGAATTTTCACGAATTTTTGGTAAAGAGTTAGATCTTGAAATTTTAACTCAAGGGCTAACCCTCCGAGAGTTACGCCACATAAAAAAATCATAATTTTTGAAGACTTGTAAACAGGTTAAACAAGTCACCAAAAACAGCCAATTTTCATTGATATGAAATGCCTAAATGAAATCGCGGCTTACTAGTTAGTTTGTAAAAATTGATTTTTTGTTAAGAGTTCGGATGAAATATGCCTAAGTGAGTTCAATGAACCAAATGTGCATATGAATATGTTGGTAAGTCAATTGACTTTTAAAAGTCAAACTAACCAATGATAAAGTCAAATAGTAGTTTCGACATAGAAAATACGTGAGGTGGAATAGTCGTGAATTGAAATGACTAATCTAACCACCTTGTGAATGATGATAGTTTGTCGCCTAACGAGCTAGGTGGAGGCTTGGGAAAGAAGCGGTCAAACGAATCAAGCACGAGAAGAAAAGCATATTCGGATGCGAGGTAAGTATAGCTTACACTAGTCATATAGTTTAGAATGTCCTTTTGTTGTTTTGATTTCGAACAAGACAAATGGAAAGTTGAGATATGGTGTTTCCGACGTGTAGTCGTACGGAACAAGATAACCAATAAGGGTAAAATTGAAATTTGGACACTTGTTGATAATAATTATTGGTTTTGAAAGATACATATTTCGTAAGCCTTATTAGGCCAAAAAGCGTTAAGAGGTGAATTATAGTTAAAACGACCGTGCGGTGTAAATCGGAACGAGTCGTGTAGACGAGATGGCAATAAGCTTTATCTCGCCAATATTATCGGTCATTTAGACCAACGGGTCAAAAGGTGAAAATATCACTTTTTGACAATATCGACTAATGGTTTGATGAGTTGTTTGATTTCAGAAATAAATATCGAGTGGATATTTACATCGCTATTACTTAGTAGATATTGAGGCAAGGTACTTAAATGGGTCAATGTAATGATCCGAGCCAGGTACGCATAATAAGATAACTCTCATTTAAATGTAAGGCTAATGAGAGTTAAACGAAGTCTAAAATAAGTTTTTGGTTACCTTAATAGGTAAACCAAATGTTACGGACGATGGTCATTATATTTGTTATAGGTTCCTAACCATTACCAAGAGTTTAATAAGGGTTTTAGCCATGAAAATGGGTTGCATTGATGGTTTGGTTCGAATTTAAAATGACCCTAAACATGATTTCCGCAGCTTTTTATACGGATTTCGACTAATCTTAAAAAAAATCATATAAAATCAACCGTTTATCCGATTTGGGTGTTCTATACCTTTTCGGAAAGCTTATGAAGTAAATTTTTACTGTTTTCAATCATAAGAAACAAATGTGGTTGTTAAATAGGCCAAAAGAATGAATTAAACAGCTGTTCAAAACCTTGAAAGCTGTTTGAAAAATGAAAATATAGTTGCTGTGCTGATTTTATAAAAATCATATAAAATCATAGAAAATTCGTTAGAAGGTGTACCTTATATGCTTGCGAAGGTATTGAAGTTTTCTACGATCCATCTTTGAACATGTTAATCTAGTTCGGACTTTGAATGGGTCATAATGGTCAATTACAGCAGCTGTATAGAAAATCGCTGCACATTAATTATGTCATTATTAATCCAGAAAAAGACATATGATTGCGTATACTTGATTTAGTCATGCCACCGTAAGTTACGGTGGAGCTGATATGATTACGATGGTTACATACTGAGTTACGGTGGAAGGATAGACTTTCAGGGGCTACCGTAACTTACGGTGTCACCGTAAGTTACGGTGGACCCAGAAACAAAGTATATTTTATTTAGTTTTAAATTCCCGGATTCGTTTAGACACGTTTTAAACCTCGTATGACTAAAGTATTTCATGTTTATGGAATATAGGTACTTTTGGATGCCGGAAGACGATCAAGCTCAGCGAAGAACCGAACACGATAAAGATACACGCTTCCGCACTTTGCCACGTTGTAAATTTTAAACAACGAATTCGATCACGTTATGTAGAATAACTTATGATTTGTAAATCTTTTAGTAAACCCGTATTTCCGATGCATTATGTAATCGAAATTACATGATTGTTTTCGTAAAAGATTCATTAAACCTTAAATTATAAGAACGGGTGTTACACGATGACTATCGCAAACCTGTTAATGACGATTCCGACAACAAAATCAGCGCCGGCTGTTGTTCCGACGAAGCTTCCGGCGAAGTTTTGGAGCCCTAGATACTGTCTTCGAAGAGTTACTCCTTGTGATGATTTGAGATGATATGATAGTATAGCATGTATGTAATGATACAATCTATTGACTCAACCGTCATTTAAGAATTTTACATCTACACCCCCCTTTAATTTCAAATGTGACAAAATTGAGAATAATCTAACCATCACTTACAACAACACCATTATATTTTCTAAATCTTTATATAATTTTTACCAAGTGTGAAATTATAAATACATATTTAAGAGAAGTTGTAAACTGTTAAATTTTTTTAATTACGACAAATGTTTATATAACATCTCAAGTGATTTCCAACTTATCAACCGTGAATACCCACGGGTTGTTAATCTATCTTTATAAAGAAAAAAATATATACATATATATTAATAAACGAACTTTGCATGATGAATAAGGAGGATTAATAAACAATAAGAACGTCTGTATGAGTAAAAATTGATAAAATGTAATACTACGAAAAAACAAAGTTTTTTTTTATTCTTTTTATATCATATGATAAAAAATGGTAAACAATTTAAGCAACACCTTATTCATTAACTTCTTCTTTAACCTCTACTTTAACACGTGCAAAACGTCCTTCAGGAATACGGACCAAATCTTCTGTGCCTCTAAAAACCATCATATCAAATTTTGACTCCGAAATCATGTCAAATATAATATAGTGTTCGTCTTGAATTTTCATGTCTTCTTTAATTTGATTCCATCCAGTAGTCATATACAAATTTTGACCATGTTTCTCCATAAAAACCAACCATGTACGGTTAGGATAAGCAGTTATAGTAACATGGTTCGTAGGTATTATGTTCTTCAACTTATGATGAACAAAAACTCTATCAATAAGCTGCAAGTAAAAAAAATTATCTTAAAAAAAGTTTTATAAACTTAGTAAAACACTAATATAGTACAAACATAAAAAAAAATTAATTACCAAATGATCTTTATGTTCAGATAACTGTGATGTTTGACAATATAAGAAATCATCTTGAGCAAGTGCCAAATCTTGATAGAAGTATATCAGTCGAAAAGTTAGACTATCTTCGTACTGAAATAAAAGCAATGACTTATTTGGTAATAGTAGTGACTGTATCATGTTGAACCATCCGTCGTGAAAAAATTATGAAGAGCCTGCTTTCCTAACTCTGACATTAAAAACTCTTCGATCAGTCGTAATGATTTTAACCATCCCATCAGGAGCTAACTTGAAATCAGCTACCCAATTGTGGTAATTCCTTGGTAAAATCTGTATACAAATTAAAAAATAAAAACAACATATTATAAAAAAATAAACTTGAAGATAACATGAACATACCTGAGACTTCATCTTGTTGTCTGATACATAAAGTAAAAAACAATTTAGCAACTCCATTGATATATGAAATTTGAAGAGGATGAAGATGATTATGTATTATGTATATTTATAAGATAAGGTTATTTAAGATTATAGTAATAGTCTCAATTATGGAAACATTATTTGTCTATTTTGTGCAAAAATATATTATGATTTTATAAGAAAAAAGATATAATACTAAAGTTTATTGCTTACAAAGTGGGAATTAGAAAAATAAAAATATAAAGACATTTATTGACAAAATTAAAAGAGTATATTTAAAGTTAGAAATTAAAAAACGGATTGTGTTTTTTGTTTCGATTTTTTTATTAAAAGGAAAACGTTAAAAATCATTTAAAAATAGTATTTTATATTTGTTATAGATTGATATATATATATATATATATATATAGGATTAGGTTCAAACGTGAACAAAATCCCAAGAGTGAACTGCGTGAACTAATCTTGACCCTTGATTTTGTTTAAGATGATTAGGGGTAGGATTGTAATTGTACATATAAACTATTATTAAATTTAAATCATTATATCACTAATTCATTTCAGTTACACGTAGCCAAGTTTAGTAATTCAAAATCTTTACATATTTTATATTTTTATAAGATTTTGATCTTTATCTATTTAACAAATTAACTTATTCTCTTTCGATTTCATCGTACATCAGCTCCATAAACCCAGGAAATCACGTTATAATTTCATCGTACATTACGTCAATTTTTCCTCTGAAGATCGATCGCAACTATATCCTCGTCGGTAGTTGATTTGGTTATTGTAGTTGTATTCCGGCGAACATTAATCGGAGACGGCATAAGATTCCGGCGAACAATAATCTGAAAAACCAGGTTTGTATCACGTCAATTAATCGGTAGTTGATTTGGTTATTGCAACTATATCCAGGTGTGTATCGTTTGAACATTGATAATTTTTTTGTAATGAACATGTCATCACTGTTAGCATTCGTTGTCGTTATTGCAATATGTAAACTTGAGTTTTGATTCCTATATGTTTTGTATATTCTTTGGATCCGAGTTACACATTATGTAAGTTTAAACATTGCTGCTTGCTGTAATACGTATGTGTACATACACAGGGTACACATGTGTACTGCTTGATCTATATATGCCAACATGATAGTACACATGTGTAAAACGCACGATAGTTTCATGTAAATAGCATAATTTTTGTTAATGAGCATTTGAAGACCATCAGCATTGTTGTCCTTATTGCAATCTTACAACTAATGGTCCGTCATAATAATTTTCGTCAATGAACAACTTATCCGTTCTACTTATTCACATAGCATATTGCATGTTTTTTAGTCTGATCCCCTTGTCTATATGTATATAATATTTTTTTAACATATTGTGCAGAGTCGGTTACGAGTAACGTGTATGAAACTCTCAACGGGACTAGGTACTGGACACCAATTGTCCCCCTCGGATTCAAACCGTTTGTGAACAAGCAATCGCAATGTACGAGGAGTACGCACAGCTAGCAGGAATTGGAACCTGTTTGGGTACTTCAAAAAAAGAAAAAATAGGCGATGAGATAATTACTATTAGGCGAATTAGATGAGAGCCAAGACAACGGTAGCGAGATCTAGATTTTTTTTTAAACTGATAGACGCACCTTTTTTCCCATTAGATTTTTTTTCCTTCTTTCTTATTGAATGTTTGTAGAAGTTTTTTTAATGTTTTGTGATTGTTCAATACGATATAATATGAGATATTATAACATACAGTTATTGTTCAATGCGATCAATGGTATGACTTTTATAATGTGTTAGAAGATATACAAACATAGAAACAACATTGTTTCGACTTCGAAAAATATGTAACATAAATCCGTATAGAAGTTTACTTAGTTCATTTAATATGTGTTTTATATACTGTATTTTACATATACACATGTATACTTACCTGCTTACTATGTCTGTACACATGTGTAATTGGATATTTATACACTAGTACTCATGTGTACTGAGTTGCTTAATGTGTGTATAAAAGTCTAAAAACAAAAAAAAAACATACAAATAGATGGAGGAGATAATGATAGATATTGAAAAGATTTAAAATCACAAATAAATGGAGGAGACAATGATAGATATTGAAAAGATTTGAAATGCACGATTTTAGAGGACACATTAAGAAATACTCCAACAAATTAAACTATTCAGTTATAACCTTCCATATTTGTTAATTGTAAATGTACAATAATACCCTTCTATATTTAACTAAATATATTAAATTAACCCAATAATTACGATCTTGCCATTCTATTATAATCTTAAGATGATGAAGATCAACGGTCCATATAAGTTCACGCAGTTCACTCTTGGGAGGGTGTTCACGCTGGAACCCTACCCTATATATATATATATATGTAGAATAAATTTTAGTAAATATATAAAATAAAATTTGATTATGTATTACATAATTTCCATAACAATAATTATAGTAAAACCGATTACATCTATAATTAGATAGATCAGAATTTTATAAATCAACCAAAAATTGTGTTTTAGTTACAAATAGAAGAAATAATGCGATTTCATTTTTTATATGATTTAAAGTATCCAAAGTTAGATTATGTCTCATATTTTTAGTAACGTTTTAAATAATAAAATTATATATTATTAACATGAGAATTAACAAAAAGAAGAATGATAACATATATATATATATATATATATGAAACAAAAATTCAATAAACAAAACAAATTAGCAAAAAACACTTGTTATTCGAATAAAAAACTGAACCACAAAATCTAGATGTTCGGATAAAGCAACCACACACGTCAAAACCATTGTCAATTAAAAATAAAGACACAAATATCCAAAGACGGAAAAAATCGATGATATCAAAAGTTTGGAGTAAAGGTGAACTACTCTTCGATCTTTGGAATTAGAAGCACTGCATCGACAGCATCATTGTCCTCATGCCCAATATCGTCTTTACGCATTTTTGATGACGACTGGGAAGAAACATCATCAACATCATAAACAGTATCCAAATTGCGCTTCAAGTCACCTTCGCACGTCGTATCCGAATTAGTATCCTTCTGATCAAACGATGTTGTAAAGCAAATTTAAAAAGCATTAGAGCAGGGGGTTACATCGTCTCTCGTTTTGGATATAGAATCCTAAAAAAAAATATTAAAAAAGGATGAATTATAAATATACATTTAACAAATCATGACTAAAACTTAAATCATATATTAAGTAAATTGATAGTAAACCTTAACGGGAGAATCGACATTACGATTGGAATCGGATAGTTCGACATTAACGGCTTCCTCATCAGAGTGACAATGCCGGTACAGTCCTGGAGACGTATAGCAAGCCTAATCCAGTAATCCTGCATACTATATTAATCAGATTTAGTTAAATTGTCAAAGCAAGCATTGTGGACAAAAGTTTTAATATCGCATGGAGAAACCCTTTCTAGCTTCATAATAGATTTCTTTCCATTTTGCCCAAATGAACATGGTATGGTCAACAAATCACATATCTAAAAACGCATCAAGCATCTATTGAATTATAAGTAAGGCTGCACAGCAGAGGACGAAACATCAGATCTGACTTGAGTCGCAGTTCCACCAGAAGCCTGTTCCAACACCTGTTCTACGTATAAATAAATTAGAATTTAGGTTAAGCCGTTTCAGATATCTAGTATATGATTTCTTCAGTTTTTTGTCCAGTCCGTTGTATGTCATCTGTCAAGTTCAATGTGAACGTCAACTGTCACGGATACTATAGGCCTCGTTTTTCACTTAAAGCATAGATCCACTCAATTATCACAATCCGGGAGCTTGGGACAACAAATGTCTTGAACAAATGAAGCTCGAAAAACAATTTTTAACCTTTTAAAAAAAGAATTATAAATTTCTTTTAGAAAAAAATCATGAAATAATAACCAAGCTTCGATAATAGTCGCCCATACTTTTTATAACTATAAATCGTAAACTTGAAGTAAACGACAATCGATCTTATTCTTTGTTTTAGAATCAAGTGGAGATAGTGGTAGATTAGCAATAGATGTTGATAGATATAGACACTTTTTGTATGCCATTTATGAATTATGTAAAGAATTAATTTGAAACTTTAGAAACAATATACCAACCAACTTAATCTCCACCTGAATACACTATTTTTTTCCACCACTGTAATATATATAAAACATATATGGATCATTTTTTTACTTAATACAGGTTGAAAAACATAAAGAACTTTTCAAACTTACATGATGTGAACTTACCAACCACTTGTACCAACAAAAACATTCAAAACTGCCATCATTCAAATTTCATGTTCTTTATTTATATTTTGATGATAAGATCAAATTTTCCACTGTTTGTTCGATCTTCAATCAATCTGCATAGCTAATACTCGATAAACTTAAACAAAATGTCACTAAATAACTAATTCAGTGAATTTTAAATTATAAACAGAGAACAACAACTTACAGGCCAAACATGACGATAACCAGATCCATCCATCTGATTGAAACAAACTCTTCACCAATTTCACAAAATACGCCTACGTTTTTTATTCAACTTCGCCGCCAATAACCTACAATGGCTGACACATCTTCACTAATTTCACAAAAGTACGCCGTCATTTCTGATTGAACTTCATCGCCTATTTGGATCCGTAATATAAACTGTTAAACACATCTTAGATAAAATGGAAAAAAGAAATCAATAAACACTCCCCTAGCTCCCAGTTGGCCTGGTCCACTGCCCTAACCGTTTTGAATTTGAGCTTTTTACAAAGAAAGCATCAAACTAATCAGATTAAATCCAACAACAAGTTGAATAATGAGATAAAATTGAGCCTCCACTTGTTTAGAGTCAATCAAAACCATGCTGAATCTTTTGTACCATTGCATATGAATTTCGAAAAAAAAAATTAATTGATTTTGCCATTCAAAAGAATCTACCATTCATATTTCATAGTTTCATACACTGATTACTAATATACATTAAGCTTTCACAAACTATGATCATGATAAAAACTTAAAAAAAAGAATAATCTTTTACCAAACCAGTCCATTCTTGCCATACATCATAACTCAAGTGCCTGATGTGGGGTAAAATACACATATTTGTCCCGTGTAAAATTTATAATTATTGTATAAATTTTATTTGTTTTATTTAGTTTTTAGTATTATATTATATTATTTTGTGTTGGGCCAGGTCCTGGTGCAAATGGAGCGAAAACGAGTAATATGGAAATGACCAGCCAGTTGGGCAGAGTGGGATGCCAGAGACCGAAGTAAAATTACAGCTATTTTCTGTGAATAGGTCGAGGCCACTACCTCTATTTTTTAAGTTAAAGGGCTCTACTTATATTATATATACACACATATAATTAATAAAAGAAGCCAATGAGCTTGTAGTGGAGTGGTAAGGGAGAGACTTGTGTTTCTATGAGACTTAAGTTCAATTCCTGCTTCTCCCCATTAGTTTTCAGCGGCACCTGGTGATGATGGGAGACTAGGCGAGTAGGCGGCGATCGCTAGTTCGATCCTTGAACTGAATGGGTTTTACCTCACCGCACTGTCGTGCCTTTGGGAGAGTGTTCACGGGCTTCTGCCCTAGGTGAGGGTTTTCCCCAGTTCGTAGACGGGTGTATCCCGATGTGGTGAATTTCGCCAGTAGCCCATTTGGAGGATTCGTTGGCCGTTCAAAAAAATAATTAATAAAAGAAAATAAAAGATAGAATGTTTCTTGAGATCGGCGGCTAAGAATGATCAGAGAAGAAAAGTATATATATGTTAATGGGTTAGGATCAAATACAAATGATAAAATAAATAAGAAGGGTAAGAAGAATTCTAGTCCATTGATCTTAGATTTGGAGGGTTGAGATTAGTTGTAGGGAAAAGAAGATAATAGAAGAGCATAAAGGGAATCCTATATTTATGGATTTTCTCTCTCCACATGCAAGACACATGCCAATTCCCCCATCGATTTAAATCGTCCATAACTTTTTCATACGACATTTTTTTTTTAAAATTCACCATAATAACGAGCGTTTTTTTATTTTTAATATGAGTACCATATTATCATATAAAAATAAAAAATTTCATTTTTACTGGGGTTTTTTTTTTTTTTTTTGCATTGTGTTAATGGTTCAGGTCATTGTGTCTTTTAACTGAGTTTTGGTCAATAGAGTTTCTATACATTGTGTTATTATCAAAACCTATAACACAATGTTAATTTGGGTTCTATCCATTGCGTTTTTATAAGAACCTATAACACAATAAATGACCCAATGAAGATGGTGTTATATCTGGGTTTTCTATAAATTGTGTTATTAGTTCAGGTCATTGTGTTTAATATGTTATTCATTGTGTTTTAATTTGTTGTCCATTGTGTTTTAATAATTTGTTCAATTTTTTTATTATCTTTGTTCATTGTGTTTTAGTTTGTTGTGTATTGTGTTTTTAGTTTGTTTTCCATTGTGTCTTCATTTGCTCTCCATTGTGTCTTTTATCTGTTGTCATTAATTGTGTCTTTTATCTGTTGTCATCAATGGTGTTTTTATTTAGTCTGATACTTATTGTGTTATATGTTATTGTCATTGTGTTATACGTTATGGTCATTGTGTTTTAGTATGTTGTCCATTGTGTCTTTATCTGTTGTCATTGATTGTGTTTTTGATCTACTTTACATTGTGTTTAAATCATGTCCATTGTGTTATTATCAAAACCTATAACACAATGTTAATTTGGGTTCTATCCATTGTGTTTTTATAAGAACCTATAACACAATATATGACACAATGAAGATGGTGTTATATCTGGGTTTTCTATAAATTGTGTTATTAGTTCAGGTCATTGTGTTTAATATGTTATTCATTGTATTTTAATATGTTGTCCATTGTGTTTTAATAATTTGTTCAATTTTTTTATTATCTTTGTTCATTGTGTTTTAGTTTGTTGTGTGTTGTGTTTTTAGTTTGTTTTCCATTGTGTCTTCATCTGCTCTCCATTGTGTCTTTTATCTGCTGTCATTAATTGTGTCTTTTATCTGTTGTCATCAATTGTGTTTTTATTTAGTCTGATAATTATTGTGTTATATGTTATCGTCATTGTGTTATACGTTATGGTCATTGTGTTTTAGTATGTTGTCCATTGTGTCTTTATCTATTGTCATTGATTGTGTTTTTGATCTACTTTACATTATGTTTTACATCATGTCCATTGTGTAATATGCAACTGAGTTTTTGAATTTTTTTTGAAAAATATAACAATATGGTACTCATATTAAAGCTAAAAAACGCTCGATTTTATGGTATAATTTTTTTAAAAACAAATGATGTATAAAAAAGTTACAGACGTTTAAAAATTGGGGGGAAATAACATGTGACTTGCATGTGCATATTCTCTTTCCTCTTGTAGACAAAATTACCCTTTCCATTTAATTCCTCCTAGGACACTTGTCACTCTCTGGTGGTTTCTTACCCTTCTTATTTTTAAATACTTTGTATTATAACTCAACCCATATGTTAATATTATATGTTGTGGGGGTGTGATGACACAAAATAAAGAAAAGGAACAGATATATTGAGATAGAGGATCAGTATAATATAAAAGGGAGGCAACCAATTACAACGATGAGGATATTAAAGGAGGCTGATATTATATTGTTAGTGAAGTAGGAGTGGGCCGCCAAAAACCCTTCAGCCTAGATGTTATGTGAAAGCATGATTTGGGCCTTTGACTAATGAGTATTATCATAAACAAAACCCTTATCATACATATCCGACCATATATATCAAGAGGGGGTAGGCAAGGACATCAGACGATCAAGAGGCAAGGTGGACAAATTTTAGAAGCAACATTAACCAAGTTTGAAGTTCTTGAATCATTGATAGTGAAGACGGAGAAGGTTGGAATTCAAGAGATCTACTCGGGTTCTTTTATTTTCTAGTTTCTTTTATTCCATGTCAATGAATTCATTATTTAAACTTTGTGTTATTATTTTGAAGACCATGCTTCTTGGCTAGAAACCTAAAACCGCCTAGACTATGATGAATGAATTTGAATAAAGTTTGAACCTTTTTAGTTAATTGCATGCGTTTATGGATTAATTGTGTTTTGTAAGAGGTTTGGTTTATTAATTTGGTGTGTATGCATACTTTAATTTGGTTAATTATTATCAATTGATTCGTGTGAATCTTGGTGGTTGTCTGCTACAGAATAGATTCATGCTAGGTCTTTGACCTTCAGGGAGAATTGGCCTATAAACCCTAGAAGTGATAGTTAGTAATTTGCTAGATTTTAGTATTCTACTAGTCCTTATAGCTGGAAGGTGCAGGGCTATTGATAGGTCTTACCCGACGAATTGCTTTAGACAGTCTTTGGAAAAAGTCGTGCCTTAGTTGCCCCGTCGGTTTATTAGTCTATCAAATCAAGTTAAGAAACTCAAACTACCCTAGATCTATAATTGGAAAAGAGTAGGTCAATATTAGGGTACTTACACAATAATTAGATAACCGGAAGGAAGTCTAATAACCGGTAGGAATAACGGCCTAGGTAGTGCCATAAGTTTCACCTCGAGAAGGGTTGAGGGACTTTGAAGGTTATGAATAGATCAAAAAGAAGAAGAACAGATTGAATTACCGCTTGAATGTTGATGCTTCAATGATTGGAAGAAGGAATGGAAGGAATGGAGAGAGAGATAGTAACAGAAACGTACGTAATAAGCTTCTCCAATCCTGGCCTTAGAGGTATGCCACATGTATGCTTATGTGGCTGCCTATTTGGCATCAACCATAAGGTGACATGTGTCCCCCAATGGTTTGCTTTATTAGATATACTAGCGGTAAGACCGGTGTGCAAACACGGGTCGTTTCTTTGTCACGATATGCACAACGTTTTTTAACTTTAGCAATTGAGTAGACTTGTGAAACTCTAACGAAAGTTCATCAGGACTGTTATAACTAACCACTGCTCCTTATAAAATATTATTTAGCTAGGTTATTACCCGAGATTGTTTCCCGGGCTCGGGAAACTTATTATATTAATTACTATTTGTTATTAATACGACCACATTACATCAAGCATCTCATTCGATTCAACAACAATGTCTTCAAATCACCGGATTAGATCATGAACCCATATTAGAGGTCAAACAAAAGCACAACAGGACCACATGAATAACATCATTTCCACTTTTACTTCAATGCACTTAAATGATAGGGTGATTTGGGATTTTGTAAAAATGTTTGTTTTTATACTACTTTACAAAATTACATAGAATTCAAGAAAATGAAACAACGAATTAAACAGATGTTGAGTTATTCAAAGTTCTGTTGAATACTAAATGAGATGTTGACCAAAATTCAAACAGATGTTGACCAAAAGCCAATCAAATATTGACCAATAGTCAAATAGATGTTGACCTTAAACAGATGTTTGGTTTAAGGCTAAACATCTGTTTATGGCCAAACATCTGTTTAAGGTAAAACATCTGTTTAAGTCCAAATACCTGATATAGAAGGCCAAATATCTGTTTAAGGCAAAACATTTGTTTAAGGTGAAACATCTGTTTATGGCCAAACATCTGTTTAAGGTCAAACAACTGTTTAAGTCCAAACCTCTGATATAAAAGGCCAAACATCTTTTTAAGTCTGAACAGATGTTTAACTTAATCAGATCTACTGTCTTCTCACACTGTTTTCCTCTTCAAAACACTGTTGAACCTAACATGGGTTTCCATTAACTATTGACCAAAAGGCAAACATATGTTCAAACCACTGTTTGTTATTGTACTTCTTTACAAAATTACATAAAATTCAAGAAAACGAAACAATGACTTAAAGAACTATAATTTAACACATAATCTAATCGGGCAAAGCAATCTATTATCTGACAATTCCCTGGTTTTTACAACATGAAACACAACATCATCATGCCAAATACAGTCATATATATCCATCCATTATTCTGAATTCATAAACCCATAAATGCAGAAGAATGTCACATTTGCGATTAATAAACCAAGTTTCTACTAATTGCAGTTACTATTAGCAAAAAAAAAGCATGATATCATCTATATATAAAACATAAAGTGCTAATAACAGTGTTTTATCATGTTAGCTATACATAGCAACAAAACATCAAGTTAATAATTTAAAAAAACATACAACACCACCATCAAAAAATTCATAGTTATAATATTTGATATCAGAACATACTTAAATGTCGTTGTTAAAATGAGGTAACTTGATTTAATATGATCTTCTATTGCGAAGACACGTATGTGAAGTGCAACATATCACCAAACCTCAAGTTATTCTCAGTCATAAACTTTCGCCAACCGTCCAACGCATAACGTGGCTTCAATTCATTTAACTCCGACTTAACATCATAAACCTCCACAACTCCAACCATGTTTTGAACTTTCAAAGGATGAAGATCAACAGAAAGACCTGCTCGTCTCGCAACTTCAACAGGAAGACGTTACATGTATTGTGTAGAAAAAAATAATAGTCAGACAAATAAACATAAATCATTAGTTTGTTATAAAAAATGGTATACCGGCCTATAGTCTCTTTTGTGATCAAAATGAAAGAACTCAGGGTCGAGAAGATGTCCAGAATGTTTTTTTGCAGTGTTCGTAATCTTATTTCTACAGTTAAGCTTTTTCTGAACGTTGGCGGCTCTCTTCCCCTTGATGAAAAAGTAAACATATACATGTGAATTAAAGGAATGTTGAATATATGCACAAAAAAAAAAAAAACAGTTTATATAAGATATACTAATTAAGTGGCGAGTATAGATACCTTAACTTTGTGAGCAGATGAAGAACATCCAATATGATCACTTGTGTCGACAGGTAAGGCAGCATTTCCCTTAGTCATATTCTTGACCGTCTCCTTTCTCTCAGAAGTAACTTTACCTTTCTTCTTAACCTGTTGTCATAGAGTAACTTTAATAACCATAGTAATATAACAATCTTTAAGATGGTAAACTTACATCTTGTGTTTTATTCAATTGTGAAGACATGCGTCTCTTCGACGTGCATTCGACATTGGTTGGTAACTTCTTCTAAATAATACATTATTGGATAAATGTAACATCAGTAAACATCATTACTAATAGTTGTAAAAACATTAAATTCTTATATGTGTTAAATTAAAAATAAATAATTTTAACAATTTAGTAAGTACCTGAGTAACGGTTCTTCCTTCACCTACAGACACAACTTCTTCATCCTCATAGATGTCCTGGTCAACATTAATGAAATAATTAATATAATGCTAAAATAATTAAAACTTTTACTGCTAATGCTAAATACATACGTTCCTTGAATACATTCTCAACATAATCAGCCTTCGATATCTCAAGTACACTGTCATCGTCAGATTCAGGTTTCTTCGAAAAGCAAATCTCAGTCTCATCTCTATAAACTACTACCTCAAAAACAACATCATCAATTCTGCTAAACACAAGCAAATCATCCTCAAGCATCCCAACATCGTTGCACATTTCCGGCCATCCTCTAGCAAATACAAAGTTTGTATCAACCTTAGACGCCTCAACATTCCAATAGGAACCCTTATAACAGATTTGAAATTTGCCACTTGGTGGGCTGTTTACGTAAAATTGTTTAATGAAGCAGTCTTCGATTACCTGCATAAAATTAAAAATAATGAATACTATACGTGAAGTATGTAACTTATGAGAATAAGTGTTGACACGTTTAAGATGCAAAAGGATTCAAGTTAAGATCAATAGTCATACCGTAAAACCAAATCTTGCATAACGATTAAACGTGAAATAAGATTCACCACACATGCCATCAACAAAACATGAAAGTTCAAGCCCAAAATCACCTAACGGTCTGAAAACCAACAAAGTATCCCTCGGCAAATTGAAATCTTTAACAACACTGTCCCAACCGTCAGTTATTATTGGCGTTGAATTTTCTGTTCTGACCCTCACAACCCATTTTTTACCAGACTCATGATAGATTCGTAACTTATTTTTTTGCCAACAATCTCCCCACTTTTGATTAGCAAAGGCTGTAGGTACATCCTGTATATAATTTTTAAGTAGTGTAAGAAAATATAAACCATAACAACTGTTAAATACTAGGGGGAACCCGCGCGTTGCGGCGGAGTCGACACGATTAATCCTAAGGTGCCAATAGACCGAGGACACGTTAACCAACGGACACAACTAACAACAAGAATTTCATCTACTATAAGACCAAAATCTTCTATGGAGTTGAAGAAAAGACGGATGGGTTTTTGTAAGATTCAATTTTTCTTCTGCTTCTGATGCCTTCTCCCACGAACGTCGTCAGGAGCTTTCTCAGCAAACTGTATACATAAAACAAGATTCGTGAGGGTGAAATATGCAAAGGAGATTGTTGATGGTATGGAATAGTGAAATAATTACATTGGGAGAAGTGAAACGCGTCACGCGTGCATTGTATTCGTTTTGCATCTTTGAAAGGCGTTTGGTGATGCCTTACTTTGATCAAATAGTGTGGATGCAAGCACTGCTACTTTCGGACCAATTGCCTTAGTGTTGTTTTTTTTTGCTCCGTCTTTTTCTTGTGGAAAATGAAAGCATAAGGCAAAACAACATAAAATACGAAAACGTGGTTGGTATAGAATAATAAACTGATGTAGTGTAATTTATAAGTTACGGGCGAGTGGTTTGTTAAAGTTTTAATAGTTTATATAATCACACTATTTAATGCTTGTTATTAAGTCCATACTTAATACAAAGAGGATCGGATCACTAATCGCATTATGTTAGTAAAAAAGAATTTTAAAAACTACTTGCAGTTGACATCTTGAATAACCTCCTCCTTCTTCTTAGTCAGATCAAATGGTGCAATCCACACTATGATACATCATTGTTTGAGAAAAAAAACACCTATTACTACACATTGTTTTCTTTTTTCTTTTTTGTAAGCTTGTGCTGGTGCTCCATATGGATATTCAATTGAAACTCTTGGGCAACTGTTAAACATTTGATCAAGTTATAGAAATATCCACATCTAAGTTTCAAAAGTTACATGAAGACAACATGACAGTTGACAAACATGAACTGGTTACTGTCAACTTTGACTTTTTTGACTTTGTTATATTCACAGTAGTTTATTACTTTATTCGACTCTTAACAATCGTTCATGTCTCTAGTTATTTATCAATTTACTTTTAAAGTTAATTTAGTCCAATTGACCACTTATTTGCTCTACAGCTATGAAGTTTTGCAGCACAAAGGCCTTCTTTAGAGGAAACCAAAATGAAGCTCATGGAACCCTCACCCAACTGAAGCAATCCATTTTCCATCCTAAAACTTTCTTTTTGACCCGTTATCAAAACCCACCAAATTTGCAGCCTATATCAAGGCTTGCAGTCAAGCGTACACAACCAAGTGAAGTTAAAGAGCATGATACCATATATAAGTAAATGAGAAGAGATTGTCACATACTTTGGAGGAAAAAGGAGCCACAGAGTTCAAGAGCATGATACCATTGAGTTACAAGAAAATTCTGCATTAATCCTAGAAAACGAATGTAACTAATAACAGTCATTTGAAATAATTATAATCGGGATAAGTTCCAATAGACAGCGCATTGGAGTTTATTAAATGGCATCAGCAAACTACGTTAAAACTTAAAAAATATGAAATCAACTGAAAAAAGGGTGTAAGTGTTACCAGCAAATAGGCACCGGTGGTGCTGCCATATACAAATAAAATGCTGCCAACGCCTTTTAGAACCATTGAAGCCAAAACATGCTTAACCTGTATAAATATGTAGAAAAGAAAAAAAACCCTCATAATATGGAAACATAAAGTCAGAATGCCCAACAGTTCCGTGCTCTATAACAGAATGCCGAATCCAAATTCATAACAAGAAACGTGAATAAAAGTTCCAACAACAAAAGCATAAGCCATATTAATAAAGTAGGTTTAAAAACCAGCAGTAAATTGGCAACTGGTATAGGATATAAACGTATAATTCCTCATGAATCTTCACTTCAGCAACATGATTTATGTAAATCTAGCTGTACAAGTCATCATCATCAGCATCGCCAGCATGGGGGCAACCGGGTCAGAATCATCACCACCACCAGTCCCAGATGCTGATTTAGGAAACCGAAATTCCGACCCAAATCCTCGAGACTGCTGCAACGTCTGAGCAAATGCTTGGTATTTCCTTATGTCAACATCACTCACACTTTTGCAAGCATATCCTTAAAGTGGGCCGCCTTAATCTCTGCCACCTCCTCTTCATCCGATCCATAGAGTCGGGATTCTCACTTCTTTTCATCTCCTTCTCTATATCCTGCATAATACAATCAACACAGCAATTTAACTCGTTGGTCACATGTAGAGTTGCAAAAACGAGATTGGGCCCGAGACAGGTCAAAGAAAAGGCTAAACGAACTCAAAATGGCATGAATGCATGATTTAGCCTAAATGTCCATTAGTCCTACATATTTTCCGCAAGCCCACTCCTACACTGGGTTGAGTCCAAAATAAGCTTGAAACCCTGGTCCTAATACGTTTAGGCTCACAATCCAGGGTTAGCACCCCCCGGACTTCACTGAAACACTTGAGTTGGATATTCAGGAGTCCGTATGCCCAGAATAAAGGTCCAACAAATACAATAATCTGGGATTATTCTCAGATGCGTGACAGATTAATCAAAATTTCCAACTGACAGTGAACAATGAGGGAGCGACGCTTGGTTGGGTGGGATGGAAACGCACGAATGCTTTAGTTTCAGCATTCAATCACCTGCAATAATGTGGAAGAGAAGCGTATGTGTGCTGCAATAATGTGGAAGAGAAGCGTATGTGTTGAAATACCAACATTACCCCCTTTGGCGTCTTAAACTTGAGTGGAAATTCCAAATTCCATGGCTTTAAGCACCTTGTACATGTTGCTTTAAAATTGATACACATGGTAAAATTACCATCTTGTACATCACCTTGTACATGTTGCTTTAAAATTTCCAAATTCAAACTAAAAACTACGAACAAGATTCACCTGCTGATCGTATCCGACACATGAACGGTTCTCCTAGTTACATCTTCTCGTTGAGCCATGTTGGTTCGGTTATTCATCCTTCGCTTCCCGTGGTTAAAGTTACCCTTCTTCTAACCATCAACACCAACAAACACATAATTTTACCAATAAATAACAAAACAAAAATAAAAGAAAATAAAAATAAGTAAATACCCTTCTAGTAGAACCACCACCATTCATATTAGGAAAAGGGGTTTGTCCAGTCTGAAGGTAGAAATCATTAACGACAGAGTACCCAAACGGAACTCCGGCAGGCGGCGGCAGAACAAGCGGCGCATGAAAACCATTATTAGCAAGTAAAGGTAGAACAAACTCTTCAGCCATAGGATTTAATTTCGACAACATTTCACCCAAATCTCTCATCTCTTTCTTTAAACCCTCATCGTCATGATCACGATGATCACCAGCGTTCATCTTCATCTGATGATTGTTATTGTTGTTGCTATTATTATTTTGATGATGGTTCAAAACCCCATTTCCATTGGGCATAATATTCTTCTTCTGCGGATCAAAATCGGGCGATTCGACCCGGTTATTCGACCCACCATTCTCAACAAGAGTCATGATTGTCTGATTGTTTGATCCACTGACACTCAAAGCTCAAAAGGGGTTGTTTATCTTGTGCAAATTAAGATGATTTTACAAACAAAATTCGAGATTTGACTTTCGTTAAAAACAAAAACTGAAAAATAATAATAATAATAATAATAATAATAATAATAATAATAATAATAAAGATTAAACAAAGGCTCTGACAGACAGAAGAGGAAGAAAGATAATAAATTTACCTGATGGGTGTTCTTAGATCATCGATTTGAGCTCAAAGAAAAGATCGCACGCTTTTTAAACCGAAGATTCCAAATTGACTTTTCTTTTTAGCTCATTTTTCGTTCTCGGATGAACATACCAGCCAGCTGCTCAACGCTTTCATATCACTAATTACAGTCATACAAAAAGTGATTATTTCAAATTATCTGATCACAAATCCTTAATTTTGCTATAACTAATAAGTCTTACAACCTATGAAGCAGCTAACATCACCCATAACTCCAGAACAACCATAAAATATTGAAAACTCCAAAACACAGAATACAACTTTTTCAACATGCTAAATCTTACAGAACACATGTTAAAAGCTACCTAACTCTGCACAGCTACAAAGCAAAAAAGATGCTACAAATTGTAGGAGAAAAGAAATGATTCAATTACCAAGGAGAAGGGAAATTGAAGCATCGATGAAGGGGAGGATTTCAGTCATGAATTAAATGTGAAAATGGATGTTGGCTGCTCAATTTCAAATGAACAACTGTCCTGAACGACGATGGGAGGAGCAGGGGCAGAAGTAAACAGATAAACTTAGCGTACCATATCACTCAATTTGGTGAACAAATTAGATCCGCTACATAAATACACGCACAGTCGATTAAAAGCAGAAGCATGAAATTGAATAGAAATAAAACAAGAATTGAGCGTACCTTCTTTGAGCAACAAACGTGAAAGCAGCCAATCCGTGACCATCATTGAAGGGTTGCCGTCATACGAATGAAAACAGAAGTTAAAATATTAGTTATTAAAGATTAGAGAACGTACACATCTTCGGCTATGAACAACAACCAAGTAGATCTGAGTGCCATTCTCCATGCATGCCCATAAGATCCTCTAGCAGAAGTTAAAACTTGTCCATACGAAGCCAATGATGTGCTTCTACAAGATCATTTACAAGTCAAGAATACAGAAAAAATGAGGCCTATAAAGCTTGAACACTATAATCCGATATATTTTAGCAAACGATTGTAGTAAATTGTATATTTAAGAATAAAGAAGATACTAACCTTGAGGCTTGAAGTTGAATGTGTGTTCGTATTTGAATCGCTCTCTTATTGGACTACTTTATTAGTGTCTTCTTATTTGAAGCAACCGCTTCAGTAACCTCGATCCTATGCTTAAAAATATGGATGGAAGATAGATTAAAAAGTCCAGTTTTAAATAATTCAGCATTAGATGTAATAGGGTCAGGGTCATTTTAAGGAAAAGGGAAAACAAAAAGATGGAAGCGGGTCATTCTACCTCTCGTCTTCCTTCTTATGATTATGTATTTTCCCATCCCCAATTCTCCCAAATTATCAATATAGCAGCCTTGTTCTTTGTATCGTTTAGTTAATTCATTACAGTTTTACCATAGTTTGATTTGATTTGATATTTTTAAATACCAAATGAAGAAAACCAACTGAAAGAAAGAATTAGAACTGTACCTTTAATATTCCGTGAATCTTCGACGGCGTTTAGGCGAATCTCCATCAACGGCACACTTAATCATATCTCCCCCAACAACATTCTTAGTCCTTTCGTCAGGACCTGATAGTGTTTAATTTAATTTAATTTGTTGTTTGAGTTTAGCCCATCTCCAACTGTTTCAACCTACATCCAGTGCACTTAACTAAAAAACTACAAGGAGAACTTCAATTATGCTCTACAAACTTCATTAATTTCATATACACCAAACCCAAAATCAAAATTTTATAAAAAGTATCAAACACTACATGTAATTTGCTTAAATGAGGTTCTACCACTAAAATGATGTTATGAATGTTAAACCACTTTAAATATAAATCTATACTTATAAAAAAAATTATAAAAAGTCTCGAACTCAACATGAGCAAGAGATTCGGATCACCTTACACAAACAGACTAAACAAAGCTACAAGCCTAAAAAGTATGCAACTATACAAAGAGAGAGAGAGAGAGAGAGAGAGAGAGAGATGAAATTACAGATGCGGTAGAAGGAGACATGAACCATGGCTGCTACTTGAATGATCTATTCTGCTCTGCGATTAATATTAGAAACCTTACCTACTATCCATCATTAATTTAGTTATGCAAAAAATATCTTTGATATAAAATCAAAAGGGTTACCTGATTATTCAATATGAACTTGAAAGGTCGCTCAGAATACTTTTCCGTCACGACAGAAGCAAGGCAAGGATGAACAGCTAAAATCGATCAAACCCTAGCCGCCGGTCGCTGGAGTCATCTGAACCATATGACCTAATCGTATGAAGAAGAACCCCATCGTTGCCTAGGGTTTTAAATTATCGATCCCGCAACTGACACAATCACTGTCATCGTTATCCCTGGTGAAGAGGTATGGTCCCAATTCCTTGCCCACATGGCAAGGACCACACCACTTTTCCATCCTATGTGGCGCTGACGTCAACGAGACCATCCAGAAGCTTCCAGAAGCTTCCAGAAGCTTCTGGAAAATACGAAGGTGGCACCAAAGATGCTCCATCCGACATAAAGGACAACACGTGTCACCAGTCATCAGGCGCCAGGTAGGCCTGCAACGGATCAAGGAGCAGTCCGGCAACACCAGTACGACGTCTCCAAATTAGGCAAGTGTAAGCGCGCCACGTGTACCACTACACTGACCACAACAGAGGAGACCAAAGGGATATTCCCCTGGTCGGACAGCTGGCGCGCAACCACAGCTGGCACTGCTGCTCCTCCCTCTTTCACCCTCCGGCTATAAATAGGACCCTTCATCATCCAGGTTGAATCACCTTGCTCTCTATACTCTCACACTTAACACACACACTGTTTATTCTCCCTCGGAACAGTACTTATTCTCACGCCGGAGCCTGGTTAAGAGGGAAACCCCCATATTCCCCTCTTAACGTGACTAACGGTGTTACTGTTTTGCAGGACCCAAGCCATTTCCACGAGTAAGAAAGGAGATTGAACCCACAGAAGAAATAACCCCATAGATTAACCTCGGTGTTAACCTGTGTTTCATCACCTGGTTTAAGGTGGCAGGCCGGAGGCCGTTCCTGGTCTCACCTTCTCCATGGCCTCAATTGAACATGAATTAAAGTAGATTGGATGAATTGAATCGATCTGAAAAACTGAAGCATTCATATACTGAAATCCCCTGATTACCCGTGTCTTAAAAGTTTGACATTTAACCATCTAAAATGGCTTCTAGAAGATGGCAAATTACCGATTATACCCTTTTGGTGTCTTAAAAATTAATGTTAATTACTATTATATCCCTCTCAAATGTGTTGTTTTTATTTGTACATATTGCTTTTAAAGTTGTATGTGAGGTAAAATTACATTCTTATCCATCACTTCTCCTTTTTATAATAGTATAGATATATCTCAATAAAAATAAATTATATATATAAAAACATGTCATACCAGTTTCAAAGATTCTGGGTTATCAAGAAACTTGACAAATATAGTATACATGATAAAACCTGAATCAACAAGATGTTAAAAGATTGAAATTAAAAAGTTGGCTTCGAAGATGACCATTAACTGTAACACCCCGTGTTTTCATAAGTCAAAGTCAAACCAAGGTCAAAGTCAACGGCCGATTCGCGCAACTTGACTCGTAGAAATTTCTTTATTTTATTTGTATTATGTGGAGTAAGTGTTGTTAATGACAATAATCGATGTGTGTTAATCGTTAATCAATCGACTTACGACTGTGAGTTGTAGGAAGTAACAATGCGATAAAGTTAACTAATCAATAATCAAGTTATGCTAATCGAATCGACTTCTAATCGCAACTCGAGCTACGAATTTTTACTTGTTATTATACGTGTGTGTGTGCCTTACGTGTTACCTGTGCGTGTTTATTTATGTTGTGTGGTGATAATCAAGCAAACTCAATCGAAACTCGAAGTCTAACTCGAAATGCAATCGAACTCGAATCGTGAAACGAACTATGATAATGGTGGAAAATAGGTTATGCGAGATATGAGTGTTTGGGACTGAAAGTAATTTGATTAGGAAACCCTATCGTATCGTACCCCTCGCAATCGAAATCGAAATATCAAAAATCAGCGCGCGAAACACTCGAAAAGTGCGACTGATCGATCAGGCTCCCAGCTGATCGAACAGCCAGCCGAACGGACTGCTGTCCAATCGGACAGGCTGTCCGATCGAGTTGCCTGGCCGATCGGCCAGCGCTTACCCCTTTTGGCATCCTATAAATACCCCTGTTATTGTCATTCTTTCCACTTTTGGAAACCTCTGACCGACCAGCACGCTCAACTCATCTTTTTGCTGATTTCTCTCGATTCCGGTAAGTTTTCGCTCTAATCCTTGTACTTTCTTGATCTATACACACTCCTACACCTTTCTACCTTTCAAATCTTAACTTTTAACCGTGAAATCATCAAGAATCAAGTATTCTAGGATGATGTCATCATGAGTTCTTGAAGAACTTCATGTTTCGGCCTCAATCCACCAAGAATGACTTGGATCTAACCGATTTTCACATAAACAAACAAAGATCTGTAGTGGATCTAAACATATATTCGGTGAAAAGGATCGGAGGATGGATTTTCCAACTTTCTTTCAACCCTTTTCACTCAATAACTTCAAAACCCGTATAAACGGACCCTGAGCCGGTTTACAAATCACTTCGGTGGATGTATGACTCAAGATCCGGGTTCTACCCACGAGGTTAACCGGTTACGGGTTAAACGTTAAACTCCGTTCCGAACAGTTCACCGGCCGGGTTTGGGTGATTCCTGCCCGTGCAGGGGAAACAAGTAAGAATGAGGGTTCTATGGTTCGACTCGTTGTCAAAATACCTCGATATAACGACAAACAAACCAGAACAGCCAAGTGTTAGACGAATAGACTGATCAGGTCAGAAAGCTGACCGATCGGACTGCTGCCCGAACGGACAGCCAGCCGATCGGATAGTCAGCCGATCGACCAGGCCAGCCGATCGGCTAGCATGTGGCCCCACACAATCAATTAATCTATTTTGAAGACTAGTATTGAACGAACTGTAGTTCGATCGAACTACTGTCCGATCAGATTACTCTTCGGATCATGAGATATTATGCTTCAACACTTAATCGATTTTTCAACGTGCTCAATGCACTAGAAGTGCCACCCGATCGAACAGCCGTCCGATCAGGTGACACCCTGTTGTCCGATCGAACAGCAGTTGTGCTGTTCGATCGATCAACTATCCGATCCATTGCATCATACTTTACTTTCTCTTTTAAAGTCTTTGATTAGTTGACCTGTCCGATCGAACACCTGTCCGATCCAAAGACTAAACATTGCAATTCACTTGAATGTCTAACCGATCGGGTTGCCGGCCGATCGAACAGCCGTCCGATCGACCGACCTGAAAGGTAAGGATACTTCAAAGTTTTCAAATGCTACAACGAAAAATTCAAAAGTCAAACCATCATACACAAACACATACTTCTTATAGGAAGGAACAATCCACTCGAACAGCCATCCGATCGGCCTACCGACCGACCGGACAGCGGACTGTCAACCGAACGGTCAGCCGTCCTATCGAACTACCGTCCGATCGACCAGCTGTCCGACCCTCCAACACTTGTTTTCCGTTTTACATTTCACTTATCGTTACGCTACCGAATCTATTCAGGCTAACCGTACTCGCTAAGCGCTCCCTTCAATCCATTAATCGCTGTGAGTATACTCGATCCCTTTTTGCTTTAAGCACTTTTGGGTGTTACATACGTTACGAATATTCAAACTACAACAATCACACTACTCAAATGCTATTTGAACGCTAACCGTTAATGCATGTTATACGTGGCTTATGAATGCTTGTTTGTTATGTTTACACATGGAATGTTGTCTACCTGCCTTAGCCACGATAGTACTATAGTTTGGACTCAGCACCCGTTCACACGGGGGTTGTTAAGGATCTTTTACTTGCATGGATTACGGTGGTAATCATGTATTGCGAACTGCCTCGGGCAGTCAACCCGCAGTCATTGGTATCGATGGATCTATGTCGATAACTAACGTGCTTCATTTCACTATGTGTACGTGCTGGTTATGCGTAAACAAATTCGAACTCTATATGCTATTATCAAACTTGTATGCTCACCTTTACATTTTATGTATTGACTTTATTTTAACGTATGTGACAGGTGCTTAGGATGTTTACATGCTTTGTGTGATGGTGATGAAATTGAAGCTAGGGACGGTGTCCTAGAAACCAATAAATAAACTATCTATGTATGAATCTGAGTTGTCGGAACAGAACTTTTGACTGGATTTATCTGTAATAATTTGTTTGCCTCTTAAGACATGGTATGGGACATGTTACTTTAAATTATTTGGTAATGATAATTGTTATGGAAACTTCTGGACAATCTGTTTCGCTCAGTGCCACGCCCCGATGATTCCGCCATCGGTTGGGGTGTGACAGATTGGTATCAGAGCCATAACTATAGGGAATTAGGCAAGACTCGACCTAGTCCGGGTCGAAGTCTTAGAAACCTAGACTATAGTTAAGAACCAACAGACCAACTTGTGCGTATCCGTTAGGGGATATGCATGAGCTCACTGCTATCACTCGCTATTCTCGCTTATTCTACACTATCACTACACTCGAATTTTCAACTTTAAATAGGCAATAAGGGTCGGTATTAGGTGTGAAAACCACAAAATCTTGACTAAATTGCCTGGATTAATGCTGGTTTATCAACTTATCAATGATTTCTTCCTTCTTTTTCAATAACGAACGCTTGTTCAACGGGAGAATTATACAAAATCAGGAGTGAAATCCATATTTTGATGAATAATCTCCTCTATTTTTATCAAACACAGGGACGAAGTTGTTAAGCCAGGGGTGAAACCCTAACCTTGACGACTTGTTCCGCACATTTTACAAAACTCTTGCCAAAGTTCGACGGACTCCAATAACCTGAAGTCACAATAAGACCAACGGGATGTGTGCCAACGCCCAAGAATCGAGGCAAGGGCATAATCCTGGAAGTCGAACGTGTACAGCGGGTCCTTGTGAATAGTTGAATTACTTTGGTTAGTCGAAGTCTACTAGCCGCAGACGATCTACATCCCGAAATTTTATGTGTTTCGATTTTGAGCCCGCAACTGCTGACTCTGATAATTCGTCAATTTTTATGAGTTATATGTGTTTACCTGTTTATGTGTTTAAATTTTTGGAGATTTACTCGATTTTGCTTTCACTTCGATCAGCACACACAACTCGCACTGCAATTCTACCCCAAAACGTTTGCAAATCGTTGAGTTGTGGGTGACTTTGTACTACGATACACGCTTATACTACGCTATTCTCGAACGATCGCAAGCTTTGAATGATAGGTTTCTGTTTTCTGACTACCTCTAGTGATTAATTGCGTGTGTGTTTCCCTACTTCTTTGCCCTACGTGCTTAGGTATTATGTGATTATGTGCTCTACGTGCTTATGTGATTCGTGCTCTATGTGATATGTGTGTACGTAAATGTACGTGTTACTGAGCTTTAGTAAGTAGTAAACGTGTGAGGTGAGATTCGAATACAATGTGTTGAGTTCCGTGGCGATGTCTAATGCAGACAATGTCGTCTGGATCCCGTCATGCCCTTTGTCATCAAGAAAAGAGAGACAAACGTTTTGCTTCCATCATCGCTAAAAGCGTAGCAAAGGCTGTGAGTGATGTTTACGAGAATGCCAGCAAATCATCTGAAGAATCAAGAACCGACGCACCCAAAACTGCCGCAAGGCCTTTCAGCTTCAAGCAATTCAAGTCTTGTGGGCCAAAAGAATTCACTGGCGAAGGAGGTCCCACTGCACTATTTCACTGGTTTGACTCTATTGAGGTTACTCTGCGACAGAGTGGTTGCCCTGATGACCTTCGAACTCTGAATGCTACCGGCGTTTTCCAGTCCCGAGCACTAGACTGGTGGACGGCCGAGAGGAACAAGCGAGGGAACGATGCGGCCTACGGTCTGTCGTGGGACGAACTCAAGGAAGTTATGCTAGAGGAATTCTGCCCTCCTCACGAACGTCAAAAGCTAGAAGATGAATTTTGGCACATACAGTAAAAGGATGGTGACAATGCTGGTCTTACTGATCGTTTCAAACAGCTCAGCATTATCTATCCCGATCAAGTCAAGACTCCCGACATGACAATCAAGAAGTACATCCGGGCCCTGCCCGACTACGTTGCTGATTTCATGCAAGCGGCTAAGACTACGACGATCGAGGAAACTTATCTACTGGCCGCCGAAATCAATGACAAACGGGTTAAGGCTGGTGTCTGGGATAAGACTTCGAAACATCTGCATCAAGCTACCACTACCGCACCAACTTCTGAACCCACCTCATCAAGCAACAAGAGGAAGAACAAGAGAAAGAACAGCTCCAGCAACAAGAACTGTGCGATCACTGCTGCACCGATTCAAGCTGTACCTGCCCAACAGCGTCAAGTAGCGGCGCCTGTGGCCAATGCACCGCCTGCAAAGCGTGCATACACTGGACCACACCTGCTTTGCCCTACTTGCACCTACCACCACCCAACTGCAATTCCTTGCCGCTTTTGTGCTCATTGCAACGTATACGGCCATTTTACTGCTAACTGCCGTATTCGTCAAGCTCCTGCCAATCAAGCTCTACTCACTGCCCCACAGGGTCAACAAGCTCCTCCGGCACCCGCAGTCAAAGCCAGAGCCTGCTTCGCATGTGGCGACCTGAACCATTTCGCCAACATCTGCCCAAACAGGGTTGTGAAACAAGAGCCTCAGCAACAGCAGCCACAGCAGCAACAACAACAGCAGCCGCAACAACAGGCCGCACGCGCCCGAACTTTCAACCTCAACGTGCGTCAAGCCCAGGCCGACAACAAAGTGGTCAATGGTAGGTTCCTTGTGAATGGTATTTATGCTTCATGTTTGTTTGACACTGGAGCCGATAACTGCTTTGTGTCGTTCGAATTTGAGAAACTTCTTAGTCGTAAACGTTCCCAACTCTCCTCGGCATTCGATGTTGAAGTCGCTACCGGAAGAACCGTCGCCGTCAATTCCATTATCCGTGATTGTACTCTTGAGCTCAACAATCACCTCTTCCCAATTGACCTTATTCTGATGCAACTCGGAAGTTTTGACGTCATAGTAGGCATGGACTTCCTTCGAGAAAACCATGCTGAAGTGGTGTGCTTCGACAAGATGATTCGTTTTTCGCTCGCAAATGGTGACTTATTGTGCGTTTATGGCGATACTACATCAAAAGGGCTCAAGCTTATGTCATGCGTGCAAGCCAGCAAGTATATTCGCAAGGAATACAGGGCTTTCTTGGCTAACATTGTAGTAGCGGAGAAGGAAAGGAAAGAGAAGAAGGAAGTAAAAGACGTTCCTGTGGTTCGTGAATTTCCTCAGGTGTTCCCTGATGATCTTCCAGGTTTACCTCCAAGTCGTGATATCTACTTTCGTATCGACCTCATTCCTTGAGCCAATCCTATTGCCAAAGCTCCTTACCGACTCGTGCCGTCCGAAATGCGCGAACTCTCAACCCAACTCCAGGAATTACTTGAGAAAGGCTTCATCCGCCCGAGCACCTCTCCTTGGGGCGCGCCAGTCCTTTTCGTCAAAAAGAAGGACGGGTCGTTCCGGATGTGCATCGACTATCAGGAATTGAATAAGTTAACTATCAAGAACCGCTATCCCCTACCTCGCATCGACGATTTGTTTAATCAACTACAAGGCACTACGTGTTTCTCAAAGATCGACCTACGTTCAGGATATCACCAGCTACGTATTCAAGAGGAGGATATACCCAAAACCGCGTTTCGTACTCGATACGGTCACTACGAATTCGTTGTCATGCCTTTTGGTTTAACCAATGCACCAGCGGTTTTCATGGATCTGATGAATCGCGTGTGTAAACCATATCTCAACCGTTTCGTCATCGTATTCATCGACGATGTCTTGATCTATTCCAAATCAAAGACCGAACACACGCAACATCTACGTTTGGTTCTCGAGTTACTCCAGGGGAACCAACTCTATGCCAAGTTCTCCAAGTGTGAATTCTGGTTGGAGGAAGTTCAGTTTCTGGGTCACATTGTTAATAGTCAAGGTATTCACGTTGACCCTGCGAAGAGTGAAGCTGTCAAGAGTTGGGTTACACCTAAGAATCCGTCTGAAGTCCGCTCTTTTCTCGGACTAGCGGGCTATTATCGACGATTTATCGAAGGATTCTCGAAGATTGCTGTACCACTTACCTCTCTCACGCATAATGACAAGCCTTTTGTTTGGGGAACTAAACAAGAGACTGCTTTCCAAACCCTCAAGCACATGCTTTGCAATGCTCCTGTTCTCACATTGCCCGACGGAAACAATGACTTCATTGTCTATTGTGATGCTTCCAACCTTGGTCTTGGTTGTGTTCTCCTACAACGGGACAAGGTCATAGCTTACGCATCTCGTCAGCTCAAAATCCATGAGAAGAACTATACAACCCATGATCTCGAGCTAGGCGCAGTTGTTTTTGCGTTAAAGATTTGGCGACACTACCTGTATGGTACCAAGTGTACGATCTTCACCGATTATAGGAGCCTACAACACATCTTTAATCAGAAGGAACTTAATATGCGTCAACGCCGATGGGTAGAATTTCTCAACGATTACGACTGTGAGATCCGTTATCACCCAGGCAAGGCGAATGTTGTTGCCGACGCACTCAGCAGACGGAGTTATCTGCTTAGCACTCGTAATATTCAAGCCCAACACGATCTCGAAACCCTCATCCGCGACGCTCAACATGCATGTTTTAATGAACGCACCCTGAAGAAAGAAAGAATCTACCACGATGGAGCCCAACTTGTGAGCAAATCAAACGGGATATTCCACTTTCTGGACCGAATTTGGATTCCCAAACGAACTAACTTACGACAGATTTTGATGGACGAAGCCCACAAATCCCGGTATTCTATTCATCCCGGTGCTGATAAGATGTACCAGGACCTTCGTTATAAGTACTGGTGGGCGGGTATGAAAAGAGATATCGCTCTCTACGTCGGAAAATGCCTAACTTGTGCTAGGGTCAAGGCTGAACATCAAAGACCCTCTGGCTTACTCAAACAACCACCAATTCCCATGTGGAAGTGGGAGATCATAGCCATGGACTTTATAACCAAGCTACCGCACACGTCATCAGGTCGCGACAGCATTTGGGTTGTGGTCGACCGTTTGACTAAATCAGCTCACTTTCTGCCTATACGAGAAGACTACAAGGTAGAACGATTAGCCCGAATCTACACCGATGAGATAATTTGTAATCATGGGACGCCTCGTGACATCATCTGTGACCGTGATGCTCGGTTTACCTCGCGACTGTGGGAAACGTTTCAAACGGCACTCAGTACATCGCTTAATCTAAGTACCGCTTTCCACCCTCAAACCGACGGTCAGACTGAAAGAACGATCCGTACTCTTGAAGACATGCTCCGTTCGTGTGTCTTAGACTTCGGTGGTAATTGGGATAAATACCTGCCGTTAGTCGAATTCTCGTATAACAACAGCTACCATTCTAGCATCCAAATGGCACCATTCGAGGCATTATACGGAAAAAGATGTGGATCGCCGATTGTATGGCATGAGATCGGTCATTCGCAATTAACCGGTCCTGAGCTATTACAAGAAACGACAGTCAAAATTTTCCAAATTCGAGACAACCTGGTGAAAGCTCGGGATCGACAGAAAAGTTATGCCGATAAAAAGCGCAAGCCCCGTGAATTTGACGTTGGTGACTACGTACTCCTAAAGGTATCACCTTGGAAGGGTGTAGTCCGATTCGGCAAGAAGGGAAAGCTCGCGCCTCGATATGTTGGACCTTTTAAGATTCTGGAAAGGATCGGAAAAGTCGCCTACAGACTCGAACTACCAGAGGAACTGAGTAATGTCCACCCGACTTTCCACGTATCAAACCTCCGAAAGTGCCTCGCCAACCACGATTTACATGTTCCTCTAGACGATCTACAAGTGAACGAAACATTACACTTCGTGGAAAAGCCTGTCGAAATCATGGATCGCCAAACCAAGCAACTCAGACGCTCACGCATTCCTATTGTGAAAGTCCGATGGGAAGGCAAACGAGGCGCAGAGTTCACTTGGGAAATCGAAAGCGACATGAAGCCTGTCGAAATCATATATCTCAATAAAAATAAATTATATATATAAAAACATGTCATACCAGTTTCAAAGATTCTGGGTTATCAAGAAACTTGACAAATATAGTATACATGATAAAACCTGAATCAACAAGATGTTAAAAGATTGAAATTAAAAAGTTGGCTTCGAAGATGACCATTAACTGTAACACCCCGTGTTTTCATAAGTCAAAGTCAAACCAAGGTCAAAGTCAACGGCCGATTCGCGCAACTTGACTCGTAGAAATTTCTTTATTTTATTTGTATTATGTGGAGTAAGTGTTGTTAATGACAATAATCGATGTGTGTTAATCGTTAATCAATCGACTTACGACTGTGAGTTGTAGGAAGTAACAATGCGATAAAGTTAACTAATCAATAATCAAGCTATGCTAATCGAATCGACTTCTAATCGCAACTCGAGCTACGAATTTTTACTTGTTATTATACGTGTGTGTGTGCCTTACGTGTTACCTGTGCATGTTTATTTATGTTGTGTGGTGATAATCAAGCAAACTCAATCGAAACTCGAAGTCTAACTCGAAATGCAATCGAACTCGAATCGTGAAACGAACTATGATAATGGTGGAAAATAGGTTATGCGAGATATGAGTGTTTGGGACTGAAAGTAATTTGATTAGGAAACCCTATCGTATCGTACCCCTCGCAATCGAAACACTCGTAAAGTGCGACTGATCGATCAGGCTCCCAGCCGATCGAACAGCCAGCCGAACGGACTGCTGTCCGATCGGACAGGCTGTCCGATCGAGCTGCCTGGCCGATCGGCCAGCGCTTACCCCTTTTGGCATCCTATAAATACCCCTGTCATTGTCATTCTTTCCACTTTTGTAAACCTCAGACCGACCAGCACGCTCAACTCATCTTTTTGCTGATTTCTCTCGATTCCGGTAAGTTTTGGCTCTAATCCTTGTACTTTCTTGATCTATACACACTCCTACACCTTTCTACCTTTTCAAATCTTAACTTTTAACCGTGAAATCATCAAGAATCAAGTATTCTAGGATGAGGTCATCATGAGTTCTTGAAGAACTTCATGTTTCGGCCTCAATCCACCAAGAATGACTTGGATCTAACCGATTTCCACATAAACAAACAAAGATCTGTAGTGGATCTAAACATATATTCGGTGAAAAGGATCGGAGGATGGATTTTCCAACTTTCTTTCAACCCTTTTCACTCAATAACTTCAAAACCCGTAGAAACGGACCCTGAGCCGGTTTACAAATCACTTCGGTGGACGTATGGCTCAAGATCCGGGTTCTACCCACGAGGTTAACCGGTTACGGGTTAAACGTTAAACTCCGTTCCGAACAGTTCACCGGCCGGGTTTGGGTGATTCCTGCCCGTGCAGGGGAAACAAGTAAGAACGAGGGTTCTATGGTTCGACTCGTTGTCAAAATACCTCGATATAACGACAAACAAACCAGAACAGCCAAGTGTTAGACGAATAGACTGATCAGGTCAGAAAGCTGACCGATCGGACTGCTGCCCGAACGGACAGCCAGCCGATCGGTTCGTCAGCCGATCGACCAGGCCAGCCGATCGGCTAGCATGTGGCCCCACACAATCAATTAATCTATTTTGAAGACTAGTATTGAACGAACTGTAGTTCGATCGAACTACTGTCCGATCGGATTACTCTTCGGATCATGAGATACTATACTTCAACACTTAATCGATTTTTCAACGTGTTCAATGCACTAGAAGTGCCACCCGATCGAACAGCCGTCCGATCAGGTGACACCCTGTTGTCCGATCGAACAGCAGTTGTGCTATTCGATCGATCAACTATCCGATCCATTGCATCATACTTTACTTTCTCATTTAAAGTCTTTGATTAGTTGACCTGTCCGATCGAACACCTGTCCGATCCAAAGACTAAACATTGCAATTCACTTGAATGTCTAACCGATCGGGTTGCCGGCCGATCGAACAGCCGTCCGACCGACCGACCTGAAAGGTAAGGATACTTCAAAGTTTTCAAATGCTATAACAAAAACTTCAAAAGTCAAACCATCATACACAAACACATACTTCTTATAGGAAGGAACAATCCACTCGAACAGCCATCCGATCGGCCTACCGACCGACCGGACAGCGGTCTGTCAACCGAATGGTCATCCGTCCGATCGAACTACCGTCCGATCGACCAGCTTTCCGACCCTCCAACACTTGTTTTCCGTTTTACATTTCACTTATCGTTATGCTACCGCATCTATTCAGGCTAACCGTACTCGCTAAGCGCTCCCTTCAATCCATTAATCGCTGTGAGTATACTCGATCCCTTTTTGCTTTAAGCACTTTTGAGTGTTACATACGTTACGAATATTCAAACTACAACAATCACACTACTCAAATGCTATTTGAACTCTAACCGTTAATGCATGTTATACGTGGCTTATGAATGCTTGTTTGTTATGTTTACACATGGAATGCTGTCTACCTGCCTTAGCAACGATAGTACTATAGTTTGGACTCAGCACCCGTTCACACGGGGGTTGTTAAGGATCTTTTAGTTGCATGGATTACGGTGGTAATCATGTATTGCGAACTGCCTCGGGCAGTCAACCCGCAGTCATTGGTATCGATGGATCTATGTCGATAACTAACGTGCTTCATTTCACTATGTGTACGTGCTGGTTATGCGTAAACGAATTCGAACTCTATATGCTATTATCAAACTTGTATGCTCACCTTTACATTTTATGTATTGACTTTATTTTAACGTATGTGACAGGTGCTTAGGATGTTTACATGCTTTGTGTGCTGGTGATGAAATTGAGGCTAGGGACGGTGTCCTAGAAACCAATAAATAAACTATCTATGTATGAATCTGAGTTGTCGGAATAGAACTTTTGACTGGATTTATCTGTAATAATTTGTTTGCCTCTTAAGACATGGTATGGGACATGTTACTTTAAATTATTTGGTAATGATAATTGTTATGGAAACTTCTGGACAATCTGTTTCGCTCAGTGCCACGCCCCGATGATTCCGCCATCGGTTGGGGTGTGACATTAACTTTTTGTATTAACAGAGTATCTACTGAAATTAATCATAGAAACAGAGTATGAGTTAAAAATTTTCTACAAATAATAACTATTTTAATATGTTCTCAACAAATGATTCAAACACCCAACTAAACCCTTCTTGAATGTATACCAATAAACGTTTAAAAGCGTATTTGTAGCAAGATAGGATTTGAATTAAAATCGGTTAAACAATATGAAGTTCATTACAATATGAATGTACATACCAGTTGCTGAAGAAAAAACAATAAAACTGTAGGATCGTGAAACGACCTAACGAGTCGATCAGAAGAGTACCCAGACAGAATCAGAGGTGGAATTCATTGATTCTGTCTTTGTTTAGCTTGTATTCACTATTAACTGTCTCTGGTATTGATTATATCACGTTTACAGACTTGGAGACACTTCGACAGAGCTTCGCCGTCGGAAACTAGAAGATTACAACTGATATCGCTTGAAAGGGTATATATAGGCATGTGATTCCGCTTGAACATTCTCAAGCGGAATTACATCTCAAGCGAAATCACCTGAAACGGAATTAACTTTATGATTCCGCTTGAAGCAACCTGCTGATTCCGCTTGAAATGACCATGTGTCATTTCGAGCGGAATTACCTATAAAATCCCATTTTTCGTTTTTTTGTGTCCTGATCTATCAGTTCTAATCTAAGACTCGAACGAAGATGAAGTCGACAGACAACTGCACCAACAGACTCCCCCTTGAATGTTGACGGAATCTTCAGTGAGAGTCTTTAACATGACGACTCTTCAATCTTGATCAGTCTTCTTTAGGAATTTCTCCTGGAATCATGTATCTGGATCTTTTCTCTAGCTCTAACCTCATCAGACTCCCCCTTTCATCAAGCTGGGATTTTCAGTCTGGAATTAGCTATCGCCTTTGAAATCAAATCCTGGCTTTTTCTCTGATTAAGCTCTCTACCAGTTCTGAATTTCATCCTGGCTTTTCATAGCAACAGGATCAGAAACCTTTCTTTCACCTACACACATCTCAGCTACTCATAAGATAAACAAATTTTCAAATTTGAAAATATTATCAAATTTTCACATTTGAAAATATTATCAAATTTGAAACATTTTAAATTCTGGTTCAATCTTAATGAATCATCTAAATATTTCAAAATTTTCTCAACTCACACCAAATTATCCAAACCAACTGTTCATCATGTTTAGCCTCGGAATTTTGAAAATCAGCTTTCCAACACCAGTTGTCGAAAATCTTTTTGGATTTTTCAAAATATGTAAACTAAACAGAAATTTAAATGCAGAAATAAAATATATACAAACACTATTTTTGTGAGTTTGCGTAAAAGGATCATATCAGTTTATGTGACCAATCACTAGCACCGTTAAGCTTTAAACATTTTTAGTTCTAAACGATTCACGTTGATTGACGATATTGTTGTCCACTTAAACTCAATCTAAAAATTTCGAAATGCTTACTGATACGTTAAGGTATATTAATTTTGCACTAAGTTCTTATGGACCTCACGATCTCAGCATATCCCCTCATCATGTAATACACTGACTCAAGTAATGCCTTTAAACTTTTATCAACTGTGATTTGTGCGAAAACAACGCCGAATGTTTAAACATTAACAATCAGGTCGATACTTCCGTATACGCAGAGAAAGTCCAATGTTTAAACAAAATAAGAAAATAAAAATAAGTTGAAGTTGTTTAGGCTTTAACCACCAGGTCGATACTTCCGTATACGCAGAGGAGGTCCAAAGCTTAAACGAAACACCAAAGAAAATAAAGCAGAACGTTTAGGCAATAACATCCAGGTCGATACTCACGTATACGCAGAGGATGTCCAATGCTTAAACAAAATAAAGAAATAAAACAAGTTTAAATTTTTGCAAAAAGAAATGCATAATCACAGTGACTTTTTCAGCAAAGTTGTGAAAGTTCACAAACTTAACCAGTTTTATGTCTTTCGACAATCAGCGATTACTGAGTAGGCACACAATCAAGAAGAACAAAACTAAGTACTATGCTTTCAACCGCGTTTTCCACTAGAACTAGGCTTTTTCATTTAAGTTTGTATCATTATCGCAAATCTACTAGTCTAGCTGAGCCTACCGTCACATCTTTAGTGAGACCGTTTATCACATTTTATCTTTCCATTTCTTTTGCATGCTGTGACAGTCCAACTGATCTACTATCATGTCACGGCCCCCGACCCGGTTTGACCCGTTTCAGGAGCCGCGGGACAGAAATCCCGTGGTATTTATTTAATTGAGTTTAACAGCGGAAGTTTATCATCAGGATTGTTGTAAAGCTAAAATTTTCCCGATTATTTTATTTCACAACTCGGGATAAAACCCCGTTAATTTACAATACTATGATTTCACGGAGAAATCTTTATTTTACAAAACATATTTCTTTATTTTATAATGAGCCACTTTCTTAAGCTTGAAATGTTCCACAACACTTTTCCTGAATTACAACAGATCACCTGAAACATGTTTGAAAAAGGTTTTGTCAGCGGGAAATACTGAGTGAATCATTCTATTTAATAAAACCGACTTGTTTGTTATAATTTACAGTATTAAGGGTGATTACATTGTTTCTATATCAAACCAACTACCCACGGTATTTGTCACTCGACCGGATCTGTGACTATGGTCATATCCCCCATTGGCTGCCCCAATGGTGACAATTATCAAGTAATGTATACAAAACCCCACATACCGGCTGTAACTTGGTGATTACAAAGACTTAATCCCCGTAATTATAACTTTGAAAATAACATGCTTTTATAAACAAATTTGATAAAAAGAAAGAATGACTCACATTGCAGATTTAACACGGACAGAGTCTAGTCTATGGATTAGCCTTGTTAACCTAATTTATATAACAATGCACACAAAACTGGGTTAGTAATCAATACCGCATTTACGATAACTCACGAGATCAACCCTCACAACGAATGACAAAGTGCTATGCTTAAACATCCATCGAATTAACGACTAATGACAAAGCATCACCCTAACGTGGGCAGCACTTAAACATCCATTGAGTACATTGATCGATCGGAAAATGAATCGTAATAGCGATTGAGTTATTACCCTGTTTTGCGGCAGCAATTCGGGATTCGTGTGTGTTTTTGAGACTGTTTATGCTATAACTCAACGTACAATTCGAATTTGAACGTCGAACGAACACTCAATTGCATGAAACAGACGCTACTATTTATACTTGAAAAATGCCCCCCTCGCGCCACGCGAAAGGTTCCCTTGCGCGCGTAGCGTGGCCCGAGAGACCCTAGTCTACCATAGGCTTGCTTTGTGTCCCAGTAGCTCAGCTGAGTTGGTTTTACGTGCTATCTCATTTTTTACAACAAACTGTCAAGATATTACCGAATAGGGTTTACCCCCCCTGAGTTTTGGGGCCCTGATCCTGATTCTGATTATTCTGAAAATTTTAGGGTTTATTCAGAATCACTTGGGTTTCTCAATTAGGGTTTCCTAATGGACAATTAAAGTAATAATTAGGACTTTTTAATGAGAGTTGTTACATTCTCCCTACCTTATTAAAAATCTCGTCCTCGAGATTTACTGGAATAAATGAGGATACTTTTGCTTCATTTCTGATTCCAGCTCCCAAGTGTATTCAGCTCCTCTCTTTGAATCCCACCTTACTTTAACCAGCACTAGTCGTTTGTGCTTGAGAAACTTCACTTTTCTGTCTTCTATCTGAAGAGATTTCTCAACAAATTTTAGCTTTTCGTTTATCTCTATGTCTTGAAGAGGTACTACCAGAGATTCGTCTGCTAGACATTTCTTGAGATTGGATACATGAAATACAACATGTACTACAGCTAACTCTTCTGGTAGTTGTAAACGATAAGCTACTGGTCCTATACGTTGAATCACTGGAAATGGTCCTACGTACCTTGGACTTAGCTTTCCTTTCTTACCGAATCTAACAACTCCTTTCCAAGGGGAAACTTTCAACAGTACTCTGTCTCCAACTTGGAATTCTAACGGTTTGCATCTATTGTCTGCATAACTCTTCTGGCGATCTCGAGCCATCTTCAGTCTTTCCTTGATTTGTGTGATCTTATCAGTAGTTTCTTGCACAATCTCTGGACCTGATAATTGACTTTCTCCTATTTCTGCCCAACATACTGGAGTTCTGCACTTTCTTCCATAAAGTGCCTCGAATGGAGCAGTTTCAATACTTGAATGATAACTATTGTTATAGGAGAATTCAATTAATGGTAAGTGATCGTCCCAATTTCCACCAAAATCTATTACACATGCTCTGAGCATGTCTTCTAGAGTTTGAATCGTCCTTTCACTTTGTCCGTCCGTTTTTGGATGATATGCCGTGCTTAGGTTTAGTCGAGTTCCCATTGCTTCTTGGAAACTTTTCCAAAAATGAGAAGTGAAACGACTATCTCTATCTGATACAATGGAGAGTGGAACTCCATGTAGAGATACGACTTCATCTACATACAACTTTGCCAGTCTTTCCATACTAAAGGTTTCCTTCATGGGTAGAAAATGAGCTGATTTGGTTAATCGATCTACAATTACCCAAATTGAGTCATTACCTCTTCTGGTTTTGGGTAACTTAGTAACAAAATCCATTGTTATGAGTTCCCATTTCCATACAGGCATTTCTAATTGTTGTAGTAACCCTGAAGGTTTCTGATGTTCTGCCTTAATTTGTGAACAAGTAAGACATTTAGAAACATATCGAGCTATATCCTTTTTCATTCCTATCCACCAGAAATTCTTTCTTAAATCTTGGTACATTTTATTGTTTCCAGGGTGTATAGTATACCTAGATTTATGAGCTTCTTCTAAAATCTTATTTCTTAATTCTCCCTGTTTCGGTACCCAAATTCTGCTTTTGTGGAATTTCCATATTCCATCAGCTCCTTGCTCTAATTCTTTTATTTGTCCCTTCATTCCTTCAGCATCATCTTTGATTGCTGTTTCCTGAACACTCTTTATTTGTTCCATTAAATCTATTTGTAGATTTAATCTAAGAGCACGAACTCGTCGTTGTTTTTCATGATACTTACGACTTAAGGCATCTGCAACTACATTTGCCTTTCCTTCGTGATACTGAATATCACAGTCGTAGTCACTTAAGATTTCCATCCATCTTCTTTGCCTCATGTTTAACTCTTTTTGCCCAAAAATATATTTTAAACTTTTGTGGTCTGTATAGACAGTAAACTTACTTCCGTACAGATAATGTCTCCAAATCTTAAGGGCAAAAATTATGGAGCCTAACTCTAAATCATGAGTTGTATAGTTTTCCTCGTGCTTTTTCAATTGTCTTGATGCATACGCAATTACCTTCTTACGTTGCATAAGCACGCATCCCAATCCTAGTTTTGAAGCATCACAATATACTTCAAAATCTTCAGTTCCTTCTGGTAAGGCTAAGATTGGTGCATTTGTTAATTTCTGCTTCAATATTCTAAAGGCTTCTTCTTGTTTAGGTCCCCATTCAAACTTAATGGCTTTACAGGTTAGCTTAGTTAATGGTACAACTATCTTGGAAAAATCCTTAATAAACCGTCTATAATACCCAGCTAAACCTATAAAACTTCTAATTTCCATTGCGGTTTGCGGAACCTTCCAATTGGTAATTGCCTCTATTTTAGCAGGATCTACGTGAATACCTTCATGATTCACCATGTGTCCTAAGAATTGCACTTCTTGTAACCAAAATTCACATTTTGAGAATTTGGCATACAGCTTTTCTTTTCTTAACAAAGTTAAGAGTGCATGCAAGTGCTGACAATGTTCGTCCTGAATTTTTGAATAAATAAGTATATCATCTGTGAAGACAATTACAAATTTATCGAAATACGGTTTACAGATCCTATTCATCATGTCCATGAATGCTGCAGGTGCATTCGTTAACCCGAAGGGCATGACTGTAAACTCGTAATGACCATACCTAGTTCTAAAAGCAGTCTTAGGTATGTCTTCCTCTTGTACTTTTAATTGATGATATCCAGAGCGTAAATCTATCTTAGAGAAGTATCTAGCCCCCTGAAGTTGATAAAAAAGATCATCAATCATAGGTAATGGGTATCGATTCTTAATTGTAACTTTATTCAATTCTCTATAATCAATACACATTCTCATCGAACCATCCTTCTTCTTTACAAACAACACTGGAGCTCCCCAAGGGGATGAGCTAGGTTGTATGAATCCTGTGACAACTCAAATTTTAGACATTCTTTGTATTTCAATATGACTTGTATGTGCGTTATGTGATCATGTGACGTAACTAGTTTCAATAGAACATTACGAGTTTGAGTGTTTGTTACATAATTATGTGTGTTTATTATGAATGTTTATTGTGTATGTATTTGGGGACTTGTCCTCGGCCCAAACCCTCAAAGCCCACAGCCCGAAACCTTTATAATTCTTTCAACACATAAATATATGGAAAACCCTAATCCTCTCAACAAAACTGGCGACAATTTTATTCTCTGGAGCTTTCCTTCGCGAGTCCAAACCCCTTCGCCCTCACGTCTAACTCCGGTTAGTGTAATTGCTATGTTTGATCGTATGTATATGACTGGGTGTATGATGATTGGATGTATTTGTTGAATGTATACGAGATATCAGATTAGTGTTAATATGATCGTATGAGTTTGATAAATCCTTGTGATAATCGGCTGAATAGGAACGTTCATGTGGCTTGGTAGATTATTAGGGTGTATGATATTTATGTTTGATCTACTGTGTCGCATGAATTGAACATGAACAGATTATGTATATTGATGATTGGGTAGTAGACTGAGTAGTTTGTGTTGGTGAGTATGCATGATAATTGCTGACTGTTAATGACTGTTAATGATGACCGATGAATCATGAACTGGTTTTATGTATAGCACACTTAACATAGTCAAATTTGTTTAAATGCTTTTGACAGTCAACAAGTGTAGACTGCATTAATTAAACACATCAGAAGTCATGTGATTTATAATACACAATTCATGTGGTTCAAGGTGGAGGTCCAATCAGAATGTATAGTGTCGGCCATTAAAAATTAATTCAATTAATAATTGTGAAATTAGGATTTTGCATGATAATAAGTGAAACACATCAAACCAATTACATAATCAAGTTGGGCCGATGTTGTTTAATTATTTCCCTTATGAACCGACTAAGCTATGTTGAATAATTGGATGTATTTTGTTATTAGATTTGGGGTGTGAATTTTATAATAATAAATTACCAATGAGAACTAAAAGGGATATATGGGTTTCATGCTAACCGAACCTGCCTGTTGATTATTTGGGTATGCATACAAGCTGGGCCGAATATTTTGGTAGATGACATGCATCTTAATTTGATTAAATGCTCCTGTACACGAATCTGATGGGTGTGATGATTAGTGGGCCGTAACTTTTGAATTAGTGGGCTATGCTAATGTTTTGGATGGACCGACTTTGTTATGTAATTGAGGATAACTTGATTAATTATTTGATGTGATGTGTGATTTAATGTGGGCCTATTATCTTCAAACATGAAATAAGAGAAATTCCACTGTGTGTTGTGTGATCAAATATTATAACTTGTGTGATGACTTGTGTATGCTACTTGTGTAAAATGTGGTGCAACTCGCATAAATGGATAAGAAACTAATTGTCTTTGGTAACCACAGTAGGGTTTGGTTGACCATCTCGGAACGGGTAAAGTAAATTAACAATCCGAGCAAATCAAGGTGAGTTCAGACTTTCTACAAAGCATGGGATTCCCAGGGGTTGGGAATGCGTTTAAGGAACATGGATTCCTCGTCCTTTCTTGGGTAGGACAGTACTGGTTCAGGAATATAATTCCTCTTCCTCATGGACAATTAACTTTTACTAGACCAAAACTCTATCACGAAGTCCCTCCTTTTTTATATCGACTTAATCGCCGGGCCAATGGCGAGCGGGTCATTAGTTAGACAGCGCTATTTAGGTTTGACAAGCCTCACACCGTGCCGCAGAGGACGGGCGTGAACTAATGGATCTGGGCACGTCAATGATGATAGACATTGACAGTTCAGGGCACATAAACATGACTAAAGTCAGCAGTCGATATGGTAACGAGTCTAGTAGTATATACATGGGGTAGCCCCCACGGCCGAAATGCCAGATAACTATCATGGGGTAGCCCCCACGGCCGAAATGCCAGATAACTATCATGGGGTAGCCCCCACGGCTGGATTGCCAGAGTTAATGGGTTAAACAAATCACGTTTTTCAACTATGGGCTAACCCCCACGGCAGGGATGCCAGTTAAAGGAACTATTTTTGGAACAACTAAAACCAACACCCAACTGTGAACTCGCTCAACATTATTGTTGACTCGTTACTACATGCTTTGCAGGTCAATAGGTTCTTAGCTGGAGCTTGCACAAGGAAGAGTCGTTGTGGGACATGGACAGCTGTGTGCCATGTTAAACCTTTGGATATTTAAACTTATGTTTTGGTTTTAAACATTATGCTTCCGCTCATAACTTAAACTATGCTTATTTTGGACACTAATTGTGTTGGTTGGACTTTTACAATTAATTACTTGCTTGTTCAGTATGATTAGTGGTTTGATCCTGGTCAGTCACGCCTCCAAGCGGTAATACTCCGCGTGTGGATTTTGGGGGTGTGACAGATTGGTATCAGAGCCATTGGTTATAGTGAACTTGGTTTTAATAAGGGAAAACGTTTTTGTTAAAACCAGACTATAACCTGAATAGTGCTCGACGATCCACAACGACGCTTCACTCCACGTGCAAGGCTCGACATTCTAGGTGATATGGTTTATGTTTTATTGCCTACTTGCTAGATTAAATAGAACTTTGCTTATGGTATACTTAGATAAACGTAGCAACGATAGCTTGAAAACACATGCGTGCTTGCTCCCTTCTGTCACTTCACACTTACACACATTCGCGACACCTTTCCTACTTGTGTTTCCTTCGATGTGAAGATCATGAATGGACGTGTGAACCTAACTCAAGCCAGCTGACGGCTCTTATCAACGAACAAGTTACGGCAGCACTCGCAGCCGCTCAGGCAGGAGGTATAACCTGCTAATCCGAACCTAACCTAGGATGTTAGATCCTACTCTCATGACCCAACTCTCGCGCTTAACCCACTCCTTTCTTCCTTGCGCAACAAGGTCAGAACGCTCCGCCACCTGTGTGCACATTCAAAACTTTTATGGACTGCCGACCTACTACTTTCAGCGGCACGGAAGGAGCTGTTGGACTCCTCCACTGGTTCGAGAAGCTCGAATCGGTCTTCGAAATGTGTGAATGCCCTGAGGCTCGCAGGGTAAAATATACTACTGGTACTCTTGAGGGTATAGCGCCCACGTGGTGGAACGCTCAAGTCCAAAATGCTGGGGTTGGTTGCTGCTAATGCCACCCCATGGAACAACTTCAAGGAACTGATCAAAGAGGAGTATTGCAATCGAGATGATATCCACAAGCTGGAGGTAGAGTTCTTTAACCAAAAGATGACGGGGTCAGAGATAGAAGCGTATACGAAACGATCCATCGAACTGGTAGTGTTGTGTCCAACTATGGTGGATTCTCCCATCAAGCGTATTGAGATGTACCTCAGAGGCTTAGTATCAGAAATTCAAAGTTATGTAACTTCGGCTAACCTTGCTACCATCCAGGATGTTACCCGTCTTGCACATCGTCTCACAGACCAGGCAGTGGAACAGAACAAACTACCGAAAGATATTAATGCTGTTACAACTACTTCGGATGCTCCCAGTGACAACAAACGCAAGTGGGATGGAATTCGAGCAAGGGTTCCACTTCGGTTCAGTCTCAGTCGCAGCAACGAAAAAGGGATGAGTACAGGAGCCCCAGTCAGCAGTCTTTTGGTAATCGAAGTCAGGGTGGATACAGGGGAAACCACCCTAAGTGCAATCGATGTAATTTGCACCACAGCGGGCAGTGCAACAAAGATCGTTGTCAGAGATGAAACAAGCTTGGTCATGGAGCCAAAGATTTTAGAACCTCACGTCCTGCAAACCAGAACTGACAACAGCAGCCACAAGCTCCATAGAATCAGCAGCAACAACAGGGTAACAAGGGATGTTATCAGTGTGGTGCGGAAGGTCACTTCAAGCGACACTGCCCACAGTTGAACCAGAACCAGAATCAGAACCACAACCAAGGAAACGGGAACATTAATGGAGGCAACAACGGGGGTAATAACGACGGCAATGGTGCCAGGGGTCGAGTGTTCGTGATTGGTCAGGGTGATGCTAGGAATGACCCCTACGTTGTGATGGTTTCAGCATCGTTATTGGTATGGATTGGCTACCTCAACATCGAGCAGAGGTTCTTTGCAAAGAAAAGATCGTCCACATTTCTCGTGCTGGTGAAGAACCTTTGGTAATTCATGGTGACAAGGGTGGTGCTGTTGTGGGCATCATTTCTTTCCTTAAGGCCCAGAAGTGTTTACGTAGCGGCCACGCAACTATCTTAGCCCTCGTGACGAATGCACCAACGAAGGAGAAGAGAAGAAGATAGAAGATTTTCCGATTGTACGTGACTATCCTGAGGTATTTCCTGAGGAACTACCTGGTCTTCCGCCTCATCGCCAGGTCGAGTTTCAAATCGAGCTAGCTCCTGGAGCGGCACCTATAGTTCGTGCACCTTATCGCTTAGCTCCATCAGAGTTGAAAGAACTCTCTACGCAACTACAAGAACTCTTGGATAAGGGTTTTATTCGCCCTAGCTCATCGCCTGGGGGAGCTCCAGTGCTATTTGTGAAGAAGAAAGACGGTACTTTCAGAATGTGCATCGACTACCGTGAACTTAACAAGGTGACTGTGAAGAATCGCTATCCTCTTCCACGTATTGACGACTTGTTTGACCAGCTGCAAGGGTCGAGCTACTATTCAAAGATCGATTTGAGATCAGGATATCACCAGCTGAGAGTCCGAGAAGAGGACGTCTCTAAAACAGCCTTTAGAACCCGTTATGGACACTATGAGTTTTTGGTCATGCCTTTTGGGCTGACAAACGCACCTGCGGTCTTCATGGACTTGATGAATCGAGTGTGCAAGCCTTACTTAGACAAGTTCGTTATTGTCTTCATCGATGACATCCTGATCTATTCGAGGAGTCAGGAGGAACACGAGCAACATTTACGACTCATTTTGGACCTCCTTCGAGCAGAACAGCTGTACGCTAAGTTTTCAAAATGTGACTTCTGGCTTCGTGAAGTCCATTTCTTAGGCCATGTAGTGAACAAGGATGGGATTCATGTTGATCCATCCAAGGTAGATTCGATCAAGAGCTGGCCTGCACCTCGTACGCCAACGGAAATTCGCCAATTCTTGGGATTGGCAGGTTACTACAGGAGGTTTATTAAGGATTTTTCCAAGATTGCACAACCTCTTACTTCACTAACGCAGAAGGGCGTTGTTTATCGTTGGGGAAATGCACAGGAGTTAGCGTTTCAGCACTTAAAGGATAGACTTTGCAGTGCACCTATCCTTTCATTGCCAGAGGGCACAGACGACTTCGTGGTTTACTGCGACGCATCCATTCAGGGTCTTAGTTGCGTATTGATGCAGCGGGATAAAGTTATAGTCTACGCCTCACGCCAACTCAAAGTTCATGAAAAGAACTACACCACACACGATTTAGAACTGGGAGCTGTTGTTTTTGCAGTTAAGATATGGAGACACTACCTGTATGGTACCAAATGCGCTATCTACACTGATCACAGGAGCCTCGAGCATATCTTCAAACAGAAGGAACTCAATATGCGACTGCGACGATGGGTCGAGATACTGAATGACTACGAATGCTCGATCAGATACCACCCTGGCAAAGCCAATGTTGTGGCCGACGCCCTCAGTCGAAAGGACACTGCGCCCAAGCGCGTACGAGCTTTACAACTTACTATACAGTCTAGTCTTCCTTCTCAAATACGAGATGCTCAGGTAGAAGCATTGAAACCAGAAAACGTCAGGGTTGAAGCCCTACGTGGCTCAAGGCAACTCTTAGAACAGAAGGAAGACGGTGCTTACTACGTCACAGGACGCATTTGGGTCCCACTTTATGGCAACCTACGAGAGCTTGTGATGGATGAGGCACACAAGTCTCGCTACTCAGTACATCCTGGTTCGGATAAAATGTACTACGATATCAAAACTACATATTGGTGGCCTAGCATGAAGGCCCACATAGCAACTTACGTTAGCAAGTGCTTGACTTGTGCGAGAGTCAAGGCGGAATACCAGAAACCTTCAGGCCCACTTCAACAACCAGAGATACCACAATGGAAATGGGAGCAAATTTCCATGGATTTTGTTACTGGCCTGCCTAGATCTCAACGTGGTAACGATACTATTTGGGTGATCGTGGATCGACTCACAAAGTCTGCTCACTTCTTGGCTATCAAGGAAACGGATAAGTTCTCCACACTAGCAGACGTATATCTTAAGGAAGTTGTCTCGAGGCACGGGGTGCCCACCTCTATTATCTCGGATCGAGATGAACGTTTTACATCAGAACTGTGGCAAGCAATGCACAAGTCCTTTGGCTCAAGATTAGATATGAGCACAGCCTATCACCCGCAAACGGATGGGCAGTCGGAACGTACCATCCAGACCCTCGAAGACATGCTTAGGGCATGCGTAATTGACTTTGGCAACGGCTGGGAAAAGCATCTGCCGCTTGTGGAATTCTCATACAATAACAGCTACCACACCAGCATTAAAGCTGCTCCGTTTGAGGCATTGTACGGGCGAAAATGCCGGTCACCTCTTTGTTGGGCAGAGGTGGGGGATAGTCAGATTACTGGTCCAGAACTTGTGGTAGACACAACAGAGTGAATTGCTCAGATACGACAACGAATGGCGGCAGCTCGTGACCGTCAGAAAGTCTACGCCGATAAGGGCAGAAAACCACTAGAGCTCCAGGTTGGGGAGCGTGTACTACTCAAAGTTTCACCCTGGAAGGGTGTGGTTCGTTTTGGTAAACGGGGCAAACTTAACCCACGATACGTTGGACCTTTCGAAATCATAGAGAAAATAGGCAGGGTGGCCTACAAACTGAACTTACCAGCAGAACTCAGTGCAATTCACAACGTTTTCCACGTGTCGAATTTGAAGAAGTGTCTATCAGATGAGACCCTCATAGTTCCTTTGAAGGAGCTCACTATCGATGAACAGTTGCGATTCGTCGAGGAACCAGTTGAAATCACGGACCGGGACGTTAAGGTCCTCAAGCGCACTAGAATACCTCTCGTTCGAGTTCGTTGGAACTCACGTCGTGGCCCAGAGTTCACCTGGGAACGCGAAGATCAAATGAAACAAAAGTATCCCCAATTGTTCGCAAACAGTACAACCACTACTGAGGCTGAAGCTACTGCGGAATTTCGGGACAAAATTCCAGATCAACGGGGGGAGGATGTGACACCCCAGGAAAACCAGGTAAACCATGCAACTTAACTAGCTTCCTCAGTGAGTACGTACCAAATTTCGGGACGAAATTTCTTTCAACTTGGGGATAATGTGACAACTCAAATTTTAGACATTCTTTGTATTTCAATATGACTTGTATGTGCGTTATGTGATCATGTGACGTAACTAGTTTCAATAGAACATTACGAGTTTGAGTGTTTGTTACATAATTATGTGTGTTTATTATGAATGTTTATTGTGTATGTCTTTGGGGACTTGTCCTCGGCCCAAACCCTCAAAGCCCACAGCCTGAAACCTTTATAATTCTTTAAACACATAAATATATGGAAAACCCTAATCCTCTCAACAAAACTGGTGACAATTTTATTCTCTGGAGCTTTCCTTCGCGAGTCCAAACACCTTCGCCCTCACGTCTAACTCCGGTTAGTGTAATTGCTATGTTTGATCGTATGTATATGACTGGGTGTATGATGATTGGATGTATTTGTTGAATGTATACGAGATATCAGATTAGTGTTAATATGATCGTATGAGTTTGATAAATCCTTGTGATAATCGGCTGAATAGGAACGTTCATGTGGCTTGGTAGATTATTAGGGTGTATGATATTTATGTTTGATCTACTGTGTCGCATGAATTGAACATGAACAGATTATGTATATTGATGATTGGGTAGTAGACTGAGTTGTTTGTGTTGGTGAGTATGCATGATAATTGCTGACTGTTAATGACTGTTAATGATGACCGATGAATCATGAACTGGTTTTATGTATAGCACACTTAACATAGTCAAATTTGTTTAAATGCTTTTGACAGTCAACAAGTGTAGACTGCATTAATTAAACACATCAGAAGTCATGTGATTTATAATACACAATTCATGTGGTTCAAGGTGGAGGTCCAATCAGAATGTATAGTGTCGGCCATTAAAAATTAATTCAATTAATAATTGTGAAATTAGGATTTTGCATGATAATAAGTGAAACACATCAAACCAATTGCATAATCAAGTTGGGCCGAAGTTGTTTAATTATTTCCCTTATGAACCGACTAAGCTATGTTGAATAATTGGATGTATTTTGTTATTAGATTTGGGGTGTGAATTTTATAATAATAAATTACCAATGAGAACTAAAAGGGATATATGGGTTTCATGCTAACCGAACCTGCCTGTTGATTATTTGGGTAAGCATACAAGCTGGGCCGAATATTTTGGTAGATGACATGCATCTTAATTTGATTAAATGCTCCTGTACACGAATCTGATGGGTGTGATGATTAGTGGGCCGTAACTTTTGAATTATTGGGCTAAGCTAATGTTTTGGATGGACCGACTTTGTTATGTAATTGAGGATAACTTGATTAATTATTTGATGTGATGTGTGATTTAATGTGGGCCTATTATCTTCAAACATGAAATAAGAGAAATTCCACTGTGTGTTGTGTGATCAAATATTATAATTTGTGTGATGACTTGTGTATGCTACTTGTGTAAAATGTGGTGCAACTCGCATAAATGGATAAGAAACTAATTGTCTTTGGTAACCACAGTAGGGTTTGGTTGACCATCTCGGAACGGGTAAAGTAAATTAACAATCTGAGCAAATCAAGGTGAGTTCAGACTTTCTACAAAGCATGGGATTCCCAGGGGTTGGGAATGGGTTTAAGGAACATGGATTCCTCGTCCTTTCTTGGTTAGGACAGTACTGGTTCAGGAATATAATTCGTCGTCCTCATGGACAGTTAACTTTTACTAGACCAAAACTCTATCACGAAGTCCCTCCTTTTTTATATCGACTTAATCGCCGGGCCAATGGCGAGCGGGTCATTAGTTAGATAGCGCTATTTAGGTCTGACAAGACTCACACCGTGCCGCAGAGGACGGGCGTGAACTAATGGATCTGGGCACGTCAATGATGATAGACATTGACAGTTCAGGGCACATAAACAAGACTAAAGTCAGCAGTCGATATGGTAACGAGTCTAGTAGTATATACATAGGGTAGCCCCCACGGCCGAAATGCCAGATAACTATCATGGGGTAGCCCCCACGACTGGATTGCCAGAGTTAATGGGTTAAACAAATCACGTTTTTCAACTATGGGGTAACCCCCACGGCAGGGATGCCAGTTAAAGGTACTATTTTTGGAACAACTAAAACCAACACCCAACTGTGAACTCGCTCAACATTATTGTTGACTCGTTACTACATGCTTTGCAGGTCAATAGATTCTTAGTTGGAGCTTGCACAAGGAAGAGTCGTTGTGGGACATGGACAGCTGTGTGCCATGTTAAACCTTTGGATATTTAAACTTATGTTTTGGTTTTAAACATTATGCTTCCGCTCATAACTTAAACTATGCTTGTTTTGGACACTAATTGTGTTGGTTGGACTTTTACAATTAATTACTTGCTTGTTCAGTATGATTAGTGGTTTGATCCTGGTCAGTCACGCCTCCAAGCGGTAATACTCCGCGTGTGGATTTTGGGAGTGTGACAAATCCTTTACTTAGTAATTCATCTAATTGCTTTTTCAGTTCTAACATTTCGGTAGGAGCTAACCGATAAGGTGTCTTAGCTATCGGCGTAGTTCCAGGAATTAGATGAATCCTAAATTCTACTTCCCTATCTGGTGGTAATCCAGGTAATTCTTCTGGGAATACGTCCGGATATTCTGAGACTACAGGAATTTCCTTAAGTTCTTTACCCTTAGTACTAATGATTACTGAAATCATATATACTATTCCTTGTTTTCGTTCATAACTAGCAACTTTCATTATTGATATAAACTTCATGGGTTTATGCGGTTTATCTCCTGTAATCGTGATTACTTCTCCAGTAGTTGCCTGAATTTCTACAGAATTTTTATCACAAAGGATTCGAGCATGGTTGGCTATTAACCAATCCATTCCTAACACAACATCAAATTCAGCTAATTTCATAGGTAACAGATTTGCAGCAAATTTATGACCTGAAAGTTCTATTTCTACTTTTTGCAAAACCTGATCTATTTTAACTGAATTTCCATCTGCGTTTTCGACTGTAAAAATCTGCCTAATGTTGGTTAAAGGTAACTTAAGAGCTTGACAGAATAAAGTATTTATAAAACTTTGGTTTGCACCAGAGTCAAATAATACTTTTGCGTATACATTGTGAACTAAGAACGTACCAGCTATCACATCTGGAATGAGTTCTGCTTCTTGAGTGGTTAGCTGGAATGCTCTGACATTTTTCTTAGTAGCTCCGTCAGTCGCCTTGGCTTTGTTGTCTGCTGGTTTGATCAATTTAGGACATTCTGTTTTGAAATGTCCGGCTTCTCCACAATTGTAACAAATTATGGATTTCTTTTTGCAGTTTTCTTCACGATGTCCTATAGTTTTGCAAAAATTGCAAGTTATATCGCATCTTCCATAATGTTTCTTTTTGCATTTCCTGCAGTATGATGGAGTTGGTGATTGCCCTATTCCTCTTTTCTTGAAGCTGTTATTATTACCCGTACGAAATCCTTGGGTAATTTTCTGGGCCAGTTCCTTTTTCCTGTTTTCATCTTGTGTACGTACCAGTTCGTCAGTTAAGGTGTTGGCTAATTCCACTGCATCGTCAATAGTGCGAGGTCTCGCAGCTTTAACGATGTTGCGGATTTCGCTAATCAGCCCCCAAATATAGCGAGAAATGAGTACCGGTTCTGGCGAAGCCAGTGTTGGTACCACCCTAGCATATTCGAAGAATGTCGAAGTATATCCTCGACAGTCCACATTAACCATCCGATGGTTTAGGAACTTATTTGCCATTTGATCTTTTTCATACTCGGGCCAGAATTTTCTTTCTACAAGACTCTTAAATTCTTCCCAGTTCATGGCATAGGCCACAATCCTTCTTTTAGCTTGTAATACTGTGTTCCACCATTCTAATGCCCCTTCTTTAAAAAGATTAGACGCATACATAACTTGGTCTTCCTCAGCACATTTACTTATAGCAATTACTGCCTCAGTTTTCTCTAACCAACATAATGCTGCAATAGCCCCTTCGTTACCTACAAACTCAATTGGTTCACAGGCAAGGAATTCTTTGTAAGTGCAACCAGGTGTTGCAGCTTTCATTTTCTTGAAAATTGGGGTTTGCAGATCATTATTGTTATTAACATGATTTCCGCCTCCGTTTATACTATTACTAAAGTTGTTGCCTTGAGTACGTTTACTAGGAATAATTGATTGCGGTTTAACAGGTTTTTGAACAGCAGCAACAATTGCTGGAATAGCATTGGCTATTCCTTGTGCAACGATATCCTCTATATCTTGTCTATTTAACAATTGTTCTTCCTGAATTTGCTCGGATTGATTTACGTCATTTACTGGTTCATTACCAATGTTTGCCATCTGATAATTAATTTATAGATAAATAATTAGTATAAAAGAAATAATCCAATGTCACAATTAATTGCACATAATCACGTAAACGAATATACAAACAAAATCTAAAATTTCATTTATTTTATAGATTATATCATGCCTCTATATACAACCGTTTTATTATTTATTTTACCAATACTGATTTTACTATTACTATTACACAACCACAGTTTTACCAACCCATTATCTCTCGTCATTTGTCTTTCTAAAAACGAAGCTCCCTTTCATCATACTTCCAAGCAATTTGTCCCCCTATCTCCCGAATTCTATTTCCCGCATCCATTAATTCTTCACCAAAATGGCGAAGTTCAGCCAGATTTTCGTTACTCATGGGTGGATTTGGTAATGGTTCTGGATCGAATTGTGGAAGAAAGGAATAAGGACTGTTGACAATGTTTTGGAATTGCCAATCATTCGTCCACCATTCGTCCATTCCTAAAGGTTGGGAGTGGACTATTGGTTCTGGGATTGCTGGTTCAAGATTTATAGGGAGTTGATTTTCAATAGGACGAGTAAAAATATTTGTATTGACAGGCTGAATAGTATCACAGCTTGCCAATAAAAAATCTATTTCCTCCTGAAAAGTCATTCCCTGGTTTTGTTTGGAGTTTTCTCCAACTTCCATCTGAGTTGGTCTAGAACTTTGTCCAACCTCCATTTCTATTTCCTTAGAATATTCCTCAAACTGCATTCCCATTTGCCTAGAGTCTTCCTTGACTTCAGTCTCCATCTCCTGCTGTTTAGAACTTTCCCTGGTTACAATTTCTTTTCCTTTTTCTAAAGGATTGTTTATTTTAGGAAGTTTCGTCGCTGGCTTTTTCCTACGTATACGACTCCCCCATACGTATTTCCTTCTTTTCTTTGGTTTTGGCTTTTTCAAAGGTGGAGCGCTGAATTCTACAGGTTGTTCCACATCAGGAAAATACCCAGTAAACTCTTTAGAAACTTCTAGATTTACAGGGTATAGGTTGAGATTCTCTAGGGCTTCCGATAACTCATTCATGCTGTTTAATATACAAGTAAAATACAAAAATGCTAAGTTAAAATTTATAACAAAATTTAGAAATAACCTTTAAATTTTATTCCATACCCTATGACTAATTTACACAAAAGAAAATGAACAATTTTAAACATACTAGGTTTTATTTATTTACTAGATGATATTTCGGTTTGTAAGTGATAAGGTTGCTATTACGGAGTCATGGTATTTTAAATATTAGCATTTACTGCTACCGTAGCTAGCATATAAAGATCCGCCCATTTTTCATCTATTTTGTCCTCCCAAGGTGTTTTACTGGTTAATTCCTGGGTTTCCTGTTTAATTTTCTTCTCTTGGGCTTTCTTTATTTTCTCCTGACTTTTCTTAATAATCAAATTTCTTTTATTTGGAGAAAGTGGGTTCTCGTATTGGGCTTTTCGAACAAATATTCCTTCTTCAGGAATTGCAGGGAGTTTTGAGGATTTAGTTTGGGATGAACTTCCCTTCTCGTTGGATGACCTATCTAATTTAAGATAGATGCTTGAAAGCTTTTTCCTACCCATACTGTAACTAACAAATAGTCAGTTAATAAAACACATAATCACATAATAGTAATCAGGAAAAATTAAGTATTTCTAAATACTTAATTAGCTTAACTCAGTGGCTCTGATACCACCTTTTTCTGTCACGGCCCCCGACCCGGTTTGACTCGTTTCAGGAGCCGCGGGACAGAAATCCCGTGGTATTTATTTAATTGAGTTTAACAGCGGAAGTTTATCATCAGGATCGTTGTAAAGCTAAAATTTTCCCGATTATTTTATTTCACAACTCGGGATAAAACCCCGTTAATTTACAATACTATGATTTCACGGAGAAATCTTTATTTTACAAAACATATTTCTTTATTTTATAATGAGCCACTTTCTTAAGCTTGAAATGTTCCACAGCACTTTTCCTGAATTACAACAGATCACCTGAAACATGTTTGAAAAATGTTTTGTCAGCGGGAAATACTGAGTGAATCATTCTATTTAATAAAACCGACTTGTTTGTTATAATTTACAGTATTAAGGGTGATTACATTGTTTCTATATCAAACCAACTACCCACGGTATTTGTCACTCGACCGGATCTGTGACTATGGTCATATCCCCCATTGGCTGCCCCAATGGTGACGATTATCAAGTAATGTATACAAAACCCCACATACCGGCTGTAACTTGGTGATTACAAAGACTTAATCCCCGTAATTATAACTTTGAAAATAACATGCTTTTATAAACAAATTTGATAAAAAGAAAGAATGACTCACATTGCAGATTTAACACGGACAGAGTCTAGTCTATGGATTAGCCTTGTTAACCTAATTTATATAACAATGCACACAAAACTGGGTTAGTAATCAATACCGCATTTATGATAACTCACGAGATCAACCCTCACAACGAATGACAAAGTGCTATGCTTAAACATCCATCGAATTAACGACTAATGACAAAGCATCACCCTAACGTGGGCAGCACTTAAACATCCATTGAGTACATTGATCGATCGGAAAATGAATCGTAATAGCGATTGAGTTATTACCCTGATTTGCGGCAGCAATTCGGGATTCGTGTGTGTTTTTGAGACTGTTTATGCTATAACTCAACGTACAATTCGAATTTGAACGTCGAACGAACACTCAATTGCATGAAAAAGTGTAACACCCGTCTAATTAAAAATTGATTTTTAACCATAAATCACAAAAATGGACTTAGACATTAGTTGAAATAACATAACTTTCATAAAAGACGTTCATAAGTAGCATCTACCAAAGTCAGCTAACGACTAAATTAAAAGATTACAAAAACTGTTAAAGATTTGTTTACAACCATACATAAAGTCTAATTAAGTTTTTAAGCGATGCGGAAGCTAATAGATAGTGTTCGGTTCTTCAAAAGTCGCTTTATGCTCAGATTTTGATTTGGGACAGGATTAAGCCTTCAATTTGAGAGTTCTTGTGATTTTAGGTTTTTGTGAGAGTGGGGTGTCGCCCTGCTCTTCTTTTGTGCGACCAGGGATTCTCAAAAATGGGGTTTTGTTTTTAATTTTTATTAGAAACATTATTATAGTTTCACTTTTTAACAACTAAAGCCCCTCTACTATATTCAACATGTAGTTTGTTAACTTTTAACCATGTAATGAACCATTTCAAAGGAATTAACTAACTAGGTACAAATTTCTAATTAGTAAATTCTCGTTATTTAACCTTATAATTTTAATATAAAGTTTTATATTTTCGGGGTGTTACAAAAAGACGCTACTATTTATACTTGAAAAATGCCCCCCTCGCGCCACGCGAAAGGTTCCCTTGCGCGCGTCGCGTGGCGCGAGAGACCCTAGTCTACCATAGGCTTGCTTTGTGTCCCAGTAGCTCAGTTGAGTTGGTTTTACGTGCTATCTCATTTTTTACAACAAACTGTCAAGATATTACGGAATAGGGTTTACCCCCCCTGAGTTTTAGGAGCCCTGATCCTGATTCTGATTATTCTGAAAATTTTAGGGTTTGTTCAGAATCACTTGGGTTTCTCAATTAGGGTTTCCTAATGGACAATTAAAGTAATAATTAGGACTTTTTAATTAGAGTTGTTACATATCATTTCCTCTTTTTCACAACAAAACTCATTTTTGCAATTTTTCAATGTTTTTGAAATTTTCAAATTTTTTTTTAAATTTTTACTCCCTCTAAAATCAAAATATATCTCAATTTTGATTTTCTGGGAAAATTTGAAAACCAACTGTACAATATAAACTGACAACATGATGAGAATTACTTCAATTCTCCATTCACTTGGCATAAACAATCAGAACTCCCCCTGACACCAAAACATTTTCCCATAGTGATTTCAAAACACTTAAGTTTATTTTAATCAAAATGGTTTTTCCGGAAAATTAGTTTTGTGAGTCATTTCTCAAACCTGGGGATCTTTCATCACCTTGTTTTCTTCTACCACTTGTAGAATTAAACATTTCCCGATTTTTTAACACAATCACTCGTAGAAAATCAAGTACAACTTAATGTTCCTGATTTACCACTTGTAAGTCGAAATATCACCGAAGTGAATTTCTCAAGAAATATGCCGATTCCTGCTCCACTCTTACCAACCTGGGAGCTCCGGCAAGTCAGGTTTTTTATTTAAACAGTTTCACCCAAGCCTGACGGTCCTTGGGTGCTTTTGAAATTCTATTTGACAATGATGGAAAATTTTCATCATTCATTGTCAAACATGAATCACCACTTTTTACCTCAACACATGACTCCTCTGGCTTTACCACACCAGATTCATCGCCTGAATGTGGCTTGTCTGACTTTAATGAGTCAGATTCATCGCCAACAACTGGCTCCTTTGTTTCTGGAGAAACAAATTCATCACCAGGAAGTGAATTCTCCACCTTCTTTGATTTCCCTTTCGTCATCAGATTTGTATCTGATGAATTCGTTTTGCTAGACTTGTCATTCTTTGGAGAGCAAGATGATTTATCTGAACTGTTATTCGCTTTGACAGCTGTATCCGAGGACAAAATCCTTTCGAGATACTCTCTCGCCTTCTTTCTCTTCTTCCTCATTCTGTCTTTCTGCCCCTGCGAAAGCTTCACTTTCTGTTCGTGAACTTTCTGTTCTTGAACTTTAGGTTCTTGAACTTTCTGTTCTTTGGGCTTGACATTGACTGATTTCTTTGCCAATTTCTGAGAATTAGCCCTCAATCTTCCCTTTGATCTCATTGGGAAATCTCTGGCAATATGACCTTTGATATTGCATTCAAAGCATCTTCTCGTCTCATAACTCCAATTCTGGCAGTTAACAGCAATGTGTCCTCTCACACCACAATTGTAACACACTCTGTTATCGTACCAATCACCACCTTCAGCCCAAACATTCAGATCATAGCACTGTTTGGCTTGGTGATATCCATCTCTCCTCTTGTATGCTGGATTTGGCTTTTGAGAACCGTGGTCAGACCTGCACCACTTATTACCAACAATTTTTGAGTTTTGATTTTCTAATTTTTGTGATTTTTTATCACGGTTGGATGATTGAACTGATGAGCTTTTATTTTCTTTTTGAAAAATTTTCGGCTCTTTATCCTTTTGTTTTTGATCCACATTCTTCTTTACAGGTTTTTGCGTTGAGCATTCACCTTTCTCAGTAGAATGTAAATCAGTTTCTTGAAAATTTTCTTTTAATTTCAAAAATAATTTTCTTTTCTCAATTTCATCATCAGTTTTCTCATCACAATCTTCAACTTTGACTTTGTCAAAGTTTGTGACATTGTCACTTATTGGAACAGAATTGATCGGTTTTGGACAGATATAATCTGGTACTGATGAGTTCACAAAACCTTTCAATTTCTTTTCAAGCTCATCAATTTTATTTCTTGCCCTCTCAGCTTCTTTTTCAAGCTGAGAGATTTTCTCAAGATGAGACTTGATAACCTTTTCATCTTCAATTTTATTCGTTTCAAGAACAGCTTTTTCATTTTCAAAACTTTTTATTTGTTCTTGAAATTTTGTTTCATTTTCTTTTAAATTTTTATTTTCAAGTTTTATCCAAAAATCTTCACTTTCTGAAGATTTTATTTTATTTTCAAATTCTTTTTCTTTTTCTTTCAAAATTTTGTTTTCCAATGTCAAACTCTCTACATCCTTCAATAGTTTGACATTTTCTGCTCTTGATTTTTCACAAATTAAGCACATCCCAGGAATTTGTTTATCATCAGCTTCATCCTCAATTTTTAAAGCTGGAATCTCTTCAACCTGTTCTTTCATCACTTGAACATTTTCTTCCACATTTGCTGCCTTTTGATCCTTCATTTTTGCAGCTCGTTTATTTTTTAGTAACTCCAATTTTGCTACAATAAGCATATTATACAAATCAGGTGACATCAAAATTCTATAAAATTCAAGTTGACTAATTTCTTTACTGTCATCATCACCCTCTTCATCTGATGAGTTATCAAACACTGGAACTTTCTCCGAAACAATTTCTGAAATATTCTCAGCTTTTTCTGAATCAACTTCCGGATTATTTTCAACCTTATCTAGAGCAGTTTCTGAATCCATTTTTACTGAAACTGATTCTTTTGAAATTGATTCTTCGAAAACTGGTTCTTCTTTAATCACAGTATAACTCTCTTGTTGAGATACATAGTAATACAATGCAATATCTTCTCCAGTTTCCATGTTTCGGTAACAAACACTGTCAAACGAAATTAGATCCTTCAAGCGAAATTACCTTTCAAGCGGAATAACCAGTTTGAAGCAAAATTACCAACAATTCAGTTTCAAACGGAATATCAGTTCAAGCGTGATTATGATTTGAAGCGGAATCACTGATTTCAAGCGGAAACAGATGAAGTTTTCAAGCGGAATAATGACTTTCAAGTGGAATCAAGTGATCTTTCAAACGGAATCACCTTCTCAAGCGGAATCAGGTGATTTTCAAGCGGAATCACTTATTTCGCTTGAAATTACTTCAACCTCTCAAGCGGAATCAGATCTTTTTAAGCGAAATCACTTATTTCGCTTGAAATTACCACAATTTTTTTTCAAGCGGAATTAGATGGTTCGTTCAAGCGGAATTAGGTTTTTAGTCCATTTTTATCAGTTTTAGTCTGAATTTTGATCTGATTCTCTCAAGGGTTTGTCAAAACACAGTTTCCTTTATGTTGTGAAAAAATCAGGCCATTTTAACCGTGAAAACTTGTTAAATTTTGAAAAGAAGGTGTAGAAATCAGAATTTTCCAGCGAAAACGAGCTAAACAGTAAGAACTCTTCCTCCTGAGCTCTGATACCACATGTAGGATCGTGAAACGACCTAACGAGTCGATCAGAAGAGTACTCAGACAGAATCAGAGGCGGAATTCATTGATTCTGTCTTTGTTTAGCTTGTATTCACTATTAACTGTCTCTTGTATTGATTATATCACGTTTACAGACTTGGAGACACTTCGACAGAGCTTCGCCGTCGGAAACTAGAAGATTACAACTGATATCGCTTGAAAGGGTATATATAGGCATGTGATTCCGCTTGAACATTCTCAAGCGGAATTACATCTCAAGCGAAATCACCTGAAACGGAATTAACTTTATGATTCCGCTTGAAGCAACCTGCTGATTCCGCTTGAAATGACCATGTGTCATTTTGAGCGGAATTACCTATAAAATCCCATTTTTCGTTTTTTTGTGTCCTGATCTATCAGTTCTAATCTAAGACTCGAACGAAGATGAAGTCGACAGACAACTGCACCAACAAAAACCTCCAGTGATTGAAGTGTAGAAGACGGAGAATAAGAAAGTTGAAACCCTAGAAAATGACTGGGAAGAAGATATTTTTGAAAGAAGTCAGATGATAGATGTTTGATGTGTAATGATGCTAAAGAAATAATGACGGTTGTGTTTTCGTTTTCCCATATTTCAACAGATGAAAAATATTTACGCATACACCCCTTATTGAATTTGTTATTTACATTTACATTGAAAACCATGCATAACACATATTGATAGAACATATAGATACATGTATAGATATTGTACGAAAATGTGTTATCTATTATAGATAAAAGACAACTATAAGTAAATATAAAAGATATTTAACAAACTTAATAAAAGATGTCTAACAAAATGTGTTCGGAAACCTCTGTTGGTCGTTGGGAACAGTGTGAGTCAAACAGTCGTTAGATAAACAGAAGTTATGAGAACAGATGATAACTTTCAGCAGTTGTTTTATTTTTAGCTAACATCTGTCCACGTCAGAACCTCTGTTGTCATAATGGATGACATTCAGCAGTATAGTAAATCAACAGTCATTAGGATAAACAGAAATTATGAAAACAGACGGTACCATTTAGCAGTGGATGTATTTTTAGGAAAGCATAAGTTTCAAAAACAGTTGTTTTCAATCGGTGTAACTCAACAGTCGTAAGTCTAACATCTGCTATTAGCCCAACCACTGTTAGTATCAAATCCTCTGTTAAACATTTTAAGATTGAAAACACACCTTTTATAACAGCAGATGCTCTCTTTTGTCAGACTTTAGCTACAACACACCTTTTATAACATCAAAATATACCGTAAATTCTTCCAAAAAACTGTTATTGACATACAAAATTTTATAATAATACTTATAGCAGACCTTATATAATAATACTTATTCATCATTAGCCCAACCACTGTTAGTATCAAATCCTCTGTTAAGCATTTTAAGATTGAATATCATCTGTTGTTCGTTAACATCTGTTGACCGATAGTAGACCTTTGCATCTTCAGACATTTATTCATCAGCAGATGCTCTCTTTTGTCAGACTTTAGCTACACATCACCTTTTACAACACCAAAATATACGGTAAATTCTTCCAAAAAACTGTTATTGATAAACAAAATTATATAATAATACTTAGGAATGACTGAAATAATTAAAATGAAGATGCGACAACAAAGATTAATACTATTAAAATTTATTCATTTAGTCAACAGTGGTAAATCAAACAGTCGTTAGCATACACAGTTGTTTCATCATCAGCAGATGTTCTCTTTTACCAAACTTTAACTACAACAGACCTTTTACAACTCCAAATATTGACTCTCTGTAATTTGCAGGAGCACAGATTCTTCAAAAAACTACTATCAATGATCAAATTCTGAACATTTGTTTTATCTTTGCACTCATCTGTTCACCATCAAATCAACCCTTGATACTATTAAACCTCTGTTGACTTACCAAACAGATGTTGTAACACCCCGAAAATGTAAATCTTTTATTTAAAATAAAAGGGTCGGTAAATAAATAAGTGAATTAACTAGGATTAAAAATAACCTAGTTAGACAAAGGTCTAGTAGTGACTTATAAGTTAGTTAAAAACACTAAAAATACAAACTAATGATAGTAGAGGGGCCAAACTTGTTAAAATTGAAACATGAATTATATAAACAAAAAATTAAAAACCCACACACATAAGTGTGTGTGTGTCTGGGTCGATAGAAGCACAGGGGCAACCAGGAGAAACCCCACAAACCCTAGTTCTTGACAATCCCACAAATTGAAGGTCAAGATCAATTCCAAAACGAAATTCGAGCCTGGATTAGTGATCTCCATTGTAAGGGGTCATAAGGTATGTGAAATTTGATAAGAAATCTCTACTTGAAATTCTCATGAACTTAGGGAATTTGAAATTTATTGATGCATGATTGTTATATGGATAGAATAGGAACAATATAGTGTCTAGGAGTAAACCTGAGACAATAATATGTGAAATCATGTTTAATTTCTGAAAATTTCATGAACACCATTGAAGGTGATTCATGGGTTTTGTGAGAAATTGATAAACACTAGGGTTTTGAGTGCTATTCTAGTGTAATCTGGTTCATAGGAAGTAATTTCTGAAATGTTGATGTTGAAATTTATATGTGATTGTCCGATTGATGTTAATTTTGGCTAAGTAACAAGCCATGAACTTTATTATAAAAGGTGTAAAATTCTGCCCTTAAAGTGTTTGTGAAAATGCCTAATAGAAGGCCAAATGTTGAAATATGAACAAAAACGCATAATTTCACTAAATAGTAAACTATGCGTTATATGTGAAACAAAGAGTTCTAAATGTAATGTGATTGAACTCTATAGGAAAGGAAGCCGGAGCGTCTAACGGACAAGCCGGTGGTGACGCACGTTTGAAGGGTTTGCTTTGAGGTATGTAACTCGATTCGTTACATTAAGTAAGTTTGATATACAAATCATGTCTAGTCGTGTTTTAGAATAGAGAATTGTGTTGATTGAGGTGACAATGTTCACTACTTGAATTAATAGATTAAGATTGGATTAAGAAGCGTTTGGTAGTCAATATAAATGGAGGATTCCATAATTGAGCCAAACGGGTCGAATAATTGTGTAAGTGTGACAACCCTCATAATTACATGTATCCGTACGATTAATTAATATTAAATTGTGCTTATTGATTGTGCAGAAAATTGACTAAATGGTCCTGAATGTTTTCCTAAGTGTTGGGAATTAAAAGTGTTACAAATAGTTACATAAAAGACACTATACGGAACAACTTAGCACTTTAACGAACCGGTATCTAACCGAACAACCGGACACTACCCGGGACACCAAAATATTGCAAGAAACATTGTTTAATTATTTCTTGGCTAGTTATGATCTCCGTACACCATAACACCCACTAGAAATCTACTAACTAAAACATGTAACCTTATACTTGGATTTGAACTATTATTTACATACTTACCATCAAAGTTTCATTTAACCCCCCCCCCATGCCATTTACGGTCCAAGGAGGACCCCACCAAGATCACCACCTTACTTCCCATATCTTATTCATATTCTATTTAGATCTTTACTTGATCTAGTGAACAAAATATAAGAAGAAATGATTATAAGTATGGCTCCTAGATTACAAGATCACTTCATATCTTCATCATCACTTCACAAGTTCATCCCATCTCCCTCATACTCTCTCATCTCCCTCTCGGCTCACCCAAGTGCCGCCACAATCACCATCTTGTCACCACCATCATTCCATTTTTAAGCCTAATTCAAGTGCAAGAAGGTGATCCATGGAGCTTGGTGTTTGAAGATCTTGAAGAACCATCATCCTTAGCTTTCATCCATCATTCTTCATCATCATTTTCTCTAGTGATCTTCCCTAGCTTTGAGCTAGTTGTAAGTTCTTGATTAACCCTTGTTTACTTCTACTTTAATGGTTAAAAGATGTAGTATGTTGATTATCACTAGAACCCTAAAAAGACATGAACATAAATCTTGAACATAAAGATGTAAGATGATGAAATCTTGTTAAAATAATGTTGTTAAATGCATGCATGATCTTGATTGTTCGGTATGATGAATCTGTTAGAAAGTAGCATACAACTGCTAAGGATGATACGAAAGTATTTATACAGTTGCTGAACATGATAAAGAAACCCAGAAACTTGTTTTATAAAAAAAGGTATGTGAAAACATAAAACTGTTCGGTGTTTACAGCCAACTTCAGTTGGCTGTAACCGGGTCATAACTTAACGAAAAATTGATTTTCTTGAGTCTATAACGTGTTATTTCGAAAACCGCTTCAAATGGCACTAGAATCATATTTTTTGAGGTCGTTTACTATTTTTAAAGGTCCGTTTTGTACAGCAGCAAAAGTTGCGTTTTTACTGCAGAAAATATGTGTTATGTTTTTCATCATAACTTGAAATCTGTGTAGAATTAGCTCATAAAAGTTTTAGTGTAGATGACCACTAATGTCTTTGTAATGCTCCAACTGGAATTTCATCAATCGGACGTACGATGAATTTTAAATGAATTTTTCCGTGGACTGCAGTCAAAAAGTGACGAATCTGATTACAGTCCGGTAAATGATTTCTTATAAAATATTGGTAATGAATTGGATCCCGATATTTTTACACAATAATATTTGGATCGTTTAAAACATTCTGTAAAAATATGGGAATTTTTGGAGTAAGTTAACTATTTTATTAAAATTCCCGAAAACAGCCCAGTTTTGAATGTTAAAGTTGAAACGACATAAGTAGTATTTTGCGTGTCTAAATGTCGGGTAGGTTATCTAAGAATGATCTAACGTGTTATATGTCAATGAAAGTTTTATGTGCAATATCGTATGTTTGCTTTTGAATGGTTATAGATGGGATGTTTATATGGGCGTGAAAAGTTAACGTGAGTGCGTGCTATGTGATAGATGCGTGTAGGAACTTTGTGTTATATTTAAAACTATTAACAAACTAAATGGTAATTATATTAGGACATGATTGACCAACCCTGACCGTTAGCTATTTTAAGAGTTCAACCGAGCAACCAAAGGTGAGTTCACACTCCTTCTAAGGCATGGGATTCCCGGTGGTTAGGAATGGGTTAAAGAACTAAAACGGAACCTGCATATCCTCCTTGGGTAGGATATGTACCGCCATCCTCCATGGGTAGGATGCCAATATTAATCCTGCGTATTCTCCTTGGGTAGAATACGTACGTTCGTCCTCCTTGGGTAGGACAACAACCTTAAAACTTACTAGACAAAACTCTATCATTAAGTCCCTCATTTTATATCGACTTAATCGCCGAGGCCGATGGCGAGCGGGTCATTAGTTAATAGCGCTATTAGGGTTTGACAAACCTCACACCGTGCCGGTAGGACGGGCGTGTACTAATGGATCATGGCAAACAGTCAATGATGATAGACATTGACTTAGGGCACAACTTACTTTCGTCAGTAGTCGATATGGTAACGGTCTAGTGGTTCACATAGGGAAACCCCCACTGATTATGGATATGGTTTGGGGAAAAACAAAGATACTGGTTAACTCGTGGTTTACGAAACAACTTATGGTTTTCAAAACAAACTTCTAAAACTAAACAACCAACTGTGAACTCGCTCAACTTTGTTGTTGACTCCTTGTTACATGCCTTGCAGGTAGTTAGGTATTTATGGAGCTTGCACGAGGAGACGTGATTGTTGTGGGGCATGGACAGTGGTGTGCCATGCTAAACATTTAAACTTTATGAACTTATTGAACTTATGTTTTGGTTTTACGTTTTATGCTTCCGCTGTTTAATTTGAACTTGGTTAACTCGTTTTTGAACACCAATTATATTGCATGGTTGGATTTTATCTATTTTAAATACATTGTTCAATATGATTGGTGGCTTGATCCTGGTCATGTCACGCCTCCATGCGGTGATACTCCGCTTGTGGATTTTGGGGGTGTGACAGTAAGATAGTAGCGTTAGAGTTTGATAGTTAACTTTTGGCATCGACAATCACAAGAGCATGAAGCCATATGGATGGTAAGGAAATGCCGGTGATTTTAAGCCCCGGATGTTGGGTAAGAGCGCCATAAGGTTACTATCTCAATGGTATAAAAATTGGTATAAACTTGGTGGGTCGAATAATCACATAGTGGTTTTAGTCATTTGGTCTGTAATCTAAATGTGTGAGTATGATAAATGTAATAGGCACGTCGGTAATGAAATTACAGACGTATAGGAAAAAGAATCACCTAAAACGGACCTACGGATCAAAAGTTACGGACATTTGAAGTTGAAATTTAGAATTTTCGGAACTGGCAGGAAATGCATGTCAAAAACCTGCACCTGCTGGAAAATGGTATCCCCGCGCCACGTGACAGGATCACCTAGATCCGGCGCGACACGCGAGAGCTGTCACGACACGCGACAAGTTGAGAAGGTTCTGGCGCGACACGCGACAGGACCAAAAACTGAATTTTTATTTTATTTTTGATGATTTGATACTAGAACTCGTATATATGCATTATATTAATGTCAAGACTAACTTTTTAAGTGGTTTTGACTCTAGGTAATGATGGGGTCTTTCCGGATGGCGATCAAGCATGTTTTGAAGAACCGAACACGAACTTTTGAAGCTTCCGCGTTAACTTAATTTTGTTTAGACAATGTTTATGCTGTAAACAACTTACTAATCACGTATCGAATGTTTAAACTAGTTGGTAGTTAACTAGTATGTGATCACTTTAAAACTTTGATTTTGTACTTGTGTTAGAATTAAAGTACTTTTTATATGAAATTATGTATATTTTTATTAAATTCGAATAGAAATTAGAAGGATGTTACAGATGTTTAGACACAATTCAACATCAACATAATCTGTTCACCATCAAACCAACCCTTGATACTATTAAACTTCTGTTGACTTACCAAACAGATGTTCAGACACAATTCAACATCAACATAATCTAAATCAAACTCAAACACTAAATAAGTAAAACTAAAACGCAACATAGATTCATAAGATTAAAATTTATTCATTTATTCATGACATTAAAAGTCCAATAATTACATCACATACTGAACAACATTAAAGTTCAAATCTAACAATAACAGCAAGAATTAAGAAACTTTAGCTTCAACTCCATCGATTGCTGAACCTCTCGATGTATGTCCTTCAGCATCGCCATGAACTCCACGTCTCTATCATCGCACTCTATATTACTGACAACACAAAGCTCACGAACGGAAGTTGAAGGCATCCGCATAAGATCTCTGGAAACCTGCTCTCTAGTGAACAGGCCAACTTGCAATCTATCAAAACATCTCTTCAGCTCTTGAAGAGTAGCCATATCTTCATACACCTGTTCCTCGATTTGCCTGACAAAACGCTGCTTTAAATCATCTAATTTTGCATTTGCGAATGACGCCATTTGAATAAACTATATTACAACTTTCCTGAAAGTATGATATCTTCGTAGGAAGATTTTCTGAAAACAGGTGAAGTGACTATGAGTTTATATACTGAAATTTGTAATTGTGCAAACGTGTAGATTTAATATAAACATATTAATGTATATTTCAAAACAGCAGTCTTTTAATGCAAAAACATTTTCAAACCCCAACTTTTATGGGAAAACTGTAAAACTAAATACCAAGAAACCCAAGGGACAAAATTTCGAAGTTCAAAGAACAAAAGCAGATTATCACAATTACAATTAACCTCTTCATTTACCATGTAGACGCGTTTTTAAACTCTATAAAAGACCGATGATTACTTTTGATTCAAAACATCAACAAATTGTCCTACAAATCACTTTCTGTCAAAAATTGTTCCAAATCAGAAAAACCAACAAAAAATCTACATGGCAAACTTCAGCTTCTACCACTGGTCAGACACCAGCGATGTTAAACACAGTTCTCCATGTGGTCACTCAAAGAACAAAGAACAGAGAAAGAACTAAACAGGAAAGTCGACATAATCAATGACACTAATTACAACAAAACCTGGAACAGCATAGCATTGCTCGATGAAGTCCTCCACTCTCCTCCATCAGAGTTCCAGAAGAATGCAGAAGAGTTTCTAACACAACTTCTAAAACAGGATCAGAAAATCTGCAACATGCTAACTGACCTGAAATTCAAAAGAGAGCATGAAATCACATGGAGAAAGGCCAGAGTCTATGAAATCCTAGCAAGTGTTAACTCTAGCATGTAATACTTTATGTAGTAGTTCATTTTAATAATATCAACATGCATCTTAACATATTCTAAAATGTCAGTGTCAATAAAAACTCTCAACATCATCAACAGTTAATCAAAATAAGAAACAAACCTAAAATGCAAAGGTCTCCTCTCAATTGTTGTAGCACATCTGACTTTCGATTCAACGAAAATCGAACAATGCAACTCTCCCATCAAAGAAAGTAGCACATGCAACTTTTCACAATGTTGCAACAATTATACTGCAACATCGATATTGAAAGGTTGATGTATGATGGGAAGCTTCATTGAAACGACGATGTTGGAACAATGATACTGGAACAATAACATGTAAACATAATCAACAAACATTCGAACAAAGAAGTGTAATCGGAGATTAGCAGCTGAATCACGAGAAAGATGCATTTGAGAGAGAGAGAGAGAGACACGCTCGCAGATATGAGCGAGAGAGATTTGAATGTGGAGCTAGATAATTATGTCTTTTTTATAGGATTAGAATATATGGTTTGAATTTTGAATGTGGAGCCAGAATTTTGAATTGGGAACAGATGTTTGATTATAAAATGTTGAGGGCAGATGTTGAGGAAACTGGATTTGAGGGAGAGATGAAAGTGTGGTTTAAATTTTGAATGTGGAGCTGTGTCACACCCCAACCGATGGCGGAAACATCGGGGCGCGGCACTGAGTGAAACAGATTATCCATGAGTATCCATAACAACTATTAATTACCAGATATTAAAACGTCATGTCCCATACCATAACATATCCAAATAAAACAGTTATTATAAATAGTTGTCTCAAAAACAAATACTGGCTCGACCACTCAGATTTAAGTGTGACATAACTAGACCCCTAGCTTGATTCACCAAAGCAAGCATCCTAGCAGATAGCATCCTAAACACCTGTCACATACGTTAAAGTAAAGGTCAATACACAAAGTGTAAAGGTGAGCATACAAGTTTAATAGATATAATATAGAGTTCGAAATCGTTTACGCATAACCAGCATGTAACATGTAATAAGGTGAAGGCAAGTAGGTTATCGACAGAGAAATATGCACAGACGTGACTGTGAGTTGTAGAATGCGCAATACATATCCCCACTGGGACGCGTGAAGTAAAGCCCTTAACAACCCCTGTCCACGACAGGTACTGAGTCTAAAATATAGTACTATCATTGCTAAGGTGTCAGGCAACAATCACCGTGTTAACATAACATATAAGCATTCATCAAATAACACGTAGCATACAATAACTGTTAGCGTATAAATAGTGTTGGCGTTGTGTGTCGATTGTGATTTAGAATAAGTAACGTATGTAACACCCAAAAGTGCGTAAAGCAAAAAGGAATCGAGTATACTCACATATTATGCTTAACAAGTAAACACTATCTTGGATTGAAGGGAGCGCTGAGAGAAGTTAGCCTGAACAGTTAACGATAGCATAAACGATAAGCAGCGCGTAAAACGGTACAAAGGGTGATAGTGTCAGATGGTAATCCGATCGGATGGCCATTCGATTGGATTGACATCTCCTCTGGTGAAGATGTGTTTATGTATGATGGTTTTCCTTTTAAAGTTTTCGTTGTAGCATTTTGAAAACAGAGAAGTATCTCTACCTTTCAGGTCGGTCGATCGATCGGCGGTCCGATCGGGCGACGATCCGTTAGGCGAGGTAATTCTCAGAGAACAAGTTCACAACAGTGTTGTCACTCGATCGGATAGTCTACCGATCGGGTGACAATCCGTTGGAATTGTTAATGCATTGAACCTGTTGAAAATTGTTAAGTGTTGAAGTTCCAAACATCACATGGTCGGATGGTAGTTCGATCAGATGGCAATCTGATCGGACGGTAATCCGTTCAATGTTCAGGTCTTCAAAAGTTGAACCAAGAGATTAAGTGTGGGACCAAGGTGCAAGTCGATCGGATGGCTGTCCGATCGGACGTCAATCCGTCCCGAAAGCCTGATCGTCTTGACACTTGGTTGTTTTTAATAGTTTGTAGTTTTGATCGAGACGATGTGATACGCGCTAAACAATAGAACCACGTCAAGACCCAAGTGATCTGATCGGATAGGAATTACCCTAGTCCGGTCAGTCAGTGGTTCGAGCTGGTGGTTCATGCTTAACCCAAAACCGGTTGTCTCTTTGATAGAAACCAGATCTAGAACCAACACATCACTGAGAATGAGTAGAAGGTCAGAACTAGTTCTTATTCTATCGGTTTTGAGTGCATTGAGTATAAAAGAGTTGAAAGAAAGTTAGAAAACCATCTTTCAATCCTTTTCACCATGGATATGTTCAGATCTATGCAAGATCTTTGTTTATTCATGTGGAAATCGTTCAGATCTAAGTTGTTCTTGGTGGATTGAAGCCAAAACATGAAGTTCATAAGAACCCCATGATGACATCATCCTAGAACACCTCAAATCTAGTGATTTCACGGTGAAAAGTTAAGATTCAAAAGAGAAAAAAGGTGAAGGAGTGCGTGTAGATTAAGAAAGTACAAGATTTAGGTTGAAAACTTACAAGAATCGCGAGAAATCGAGAGAAAGAAGGGCTGAAGCGAGCTGGGTCGAGTGAGAGCTGTCACATCAAGTGATGTGACATATGAAGGGTATTTATAGGGTTTCCCAAAAAGGAGAGTGCATAGGATCGGGTGGGTCACCGATCGGGTGGCTGTCCGATCGGATGGCCATTTGATCGAGTTGTCACTCGATCAAGTGGCTCCGACGTTTAGAGTTTCGGCGTTTCGTTTCATGCGTGGGGTTTTGCGATGCGTTTAAGCGAGTCTCGAGTTTGCGATAGTATTATCCATTAATCCCAACTACTATATCTAACATACCATCATCCTAATTATCTTGCGTTTAGCGTTTGCGATTCGATTGCGATAGAGTTGCTATTGTGTTTCGATTAATCACCACAACATAAACATAATTAAGCATGCACAAGTAACACATAAGTAATACACACACGTAAACTAATATCCAGAACGCATAATTCGAGTTGCGAATGCGATTGCGATGCGATAAGCGATAAAGCGATAAAACATGCGATAAATAGCGATTAAACCTCGATTATTAACAAGTACTCCACATAATACAACTAACGTATCAAAGTAAATAGACTATCTACAAGTCAAAGAAGTCAAAACATGAGTTGAGCAAGGAGTGACAGATCGCAATTAGCAATCTTTTCTTTCTTTGACTTCAATCTTGACTTTGACTTTGACTTTTGAAAACACGGGGTGTTACAGCATCCCCTTCTTAAGGGAATTTCGTCCCGAAATTAGGCCAAAGCCGTAACAAACAACTGCGGGTACTTCGCCTTCATGTCGCTTTCGAGTTCCCAAGTGAACTCTGCGCCTCGTTTGCCTTCCCATCTGACCTTCATAATGGGGATGCGCGAGGGTCTGAGCTGCTTGGTTTGGCGGTCCATGATCTCGACAGGCTTCTCCTCGAAGTGTAATGTTTCGTCCACTTGAAGATCCTCGAGTGGAACGTGTAAATCATGCTCAGCCAGACACTTTCTGAGGTTCGAAACATGGAAAGTCGGGTGGACGCTGCTAAGTTCCTCCGGTAGTTCGAGTCTGTAGGCCACTTTTCCGATCTTCTCCAGAATCTTAAAGGGTCCAACATATCGAGGCGCGAGTTTCCCTTTCTTGCCGAATCTGACCACACCCTTCCAAGGTGATACCTTTAGGAGTACGTAGTCGCCAACGTCAAATTCAAGGGGCTTGCGTCATCTATCGGCGTAACTTTTCTGGTGACTCCGAGCTTTTAGCAGATTGTCTCGAATTTGGAGGATTTTGTCAATCGTTTCTTGCAATAGCTCAGGACCGGTTAATTGCGAATCTCCGATCTCGTGCCATACAATAGGCGATCGACATCTCCTTCTATATAATGCCTCAAATGGTGCCATTTGAATGCTGGAATGATAACTGTTATTGTATGAGAATTCGACTAAAGGTAAGTATGCGTCCCAATTACCACCGAAATCTATGAGACATGAACGGAGCATGTCTTCAAGGGTATGAATCGTTCTTTCAGTCTGACCGTTGGTTTGGGGGTGGAAAGCGGTACTCAGATTAAGCGTAGTACCGAGAGCAGATTGAAACGTTTCTCAAAGACGCGAGGTAAACCGAGCATCGTGGTCAGAGATGATGTCGAGAGGCGTCCCATGTCGACAAATGATCTCCTTGGTGTAGATTTGGGCTAATTTTTCTACCTTGTAGTCTTCTCGTATCGGAAGAAAATTAGCAGATTTAGTCAAACGATCAATGACAACCTAGATGCTGTCGTGACCTGATGGTGTGCGCAGAAGTTTCGTTATAAAGTCCATAGCTATACTCTCCCACTTCCACATGGGAATCTCGGGTTGGACGAGTAAGCCATAGGGTCTTTGGTGCTCGGCCTTAACTTTCGAGCAAGTCAGGCACTTCGAAACATAGATAGCGATATCTTTCTTCATGCCCGGCCACCAGTACTAGTAGCGAAGGTCCTGGTACATTTTATCGGCACCGGGATGAATAGAATATCGAGACTTGTGGGCTTCGTCCATCAATATCTGTCGTAGATTGGTCCGTTAAGGGATCCAAATTCGGTCCAGATAATGGAATATCCCATTTGACTTATTCACCAGCTGGGCTCCATCGTTGAGAATCCTTTCCTTCTTCAAGGTGCGTTCGGTAAAACAAGCATGTTGGGCTTCGCGGATAAGGGTTTCGAGATGATGATGGGCTTGAACATTACGAGCGCTATGCAAATAGCTTCATCGGCTTAGAGCATTGGCAACGACATTTGCTTTGCCAGGATGATAACGAATCTCGCAGTCGTAATCGTTGAGAAGTTCAACCCATCGGCGTTGGCGCATATTAAGTTCTTTCTGGCTGAAGATGTGTTGTAGGCTCCTATGATCTGCGAAGATCGTACACTTGGTACCATATAGGTAGTGTCGCCAAATCTTCAATGCAGAAACAACTGCGCCTAGCTCGAGATCGTGGGTTGTATAGTTCTTCTCATGGATCTTGAGCTGACGAGATGCGTAAGCGATAACCTTGTCTCGTTGCATGAGAACACAACCAAGGCCAAAGTTCGAGGCATCACAATAGACGATAAAGTCGTCGTTTCCGTTGGGTAAAGTGAGGACGGGAGCATTGCAAAGCATATGCTTGAGGGTTTAAAAGGCAGTCTCTTGTTGGGTTCCCCAAACAAAAGGCTTGTCTTTATGCGTGAGAGAAGTAAGCGGCACGGCGATTTTAGAGAATCCTTCGATAAATCGGCGATAATAGCCCGCTAGTCCGAGAAAAGAACGGACTTCAGACGGGTTCTTAGGCGTAACCCAACTCTTAACGGCTTCGATCTTCGCGGGGTCGATGTGAATACCTTGAATATCAACAATGTGACCGAGGAATTGAACCTGCTCCAACCAAAATTCACACTTGGAGAACTTGGCATAGAGTTGGTTCCCATGGAGTAGCTCGAGAACCAAATGTATATGTTGCGCGTGTTCGGCTTTCGACTTGGAATAGATCAGGATATCATCGATGAACATGATGACGAAGCGGTCAAGAAATGGTTTACACACGCGATTCATCAGATCCATGAAAACCGCTGGTGCGTTGGTTAAACCAAAAGGCATAACAACAAACTCATAGTGGCCGTAACGAGTGCAAAAAGCGGTTTTGGGTATATCCTCCTCTTGTATGCGTAGCTGGTGGTAGCCTGAGCGTAGATCGATCTTCGAGAAACACGTAGCACCTTGTAACTGATCAAACAAATCATCAATTCGAGGCAAGGGATAGTGATTCTTGATTGTCAGCTTATTCAATTCCCTGTAGTCGATGCACATCCGGAACGACCCATCCTTCCTTTTGACGAAAAGGACTGGTGCGCCCCAAGGAGAGGTGCTAGGGCGAATGAAGCCTTTATCAAGCAATTCCTGGAGCTGACTCGAGAGTTCACGCATTTCGGACGGAGCGAGTCGGTAAGGAGCTCTAGCAATGGGATTGGCTCCAGGAATGAGGTCGATGCGAAAGTCGATATCACGACTTGGCGGTAAGCCGGGGAGATCGACAGGAAACACATTAGGAAATTCACGAACCATAGGAACGTCTTTCACTCATGTTTTCCCTTTCTTTTCCTCCTCCGCTACTACAATGTTAGCCAAGAGAGCTCTGTATTCCTTGCGGGGATACTTACTAGCTTGGACACATGACATGAGCTTGAGACCTTTCGAAGGAGTTTCACCATAAACACAAAGTTGATCACCATTCGCGAGCGAGAATCGAATCATCTTGTCGAAGCAAACAATTTCAGCATGGTTTTCATGAAGAAAGTCCATGCCTGCTATGATGTCAAAACTACCGAGCTGCATCGGAATAAGATTGATAGGAAAGATGTGATTGTTGAGTTCGAGAGTACAATCACGAAGAACAGAATTGACAGCGACGGTTCTTCCGGTGGCAACTTCAACATCGAACGTCGAGGGGAGATGGGCGCGCTTACGATTAAGGAGCTTTTCGAATTCAAACGACACAAAACAGTTATCGGCTCCAGTATCAAACAAACACGAAGCATAAATACCATTCACAAGGAACGTACCATTCACCACATTGTTGTCAGCCTGAGCCTGGCGCACATTGATGTTGAAAGTTCGGGCGCGAGCTGCTTGTTGTTGTTGCTACTGAGGCTGTTGCTGCTGTTGTTGCTGGGGCTGCTGCTGTTGTGGCTCTTGCTTCACAACTCGGTTCGGGCACATGTTTGTGAAATGGTTGGGATCACCACACGCAAAGCAAACTCTAGCATTGATCGCGGGTGCCGGAGCCGCTTGCTGGCCTTGATGAGCGGGAAGTAGAGCTTATTGAGCAGTAGCTGGAGCTGTAGCTTGTCGAGGACCTGTACGGCAGTTGGCAGTGAAGTGGTCGTACATGTTGCAATGCACACAAAATATGCAGGCGATTCCCACTGGATGGTGATAAGTACTAGTCGGGCAGGCCGGGTGAGGACCAGTGTAAGCGCGCTTTGCCGGTGGTGCTTGGGTAACCGGTGCCACGACCTAGCGGTGTTGGGTCTGCTGGGGAGCTGGTACAGCTTGGAGCGGGGCAGCAGTAGTGACAGCACAGTTCTTGTTGATGGAGTTGTTGTTCTTCCTCTTACGACGAGAGGACTTTGAATATTGCAGAGCGGTGGCGGTTTCAGCAGTTGCAGCGGTGGTAGCTTGATGCAGGTTCTTCGAGGCTTTATCCCAGACACCAGCCTTGACTCGCTTGTTGTTGATCTCAGCGGCGAGCAGATAAGTTTCCTCGATTGTTGCTGGTTTTGCAGCTTACACAAAGTCTGTGACACAATCCGGCAGAGCTCGGATATACTTCTTGATCGTCACATCGAGAGTCTTGACTTGATCAGGATAGATTATATGGAGCTGCTTGTAGCAAGCAGTTAAAGCAGCATTGTCACCATCCTTCTCTTTAATATGCCAGAATTCGTCCTCCAACTTTTGGCGCTCATGGGGAGGGCATAACTTTTCCATCATGACGTCCTTCAACTCATCCCACGTTAAACCATAAGCTGCATCATTTCCGCGTTTGTTTCTCTCGGCCGTCCACCAGTCTAAAGCGCGGGACTGGAAGACGCCGGTAACGTTTAGAGTGTGGAGATTATCAGGACAGCCGCTCTGGCGCAGGGTGACCTCGATCGAATCAAACCATTGAAACAGGGTTGTAGGCCCATCTTCGCCAGTAAATTCTTTCGGGCCACAAGCTTTGAACTGCTTAAAGCTAAAAACAGACTTTGGCGTATCAGTCCTGGACTCTTCAGAAGACTTGCTTGCATTCTCATGCAGGTCGCTAACGATCTGAGGAATGACTTTCCCTATCTGCTTAGTGACGAGAGCAACAAGGCGTTTGTCTTTTTGGTTACGGCGAGCAGCGCGCGAGTGACGGGATCCAGATGACGACATTTTCTGCAACAGACATCGCCATAGGACTCAGACACAATATAATCGAATCTCACCTCACACGCCTAACACTACTGAATCTCAGGAATACAATCATGTAACACGTAATGTCACACCCCAACCGATGGCAGAATCATCGGGGCGCGGCACTAGGCGAATCAGATTGCTCAAGAGTATCCATAACAACTATATTGCGATAATATTTAATACATTCGTTATCCCATACTAACAAATAATACAATCACATAAGTTATCACAGATTTCTTGTCCTCTCGAACAATACAAATCCGACAACCTAGATTTTAGTTGAGTTTCTAGACCTCCTAGCTTGATTTGATATAGTGTGCGATCTAACCTGCAACATACGTTAAAATATTTGTCAATACAAAAGTATTGGCGAGTATACAGGTTTGATAGGTATAGTGTAATAGACTAAAACATGTAGCGAACTTCCAGAAGCATAAACGTAACACACGACATATATACTCACAAAGCCGATACTACCAACTAAGTCCTCGATGCTCGAATATGCGATGGCAAACTAGACCCCGTCGGGCGCAATAGTACTATACTAGTCGTGGTGGGACGTCGCGAGTATAAGCCCTAGCACATACGCAACTAGCATCACGTATATCTATGCATAACAGTTATTCGCAAGTGATAATTTGATTGATTAAATAATTCGTTTGATAAGTTAGATTCGTTAAAGACGTATGTTACACCCAAAATGCGATAAAAAGGGTTCAAGTATACTCACAGCGCGTGTTTAGCGATGGCACAATTTGATTGGAGCGGTTAGGAGTACGTCTGCGTTAAACGGTGAACGGTTTTAAGCGGGAAGTAGCATTGTATAGTAGTTATCCAGTCGAATACCCATCCGGTCGGATGACAGTTCAATGGATCGGATGACCTATAATCCTATCCGGTCGAATACCCATCCGGTCGGATGACAGTTCAATGGGTCGGATGGCATATAATCCCATCCGGTCGAATGCCCATCTGGTCGGATGACAGTTCAATGGGTCGGATGACATATAGTCCCATCCGGTCGAATGCCCATCCGGTCGGATGACAGTTCAATGGGTCGGATGACATATAATCCCATCCGGTTGAATACCCATTCGGTCGGATAATCATGTTGACTTGGTCTGATTGCTGTCATCCGTTCGGATGACATGTTATCCGTTCAGATGACATGCTATCCGTTCGGATGACACGTCTATTTTATCGTTCCGAACAACTGTTTTCGAGTGTTTTTGGTTGGAATACATGCGGTTTTACTAGGGCAGTGTAATTTCGCATTAACAATTGAAATCCCTTCAGTTCCGACCCATTCTAACGGCTGGGAATCACCCCGTTCCATCAGATCTGGCCGTTCTTGACGGTTCTTCATGGTTAACTCGAAATCGCACAATTCCTTGGTTAAATACATAGATTTAGGTGAGATTTGTTATCAAAACATGTGGAAATCACCCACATCTGAGTCGTTTATGGCGGGATGAGGTCACAACTTGAAGTTCATATGAACTCTTGGTGACATCACCTTAAAACACCTCAAATCCGTAGATTTCACGGTTAGAAATTGAGTTTTGAAAGACAGAATGATGTAGAATTGAGTGTAGATCATAGAAGTACAAGTTTTAGGTTGAAATCTTACCGGAATCGCGAGGAATCGAGAGAAAAGGGTCCTAGAGCGTGTTTGGTCGAGTGAGAGCTGTCACATCACTGTTCCAGTGATGTGACACACTATTTATAGGCAACAGAGGAGAAATGGGAATGTTGGGTCGGATGGCCCATCCGTTCGGATGGCCGGCCCGTTCGGATGGCCACTCCGGCGCGAGGAACTTCTCCGTTTTTCGAGCGTTGCGATGGTTTTTGGAGTACGTGCTTTCTATAGTTAATTTATATCATTATTATATATGTATATATATCACTAGGGGTCGTATTTACGTATCCACATTCCGAAGTTTCGATATAACAATAGGTTTTCGTTTCGAGTGTGCGATTATTAGCGACGTTTTACGGCCATCAAAGAGGGTAGTATAGGTCCTTTCTCGATGTCATCGTGAACGTTATTGCGTGTTGTGCCACAATGACTGACGGGGTACCACTCACTCGTATTGTCATCATCGTCACGACGACTGGAGCTATAGCACTCACCCAAGAGTCCTTGTTAGCGTTAATTGTCTGCGTTTCGACATATCACGGCCACCAAGGAGGGTAGAATAGGTCCTCACTCAATGTCATCGTGAGTGTTAGTGTTTGCGATGTGATGTAGTGGTAATGTATTGCGAAAATATGCGACTATCCTTCGATTAGCGATGTATGCGATATAGTTACATTATGATCCGAATCTCTGGTGCTAGGCGTAACGAGTATATCGAGTAGTAACAACGCACGAAAGTGCGGGTTGTTACAGTCTCCCCTGCTTTAGGAAATTTCGTCCCGAAATTAATCCAACAGGTAGACTTTTGAGAGTTGATCCTGCATAAGTAGCGATATAGCGAGTGATTAGACCGGGAGTTGACAAGCGAGAGCGTTTTGAAATAAGAGAGATCGATTGCGATAGCGAGAAGGCGACGTAAAGACAAAAGCAATATCCCACGAGTTGGCATTCCAAAGTACCTTGTGTTGCGAGGAATTCATTAGTTCGATGCGATTGTAATTTTAAAGAACTTGAAAGGTTTCTCATGACGTAGGGTTAATGGAGTCGTTCGTTAACCAACGTTACAAGAAACGTCCGTTCTTAGATATTTAAAAGGAATTTTGGATGGAAATCTTGAAAAAATTCCTTTTAACGTGAGGTCAACTGAGTCGATGTTAACCAACGTTGCAAGGAATTTTAGGTTTTAAACATTTTAAGGAATTCAAAGATGAAAACTGGGGTTATGGAAACTCTCCTATGACATGGGTTCAAGCTGAACTTGATGTCGAACCAATGTCGTAAGAAGGATTTCGTTTTGATGTTGTAAAGGTTTCAAGGAAAAACTGGACTTATGAAACTTTCCTTGGACATGGAGTTTAGCTGATTCGATGTTATTTCCACGTCGTGTGAAAATTTCACTTGTCCACCGGTTTTGATTCAAAATTTTATAAAAATAAGTTTTAATAGTACAAAAGGTAGTTAATCATCGAGCCCCACTTGGCACTTTCCCACGAAAGTTTGTTAATATGTTTAAAACACTTATATATTGGAAGTACCAACGGCGTATCCACCATGTTTCTCCCATAGTACCTTCGTTTCGTGAGGCAGTGTCATGTGTGGCGATATGACACAGATAGAATTGTGCTACCTCGGTCCAATCGATAGGAAGTTGGACCGAGTTGAAGATATAATCGAATAGGTTAATCAGGTGAATTGTATTGCGAACGTAGTTATAACAGCGTGCACGAGTAGCCTGATGAAACAAAACATTTATGTGTCGTGTCTAGGTAGGCGTCGAGCAACAAGAGATAAGCGAATAACGCGTTTTCGATTAGATTCCACTTTGAACCTACATGGCACGTTTCCACGAGAGTTTGCTAACATGGTGAAACACCACGTTTAACCAGGTTAGTTTTGCCTCGTGAAGCGATGTCATGCGTACTAATAACACATAGACTGCAGTGAATACCAAGCAAGCGATAAGCGGTACGCGATACGCGAATAAGCGGTAGACTATACACGATAAGCGATAAGCGATTAGATGATTAAGCGAATAACACAACACAACACCAGTAATGACGACGGTGATAAACGAATTACGATAATCGGCAGTTGTTGCGTTGCAAAACGATGGAGGTATACGCGATTTATGCGGTTCGATTTGATTGATTAACACCACGGAGTTTAACTAACATCAGATCCCACATGGCCTTTTTCCACAAAAGGCCGCTGATATGACTAAAACGCCTTGCTTTAGCCATATGAGCTTCATCTCGTGAAGCGAGGTCATGTGTGCTAATCTTAACACAACATCACAGATAACGGTAGGCGACAGCGATAGATTGATACACAGCAGGCGATATAGATTCACATAACAGTAAGCGGTAGGGATCCTCGGAATAATCAATGGAGATGGCGAGATACACATGATAAGCGATTGCGATTAGCCGAGCTTTGTTTCGAATAAGCTTAACGTCACGTTGCGACGCATCACGGTTATCGAGGAGGGTAGTATAGGTCCTCACTCAACCGCATCGTGAGCGTTAATGTACTTGATGAGATTGGTTGAGACGGACTTACGACCAGTCTTGCGTCGATGCAATTGTCCTGCGAGGTAGACTCTCCAGAGTCCATCGATGAGGTGATTGCATTGCGTTAGCAGACTTACGACAAGTCTTACGCTGATGCGATTTAGTTGTTACGCCTTGCGATTAAGTGTAGTGTGTTGAAAATAATCACAATAGTATAATAGGTCTAATACCGTTCAACTCCACGTGGCACTTTCTTCACGGAACTTCGGTAGTATGATAAAGCACACCTTGCTTGACCCCTACTGCTTAGATCCCGTAGTTTGGTGTCATACTTCGTCGTAACGCTTATGGCACCTTAGAATTCACTACGATCCCCGTGCACTGACCCATATAATCCCGTGTGCACCCGTGATTAATTGTTCCTTGCACGTTTATCGTACCTCATTCTAAGAGTGTAGTGAGGGTAAAACTCATTATTTCGTGATATAGTATATAGTATGTGTGTAAATCTAGTCTAAGTGCGACGATTAGAGAGTGAAAGAGAGAACGAAAACGAGAGTTGACGTTACGCATAGTGGCAACATCGAGTAATAGAATAGTTTCAAAACTTAGAAATTAACGTCGAAAATCGTATCATTACAACTTTATCCTACGCTTGCTAGATGTTTGATGCTGAAGACTTTTGCTGGAGCTGTTGTTGTTGTACTCAAGTTCGCGGTTCGATGCGGCAGTTGCGGGTGAAGTGACCGTAACGGTTGCAGTTATTGCAATAGCGACAGTCAGCCCCAATTGGATGATGATAGGTACATGAGTAACACTGGGGATGAGCTCTAGTGTAAGCTCGTTTAGGAAACACCGGAACTGTTTGAAGAGGTATCGGTTGCAGCAGTTCGGTTGTTGATGAACTCGGGCTTGAATTCTTTCGTTTGCGGCTGGGTTTGTCGGTTTCTTGTGAAGAGGTGTCGTTGTTGGAGGATTCGTGTGAGGACTCACTTGCAGAATCTTTGGCCGAGTTGTCGGAAGATCCGTCGGCAGATTTGTTAGAAGAATCGGCAGCAGATTCATCAGAAGAATCGTTAGCAGGTCCGTCAGATGAATCATCAGGAGATTCATCAGGAGAATCGTCAACAGATTCATCAGGAGAATCGTCGACAGGATCGTCTGAAGAATTTATGGCGGTTGCTTGATAAACTTGCTTGACAGGATTCTGGGAGGAAAACCCTTCCATGAGTCGTTTGTTATTGATTTCTACGGCTAAGCGGTAGGTTTCTTCGATGGTAGCAGGTCTTGCAGCTTCGACAAAATCACCCACACACTCAGGCAAACCACGAATGTACTTCGCGATGGCCTTTTCTGAAGTGTTGACTTGACCTGGGCAGATTATGCTAAGCTGTTTGAACCTTGCGGTGTAGCCAGCGTTCTCACTTTCGACTTGCTTGATTTTCCAGAATTCGTCTTCCAGCTTCTGAATTTCGTGAGGAGGACAGTACTCTTTCTTCATGAGCTCCTTCAGCTCATTCCAAGAGAGAGCGTAAGCTGTGAAGATCCCACGTTTGTTACGTTCGGCGGTCCACCAGTCGAGTGCTCGCGATTGAAATACTCCGGTAGCGCAAGTAGTACGGAAGCTATCGGGACAACCACTTTAACGAAGGGTAACTTCGATAGAATCGAACCATTGGAGTAGTTGAGAAACACCTCCTTCACCCGTGAAGGCCATCGGATCACAGGCTTTGAAGTGTTTGTAGAGAAATGTAGATTGTGGCTCTTCTGTCTTAACGTCTTCCGAAGTTCGAGAGTTGATAAGAGAGTGCACTCGTGTGGCAATCTGAGGAATGACTTTGACCACTTCCCTGGTCACAAGTGAAGCAATCCTCTTTTCGCCCCTTCGTTTGGCTCGTCTCTTTGCTAACATTCTCGAAGTAGAGTTGTTGGAAGGCATCTAGACAGAAAGAGACTTGGAGTGAGATTCGATCATAATGATTTTTGAGTTTTGCGATGCGATTGAGCGCGTTCAAAACTTGATGCGATAGTATATTAGTAATGCAAATCACATAGGAGTCACATAGGAGACACGAAATTCCTAAGTTCTCACAAAATGACTTGTTGTTTATACGTATATACATGTATTTATATAATTGTAATTTGTAATCATACACATACAGGTTGATTTGGAATATGCGAGGACGCGTTGAAGTGAGAAAGCGGGAGCGAATGCGATAGATTATGCATTAGTTTTGTTGGGAACATTCGGGTTTTGTTTTGGATTGCGATGGCCGTGCGAATTGTGCGTTTATAAAGCAGGGAGTGAAAGTCGTTAAATCGAGAAATCGATAAAGCATAAAGTTTCAAAACACGCGAACGTAAATAAGTTCTAACCAGTTGTAAAATCGGCAGGTCGTATGATAGAGTGCCTTGGGTGTTTAGGCGTCGACTACCCAAGGTAACCCAACTACATTCAACAAGTTCGTGCACGCGCGTTGACCTAGAAAACTTCATGCTTCCACTGGGATGCAGCTCATGGCATTCGTCTTCCTAGTAATCACGTGGCTCGAGTTATCGTGTTAGTCGAGTCCTTGGTGAGAGCTTTTTGAAAACCAGTTTGTAGATAGTGGAACGGCTTATTAAGGTACGGGTTTCACCCCTGATTTAACAGTTTTGTTCCTAGTTGTGGTTATGCTCTTCGAATGAATTCGTGAGTTCCACTAGATTTCGAAATGGAGACTTTCGTCGAGGTGTGGATGTCACTCCTAACTCGATGAAAGGTTCTCGTGCTAGAAAAATGTGCTGAGTGAGCGATCTCATCGAGAGTTCTTGGTTTTCACACCTGGTCTCGACATGATCACTCGGTTTCATTATGCGAGTATTTTCGAAAACACGTGTATTATGTCAGCCTTAGGAAAGGCAAAGTAGTATTCCGGCCTTAGGAAAGGCTCCTTCGTGTGAAGCTGTAGTGTGCGGTGTTCACACAAAGTTGTAGCTTTTAGCAATTTCGATCGAGAGTATCAAGTAGGTCCGATACAAACCCTACTGGTTCGTACGAGTCGGCCTGTTGGTACTTAGACTATAGACTAGGTCAATTAAGACGTCGACCTGGACTAGGTCGAGTCTGGCCTAATTCCCTATAGTTATGGCTCTGATACCAATCTGTCACACCCCAACCGATGGAGGAATCATCGGGGCGCGGCACTAGGCGAATCAGATTGCTCAAGAGTATCCATAACAACCATATTGCGATAATATTTAATACATTCGTTATCCCATACTAACAAATAATACAATCACATAAGTTATCACAGATTTCTTGTCCTCTCAAACAATACAAATCCGACAACCAAGATTTTAGTTGAGTTTCTAGACATCCTAGCTTGATTTGATATAGTCTGCGATCTAACCTGCAACATACGTTAAAATATTTGTCAATACAAAAGTATTGGCGAGTATACATGTTTGATAGGTATAGTGTAATAGACTAAAACGTGTAGCGAACTTCCACATGCATAAACGTAACACACGACATATATACTCACAAAGCCGATACTACCAACTAAGTCCTCGATGCTCGAATATGCGATGGCAAACTAGACCCCGTCGGGCGCAATAGTACTATACTAGTCGTGGTGGGACGTCGCGAGTATAAGCCCTAGCACATACGCAACTAGCATCACGTATATCTATGCATAACAGTTATTCGCAAGTGATAATTCGATTGATTAAATAATTCGTTTGATAAGTTCGATTCGTTAAAGACGTATGTTACACCCAAAATGCGATAAAAAGGGTTCAAGTATACTCACAGCGCGTGTTTAGCGATGGCACAATTTGATTGGAGCGGTTAGGAGTACGTCTGCGTTAAACGGTGAACGGTTTTAAGTGGGAAGTAGCATTGTATTGTAGTTATCCAGTCGAATACCCATCCGGTCGGATGACAGTTCAATGGATCGGATGACCTATAATCCCATCCGGTCGAATACCCATCCGGTCGGATGACAGTTCAATGGGTCGGATGGCATATAATCCCATCCGGTCGAATGCCCATCCGGTCGGATGATAGTTCAATGGGTCGGATGACATATAATCCCATCCGGTCGAATGCCCATCCGGTCGGATGACAGTTCAATGGGTCGGATGACATATAATCCCATCCGGTCGAATACCCATCCGGTCGGATAATCATGTTGACTTGGTCTGATTGCTGTCATCCGTTCGGATGACATGTTATCCGTTTGGATGACACGTCTGTTTTATCGTTCCGAACAACTGTTTTCGAGTGTTTTTGGTTGGAATACATGCGGTTTTACTAGGGCAGTGTAATTTCGCATTAACAATTGAAATCCCATCAGTTCCGACCCGTTCTAACGGCCGGGAATCACCCCGTTCCATCAGATCTGGCCGTTCTTGACGGTTCTTCATGGTTAACTCAAAATCGCATAGTTCCTTGGTTAAATACATAGATTTAGGTGAGATTTGTTATCAAAACATGTGGAAATCACCCACATCTGAGTCGTTTATGGCGGGATGAGGTCACAACTTGAAGTTCATATGAACTCTTGGTGACATCACCTTAAAACACCTCAAATCCGTAGATTTCACGGTTAGAAATTGAGTTTTGAAAGACAGAATGATGTAGAATTGAGTGTAGATCATAGAAGTACAAGTTTTAGGTTGAAATCTTACCGGAATCGCGAGGAATCGAGAGAAAAGGGTCCTAGAGCGTGTTTGGTCGAGTGAGAGCTGTCACATCACTGTTCCAGTGATGTGACACGCTATTTATAGGCAACAGAGGAGAAATGGGAATGTTGGGTCGGATGGCCCATCCGTTCGGATGGCCATCCGTTCGGATGGCCCATCCGTTCGGATGGCCGGCCCGTTCGGATGGCCACTCCGGTGCGAGGAACTTCTCCGTTTTTCGAGCGTTGCGATGGTTTTTGGAGTACGTGCTTTCTATAGTTAATTTATATCATTATGATATATGTATATATATCACTAGGGGTCGTATTTACGTATCCACATTCCGAAGTTTCGATATAACAATCGGTTTTCGTTTCGAGTGTGCGATTATTAGCGATGTTTCACGGCCATCAAGGAGGGTAGTATAGGTCCTTTCTCGATGTCATCGTGAACGTTATTGCGTGTTGTGCCACAATGACTGACGGGGTACCACTCACTCGTATTGTCATCATCGTCATGACGACTGGAGCTATAGCACTCACCCAAGAGTCCTTGTTAGCGTTAATTGTCTGCGTTTCGACACATCACGGCCACCGAGGAGGGTAGAATAGGTCCTCACTCAATGTCATCGTGAGTGTTAGTGTTTGCGATGTGATGTAGTGGTAATGTATTGCAAAAATATGCGACTATCCTTCGATTAGCGATGTATGCGATATAGTTACATTATGATTCGAATCTCTGGTGCTAGGCGTAACGAGTATATCGAGTAGTAGCAACGCACGAAAGCGCGGGTTGTTACACGTAAACACATAGGCACACAATCACTGATTCACGTAAACACAGAAGCACATAAGCACGTAAAGCACAGAAGCACATGAGACATTCAGAATACATAAACCTATCATTCAAAGTTCGCGCGCGTCTGAGAATAGCGATTGCGATTAGCAAGTACACAGCGAGTAATATAGCATGCAGTTAACCACCAGTAGTAACGATTTGCTAGCGTTTTGAGGTAGAGGTCCAGTGCGAGTCGTGTGTGTCGATTAAAGCGAAAAGCGAAGAGCAAATAACCCACCATAAATCGAAACGCATAAACAGATAAAATCACATAAAATCCACATAAAAGCGACGAATATCAAAGTCGGCAGTTGCGAGCTCAGAATCGAAACACATAAAAATTGAGAATGGATTGTCTGCGGCTGATAGACGTTTGGTACACACTTTAACCTTCGGGACTGTGCTCTCGCCTCGAATTTGGGCGATCGGCATGCATCCTTCCAGTTACAGCGTGACTTCAAGTCGTTGGAGTCCGTCGAGGCTTTGGTGAGAGTTTAATAAAACCAAAATAGAGATCGGAACAAGTCGTCAATGTTCGGGTTTCACCCCTAACTTAACAACTTCGTCCCTGTTTTGATAAAATAGGGAGGAATTATGCCTTAAAGTATGGATTTCACTCCTAATTCATCGCAAATTCTTCTGTTTATAGATAAAAATGCGGGTCGAACAAGCGATTTAGTCGAGAGTTTGCAGTTTTCACACCTAATCTCGACCTAATCACTCTTTCCTTTTGGTGTGCAGTGATAGTGTTGTGTAGGCGAGAAATAGCAAGTAAGCTCGTACAAAAACCCCTACAGGGTATGCACAAGTCGGTCTGTGGGTACTTAACTATAGACTAGATCGTTTCTAAGACATCGACCCGGACTAGGTCGAGTCTTGCCTAATTCCCTATAGTTATGGCTCTGATACCAATCTGTCACACCCCAACAGATGGCGGAAACATCAGGGCGCTGCACTGAGCGAAACAGATTGTCCATGAGTATCCATAACAACTATTAATTACCAGATATTAAAATGTCATGTCCCATACCACAACATATCCAAATAAAACAGTTATTACAAATAGTTGTCTCAAAAACAAATACTGTCTCGACCACTCAGATTTAAGCGTGACATAACTAGACCCCTAGCTTGATTCACCAAGGCAAGCATACTAACAGTTAGCATCCTAAACACCTGCCACATACGTTAACGTAAAGGTCAATACACAAAGTGTAAAGGTGAGCATACAAGTTTAATAGATATAATATAGAGTTCAAAATCGTTTACGCATAACCAGCATGTAACATGTAATAAGGTGAAGGCAAGTAGGTTATCGACAGAGAAATATGCACAGACGTGACTACGAGTTGTAGAATGCGCAACACATATCCCCACTGGGACACGTGAAGTAAAGCCCTTAACAACCCCTGTGCACGACAGGTGCTGAGTCCAAACTATAGTACTATCATTGCTAAGGTGTCAGGCAACAATCATTGTGTTAACATAACATACAAGCATTCATCGAATAACACGTAGCAAGCAATAATGGTTAGCATATAAATAGTGTTGGCATTTTGTGTCAATTATGATTTAGAATAAGTAACGTATGTAACACCCAAAAGTGCGTTAAGCAAAAAGGGATCGAGTATACTCACAGATTGTGCTAAACAAGTAAACACTATCTTGGATTGAAGGGAGCGCTGAGAGAAGTTAGCCTGAACAATTAACGATAGCATAAACGATAAGCGGTGCGTAAAACAGTACAAAGGGTGATAGTGTCGGATGGTAATCCAATCGGATGGCAATCCGATTGGATGGCCAGTCGATCAGATGTCAATCCGTTCGGATGGTCATCCGATCGGATGGCCAATCGATTGGATTGACATCTCCTCTGATGAAGATGTGCTTGTGTATGATGGTTTGCCTTTGGAAGTTTTCGTTGTAGCATTTTGAAAACAGAGAAGTATCTCTACCTTTCAGGTCGGTCGATCGATCGGCGGTCCGATCGGGCGACGATCCGTTCGGTGAGGTAATTCTCAGAGAACAAGTTCACAGCAGTGTTGTCACTCGATCGGATAGTCTACCGACAGGGTGACAATCCGTTGGAATTGTTAATGCATTGAACATGTTAAAAATTGTTAAGTGTTGAATTTCCAAACATCACATGGTCGGATGGTAGTTCGATCGGATGGCAATCCGATCGGACGGTAATCCGTTCAATGTTCAAGTCTTCAAAAGTTGAACCAAGAGATTAAGTGTGGGACCAAGGTGCAAGTCGATCAGATGGCTGTCCGATCGGATGGCAATCCGATCGGATGACAATCCGTCCCGAAAGCCTGATCGTCTTGACACTTGGTTGTTTTTGATAGTTTGTAGTTTTGATCGAGACGATGTGATACGCGCTAAACAACAGAACTTCGTCAAGACCCAAGTGATCCGATCGGATAGGAATCACCCTAATCCGGTCAGTCAGTGGTTCGAGCCGGTGGTTCATGCTTAACCCGAAACCGGTTGTCTCTTTGATAGAAACCAGATCTAGAACCAACACATCACTGAGAATGAGTAGAAGGTCAGAACTAGTTCTTATTCTATCGGTTTTGAGTGCATTGAGTGTAAAAGAGTTGAAAGAAAGTTAGAAAACCATCTTTCAATCCTTTTCACCATGGATATGTTCAGATCTGTGCAAGATCTTTGTTTATTCATGTGGAAATCGTTCAGATCTAAGTTGTTCTTGGTGGATTGAAGCCAAAACATGAAGTTCATAAGAACCCCATGATGACATCATCCTAGAACACCACAAATCTAGTGATTTCACGGTGAAAAGTTAAGATTCAAAAGAGAAAAAGGTGAAGGAGTGCGTGTAGATTAAGAAAGTACAAGATTTAGGTTGAAAACTTACAAGAATCGCTAGAAATCGAGAGAAAGAAGGGCTGAAGCGAGCTGGGTCGAGTGAGAGTTGTCACATCAAGTGATGTGACATATGAAGGGTATTTATAGGGTTTCCCAAAAAGGAAAGTGCATAGGATCGGGTGGGTCACCGATCGGGTGGTTGACCGATCGGGTGGCAATCCGATCGAATGGCCATCCGATCGAGTTGTCACTTGATCGAGTGGCTCCGACGTTTAGATTTTCAGCGTTTCGTTTCATGCGTGGGGTTTTGCGATGCGTTTAAGCGAGTCTCGAGTTTGCGATAGTATTATCCATTAATCCCAACTACTATATCTAACATACCATCATCCTAATTATCTTGCGTTTAGCGTTTGCGATTCAATTGCGATAGAGTTGCGATTGCGTTTCGATTAATCACCACAACATAAACATAATTAAGCATGCACAAGTAACACATAAGTAATACACACACGTAAACTAATATCCGGAACGCATAATTCGAGTTGCGAATGCGATTGCGATGCGATAAGCGATAAAGCGATAAAACATGCGATAAATAGCGATTAAACCTCGATTATTAACAAGTACTCCACATAATACAACTAACGTATCAAAGTAAATAGACTATCTACAAGTCAAAGAAGTCAAAACATGAGTTGAGCAAGGAGTGACAGATCGCAATTAGCAATCTTTTCTTCCTTTGACTTCAATCTTGACTTTGACTTTGACTTTCGAAAACACGGGGTGTTACAAGCTGAATGTTGTATCTTATATATGTGGAGCCATAATTTTGAATTTTGAATATGGAGCCAGGATTTTGAATCGTCAGAGGTTTTGAATTTTGAATTTTGAATCGTCAGAGGTTTAAGGCAGTGGTTTGAATTTATAACATAGGTTTGAATTTTGGAGATAGGCAGTGGTTTGATGGCAGGACTTTGGAATATGAATGTGGGCCACCTTTGAATTTTAAAGTCTTTTAATATTAGGCATTATGATGTAATAATGACATAAGAAAAGCCTTGTTGGACAGCCTCTCCAGCTGACACATCAGCTTTTCTTATGTCATTGAAGTTTCTTCTTTTATAGAAAGTACTAGCGGTAAGACCCGTGTGCAAACACGGGTTGTTTCTTAGAAAACCATGCATAACACATATTGACAGAGAGTAAAAAAATAATTAGTGCAGACTTACAAAATTGATATAAATTAATGATCAATAGGTTTATTCAACAGCAATTCCACATTCTTGATAGCAAACCACTGTTGTCTATTAACTGTTAAAAACCTCTGTTGCTTTCCAACAGACTTTACTAAGAACTGTAATCCATTATATCCAACAGAGCTTGCCAGATGAATAGATAGTAACTATCAGATGTTAGTCAACCCATGTTAAAAAGGTCAGTCAACAGAAATTACAAAGGTTAGTAAACATATATTAAGAGAATAATGTTATTAACAACATGTGTTAGAAAACCATGCATAACACATATTGATAGAACATATACATATGTGTATAGATATTGTACCAAAATGTGTTATCTATTATAGCTAAAAGACAACTATAGACATGCATCATCAGTTAATATATAAGATACATATGAGTATTTCCATTGTGCTATCCACAAAAAAATGTAGCACCCACCCATTGACAATGAAACTTGTTTATAGACATAACTACATATATAACATGTCTAAGAAGCAAAATTAGTACCACCAACGAACCAAATGTACAACCACAAACAATCATGACATGAAACTAAGAGGACTTTATCTTTGTCATGATATGCACAACTTTTTTTAACTTCAGCAACTGAGTAGACTTGTGAAACTCTAACGAAAGTTCATCACCAAAAGCAATATTGCAAGATCTCAGATAAGAAGACTATCCAACAACAGCATAGTTGAATCCAGTATTAGTTTTTTGAGATGTTGTAAACAGTTCCTGGACTTCACATTTGAGATTCTGGATCTTGATAGGCTTAGGATTATCAGTATGCAGATCCAACGCAGATGATACATCTGATGACGGATGCTAAAAAACAGAAAATTGAATAGTGAATTTTATAAAATATTGATATATAACTGAAATTGTTGAAATAACGAAACAAATCAACGACTGCAAAAGCTTACAAGTCTGTCTTCAGCATGTGTGGTGAAGTGTAAGACTGATTCTAAAATGGATGATACTAAATGAACTTTTCGAACTTTACACGGTCTATCAACAACTTTATTATCCTCTACAATTGTCTTGCCATGAAGTTTGCGCATCTTTTCCACCTAAGTAAATTAATTTAGAATATAACAACTCTAAATTCTTGAAATTTTATAACTTTCTTTATCAACACAAACTATCTTCTCAACTCACCTTTGAAGTTTAAGACTCAATCATACAGAAGAATATCAATATATTGAGACAATAATAAAATAGACAGTATAAAACTAATAAACACTTACATTAGATACAACACTTGAAGAGGCAGAAATGTCACGAACAGGAAAATCTTTAGACTGTAGTTGAGGATCGTTAACATCATCAGCTATTTTTACAGAATGATCTTCAGGCTACAACAAAATTTAAAAAAACCTTCTTATACTTATAATACAATAAAATATATGCATAGAAAATTATAAATTTACATCATTTTTAACACCTGACTCATCAACCAGACACGCAATCTTTGAATCAAATAGCCCATCATCAGCAAACTATATTTATAAGAAGGATCATATATAAGAAACCATATTTTAAATCATAATAATATATAAATATTACATGTGTATATATACATTAAAAATATCCTCAAAACTCGTAAACTGCTTAGAATTACCAACCGAAGCTCCAGTATCCTCATCATCCAAAGCAACTTCCCCGGAATCCAGAAGCTGTTTGTGTTTAGCCTACAAAATGAGATTTCAAAAGTTATTAGCATACTATAATAAAAGTTACTTATCACTGTCATCTTATCAAACAATGTATTTTATCATCAAAATTTTATACCGCATCCAATAAATCAAACCCATCATCTCCATAAACTGAATCATCCAAAACAACTACATCAGCTTTCTTGAAGGAAACCTCAGTTCCAGTCTCGGAATGGAAAACGGAAAGCTCAAACGTTTTAGATGCAATCATGGTGAAAACCAACCAAGATTCAACTGGTATGGGAACTTCTTCAATCAATTTTGACCATCCATCAGTAAATCCGCATCCATCAGTCCATCCTTTCATCATCACATTCCAAAACCTTTCGCCAACATAGATAGTTGCCATCCCATACTCGTAATTTTTACCATAGAATTGTTTCCAAAATTTGTCAGCAATTAGCTATAGAAGAAGCAAAGGAATATTTAGTGTAGACTTACAAATTTGATATGAACTAATGAGCAACAGAAGTTACAACGGATTAGTCAACAAAAGTTAAAATGAGGATTACTCAACAGGGTTAGTCAACAGTAGTTACAGTATTTACACACAACCTAACCACTATTTGGATATCAACTATTACATACCTGTGTTGCTATCCAACAGAGGTTTCGTAACAACTGTCATCCATTATATCCAGCAGAGGTTGCAACGTGGACAGATCTTAAATATCAGATGTTAGTCAACCGAGGTTAAAAGACTTAGTCAACAGATGTTAAAAAGGTTAGTCAACAGATGTTAAGATTATAAGGAAACACACGTTAAAAGGGAAACAAGATGTTAGCAAGTTGTTGAGCTAGCAAAACATGTTTATAGTAAGTAACAAAATAATATATCGTTACTTACAGTCATGCCAACTTCAGGTATAATATTTGCTGAAATGTAAGAGTTCTCGTAGACATTTTCTTTAAAACATGAGACAATGAATGACAAACGTCCAATAGCTTTCACCAATACAGCATCTTTCGTTTTCAAACAACAATCTCTAACAAACTTTGTCCATCCATCCGTAAATATACAATGATCATCTCTCTTCTTTACTCGTACTAACCATGATTTGTCACCACCAAGTAACTCTACAATTCGCCCATACGGGACCTCCTTGCCCCACAACTGTCACACCCCCAAAATCCACATGCGGAGTATCACCGCTTGGAGGCGTGACTGACCAGGATCAAGCCACCAATCATATTGAACATTGTAAGTAATAAATAAAGTTCAACCACATAATATGAAAGGTGTTCATAGCAAAAGCGTAATTAAAGTGTTCAGCGGAAGCATAACGTAAAACCCAAACATAAGTAATAAGTTTATAAAGTGTAAATGTTTAACATGGAACTCAACAGTCCATGTTCCCACAACGACCGCGCCTCCCGTGCAAGCTCCATGAATACCTAACGACCTGCAAGGCATGTAACGACGAGTCAACAACAAAGTTGAGCGAGTTCACAGTTGGTTGTTTAGTTTTACCAGTTTGTTCTGAAATCATAAGTTGTTTCGTAAACCACGAGTTAACCAGTAACCTTTTGTTTTCCCAAATCATAACCATAACCAGTGGGGGCTTCCCATGTGAACCCCTAGACCGTACCATATCGACTACTAATGAAAATAAGTTGTGCCCTACATCAGCGTCTATCATCACTGACAGTTTGCCATAGTCCATTAGTACACGCCCGTTCGAATGACACGGTGTGAGGTTTGTCAAACCTAATAGCGCTATTAAATAATGACCCGCTCGCCATCGGCCTCGGCGATTAAGTCGATATAAGAATGAGGGACTTCATGATAGATTTTTGTCTAGTAAGTTTAAGGCAGTTGTCCTACCCAAGGAGGACGAATGTACGTAGTTCTACCCAAGGAGAATACGCAGGATTTATGGTGGCATCCTACCCAAGGAGGATGGCCATACATATCCTACCCAAGGAGGATATGTAGGTTCCGTTTTAGTTTATTAACCCATTCCCAAACCACCGGGAATCCCATGCCTTGTAGAAAGTGTGAACTTACCTCGGTTTGCACGGTAAGATTAACTACTAGCTCACAAATAATTCAATCCAAGCCTATTACAATCATACATACATAATCAGTTGGCATCCACATTGTTTGCATATAGGTCATGATCATGGATGTATACTCATGAAATACTATCACATAGCACTTAACAGTTGTTCTAGTTCATATCAGTCCATTGTTCATATGTATGTTACGTCACAATATCTAGCAGTTGAGTGTATTGGTTGCAAGAACCAACTTATATCATTTGACTACAATCATAACAGTCTTATTCACATAGACAATCACTAACATTCGCACAGTAGTCATGACATACTAACCTACTGTTTCAAGCCAAGACCCTTACGGCGAAACCCCCTTGTACGGCGAAACCCCCCCTGTTTCGTCGTGAATCCCCTTTGACGAAACCCCTAGGTTTCATCGTGAACCCTCTCGGCGAAACCCTATAAGTGTTTCGTCGAGATATATGAGTTACGTCGAGGGAGTGGTTTCGTCGCATGTTTAACAGTTTAAACTATGCACCCAGAAAACCCTAACTGCCGTCATCAGAACAATCATGAACCAATCATTCCATCAAACCAAATCTAACACATATGATCGCCATTACATCAAATTCATCATTGTTAACAACCTAAATCATCAATTAACAGTCTACAACCTCCTATTCAAAACAATAACACAGTAATTTCAATCATCAACAACACAATATTTGGCCATCAATCATAAGCAATAACAACACAATATAACTTCAAT